>CM057483.1:149842094-151042094 GCA_030035585.1 Dugong dugon
GCTGAGCAAATAATCCGAGAAGCTGGACTATATGAAGAGGAACACGGAATCAGGATTGCAGGAAGACTCATTAACAATCTGTAATATGCAGATGATACAACCTTACTTGCTGAAAATGAAGAGGACTTGAGCACTTACTGATGAAGATCAAAGACTACAACCTTCAGTATGGATTACGCTTAAACATAAAGAAAATAAAAATCCTCACAACTGGGTCAACAAACAGCATAATAAATGGAGAAAAGATTGAAGTTGTCAAGGATTTTAATTTTAGTTGGATCCATAATCAATGCCCATGAAAGCAGCAGTCAAGAAATCAAACGTTTTGTATTGGGCAGATCTGCTGCAAAAGACCTCTTTAAAGTGTTAAAAAGCAAAGATGTCACTTTGAGGACTAAAGTGTGCCTGACCCAAGCATGGTATTTTCAATTGCCTCATATGCGTTCAAAAGCTGTATAAGGAAGACTGAAGAAGGATTGACGCCTTTGAATTATGGTGTTGACGAAGAATATTGAATATACCATGGACTGCCAGAAGAACGAACAAATCTGTCTCAGAAGGAGTACAGCCAAAATGCTCCTTAGAATCAAGGATGGCTAGACTTCCTTTCAAGTATTTTGGACTTGTTATCAGAAAGGACCAGTACCCCTGAGAAGGACATCATTCTTGGTAAAGTAGAGGGTCAGTGAAAAAGAGGAAGACCCTCAACGAGATGGATTGACACAGTGGCTGCAACAATGGACTCAAACATAGCAAAGGTTGTGAGGATGGCACAGGACTGGGCAGGGTTTCATTCTGTTGTATTTAGGGTTGCTATTAGTTGGAACTGACTCGACAGCACCTAACAACAACAATGGTAAAAATAAGATGGCTAATCCTCAAAGGAGAAACAAACTGTAAAGTGATTTCTCAAAAGTCACAATGGAATTCAGAAGACTTGTTCAGTTTGCTTTATAAAAAGATAAATTAAATTGTATATCAAGGGAAAACACATTTATTAAAATCTTTATTGACCTATCCACCATGAAAGATGAGGATATTAACCAGCTTCACATCTTTTCATCTTGACTTCCTGATAATTATGTTTATATTAGATCTAAAACATTAAGCTCTATAATATACACATTTTAATTAATAATAATCTAGTTCTTGACTTGTCAGATTAAGACTTTATGTTTACTTCTCTTTATGAAAAATGATGAAATTATCATAATTTACTTTTCATGCCCATATCATAAATTTTACTTTGTTATTAGATGAAATAATATGAAATTGCCCATTTTTACAGATCAGAATCAATCAACTATTGACACATGTAGTCCAACTTAATGTTATCATTTATATATTCTTAAATTTTGATAATTTTATCTTATATAACCATATTTCGCAGAAAGCCTTGGAGATTTATATACATATAGCAATTAAAAAACAAAACCAGTTGCCATAGATTCAACTCAGAATCATGGTAACCTCATGTGTGTCAGAGTAGAACTCTGCTCCATAGTGTTTTTAATGGCTGTGATTTTTTGCAAGTATATTGCCAGGCCTTTCTTCTGAGACACTTCTGGGTGGTTTTGAACCACCAACCTTTTGGTTACTGGCTGAGGGTTTAACTGTTTGCACCACTCAGGGACTCCTATATAACAATTACCACTTTATAAAATTTATCTATTTTCCAAATCATCTTATCCTGCCCATGGGTATATAGGACAAGTTGTCGCTGTTGTTGTTAGGTGCTGTCAAGTCGGTTCGAACTCATAGCTGCCCTGTGTACGACAGAACGTAACACTTCCCGGTCCTGCACCATCATCACAACCCTTGTTATGCTTGAGCCCGCTGTTGCAGCCACTGTGTCAATCCATCTCGTTGAGGGTCTTCCTCTTTTTCGATAACCTTCTACTTTGCCAAGTATGATGTCCTTCTCCAAGGACTGGTCCCTCCTGATAACATGCCCAAAGTATATGAGACGAAGTTTCACCATCTTTGCTTTGAAGGAGCATTCTGGCTGTACATCTTCCAAGACAGATTTGTTCGTTCTTCTGGCAGTCCGTGGTGTATTCAATATTCTTTGCCAACACCATAATACAAAGGCATCAATTCTTTGGTTTTCTTTATTCATTGTCCAGCTTTTGTATGCATGTGAGGCAATTAAAAACACCATGGCTTGGGTCAGGCTCACCTTAGTCCTCAAAGTGACATTTTTGCTCTTTAACACTTTAAAGAGGTCTTTTGCAACAGATTTGCCCAATGCAAAACGTTGTTTGATTTCTTGACTGCTGCTTCCATGGGTATTGATTGTGGATCCAAGTAAAATGAAATCCTTGACAACTTCAATCTTTTCTCCATTTATCATGATGCTGCTTATTGGTCCAGTTGTGAGGATTTTTGTTTTCTTTATGTTAAGGTGTAATCCAATGTTGTAATCCATATTGTAATCCATATTGAAGGCTGTAGTCTTTGCTTTTCATCAATAAGTGCTTCAAGTCTTCTTCTCTTTCAGCAAGCAAGGTTGTGTCATCTGCATATTGCAGGTTGTTAGTGAGTCTTCCTCCAGTCCTGATGCTGAGTTCTTCTTCATATAGTCCAGCTGCTTCGATCATTTGCTCAGAATGCAGATTGAATAAGTATAGTGAAAGGATACAACCCTGACTCACACCTCTTGGTCTATGTACAGGTTCCTCATGAGCACAATTAAGTATGGTGGAATTCCCATTCTTCATAATGCTATACATAATTTGTTATGATCCACACAGTGGAATGCCTTTACATAGTCAATAAAACACAGGTAAACATCTTTCTGGTACTCTCTGCTTTCAGCCAGAATCTATCTGACATCAGCAATGATATCCTCTGTTCCACGTTCTCTTTTGAATCCAGGTTGAATTTCTGGTAGTTCCCTATTGATATACTGCTGCAACCCCTTTTGAACGTTCTTCAGCAAAATTTTACTTGTGTGTGACCTTAATGATGTTTGATAATTTCTGCATTCTATTGGATCACCTTTCTTTGAAATAATCACAAATATGGGTCTCTTCCAGTCAATTGGCCAGGTAGCTGTCTTCCAAATTTCTTGGTATAGACGAGTGAGTACTTCCAGAGCTGCATCCGTTTGTTGAAACATCTCAGTTGGTATTCTGTCAATTCCTGGAGTCTTCTTTTTCACCAAAGCTGTCAGTGCAGCTTGAACTTCTTCCTTCAGTACTATCAGTTCTTGACCATATGCTATCTCCTGAAATTGTTGAATGTCAACCAATTCTTTTTAGTATGACTCTGCGTATTCCTTCCATCTTCTTTTGATGCTTCCTGCATCATTTAATATTTTCCTCATAGAATGCTTCGATATTGCAACTCAAGTCTTGAATTTTCTCTTCAGTTCTTTCAGTTTGTGAAATGCTGAGCATGTTCTTTCCTTCTGGGTTTCTAACTTTAGGTCTTTGCACGTTTCATTATAATACTTTACTTTGTCTTCTTGAGCTGCCCTTTGAAATCTTCTGTTCAGCTCATTTACTTTATCTTTTCTTCCTTTTGTAGCTACTCTACTTTTAAGAGCAAGTTTCAGAGTCTCTTCTGACATCCATATTGGTCTTTTCTTTCTTTCCTGTCTTTTTAATGACCTCTTGCTTTCTTCATGTATGATGTCCTTGATGGCACTCCACAACTCATGTGATCTTCAGTCATTAGTGTTCAATGCGTCAAATCTATTCTTGAGATGGTCTCTAAATTCAGGTGGGATATACTCAAGATCATACTTAGGCTTTTGTGGACTTGTTCTAATTTTCTTCAGCTTCAACTTGGACTTGCATATGAGCAATTGATGGTCTGTTCCACAGTTGACCCTGGCCTTCTTCTGACTGATGATATTGAGATTTCCTTCGTCTCTTTCCACAGATGTAGTCGATTTGATTCCTGTGTATTCCATCTTGCGAGGTCCACATGTATAGTCGCCGATTATGTTGTTGAAAAAAGGTATTTGCAATGAAGAAGTCATTGGTCTTGAAAAATTCTATCACGCAACCTCCGGCATTGTTTCTATCACCAGGGCCATATTTTCCAACTATTGTTCCTTCTTCTTTGTTTCCAACTTTTGCATTCCAATCACCAGTAATTATCAATGCATCTTAATTGCATGTTTGATCAATTTAAAACTGCAGAAGTTGGTAAAAATCTTCAAATTCACCATCTTTGGCATTAGTGGTTGGTGGGTAAATTGGAATAGTAGTCACATTAACTGGTCTTTGCTGTAGATGTATGGATATTATCCTATCACTGACAGTGTTGTACTTCAGGATAGATCTTGAAATGTTCTTTTTGAGGATGAATGCAAGGCTGTTCCTCTTCAATTTATCATTCACTGCATAGTATACCATATGATTGTTCGATTCAAAATGGCCAATGCCAGTCCATTTCAGCTCACTAATGCCTGTGATATCGATCTTTATGCATTCCATTTCATTTTTGATGACTTCCAGTTTTCCTAGATTGATCCTTCATACATTCCACTTTCCTATTATTAATGGATGTTTGCAACTGTTACTTCTCCTTTTCAGTTGTGCCACATCAGGAAATGATGGTCCTGAAAACTTGAGTCCATCCATGTCATTAAGGTCAACTTTAAGGCCATGCAGGTTAACCACTGCAAACTCCAGTAGAAACATTCACACATTGTCTTAGGCTGGGTTCTCTAGAGAAGCAAAACCAGTAAAGGGTATATATATACATATCTCAAGGAAACAGCTCACGTGATTTTAGAGGCTGGAACATCCCAGGTCCATGGATCAGGATAGAGGCTTCTCCTGATTCACATACCCACAGGGGCTGACGAACCTAAGATCTGCAGGTCAGAGAGCAGGGCTCTTGCTCACAGGCTATGAAGGTTGACGAATCCCAAGATAGGCAGGGAAAACTGCAAGGCTTCTCCTGATTCACATAGCTGCAGGGACTGGTGAACTAAAGATCAGTAGGTCAGAAAGCAAGACTCTTGCATATAGGCTGTGAAGATCAACGAATCCCAAGATCAGCAGGTAAGCTGCTAGCTCAAGTCCCAAGAATTGGAGGTCAACTATTATAAGAACTCAAGAAAAGGTTTAAACACAGAAGAAAACATTCTTTGATGGTTATTAAGGTGGGGAGGGAGGGTGAGGGTTATTCACTAAGTAGATAGTAGACAAGAATTATCTTAGGTGAAGGGAAGGACAGCACACACTATAGGGGAAGTCAGCACAATGGGACTAAACCAAAGCTAAGAAGTTTTCTGAATACAATCAGAGTAGCAGGGGTGAGGGTCTGGGTACCATGCTTTCCAGGGACATCTAGGTCAATTGGCATAACAAAGTTTAAGAAAATGTTCTGCATCCTACTTTGGTGAGTGTCATCTTGGGTCTTAAAAACTAGCAATCGGCCATCTAAGATGCATCAATGGGTCCCAACCAGCTGGAGTAAAGGAGAATGAAGAACACCAAAGACACAAGGAAAGTATTAGCCCAAGAAACAGCAAGGGCCATATAGACCAGAGACTTCATCAGCCTGAGACCAGAAGAACTGGATGGTGTCTGACCACCACAAATGACTTCCCTGAAAGGGAAAACAACAGAGAGTCCCTGATGGAGCGGGGGAAGGGTGGGATGCAGAACTCAAATTCTAGTAAAAAGACCTGACTTAACAATTCCCGAGGACAACTCTTCAGACAAAGATTGGACTGGACTGTGGGACATAAAGTGATACTCGTGAAGAGTGTGCTTCTTAGCTCAACTAGATACATGAGACTAAATGGGCAGCTTCTGTCTGGAGGTGAGATGAGAAGGTAGAGAGGGTTAGGAGCTGGTTGAATGGACATGGGGAATCAGGGGTGGAAAGGAGGAGTGTGCTGTCATAGTATAGGGAGAGCAATTAGGGTCACATAATAACATATACATAAATTTTTGTATGAGAGACTAACTTGTAAACTTTCACTTAGACTACAATTAAAAAAATCTATTGAATTGCAAAATAAATAAATAAATAAAGAACTGGAGGTCAGACAAATAAGAGGCAGTTGCAGGATCCAGAGCAAGCCATAAACCTTGGCAACCAGAGCAGGAAGGAAGTACGTGGTGGAGGGCAGAGAGATGAAAGCTGAGGGGGCAGTGAGACATCACAGGCCCTGCCCCGACAGGTACCACTGAGCAGATTTCATCATGGGGGTGATCACATATCAAATTTCAACAGGGAAGTGATCACAACATTATACAACTGCCCAAACACTGAGAATCACGGCCCAGCCTAGTTGACACACAATCTTAACCATCACACATAGGTTACAATCTTATTCCCTATAGTTATGTAATGTGCCACCTGAACAGTTGTTTAAGGAGGCCCTGTGCTCACAATGGTAAATTGAGGTCTATGATGGCATACGTTTTTGCTGTTTTCTGTCACATAGAGAGCTAGGTTAAGACTAGTGAGGGATGAGCCCAGACAGGTAATGGGACCAGATTTTGTAGGGCTTTGAAGGTCATTATAAGAACTTGGAGTTTACTCTGAGTTAGGTGGGAGTCACTGAAAGGTTATAATGAGAGGAGTGACATGATACAACTTTTGCTTAAAAAGAATCATTAAGGCCTTTGTGTTGAGAATAGACTGGGGAGGAAGGAAGAAGGGATAATGGAGACTAGTCAGGAGACTATTGCAATGATTCAGACCAGAGATGATGGTTCTTAGAAAAAAGGAGGCAGCATATGGGAGATGAAGAGTTGAAGTTACGTCCTGGATATATATGTTGAAGGTAGAGCTGACAGGAATTGTTGATAGATTGGATGTGGGGTATAGCAGAAAAAGAGGAGTTAAGGTTGACCAAATGGTATTGGGCCTGAGGACTAGAAGTATGCAGTTGCCACTTATGGAGGTGAAAGAAATATCAGGTGGGACATATTTGTATGTGAGGGAGATCAGCAGTTTGTCTTTGGATTTATTAGGTTTCATATTTCTATTAGACATCTTATTTGGATATGTGACACGAAATCAGTGGGAGACATACAAGCTGAATATATAAATTTGTATAAGTTATGCAGATGGTTTTAAATCCATGACTATGGATAAGATCAACAAGAGGATAAGTGTAAATAGCAAAAGGAAAGTGTCCCCTGGGATTGATCCCTGGAATAATCCAATTTAAAAAGATAAGGAGGAACTGACAGAGTATATGAAGAAACCAGTGAGAGGAAAGGGGAAAATCAGGAGTACGAAGTGAACTAAATGTCAAGGGAAAAACTGGTTCAAGGTAAAGGTAGTCACTGACTGTGTCCCATGATGCTGAACACTCAAGATAGATGACCACTTATAGTTGGCAATTTGATTCAATACTGTGGAGTTCATTAGTGACATGGTAGATTATTATAGTGGCCCCAGTTCTTCACCTCTGCCTTTATCCATGCCCTCTGTCTTGGAGATTTTTAGTTCTTTCCACTAGAGGCAAAGTGTACTGCTCCTTGAACTTAGCCTTAGCTATGTGACTTGTTTTGGCTAATAGAACACAGATGGGAGTTAACAGTGTGCTAGTTCCTTGAGAGGTAAAGCATACTTCCATTTGTCCTGTTGCTCTTCGTCATCATGAGAAGGCCATACCCTGGCTAGACTGTTGGTTCTAGGAGGGTGGAACACCCATGAGGCAGACCTAGATTCAATCTGCAGCTTAGAGCTGTCCAGTCCAGCACAGACTGTATCAACTAACTCCTAGATAAACTGCCATTGATGGATTAATGCCAGAGAGATTGTGTGTGCTCGTTACATAGCTGACTGTATCGTGACCTTAACAAGAGCTGTGTTGAAGTGATGGAAAGAGAGAGTTCAAAGAAGAATGGGAAGAAAATAATTGGGCATAGTGAACATAGCAACACTTCTGTGCCGTTTTCTCATGAAAGGGGTATAAGAAATGAGGTTCTACTTGGATCAACAATCAACATCCATGTAAACAGCAGTCAAGAAATCAGATGGCATGCTGCATTCGGCACATCTGCTGCAAGAGACCTCTTCAAAGTTCTAAAGAGCAAAGATGTCACTGATGACTAAGGTGCGCCTGACCCAAGCCATGGTCTTTTCTATTGCCTCATATGTACTGGAAACCTGGACAATGAAAAAAGAAGACAGAAGAAGATGCATTTGAAATGTGGTATTGGCGAAGAATACTGAATATATCGTGGACTACCAAAAGAACAAACAAATCGGTTTCAGAAGAAATATAACTGGAATGCTCCTAAGAAGCAAGGATGGGGAGACTTGGGCTTGCTTACTTTGGAGATGTCATCAGGAAAGACCAATAGCTAGAAAAGGACATCATGTCTGGTAAAGGAGAGGGTCAGTGAAAAAATGGGAAACGCTCAGTGAGATGGACTGACACAATAGTTGCAACAAATGGGTTCAAACATATTAAAGATGAGTTGAAGCTTTCATGAAGGAAACTAACAACAGAAGACATGGGGACTCACCCGGAGGGTGATGTGGAGGAAAGAAATTATCTTCTTGTAGGATGAAGAAAAGACAGCATGTTTGTATGCTGATGCTAATGATCTAGTAGAGTGGAAAAAAAATGATGTGTACACAAGTAAAGATTTTAGCTTAGGAAAGTTTCAATTGCAGGTTGTCCTGATGTGAAAATCCATGTATTTGCCATTAAACTATGCTGTCAAGTTTCTCTCTTTCTCAAAGGCAGTAAATGTGGAATGGGAGTGGGAAGATATGTTGTAAAGGCAATTTAGTGGAATGATAATTTAAACTCCAGAGCTCTTCTGAGGGTGTGTCTTGAATTAGAGGCATGATCGTAGGCAGGTCCTGTAATTATTTGAATCACTTTGTTTCTTCACCTATTAAAACAATGACTAGAGAGGCCAAGTTCTAAATTTTCCTCATTCAGCTCTAAAATAGTATTATTTCAAGACCCAACAGTTTTGCTTTAAATGTGGCCCTCTGAGCGCTACTGCCGTCATTATGTAAGTGCACAGCTTACTGGCATCCTCCTATGTAACAGATCTCGAAATGCCTCTTTCACAGTAACATCCCAAACTCCCCTAAAGTCAGATATTTTAGAATATCTGACATCTGCTTAGTCTCCCTAGGCTGGTGGAATGGATTGAATAATAGTTATTTTAGGATGTAATTGCAGCACTGCTAAAAAATAAACCCCTCTGCAACTAACTAATGTCACATTTCTGAGCCAGTTATGTAACTGAAATGATTTATACAAATGAAAAGAGCATGATTTGGGAAAACATTTAAAAAGTCACTGCAAATGATTTTCATTACTAGCCTGCTGTGCTGTAAAAGTGTGATTCTCCATAATTTAGGTGGTAGCCATGTAGAACAATGACAATTTTTGACTAGTAAATTTTAAGAAATCTTAGCTTAATAGCAATAGAGAGAGCTAGGATATAGAGTAAAGGAACGGGAATAGGAAGGTACCTAAAGGGCCTTAAATGCCTTTGGGACAAATAGAAAGTCGTGGTAAGCAGCTGTGACTAACTTTTATAGTTTTAAAGAGTAACCTGTGAGGCAGAGTAGGGGGAGTATATGGATAAATAATGATAGATAGGTGAATAGGCATATAAATGCCGATGAAAGAGGGAGAGAAAAGAGTATCTTCTGAATATGAGTTTAAAAAAAAAAAACCTGTTGCCATCAAGTCGATTCTGACTCATGGAGGCCCTGTGCGTTACAGAGTAGAACTGCTCCATAGGGTTTTCTTGGCTGTAATCTTAATGAAAGCAGGTCACCAGGACTTTCTTCCTTGGTACTTCTGGGTTGTTTCAAATTGCCAACCTCTAGGTTAGCAATTGAGCACAAACTATTTGCTACTTTGAGTATGAATAACTAAACTTTATTTAAAATTTGTATAATTTTAAAGAATTCCAAGAAACTGAAGTCGACATGGAATGCTAACTAGACTCGGACCATTCCAATGCATATTAAAACCCGCCAGTAGTCTATAAATTAAGAATTGTAATGTCCGTATTACTTCAAGTTTGAAATGGAAGTTGTGAGTGTGCATGTCTGTGTATCTGTATGTATGATATAAGGATTTTTAAAGTGCAATTCACAAAGAGAATAAGTTAATTATGTTGAAATAGAAATTGGGGTAACAACTAATTTCTGAAACTTAAAGTCAAACTATAAGTTTTTAAAATGTTAAAACTACTGGTGAAAAATGATATCATTTCAATTAACTAGCAGCTTATTATTGTTACACAGGCAAATAACTTGTTAAATGCTATATTCTCCAAAATTTGATTTGACCTCATATAGTGATGAATGTTGTGTTACAAATTTTTTTGTAGAAAGTTTTTTAAGAAAACGTTCTGCATCCCACTTTGGTGAGTGGTGTCTGGGGTCTTAAAAGCTAGCCAGTGGCCATCTAAGATGCATCAATTGGTCCCAACGCACCTGGAGTAAAGGAGAATGAAGAACACCAAAGACACAAGGAAAGTAGTAGCCCAAGAGACAGAAAGGGCCACATAAAGCAGATACTTCAGCCTGAGACCAGAAGAACTAGATGGTGCCTGGCTACCACCAATGACTGCCCTGACAGGGAACACAACAGAGAGTCCCGGATGGAGCAGGAGAAAGATGAGGTGCAGAACTCAAATTCTAGTAAGAAGACCAGACTTAAGGGTCTCACTGAGACTGGAGGAACCTCAGAAAGCATGGCCCCTGGATTCTCTATCAGCCAAGAACTAAAACAATTTCCGAGGCCAACTCTTCAGACAGGGATTGGACTGGACTGTGGGACATAAGGTGATATTCGTGAGGAATGTGCTTCTTAGCTCAAGTAGATACATGAGACTAAATGGGAAGCTTCTGTTCGGAGGCGAGATGAGAAGGCAGAGAGGGTCAGGAGCTGGTTGAATGGACATGGGACGTCTGGGGTGAAAAGGAAGAGTGTGCTGTCACAGTATAGGGAGAGCAATTAGGGTCACAAAACAATGTATGTATAAATTTTTGTGTGACAGACTAACTTGAATTGTAAACTTTCACTTAAATCACAACAATTAAAAAAATAAAATAAAATAAAATAAAGAAAAGAAATTTTTGTACAGACAAGAGTTAAAATGGCTTCCCTGGGCCAAGAGCCAAACCAAAATTACCCATAAGACCATTTACAAGAAACAATGGCTTTATGCAGAACCAAAACTTAGGCAAATTTTCCTTATCAGCATAAATTGGCAATAATTATCAGCATAATTCAATCAAGATAATTCAATCATTCAATCAAAATAAGCCAGCTTAACATTTCAGCAACCAACTTTCCCCAGAACAAAAGGAAAACCAAATGTGATTAATCAATCAAAGTGCCAGATACTCATCTAAGCTTTAAAAGGGCATTGTAACTGTGTAAACTCAAGCCCCCTCATCATTTTGGGGTGTCTCTGTTCGAGAACAATTTCTCTGTCAATAGACTCTAATAAATCTAATTGACTCATTAATCAATTTTTTTCTTTCCACAATTGCAATACTTGCATACCAACAAACAGAATTACAGGACAACAAATAACATTTTGCTTTGATTGCATCACCCAAAGAAGGAGCTCACTGAGATTCACATTGGCTTCATACTGAAATGTCAAATATCTGATACAGGACAGCCCATCACCTCTTTCTGGTTCTCTAAACAAAGATGGGGGGGCGGAACCCACTTATTGTCAGGGAAATAATTTACTAGTATTACATTCTGTAATTTTTTTTAGAAAAGCAAGAGCCCCAGTTACATCTCATTGTTTTAAATGGATTTCCTTTTGTGTTGCTACCTTTCTATTGACATTGATCTCCTATAGATGTAGCATCTGTAAATCCATTAAAAATAACCAGAAGGTAAAAGTTAGCTTTTTTTCCCCTTATGAGAAAAATCAAGATTAATTTTTAATTAAGTATTAAGTATTTGACACCAAATTGGTTTATCATATCATTTGAGTTAGTCTCTGTCTTGTTGCTACAATGTCATATGGCTGAATTCTACTTAATTAAAAGATCTTCCTAACGACATACACTCTTATAGAGTCCTTGGTCTAAGTATTTGAGGTATATTGCCTCATTTAATATCTTTGTTTCCCATTTCATGAGAACGATGTGATAACTAATAGGTGATAGAGCCAGGATTCAAACCTACTTCCTTCCAAATCACATTCTATTGCCACAGGCTTTCTTTTAAAAACCAACCATCCTGGGGTCAGTGATAGGAGGGAGGTAAGGATAAATAATTATAACTAAGCAAATAGATAGATAAATATAGATCAACGGTTAGCTAGATACATTGATAGATTTGTTATCTGCTATACATTCATAGGAGCCCTGGTGGTACAGTGGTTAACAACTCAGCTGCTAACCAAAAGGTTGGTAGTTCAAATCCACTCGCCGCTCCTAAGAAACTGTGTGGGCAGTTCTACTCTGTCCTGTAGGGTCACTATGAGTCTGAATCAACTCCATGGGTTTGGTTTTGGTTTATGTGTGCATAAGTAAACTTTATTGACAGTTTGTATTTTTACTGACAATTTGTATTTTTAAAGCTTTGCAAGAAACTCAATTTGGCAAGGCATACTAATTTCAGTTTTGTCATCTCTGTAAAATTATAAACATTGCATATTTACCACAAAGGCATTGAATATTACCATAGTCAAGGGGTCTAACAATCCTCAGGCAGGACTGAGTTAAAATCCAAGCTCTATTACCTACTGGATCTATCACTGTCATAGGAGCCCTAGTGGCACTGTGGTTAAGCACCAGCTGCTAACCGAAAGGTCGGCAGTTAGGACTCACCAGCCGCTCCTTGGGAGAAAGACGTGGCAATCTGCTTCTCTAAAGATTACAGCTTAGGAAACCCCATGGGGGCAGTTCTATTCTGTTCTATAGGGTCACTATGAGTCAGAATTTGGTGTCCTCATCTGTAAGTGAGGATTTATAAAATTTTTCTCCAAATAGTGTTGTGAGTATTAATTATAACAAATGCACATAAAGTGTCTGGTATAAGGTAGATATCCCATACATTTTTATTAATACGAATTATAATCACAAAGTTACGCAGAGTATCAATCCTATAGCTATAATAACACCTCTTCCCCTGTTTCTTGGGTTATTGTCTTTTGAATTTATTTAATTTTTTACTCGTCATGTGAAGACATGATATGCTGATCCATAAAATATTGAGAGAAAAAAAATCTCTTGCCATCTATGTTGGGGGAGGCCTGTCCCTTCACCCTCACCTGCTCTCAAGTTCTATACATATCTTCCTGCCCCTCTCTGGCCATATTCACATTTCTTCCACCTTCAAAAGTGTGTATTTGTCATTCCATAAATAAAGGAGGTTCAACACTTTGACGTGTAGGGTTCTGATAAGCTGCAAATGACCTTGGAAGGAATACGAATTGGTTTGTTAAACATTTTTCTCCGTTGGGGAACTGGAAACTATGAGAGTGAGATTCAATAAGGTGAGAAGACTGAGGCACTGGTCCTCAGGTCCTCACTAAGAATAAAAGATTGAAAAAGAAAAAAACAAGCTAAGAAAAGCAAAGATCTATTTCCCCTACAGCATCAGTATTATATCTGGGGTCAGCCACTTTAATTTCATAGCATCTTATAATTATCAATTAGTCATCAAGTTTACTCATCAGCAATGTAGAGGGTGGAAAAACATATTTAGAGGTGGCTATAATAGCAAATTGTTTTGAGTAGTGACTCCAGTGACACTGGTGTACTATACAATATGAGGGATGAAATGCTTAGCTTAAGGTTGCCATGACACTCTTTCTCAAACACTGAAAACAGAAGAGAGTCATTCTCTTGAGGCAGCCAAATGCCTAGAGTAAATAAAAATCAGAAGAATGTAATACATGGAAGTTTTTTTAAATCAGTTCTTGGTATGGCATAGTTCTAGACTTCACTGGGTTTTAATCAAATAGATCCAACTATTAAATGAAGCAGGTATCAATCAGGTAGTTACACCAACTGGTTGATTATATTAACTGCTTAATGACTGCTTTTATTACCTCTGGTACTATACTGAAAGGTAACTTTAATTTATTTTTTTTCACTTTCAGGATAAAAAAAAAAAATCGCTAACATAACAATTAAGGACTGGGCCCGAATGAAAACGGTTTGTCTTTATCACTCTTGTCTAAGTATGTTTATATTCACAATGCCCAGGACAGTGTCTGGCAAATCATCAATATCAAACTAAATAAATAAATAAAAACAAAAACAGCATGATCATTAAAATGAATGGGGTAAATAATAGAATTGTGAAGTGATTATTTTTCTTTTAAAGAGCTATTTTAAATAGCTCTGTGTAAAATTCAGTTCTGTGCTACTGCACCTGTGTATGAATTATGCAGATAGCCACAGTGCACTTTTGGAGTTCTACAAATGCATTAGGAATTACTTTGAAATTCTGTTTGCAGTGATAGATAGTAATAAAAGTGGAACATTGGACTAGAACATCATTTTATTGTAGCACCTTTATGAAAACTTGTGTAAATAAAGAATATACTTAATTTAAAGGCACACAGGATCCTATGTATAACAATTTTAAAAAAGGCACTTTTTCTGATTTGAAATGGATCACACTTTTATTGATATTTTGGCTGTACGTTTCACTGTCAACAAAAGGGAGAATTTTGAGATTTCATGGTAAAGTTACTTCTGAAATTAAGGAGCATATTCTGGGTAATCTAGGCTGAATACTTTATCAATCACTCCTCAGCTATAATATACACGTTCCCTTTCAACTTATAAATCATTAGCCTTAAACTACCACAATTACATCATCAAGGGACAATTTTTACCAAATGGACGACGTTAGGAGCAGGGATCTTTGCTTTAGCTGTGATTGTCATTGCTTCTTTGTTTATTGTTAATCCTCCCCTGAAAAGCACAGTAGAAGTGGCCAGTCAATGAGTGTAAGAAAAAAAAGTTGATCATTTCTGCTCATCAGCGGATGGTCTTTCATATGGTGCTTTTTGGCATCTAGATCAATACTCTCAGTGATAAAGTTTATTATAGACTTGCTTTTTTAAAATGGGAAACTCAGATATGGGCCATAGTAGGTAAAGTATATCAGGTAACTATTATGTATATTTATTTTTTATGATACCACACGCTCTGTTTTCTCTCTTCGATAGAAGAGTATTCTCCTTACACTTTCCTCTTGCATTTTCTGCTCACTATGTAACAAGTGAGAGATTTTGTTAGCTCTCGCCATGGCTGGTAGACAAGCTTATACTAGCCTTTTTACGTGCTAATAACCTTTACAATTTATGTCTTTATACATATATAGAGCTAATTTTAGCTATCAGTTATAAGCTATTATTTTATGATATCACTGTCATATGTAAATTATATGGACAAAGTTATTTTAAAAACAAACGACAACTTCAGCTACTTCAGGATAAAAAACACAAAAATACTCATGATCATATGTGATTCCTTTTTTATCAGTAACTTTAGCAAGTAAGAGGCAGAAATAAGGATAAAAGCTATGATGATAAGGGAAATATATATATATATATATATACATATATATACATATACATATAAATTCAGAACAATTTCTTGCAGATAAAAGATACATATATGTATATAAATATATATATATTTAAAATGCAAGTCTATATCCACTTTGAGTTTAACCTACAATATATATTTTTATCTTCTCCATTTTATTCTTGGTGTATAAAAAACCATAAAAAATGAAATCCATTGCTATTGAGTCGATTCTGACTCATAGTGACCCTATAGGACAGAGAAGAACTGCCCCATAGGGTTTCCAAGGCTGTAATCTTTACGGAAGCAGACTGCTACATCTTTCTCCCACAAAGTGGCTGGAGGTTTCAAACCACTGACCTTTCGGTTAGCAACCAAGCACTTAACCACTGTGCTGCCAGGGCTCCTTTCTTGGTGTACATATTTAGTATTTATGGAATGATCAACAAGAGAAATGTAAGTGTATTTCTTATATCACAAACAATACGGAATATCAATTATTGGAAATTAAAAACTGTACTTGAAGTTGAAATTTTATTGATTTAAGAAACTAAGAACTTCCCTATAGTTAATAGAACAAATTTTAAAGTTACTACCAATAAGAAGGGTTACATAATACTGTGCATGACCAAAAAGTTATTTTTACTCTTTTAAAGCTCAGATCTCTTACATATTAGAATTAGAAGAAAATGCAAGATAAAAGACATGAAAAGAATGTGATTCAATTACAATGAGAAAAAATAGAGGTTCTGATGGCATAATAAATAAACAGCCCTACCTGATTATGTGTTATGTAGTATCTAACGCTATTGCAATTGCTTGTTAAACCTGTTATTTGAAAGAACTATCATGGTTTCCATGATTGCAATGAAAAGAGAAATTAGACTTTTATTACATACTAAAGGCTAACTTTGACTTTTGTTAACATCAACAAAGATTAAATATTTCCCATAAACAAAGTGAAAGTCAAAGTAGCTTTGAAAATAACACCAGAATTACTTCATTGTTCCATTTGTTATAACGAGAATAATTGTTTAGGTGTATGAAATAAAATTCTTTTTGTGAAAAACTACACTGTGTTTTACAGATCGAAAAATTAAAAGTGCATTTAACATTTGGGCTTTCCAGAATTTGCTTACCCCTCCAGCACAATGGAAATCTAATGGGGAGATTGCAGTATAACCCCTCTTGCCATTTATAGTGCCTAGTACTTGATTGGAGCCCTGGTGGCGGCAGTGGTTAAGAGCTCAGGCTGCTAACCAAAAGGTCAGCAGTTCAAATCCACCAGCCACTCCTTGGAAACCCATGGGGCAGTTCTACTCTGTCCTATAGGAACACTATGAGTCAGACTCAACAGCAACGGGTTTGTTTTTGGTTAGTACTTGGTTGCATTACTTAATGGTTGTCCCTCATGCTCCCTGTCCCGACTTTGTATTTTGAGATTGGTAAACAAAGGCACGCTGTAAGCCCGAGATTACGTGTAGAAGTTGAGTTGCAATGATTTAAGAGTACAGTGGGGCAGCAGGGCTTGAGTTTTTGGAGGCTGGAGAGTTTGCCATCATAGCTGCAGGTGTGTAGAGGAGGCAGCAACAGTAGCTGTGGTGGTGAGCATCAGTAGTGTGTTCAGTGGACCATATCTGGGGCAAAATGTTGCCTACATCTTGTGCCCCTCAGTTCCTGTTCCCACCTGCTCCCAGAGCCTTCCAGGAAGGCTATCTGATTCAGCTATCTGAGTCTCTTCCAATAAATTATTTTTCTGGTTAACATAATCAGAGAAAGTTTCTCTTGTTTGAAAACAAGAATCTTGACTACTATTGTTTCTTTTTCCTGAGGTATCTATTTCTTTAATTGTTAACTGGTCATGTAAATTGCATACTACTCTTTGATAAACTTTAGAAAGCAAATTTAAGAGCATGTAACGACTATGGGTGGTGTAAATGGTTAAGTACTTGGTTTGTAACTGAAAGGTTAGTGGTTCAAGTCCACCCAGAAGTGCCTTGGAAGAAAGGCCTGGCAATCTACTTACAAAAAGTCAGCCATTGAAAAGCCTATGGAGCACAGTTCTACTCTGACTCATGCAGGGTCACCATGAATCAGAATCGACTCAACACCAACTGGTTTGGTTTTTTGCTTTAATGACTATGTATCAATTGGGTTTTGACCCTACCTAAGTATTAGTTGGAGCCCTGGTGGCGCTGTGGTTAGGTGTTAGGCTGCTAACCAAAAGATCGGCAGTTCAAATCCACCAGCCACTCCTTGGAAACCCTATGGGCAGCTTTACTCTGTCCTATGGGGTCTCTATGAGTCGGAATTGACTCAACGGCAACAGGTTTTTTTTTGGTTTAAACATTAGTTGGAATCGACTCCACTGCAAAGGGTTAAGCATTACTGGGAGCCCTGGTGTCCAGTGGTTAAGAGCTCAGCTGCTAACCAAAAGGTTGGCAGTTCGAATCCACCAGGTGCTCCTTGGAAACCCTATGGGATAGTTCTACTCTGACCTATAGGGTTGCTATGAGTTGGAATCCACTTGATGGCAAAGGGCTAAGCATTACTGACAAAATGAAAGAGTCTATGAATTCTAGGAAATAAAATTCAATGACAAAAAATTTTATGCTTTTTCACCCTTAAATGGAAAAATACCAACTAATTTCGGGGGGAAAAAAAAAAGGGACATGGGTTGTGGAATTGTGGGAAAACTCACCAAAATTCTAATATTACTGTGTATAAAATATACCACATACAACCTGAAACTATTTTTACCCTTAATTAATCATTAAAAACATTGTGAAGTGAATAAGAAATTATAAAGTCTACTTTCTGAGCTATTGTGAGAAATTGATCTATTTTAGAACTTTAATTGAGCTTATAGTATAGAGTTCAAATGATCCAATTTAGATTGGTGCCCACTAACCTTTGTTTTCCTGCAGTTGTCCTGCACTCAACTGCAACTCTACAATATCAAGATATTTTCAGTCAAGACAATAAATGAATGAATGAATGGATGGATGAATAAACAAATAATACTTTGCAATATAAAAAGATTACTAGTACAGATACTCCGATCTAAATTGTTATTAACATTTTTAACTGGAATCCAATCTCATGATAAATACACGATATACTCCTAGGAGTCATTAGTAAAGTTTTATGGACATTTGTTTCATCCATAGCCAATTCCAGGCCTTGTTGCTCAGCAACTGCGTACTGCCAGATCATGTTTCCAAGCTGTAATGTAACTGACACCCTGGAGAGCACTTCAAACAAACAGGAGTTTTCAGCCACTTAATTCAATGCCCTTTACACAAGGATTGCTTTAGGGATTATGAGATTTGAGATTTAAAATGCCCCAGGACCCCTGTTAACTCTAGAGTTTCCATAGAATACTGGTTGCAAGTAAGTGCTTAGTACTTCAAAAGGAAATGCACCCAGACATGACTGAAAAGACCTTGACAGAGACTTCCTTTCTTGATAGCCTGGAAATGAATGAAATATCCAATGGAGAACCTACTGACAAATGAAAAAAAAAAAGAGAGACTGAGAACAGTTTTGTAGTATCATTTACCTGAATATAGGGAGAAAGACATCAATAAAAATATATAGATGGAGGGGTAGCTAGAAGCTCAGGAGGATATAATGGTTATGGCAGTTAATAAAGAATGGAATTGCAAAAATGTATAATCATCAGGGCCTAATACACTGAGAAGCTGACAATAAGTGAGATAAGGTCATGTGGTTAGAGGGAAAGTTACTGATGAGTCCTAAAGAAATAGGCTGTATTGATTGTTTTTCTATTAAGCTCTTTTCTCACTCTCTTTTTAGATTGTTCAATGGTAGCCTAGACACTCATTCATTTTTCTTTTTAAAAATTTCTGTTCATCAATTAACCACCCCTTCAGACTCTCTATGGCCAAAATAAAACCACTAATAGGCTAGGCCACCCCTGAAAGAAAGTACAGCCAAGGAGATGGTAGGGGTGGTCCATCGCAGAATTATTTCTACATGATTAGCATCAGGCCAGAATGAAAGGAATCAATCAGAAGGTCTATCATATGGTCAAAGCATAGAAGCTGCATAAGTAGCTTTTGTCAAGTCAAGACTATAGAACGGCAATAAAAAAGGGCAAGGGGAAAGATAAAGTAAAAGGAGAAATCAAGAAAATGAAAATGAGAAATTCTGAAGAGAATTTCAGGAAATCTGTGATTCCTCCAGATTTCTTTATATTTATAAAACCCAGTGCCATCAAGTGGATTCCGATTCATGGCAACCTCATGTGTCAAAGTAGAACGGTACTCCATAGAGTTTTCAATGGCTGTGACCTTTCAGAAGCAGATTGCCAGACCTTTCTTCTTAGGCACCTCTGGATGGATTTGGACCACCAACTTTTCAGTTAGTAAACAGTCAAGCGCTTAACTGTTTGCACCACCCAGGGACTCCTTTTATATATACTCTGAAGCCGTTGCCTTTGAGTCGATTCCGACCCGTAGCCACCCTGTAGGACAGAGTAAACTGCCTTATAGGGTTTCCAAGGATCAGCTGGTGGATTCAAACGGCTGACCTTTTGGTTAGCAGCTGAGCTCTTAACCACTGCACCACCAGGACTCCTTTATATGTATAAGGAAGTCCAATTAACTGATCACAACTTGAAACCTTAATAAAGGGTGCAAGGTACTGGGCCAGAGAGTGGGCTGGAACCTACCTGCTTCTTCTAAGGTATCTAAGACCCTAATTTCCACTGAACGGTCTCTGTCTTTCTGTCTGTCTCTCTCACCACACATGCACACACACACACACACAAGTACGGAAATGCATTAAATACTGCACAATATGAAATAATTGTATATAGCCATCTCTATTACTAGAGTGTAAGATTCTTCATGGCAGAAAAAAATGTGTCATACAACATATTTAGAGCCTAGCAGAGTGAATTGCAAATGATATGGCTTATTGTTGAAATGGAAAACTAGTTGCAAATTAGTATGGTGTAAAATTGTCCACAAACTGAAATGTATTTAAGTCAAAATTCCGATTATCTCAAGAGAACTCTAGAGATAGTCCTAGACATCTATCTCTGAGTTTCATATCTAGCCTGCAGATCTTTCTAATGTCTACCCAATATTCATTCTCCTCTTCCCTAACTATAATTCCTTTGGGGGTTGAATTGTGTGGGGTGGAAATGTGTCTACTTAAAAAATACCTCCCCACAAGTCCTTTGCAGCTAGGGTGGCCATGTGACCAAGTTCTGGCCAATGAGATATAAACAGAAATCAAGTGTGTTGGGCTTTCAAGACTCAGCATTCCCTAAACTTGTTTTTCTTGTGCCCTTTTGCATAGTCTTGCCTTGAGCAAAGGCTTGTTGCCTAATAGTGAAGCAGTCATCTTGCAACCATGATTAAAAGGTCAAATTAGAAGGATAGGTCCCTGGGTAGCCCAAATGGTTTTCACTCAACTACTAACCGAAAGGCTGGTGGTTCGAATCCACACAGCAGCACCACAGAAGAAAGGCCTGGCAATCTACTTCTGTAAGATTACAGCTACTGAAAACCCTATGGAGTGCAGTTCTACTCTGACATACATGGGGTCACCATGAGTCAGAATTGACTAATAGCAACAGGTTTGGTTTATTTGGTTTTTATTATAAGGATAATGACTAAGGCAGGTAGAAAAATGTAGAGTTGATACCTTTTTGCAAACAACTACGTTGTCCCTGAATTCCATTTCTCTAGGCACGATGGTTAATCGCTTATCAGCTAACCAAAAGGTAGGCGGTTCAAACTTATAGGACAGCTCTGCAGGAGAAAAGACCTGGCAATCTGCTCCAGTAAAGATTACAGACTAGGAAATCCTATGGGGCAGTTCTACTCTGTCATATAGGGTCACTATGAATCGGAATCGACTTGACATCATACAACAACAAAGGCTTCTTGTTGCCTGTTTGTCAGTTGCCCGACAGGTGATTTCATCACCTTTTTGGCTCACATATTCAATCCTTCTAGAAATTCAGTAAAAGTTATATGACTATCTATACATCAAATACATATAGATAGATAACCATACAATATACAAATGCACACATTTGTATTGGCTTGCCCAGTAGTATTATTTAAATATGTCAATGGAAAAGACCACCATGACAAATATTTTATATATTACTGGACAATGATAATACTTTGAGAAAATCTTATTGGATATCAAAGTTGAGAAGCTTTTTAAAAAAGACTTCATAGACATAGGAGCAATGAAAACAGTAGAAAATTCATTATAGGCAATAAAACAACATCATATTTGTTCTAATTAAAATTCATGAATGTTAAAGAAGAAGATAAATTTTATTAAATACCTTTATCTAATCCACATGAAAAAGAAAATTTTGATTAAGGACATGTTGAAATCTTGAATGTTAAAATTATGATTTAAGAACATCCAAAACCAAAAGAGTAAATAATTGCATTCTGGCTGGTGACCCAGTGTTTCAAGAAGCGTTTCTGCCAAAAGTGATCTCCTCAAGGATTTGTTAAACATCATCTAATATAACATAAATATTGATTCTTGGATCTAATAAATACCAGAGGTGAGATGAAATGTCAAATATCTAACGTGGATAGAGCTCATAAAAACACTGGCAACATACGACCATTTATCACCTTTTAGTTTGTTTTGCGTGCATGTTTGTTTTTCATAATGTATGAGTGGCAGGGTGAAAAAAAGTATTAAAGGACTTTTTTGTTTGGGGAGATTAAGGGTTTGATCTTATGATTTCATATAAAGTGCACATTGTATGAATATATTTGAGAACAAGAAATATTGTACATTTGGGACCATTTAAGAAGGACAAGGTTTAGGTTGGTGAGGGAGAAACAAATTTATGATTCTTTCTACACTGGATTAGGAAAAGTAGTCTTGGTGAATAGCAACAAAGGATTGAGTATTTTTTTGAAGAAACTCGGGCAAATAAAACCCACCAGGCCTATAGAGCAGATTCCGTGTTTGCTCAGTTAGTGATTACATTCTCTCATTTATAACCAAAAAAAAAAAAAACCAGTTGCCCTTGAGTCTATTCTGACTCATTGTGACCTTATATGCGTCAGAGTAGAACTGTGCTCCATAGGGTTTTCTATGGATGAGTTTTTGGAAGTAGATCACCAAGCCTTTCTTCCAAGGCACCTCTGGGTGAATGCAAATCTCCAACCTTTCAGTTGGCAGCTGAGCTCTTAACCATTTGGAATGGATCCCTTTTCCATTTATAACTAGTAAGCTTTCTCGATAGGAAGGGGCGATTGCCTTTCCTATGTCAGCCTCCCGTTTTACCCCACTCTTCTGCATCATCCTTTAAGGGTTAGTGAACTAATAGAGTGATGTGAATAATAGTTACTTTTGTATGTGAATTTCCAAATGAGTTAAACTAAAGCACTCTCTAGGATTGTGGATTATTGTTTCTTCTACTCTTCAACTCTATCTAATTTGCTTCCAAAATTCACAGCCTTGAAAATCCTATGGAGCAGTTCTACTCTGCACACATGGGGTCGCCATGAGTCGGAATCGACTTGATGGCAACTAACAACAACATGTATGTTGCAGATGGACAGCTGATTTAAAAAATAGAACAATAGGACACGAATCAGCATTAAAAGTGTATAGAGGCAGTGTTGGGTAGAAGAAGATTGGTTTAGAGTCTGACATCCCAAAGCACAATCGACTCAATGGCAACTGGTTTTTTAGATACTTAGGTGCTATTTTCTAAGACAGGTCAATGGCCTAACTTTACCTAGTCTAATGCTTATCAATGCACCACATATTTATCAGAAAAACTCTTTGGATAGTCTGTAAACCTTTAATGAAACATCATCTCATCTCTGATAATATATTTCCTCACCTCACCCCAGATAATGCTACTTGAGGAAGCTATTTGCTGAGAAGGTTGTGATAGAGCAACCCTTGAAGGCTGCAAGGACTCACATTGACTTGACATTCATGGGCAGAGACAAATGTTCTATGGATTTTTCACAGTGATTTTTTTCCCCTGCAGTAGATAAGGGAAGCCAGGAAGTCTTTGCATTCCATTGAAAGTGATGAATGATTAACTTAACTTTAAACTCTGCCTGGAGTTAAATGATCTCAGGCTTTCATGAGTTCTTGATTCCTCTCTGGAAAGCTTTCTGTAACAGTTTATTTATCCATTTTGAAGCTACACGCTTGCAAAGCTTTCTTGCAAGAAAGCTTTGCATGTGTGTAGCTTCATAAAGGAGATAATAAGACATCAAGAGTAGCTGTGTCCTCATTGTAACATGTTACCGTTTTTATCTAGCAGATTGGGTTTCCAGTTTTAAGTCTTAGTGGTAGGAATGTGGAAGAAACAAACTTTGTAAAACGCAGCCAAGAACAAATTGAAATGTGAGAAGCCAAAGATTGCCATGGGAAGATAGTATCAATATGGTATCAGGTTTTAAATTTTAGAGGGGGGGTCACAGCCTTCAGAGTGAGGAGTGTAAAAGAAATTGCATCTGAAATGGACTTAATGACTCCATGAGGTAGATGGCAATTTCTTCCAATTTCCAGATGACCAAAATAAAATATAGAGTAGTAACTTCATCTGTTGCTTAACATATATATGTACATGTATGTGTGTGTATATATACATATATATACACACACACATACATACGTATAAAGTTGATCGTGACAGCACCCTAGTTTATGCAGCAATAAACTAACCACAAGGTTTTCTAACTAATGACTAACTTTTTTATTATACTACCTCACTTCCTTCTTTTGGTCACAAACTAATGAACTTTGCTTCTGACATGTCTGTCAGTTTGTCTACCACCCATCTGTCAGTTTGTCATATTGTGGTGGCTTGAGTATTGCTGGATGCCAGAAGCTATGCAACTGGTATTACAAATATCAGCAGGGTAACCCATGATGTACAGGTTTCAGTGGAGCTTCCAGACTAAGACAGACTAGAAGAAGGACCTAGTAATCTATTTCTGAAAATACTGGTGGAACATTGTCTGATACAGTGCCAGAAGATGAGTCCCTGGGGTTGGAAGACACTCAAAATACAACTGGAGAAGAGCTGCCCCCTCAAAGTAGACTAATGATGTGGATGAACTAAAGTTTTTACAACCTTCATTTGCTGATGTGGCATGACTCAAAATGAGAAGAAACAGCTACAAACATTCATTAATAATCAGAATGTACGAAGTATGAATCTAGAAAAATTGGAAATCTTCAAAAATGAAATGGAAGGCATACAGATCTATATCCTAGGCATCAGTGAGCTGAAATAGATTCTACGGACGAAACTGGTGAATAAACAAGGCTCCAGGAACTGATGGAATACCAACTGACATGTTTCAACAAATGGATGCAGTGCTGGAAGGGCTCACTCGTCTATGCCAACAAATTTGGAAGATAGCTATCTGGCCAAGTGACTGGAAGAGATCCTTATTTGTACCCCTTCTGCAGAAAGGTGATCCAACAGAATGCAGAAATTATCAGACAATATCATTAATATCACACACAAGTAAAATTTTGGTGAAGAGCATTCAAAAGTGGTTGCAGCTATAAATCGACAGGGAGCTGTCAGAAATTCAAGGTGGATTCAGAAGAGGAAGTGGAACAAGGGATATCATTGCTGATGTCAGATGGATCTTGGCAGAAAGCAGAAAATACAAGAAAGCTGTTTACCTGTGTTTTATTGACTACACAAAGGCATTTGACTGTGTGGATCACAGTAAATTATGGATAACATCGACAAGATTGGTGTCTTAGTCATCTGGTGCTGCTGTAACAGAAATACCACAAGTGGATGGCTTTAACAAAGAGAATTTTATTCTCTCACAGTCCAGTAGGCTACAAATCCAAATTCAGGGCGTCAGCTCCAGGGGAACGCTTTGTCTCTTGGCTCTGGAGGAAGGTCCCTGTCATCAATCTTCCCTTGGTCTGGGAGCTTCTCTGCGCAGGAACCTCAGGTCCAAAGGACGCACTCTGCTGCCGGCAGTGCTTTCTTGGTGATATGAGGCTCCTATGTGTCTCTGCTCACTTCTCTCTTTTATATCTCAAAAGAGATTGACTTAAGACACTATTCAATCTTGTATACCTCATCAGTATAACTGCCGCTAATCCATCTTATTACATCATAGTGATAGATTTTACAACACATAAGGAAATCACATCAGATTACAAAATGGTACACAATCATACAATAATGGGAATCATGACTCAGCCAAATTGATACACACATTTTTGGGGGGACATAATTCAATCCATGACAACCGAGAATTTCAGAATACTTAATTGTGCTCATGGGAAACCTATACATAGGCCAAGAGGCAGTTGTTCAAATAGAACAAGGGGCTACTGTGTGGTTTAAAATCAGGAAAGGTGTGCGTGATAGCTGTATACTTCCACCATAGTTATTCAATCTGTATGCTGAGAAAATAATCCGAGAAGCTGGACTATATGAAGAAGAATGCAGCATCTGGATTGGAGGAAGACTCATTAACAACCTGCGATATGCAGATGACACAACCTTGCTGAAAGTGAAGAGGACTTTAAGCACTTACTTATGAAGATCAAAGATTACAAAGATTACGTTGGATTACATCTCAACATAAAGAAAACAAAAATCCTCACAACTGGACCAATAAGCAACATCATGACAAATGGAGCAAAGATTGAAGTTGTCAAGGATTTCATTTTACTTGGATCCACAATCATCTTCCATGGAAGCACAGTCATGAAATCAAATGACGTATTGCATTGGGCAAATCTACTGCAAAAGACCTCTTTAAAGTGTTAAAAAGCAAAGATATCATTTTAAGGACTAAGGTGTGCCTGACCCAAGCCATGGTGTTTTCAGTTGCCTTATAAGCATGCAAAAGCTGGACAATGAATAAAGAAGACCGAAGAAGAGCGGATGCCTTTGAATTATGGCATTGGTGAAAAAATATTGAATACACATGAACTGCCAGAAGAATAAACAAATCTGTCTTGGAAGAAGTACAGCCAGAATCCTCCTTAGAAGCAAGGATGTCGAGACTTCTTCTCACGTACTTTGGACATGTTATCAGGAGGGACCAGTCCCTGGAGAAGGACATCATGCTTGGTAAAGTGGAGGGTCAGCGAAAAAGAGGAAGACCCTCAACGAGATGGATTGACACAGTGGCTGCAACAATGGGCTCAAGCATAGCAATGATTGTGAGGATGGCACAGGACTGGGCAGTATTTTGTTCTGTTGTACATAGGGTCGCTATGAGTTGGAACCAACTCAACAGCACCTAACAACAACAACAGCATGGGCAAAATATTGAATGAAGCAGGAAGCATCAAAAGAAGATGGAAGGAATACACAGAGTCACTGTACCAAAAAGAATTGGTGGAGTTCAACCATTGCAGGAGGTAGCATATGACTCATAACTGATAGTATTGAAGGAAGAAGTCCAAGCTGCACCGAAGGCATTGTGAAAAGAAAAGCTCCAGTAATTGAAGGAATACCAGTTGAGATGTTTCAACAAACAGATGCAGCACTGGAGGTGCTTACTTGTCTATGCCAAAAAATTTGGAAGACAGCTACCTGGCCAACCAACTGGAAGAGATTCATGTTTGTGCCCATTCCAAAGGAAGGTGATCCAACAAAATGTGGAAATTATCAAACAATATCATTAATATCACACACAAGTAAAATTTTGCTGAAAATAATTTAAAAATGGATGTAGCAGTACATCGATAGGGAACTGCCAGGAATTTCAAGTTGGATTCAGAAGGGGACGTGGAACAAGGGATATTATTGCTGATGTCAGATGGATCTTAGCTGAAAGCAGAGAATACCAGAAAGGTGTTTATCTGTGTTTTATGGACTATACAAAGGCATTTGACTGTGTGGATCATAACAAATTATTGATAACATTGTGAAGAATGGGAATTCTAGAACACTTATTTGTGCTCATGTGGAACCTGTACATAAACCAAGAGGCAGTCGTTGGGCGTAACAAGGGGATACTGTGTGGTTTAAAGTCAGGAAAACTGTGTGTCAGGGTTGTATGCTTTCTCCACAATTATTCAGCCTGTATGCTGAGCAAATCACCCGAGAAGCTGGACTATATGAAGAAGAATGTGGCATCAGGATTGGAGGAATGCTCATTAACAACCTGCAATACACAGATGACAACCTTGCTTGCTGAAAGTGAAGAGGACTTGAAGCACGTACTGATTTAGATCAAAGACTACACCTTTCAGTATGGATTACACCTTAACGTAAAGAAAACAAAAATCCTCACAATTGGACCAATAAGCAACATCATGATAAACGGAGAAAAGATTGAAGTTGTTAAGGATTTCGTTCTACTTGGATCAGCAATCAACACCCATGGAAGCAACAGTCAAGAAATTAAATAACGTATTGCATCGGGCAAATCTGCTGCAGAGGCCTCTTTAAACAAAGATGTCACTGTGAGGACTAAGGTGCGCCTGACCCAAGCCATGGTATTTTCAATTGCCTCGTATGCATGCAAAAGCTGGACAATGAATAAGGAAGGCCAAAGAAGAATTGATGCCTTTGAATTATGGTGTTGGTGAAGAATACTGAATATACCGTGGACTACTAGAAGAATGAAGAAGCCTGCCTTGAAGAAGTACAGTCAGAATGCTTCTTGAAAGTGAGGATGGAGGGATTCGCCTCACCTACTTTGGACATGTTATCAGGAGGGACCAGTCCCTGGAGAAGGACATCATGCTTGGTAAAGTACAAGGTCAGCAAAAAAGAGGAAGACCCTCAATGTGATGGATTGACACAGTGGCTGCAACAATGGGCTTAAGCATAGTAAAGATTTTGAGGCTGGCATGGGATCGGGCAGTGTTTCGTTCTGTTGTACATAGGGTCACTATGAGTCGGACGGATTCTACCGCACCTAACAACAAGTGCACCATAAAGAATGCTGTGAAGAGAAATTTATTAGCTCTGTCTACCTCTATTTTTCTGGGTACTCCTCACCCACCGCCATGCTCATTCTGGACTCTAATGATACAGTGAACATTTAATCAACTGGTGGTTTGTGGAAAGGAAGATAATGAACTTAGAGCTTACATATTCTTCTTGTTACTTATCTCTTAAGAGAATTGTGCAACAATGAAGGGTGTAGGAAACAGTTACAAAATTGAACACCCAAGTGCCTGTATTCTAGGGGAAGATGTTTGAAAACATAAAACTAAAAGATGCATTGAGATTTTAATCTTGCTGTGTGACAGTGACTATTTCAAATGGCTGCTAATGAAAAGTTGTATTCTTTCTGGAAAGAACTATAGAAGCATATAAGAAAAACCCGTTACCTTCGAGTAGATTCCGACTCATAGTGACCCTATAGGACAGCATAGAACTGCCCCATAGGGTTTCCAAGGAGTGGCTGGTGGATTGAAACTGCCAACCTTTTGGTTAGCAGCCAAACGCTTAACCCTTGTGCCACCAGAGCCCCCTAGACACATATAGGATCCTTCTTATCAGCAGTCTGGAGCAAAAATGTCACTTCCTAGGGTTATCATCCTGAATAGGTTCTGAATTAAAAACACTGTAGCTCTGGAGGGAGCCTTGGTGGCACAGTGGTTAAAGGTCGTCAGTTCGAATCCACTAGCCGCTCCTTGGAAACTCTCTGGGGCAGTTCTACTCTGTCCTACAGGGTCGCTATGAGTCCGAGCAGACTCGATGTCAATGGGTTTGGTTTTTCTTTTTTTTAATCTCTGGCAGTGGAGTCAAGGCAACAAGCATTTGAATTCTGACTCTGTCAAGTAATATCTGTGTGAGATGGGAAAGTTATTTAGCCCCCAACCAAGAGTTTCCTCATCTGAGACAAATGGGGCCATGTCACCTACTTTTTGAATGGTTGAAAAGGCTATACAAAATAGTACAGCGCTCGACACATAGAAAATGAACCAAAAAGTGTATTCGTTTAAGTATTAGAAGCAAATCATCTCCACTCCTTAAAAGAGAGAAAATGTGTAATTCCGCCAAATATTAATAGTGATTCTAGTTTAGTGAATAAAAATAATAAGTAGACTGTGAAAAGAGGTGACATTTTATGTTTTTGTGAAAATGTGTAGTGTTTTCGTTTAAGAACTTTATAAAATTTGGGATGTCACACCTAACTGTATTGCATAAACATTTCTGAGATTGAAAAAATAATGCATTTAAAAATAAAATTGTAAAAAAATTGTATCTAGCCCCAGTGAGAAAACAAATTTTAAATATAAAGAGAGAGATTATGTAACTCAAAGACTGGATGTTTACTTGGCATAACAACTTCTTAAAATATGGCAATACACTGGTGCTATAGCAAGGCTATAAGGAATTACAAGAAGCCAACTTAAAAATACTGTACTTTAACAAATTAATGTTTTTTTACTTATGATACGAATCTAAACTGTAAAATCTAAGAAGATTTACTTGCCTTTTAATGGCCTCAGTTTAAAAAAATTGAATTATTTTGATTGTATCATATTTTTGCAAAAATACTTTTAGAACAAAGCATTGGGATTCTACCCTTCCCTCCTGTGGCATCAGATGTATTCATGTATTCAGTTTTCAATGCATGATATATGCTGCTATCGTTTAAAAAGTCCATTGTCATGTCGACATGTTTATTTGTGACATTTCTGTCCATCTTAACTATTTGACACATTTGAAATTGCACTATGATTTTGAGGATTTATTTTTATATTTTCTATTCTCTTTGATGTGATAGTTATCCTATATACTGCTTACTGCTTTTATGCATATTATATATTAACTCATATAATGCTTTAATCTATTCATTTAATATCATGTTGTTTTATCTTTGGCGTATGATTTATTTCAAACTCTGTTGCCTGGAGTGATGGCATATTAGGTTAAAACCTTCAACATGCAAGATATGAAACATATATTTCATGCTGGTTCATGCTGGTTCACATTCACTTTCAAAATGAAACATACCATGTAGAGTTTTACAGCTGGGGGAAAAAAACACAGTTTAATAAACTTAATAGGAAGTAGAGAAATTTTACAGCTATGTTAATTGCCGTGATGGGGTAGACAGGAAATCTTTGTAAAATCAGGAAATACCTTTAGAAAGCAAACTACCTATCTGTGTTACTTTAGGTAAGAATACAAAATTTTTCTAAAAGTCTTTTAAGCAACTTTGGATTCCTTTTAATCAATCGTCCAATATTTATTGATTATGCCCTATGGACTGGAGACAAGGAATAGAAAAAATAAAATAACGAGACAAACTCTCTGCCCCTGAAGAAGTCAAAGTCTGAAGGACACAAGCTCACAGCTTAACAACCCTCAGCAAGTCAGAGATATTATATGTTCATTCAGTTTTATCAAAAAACATTTTACAGCATTTTGAAAATCACTTGAGGGAGAGACACAAGTCAAGTTAATTTATGGGTTATTAAATAGAGATGGATTAGAAGAGAGCATCTGCCAATCAGAGCTAACAATTAAGATGCAGAGATAGATTCACCTCTATTAGAATACCAATAATCAAAACAAGGGAAAACAATAGGTGTTGGTGAGGTTGTGGAGAAACTGGCTGGAACCTTCATCCATTGCTAGTGGGAATGTAAAATGGTACAGCCATTGTGGAAGAGTTTGGTGGTTCCTGAAAAAGTTGAAAGCAGGAATACAAACAAAAACTTGTACACTAATGTTCATTGTAGCAATTTTCACAATAGCCAAAATGTGGTAACAACAAAAATGTCAGTCGACAGATGAATGGAAAAACAAAATGTGGTTTATGCGTACAATAGAATATTACTCAGCCATAAAGAGAGATGAAGTCCTGATACATGCTACAACATGGATGAACCTTGGAAACATTATGCTGAGCGAAATAAGAGAGTTGCAAAAGGACAAGTACTGTATGAGCTCATTTATATGAAATAAGGAGAATATATAGAAACTAAAGATTATTAGCAGTTACCCGAGGTGGGAGGGAGGCGAAAAGGGGGAATTTTTGCTTAGTGAGCATTGATTTATGTTAATGGTGGTGGGATAATTTGGAAAAGGATAGCGATAATGGTTGCATAACATGAACAATGTAATCAATGTCACTGAATTATACATGTAGAATTTGTTGTGGGGAAAAAAAAGCAAAGCTAGGTTCCTACCAAGTAAGTCTAGGGCAGATCAGATTAAGGAGAAAGTCAAGCGCTGAGTTAATATGAGACAAACACTCAGGTTTATTTATCCACCCATTCAAAAAACTAGTATTTATTGGCACTTCTGTGACAGGCACTCTTTATAGATAGAGATGTAACAGTGGTTATAAAACACACATGTCTCTGCCCACATGGAGATGATAACTTTGCTAAATAGATCTGCCTAGACAGGATTTTAAAGAACACTGGTGGCGCAAGGGTTAAGCGCTCTAACCGAAAGTTTGGTGGTTCGAACCTGTCCAGCAGCTCCTCAGGAGAAAGACCTGATGATCTGCTCGCATAAAGATTACAGCCTAGAAAATTCTATGAGGCACTTCTCTATTACATGGGGTTGCTATGAGTGGGAACCGACCTGACGGCACCTAAAAACAACAGACAGGATTTTTGTTTGACAACTGTTCATTTTTTCTGATTATATGTTTTCCTCTGAAAAAAGAAAATCTTCAAATGTTTCAAACTTCCTACTCATATTTGGTGGAAATTCTAAGTGCCATCTAAATTCCCCCAACCTGATGGAGTATGATCACCACATTTTGAAACAAAGTAGAGGAAATAGAGAGTGTAGTTGGTAAGCCCCAGTGAAAGTTATCTGTAAACTTTGGTCTTCTAAATTGACCGTGGAAAAGGAGATCTGCAATTACTGGTGAATCCCTAGGACCTACTTGCCTTCGGTGGCTGAAATAAGAGCTCAGGAGTGATTGCACCCAGCACTGAAAATGTGTAGCCTCTTATGGAGGTCAGTACTGGCCACGGTAATCAGCCTGACACTTCAAGCGTAATGCACCAGATTAGTTTATAAAATCACGTAGAGAAGTGTTCAGGCTAGAAGTTTAAAGTATAAACACAGTCATGCTGCTCTGGCTTGTCTAAAGATGTTTCTGAGTTGCAATGTTATAATTATAGTTAGAGAAAGAAAGAAAGAAGATGCTCCGGAAAAAGGGGATAGTGGGCATAAATATAGAAATGGGATTATCAAAAAGGAAAGATAAGACATTATCTTGGTGTTGGAAAGATGGTTCCAACACAAGTCGTGATAGTTCTGCTTTGTAGACTAAGCTTTTCCAGTCTCAATGGTCAGTATATCCCTACTTTGGACATGGATACGTCTAACAAATTATATTGGGTTTGATAATTTCTCTCTGGTGTAGTATCATTTTTATGAACTCAGATTAAAAAAAAAAAAAAGAAAAACTTGAAGTGTGATAACTGCAGAAATAAAAGCGAAAGGAATAAAGAATAGTTTGGTTAATTTTGCATTCATAATATAAATACGGATTTCCACTAAGATATGTAAATCATAAAAACTTTTCACAATCGGCACTACGAGTACAACTATTACATTAATCCTTTACTTTTGAGCTATTGGAACAGTAGTTTTATTTTAATCTTTGTACCATGTTTTTACACAAATAACCTGCGCCCTCCCCTTGCAAGGTATTTTCCTAAGTGGGCTATGCTATTTTTTTCTTTTGAACAGCAACATGTGAAAAAAAGAAAAACCTGGCAAGCATAGTGGTGTTTGTGAAAATAACTCGCAGGGGGAGGGCACAGTTGGTAAACAAACCTAGAAGGCATGTGCTACTTGAGTAAAAATACGGTATTCATTATTGTAGTTGTACACTTATCTCGCTTATTGATATTATTTTTATTTTCCTAAGGTTTAATTTTCTAGATGATCCCCACTGCTGTATGCAATAATGTGTACTCAGATTTATTTGAAAAATCAATGCTCTATTTCTAGCTTAGATATGTTTTTATTTTCTCCTATTAGAGTAGACATTTTAAAAAGAAATCTCCCTGTGGTCCCAATGAATATCTTCTTCTAAATTCCCATTTAATTTTCTGCTTGGATTCACACCAAGTTCTCTTTCAATGCTCACCCAACCCCAGATTTTTTATCCCATCAATAAGCATAAAGCAGATTATTTTCTCTAAGGTATTATTTTGCATTTCTGTGAGTCACATATCTGGCATAAGTTCTAAATTCTGTTTCATTTGCACCATCTCCCCACATTTGACTGAAAACATAGGTAAATGTTCTTATATGGTGTTTGCTTCTTCTTCCTAATCACTTTATTGTTGCTAGTTGCCCGCTAGTTGATTCTGTCTCACGGCAGCCCCATGTGTGCAAAGTTGAACTGCTCCATAGGGTTTTCAAGGCCTGTCTTTCAAGGTGCCCCTGTGTGGATTTGAACTACCAATCTTTCAGAAAGTAGTCAAGTGCTTAACTGTTTGTGCCACCCAGAAACTCCTATAATGTCCCTAGTCTCATTTTTTTTGTCTAACTTTAAAACCCCAACTCTGGTGAATGAACCCCTAACTTGAGTCACTGCTACCTCTCTCAATTCTTTGCAGTTACTATGCCCACCGCCCCCACCCCCACTGGAAACCTTGGTGGTGTAGTGGTTAAGTGCTATGACTGCTAACCAAAAGGTTGGTAGTTCGAATTCACCAGGTGCTCCTTGGAAACTCTATGGGGCAGTTCTGCTCTGTCCTATAGGGTCGCTATGGGTCGGAATCGACTCAACGGCAGTGGTTTTTTTTTTTTTTTTTTTTTGGTTTATGGCCCCTGATTTAAAGGGGAAACTGAGTACCTCTTATACACCTGCTCAGTGCTCCACTCAGATCCCCCTGAGTCCCTTCTATTGTTTCTGTGTATGTCTCCTTCAACTCTGATGTACTTTTTCTTTAGAGAATTGTTTACCCACATAAGCAGTGATCTGGAAGTGCTTAAAGGTTTATGTCCCCCAGGCAGTCCTTAGCCAATGACTAATGTTTGAGGGACTATATGAAACCTCAGTTCCATTGTCTCCAGCCAGAAAATTTTGAGATGTTATTTACAATCAGAACTTTCTGTTGGAATAAGCTCAAGCTACCTAAAATCATACATTTGCTTGGTTTCTTCCTCTTTCCTATCCTGTTTCCTTCTAGGAGATTCTCCTGGGAACTCTTCCTTAATAAATCATTTTCACACGCATCCGTGTCACTCGGTCTGCTTCCGAGGAAATCAAACCTAAGACAGTATCCTGGAAGAAGCACTCTATAATAATACCACAAGTACTTAGCCAATTTCTCCTAGTCTTCCACTTTAGGACCTATGCTCTATTACCAGGGAAAATTTATACTTGAGGAAAGGAAATAGCAGGATTTTTCAGGGACTTTTTTGCATTGACTCTGAGCTACCCTACCTCCTGTGGACCCAGAACACCAATTCACTCTGCCATTGAGTCTGGTGATTGTATAAGGGTCCAGTGATATTGAGTTGTTTTCCAAATCTGCCTCGTGGTAGAACCACAGTGCTCTCAAAACACAGCTGGCATTCCTTTCACCAGTGGTTGATCGTATGGTTTATAAATAATCTCAAAAAAAAAAAAAAAAGTCAAGATCCCACATTGGCTCTCTAACTTACATAGTATTGACTTTTCAGTTGCACGGAAGCAAGTGGATGTCTCTGAAATGATCCTCACAATAATAAATAAAAAGAAATCCAGAATCCTTGGAAGAATCACAAAGATAGTTCAAAGAATTGAAAAAAAATGCAGCAATTGAGATGCCTATCATATCCTCATTCAACAACCTGGATTGACTAATGAAGGAGGTGGATGTGTCTGAGAGAATGACAGTGGGTTAACATAAATGTACTTAATGAATGGCTGTTCCATATGGGGTTACCTTACTGGAGACAAGCTGTGTAGCTCCTGACATCCTGTCACAGCTATCAATCAGAAAAAAATAAAAATCAAACCACTCTGGAAATGAGCTGAAAAAAAAAACAAAAACAAAAAACAGATGCTGTTTGCCATCACCTGAAAAGGACAGACATCTTGCCTCACAGTTATGGAATCTAAACCAAAGTTTAACCTTGAATATTTCATTATCACGCAGATTGACTATGCCATCGTGCTGATAAAACACAGAGTTAGTAGAAACTTCACATGCCTTTGTAAGACACATGCTAGCCAGAGCATGCCTGAGAGATAAACCCAATGAAAAAATATTCTGACTTTTCTGCGAATCCAGTGGTCTGGGCCATGTTAAAATATCCCCTCCTAAATGGAGGATAGATTATACTTTCTACCATTAAAGAACAAAACAAAACAAAACAGTTGTCATTGAGTCAATTCTGACTCATGGAGACTCCATGTTGTTAGAGTAGAAGTGTGGTTCATAGGGTTTTCAGTGGCCAATTTTTCAGAAGTAGATTGCCAGTCCTTTCTTCCAAGGTGCCTCTGGGTAGACTTGAACCTCCAACTTTTTGGTTACCAGTGAGCACATTAACCATTTTCACCACCCAAGGACTTCTTCTACCATTAAGAAGGAAACATAATACATAGGGATCCTCCTTTGATTTTGAACTCAACAACATTTGTGTGTACCACTCAATTTATACTGAGTTAATACAAAGGGTGCTTTGAGTTAAATCCAGAGAATGCTCTCCAGCAAGTTCAGGATGCACTTCAAGCTGACCTTTCATTTCGGGCATTACGTCAAAGTGGACTCAATATTGCTTAAAATATCTATGTTAGATATATGGAAACTATGGCAAGGCTTCATAAGAAAATTGCAGCATAGCGTCCTACGATTTTCTAGAAAGGCCATATCTTTTTCATGAAATAGATCTAGATATAGGTTTTTTATTTTATTTTTTTGTAGAAAATGAAATACTAGTAGAGTCTGAGCCCCTGACCATGGGACAACATTTAACCATGTAAACTGAGCTCCCTGATAGAAACTGAATGTTTCTGACTCACCACACCAAAATCAGCTATGGCCAGGAGTGTTCCAACATCTAGTAAAATGAGCAGAATGCTTCGAATTATGGATGTGCCTACTTCTGCCACATGGCCACCCCCTCCCTTAACCTATATTCATAACTTCATGGGAAGTGTCCATAATCAGTGAACTGAGGACAATATTTGATACTAGATTATAGATGATTCTGCATGATATGCTGACCCATGCCAGAAGTTGATGATCTTCTCATATTTGACATAGATGGCCCAGAAGGATGTATATAAAAAAAAAAATCTTCTCAGTGGACAAAATTTCCATTTAACAGTTTAATGAAAAAGAGGAAGACCCTTGACCAGATGGATTGACAGTGGCTGCAATGATCGGCTCAAGATGGCGCAGGACAAGGCAGTGTTTCGTTCTGTTGTATATAGTTTCGCTGTGAGTTGGAACTGACCTGACAGCCCCTAACAACAATAACAATTTAGTAGTTCACCTTGCTTGAAAAGAAGGATGGCCTGAGGCAAGCTAAATAGCACTTTATGAGCAGAAGTTAACAGTTTATGGTTTAACTTGATGATTAGGAACTTGAAAGAGAAAGACTGCACTGTCTTACAGGATGCAATAGAAGATCTGAACCAGTTTATAATATATGGTGCTGGTTGTCCCTAGCCAGCATTCATGAGGTAAGTAATAAACAGGAGGAAGTGGAGATTGTGGCTCTCACAATTAAATCTAATGACTTGCTCAGTTTTACTTTAGATCTCCATGCTTCTAGGCTCCCATTTTCGAGGAGGGAGGGTGGCTTTTCCCAATGAAGTGAATTCTGGTAGGCAGAGAACCCCATTTTCCAAGACAAAAGCCATAACGTTCAATATTTCTTCTCTTTCCCTTGTAGCAACTGTGAGACAAGCACATGACTTAGGCTTGGAAATTAGGGCGTCCCAATGTGAGATTTTTAAACTTAAAGGGTTAACAAAAAGGCCAGGGGGAGTTGAGAAATTATTCAGGATAGGTGCAGCAGTATCATGAATCCAGTGGTGTGATGGATATTTATCCAGTAACAGTGATACTAGCAGAGACATCCTAACCAGACTTTTCATGTGTCTTGCATTTGACTGAATAGTCAACTGCCTATTTTCGTATATTTCTGTCCATTTGATAAGTCTGATTCTTCAGCTTTCCCCTCAGCTCTGTGAGCTTCTTGATATTCTTCCAATAGTTATTTTTCTGCTTCCGGTTGATTGCTTGCCTATGTTTCTTATAATGTAAATCCTCACTGGTACAGCAAGTAACTTATCTTCTATGGACTGGTTTTTGTCTCAAAAATAGAGAATAAGTTGACATTTTAAGAGTCCCTCAATTTTTAAATTTATGTGTAAAAAAATTTAATGAATAAAAAAATATATTTTGAAACAAACAAAACACCAAACCCATTGCCATCAAGTTGATTCCAACTCATAGTGGTCCTACAGGACAGAGTAGAACTACCCCATAGGATTTCTAAGGAGTGACTGGGGGATTCCAACTGCTGACCTTTTGGTTAGCGGCTGAGCTCTTAACGTTTCTCTGACAAATGAATTAAATCCTTCCAATCGGTCATTAATGTCATCTCCATAGAAGAGAACTTGGCAGTTTTTAAAAAGTAAATGCCATGGCTAAAAAACATACTGTGGGAGGTTCCGGCAAGATGGCGCTCTAGGCAGAAGCACCATGCCATCCCTCCACAGCAAAGATCTGAAAAACTAAGCCAAACAGAGAATGCAACAATCCTGAAACCCTAGAACATCAAATGAAGAGATAAAGAACTCAGCCGAGCACCAAATGGAGTGAGAATACTGAAAGAGAAAGGAGAGCGAGGAGAGATTCATCCAGAGGTCCCCTACCAGCTAACGCAGCGCAGATCCGCCATCTTGGACTCCTATCGGAGACCAGCAAATGGGGGTACAAGAAAGCAGCCTCACGGAGCACCCAGCGGGAGACAAAACAGCCGGTAATTTGCGGTGTGCGCTTTCCCATCCCCCACACCTCTTCGCCCCAGCTCAGGCTCCTCTGCTTCCCGCGGCCACAGTCTCTTGACTGGGAAGCGCCGGCTGCTTGGATTCCACACACCCGAGCGGGCGGCTCTCTGGGTGCCATTTGTTGGCTGCTAGTGTTGCTTTTTTTTTTCTGCTTCTTTTGATTTCTCACTTGCCTCTCGCCACCTCCCCCTCCTTTTGCTTGAGTGCCTGGCTCCGAGCGCCATCTTTGCTTCTTCCTGCGGGGCTGCAGGGCTCCATTCGAGTGTGCGGCTGCTTCCCGGTCTGGGCTGCCATGCTGGTGGGATCCCGGGGCTTTTGTTCATTTGTTCCTCTGTTTCCTGCGGCCACGGTCTCTTGACCCAGAGGCGCCGGCTACTTGGATTCCACACACCCAAGCAGGCGGCTCTTGGGGTGCCATTTGTTGGCTGCAAGTGTTGCTTTTTTTCCTGCTTCTTTTGATTTCTCACTTGCCTCTCACCACCTCCTCCTCCTTTCACTCAAGTGCCTGGCTCCGTGCACCATCTTTGCTTCTTCCTGAGGGGCTCCAGAGCGCCGGCAATTTGTGATATATACTTTCCCACTCTCCACCCTTCTTCACTGACACTCGGCCTCCTCTGCTTCTCACAGACACAGTCTCTTGTCCAGAAACACCAGCCCGCACTGGCTGGCTCTCTGAGTGCCATTTGTTGGCTGCTGGTGTTGCTTTTTTTTTTTTCTGCTTCTTTGGATTTCTTGCTTGCCTCTCGCCGCCTCCCCCTCCTTTCCCTCAAGTGCCTGGCTCCGTGCACCATCTTTGCTTTTTCCTGAGGGGCTGCGGCGCTCCATTTGAGTGTGGAGCTGCTTCCCAGTCTGGGTTACCGCGCTGGTGGGATCCTGGGGCTTTTGATCGTTTGTTCATTTTGAATTGTTTGTGTGTTTTCTTTTCCTTTTCTTGAGTCGGGAGCCCTTTCTGGCCAGGTGGAGCTGCGTGCCAGGGAGACTCCCCTTTGGCTTCCACAGACGTACAGAGGGATCCCTGAGAACATTTCTTTTTTCATTGTTTTTTTTTTCTTTTCCTATTTTCCTGGGGGGCCTTCCTTGTTCTTTTTTTTTATTTGTTTTGTTTTCTTTTCCCTCTTTTTCCCTTTTGTCTTTCTTCATTGCTCAGTTTCTCATCTCTCTATATCTTTTTTCTCTTTCTGATCCCTGAATACCAGGTGTTGTATGCCTCTGCGCCTTCTGGCCAGGCTGTGCTGCGACACCTGAGAGCGACTTCGCCAGACCTCATAGCTGCATCGTTGGGATCCCTGGGAACTTTGTGGTTCTTTAACCTTTCTGATTTTTATTTGTTCATTCTTTTCTTTTCTTCCTTTTCCCACTTCTGTTTTTCTCCATTTCATAGTCTCTCATCTCTCCATTGCAATGGCAAGCTCCCCTAGCATTCTTTTTGTTTGTATGTTTTTTGCCTCCTGTTCCTCTCTCCTCTCTCCCATATCCAGCTTAGCTCCACACATAACCATCTCCCCGCTGCATCCTGCCTACCTTCACCGTGTGCTTGACATCACACCACCAAGCAGTGCAGGCACGGCCTACTGGAACCTGCCCAGCACTGATTATCAACCCGCCCTGGTGGCTGTAGTGAGTACCACAAACAACCCCTCCCAGTGGCTCCTCTTCAGCTAGACCTGCCCTGCTGTACCATATCTGAGTGACTGAATGTGCCAGTTGGAGAAGGAGGTGAAAAGTATTGAGCACACAGACGAGCAAACAACAAAGAGCACGCAATCTGCCTGCTCAGACATACTAAAAATTTTTTTTTTAAAAGTGACGAAACAAACAAATCTACAACAAATAAACAAGAGAAATATCAACTGAATTCCCTGAAAACTGCAAACAATATCAAAACATTTACAAAAACAGGACAGGATGGTTCCAGTAGACATCCAAATTAAAACACCAGATGACTCTCCAGTGGAAGAAAATGCACTAGAAGTCCCTGATAGGGAATTCAAATCTCTGATACTCGGAATTTTCCAAGAACTGAGGCAAAAAGCTGACAAACATGAGAAAAAAATAGACAAATTCATGGAAAATACAGACAAAAAATTGGAAGAATTCAGGAAGATGATGCAGGAACAAAATGCCAAAATAAATTCACAACTAGAAATAATACAAAAACAACAATTAGAAATCCAAAAGATAAACAACAAGGTTTCAGAAATGGATGATGTCACAGAAGGGCTAAGAAGCAGATCTGAAACCGTGGAAGACAGGATCAGGGGAACTGAAGACAAACACTTGGATACAACTCTGTTTCAGGAAAACTCAGAAAAAAGAACAAAGAAAAATGAAGAGACCCTGAGAGTTATGTGGGACACAATTAAAAGCAAAAATTTACAAGTGATTGGCAATCCAGAACAGGGGGAGAAAACAGAAAACACAGAGAGGATCATTGAGGAACTGCTGACAGAAAACTTCCCCAATATCATGAAAGATGAAAAGCTGGCCATCCAAGAAGCTCAACGAACCCCATATAGAAGAGACCCAAAAGAAAATCACCAAGGCATATCATATTCACACTCGCCAAAACCAAAGACAAACAAAGAATCCTGACAGCAGCTCGTGAAAAACAAGAAGTCACATACAGAGGAGAAACAATAAGACTAAGCTCAGATTATTCGGCAGAAACCGTGCAGGCAAGAAGGCAGTGGGATGACATATATAAAATCTTGAAAGAAAAAAATTGTCAGCCAAGAATAATATATCCTGCAAAACTCTTGTTCAAATTTGATGGTGAAATTAGGTCATTTCCAGATAAACAGAAACTAAGGGAATATGTAAACGTCAAACCAAACTTACAAGAATTATTAAAGGGAGTTCTTCGATCTGAGGACAAACAGCTTCAGGCCTCAGACAGGACCTAGGACGCAGGATCGTACGAGCTAGATACCAATCTAGGAAGTGAACTCTCGAGGACTATCCAAAACCAAAAGAATTACAACAGGGAACCAGAGAGGTTAATCTGTAAATGACAACAACATCAGAACAATAAAAGAAGGAATAAACGGCATCGGTATAGAACCTTCTAATGGAGAGGAAGGCAAGGCGATACCAAGTAAGGGTAGACTGCTTCAAACTTACAAAGATAAGGGTAAAGTTCATGGTAACCACAAAGAAAATTAACAAACCAACTCATAAAAATAAAGACGAAAATCATAAAGTCTCAGCAAAAACAAAACCTACAAAAACAAAAGAAATGAAAAAAAAATCCACAAACAAAAGTAACTGAGCACAAGACAGTAAGAAGAACAAAGTAAACTTCAGCACCACAAAAAAAGCATTACAAAATGACAGCAACGAATACACATCTATCAATAATTACACTAAATGTAAATGGACTCAATGCACCCATAAAGAGATGGAGAGTGACAGAATGGATAAGAAAACAGGATCCATCAATATGGTGTCTACAAGAGACACACCTTAGAAACAAAGATGTGAATTTATTAAAAGTCAAAGGTTGGAAAAAAATATATCAAGCTAACAACTACCAGAAAAGAGCAGGAGTGGCAATTCTAATCTCAGATAAAATAGACTTTAAAACAAAATCTACCATAAAAGACAAAGAAGGACACCATATAATGATTAAGGGGACGATCCATCATGAAGACATAACAATAATAAACATCTACGCACCCAATGAAAGGGCTCCAAAATATATAAAACAAACTCTAACAACACTGAAAAGAGAAGTTGACAGTTTCACAATAATAGTAGGGGACATCAACACACCACTCTCAGTAAAGGACAAAACAGCTAAGAAGAAACTCAGGAAAGGTACAGAAGACCTAAAGGGCACAATCAGCCAACTTGACCTCAGACATATTTAGAACACTCCATCCAACCGCAGCAAAGTACACATTCTTTTCCAATGCACATGGAACCTTCTCCAGAATAGACCACATCGTAGGCCACAGAGCAATCCTCAACAAGATCCAAAACGTTGAGATAATTCACAGTATCTTCTCTGACCACAATGCCATCAAGGTAGAAATTAACACTAGAAAGAGCAAGGAAAAAAATCAAGTACATGGAAACTGAATAATACCCTGCTTACACATCACTGGGTAATAGAAGAAATCAGAGAGGGAATCAAAAAATTCCTAGAATCAAATGAGAATGAAAACACATCATACCAAAACTTTTGGGACACTGCAAAGGCAGTCCTCAGAGGAAAATTTATAGCAATAGATGCACATATCAAAAAAGAAGAAAGGGAAAAAATCAAAACATTAACTACAGAACTCAAACAAATAGAAAGAGAACAGCAAAAAAGCCCACAACCACCGGAAGAAAGGAAATAGTAAAGATCAGAGCAGAAATAAATGAAATAGAGAACAGAAAAACAGAGAACTACAAACACACAGCCTACCCAAACTACAACAAAGTGATGTTGAAAATCTGAACAGACCCATAATAAGAGAACAGATTGAAAAGGTAATAAGAAAACTCCCAACTAAAAATAGCCCTGGCCTAGATGGCTTCACTGGAGAATTCTACAAAACATTTACAGAAGAGCTTGTACCAGTTCTACTCAAGCTATTTCAGAGCATAGAAGAGGAAGCAACACTTCCAAATTCATTCTATGAAGCCACCTTAACGCTGATACCAAAACCAGGCAAAGACGTCACAAAAAAAGAAAATTACAGACCAATATCTCTCATGAATATAGATGCAAAAATTCTGAACAAAATTCTACCCAATAGAATTCACCATCATGTCAAAAAAATTATACACCACGACCAAGTAGGATTCATACCAGGTATGCAAGGATGGTTCAACATTAGAAAATCAATCAATGTAATCAATCACATAAATAAAAGGAAAGAAAAGAATCACAAGCATCTCAACTGACGCAGAAAAGGCATTTGACAAATTCCAACACCCATTCCTGATAAAAGCTCTCAATAAAATAGGTATAGAAGGGAAATTTCTCAACACAATAAAGGGAATCTATGCAAAACCAATGGCCAACATCATTCTTAATGGAGAGAGGCTGAAAACATTCCCCTTGAAAACAGGAACAAGACAAGGATGCCCTTTATCACCATTCCTATTTAACATTGTGCTGGAAGTTCTAGCTAGAGCAATAAGGCAAGAAAAAGAAATAAAGGGCATCCAAGTTGGTAATGAAGAAGTTTAACTGTCCCTGTTTGCAGATGATATGATAGTATACATAGGAAACCCTAAACACTCCACGGGAAATCTACTGGAACTAAGAGAAAGGATACAAGATAAATATTCAAAAATCAGTTGGATTCCTATACACCAGTAAGGAGAAAGATGAAAAGGAAATCAGGAAATCAATACCATTTTCAATAGCCCCGAAAAAGATAAAATACTCAGGAACAAATCTGACCAGGGATGTAAAAGACCTATACAAAGAAAACTATAAAACACTACTCCATGAAACCTAAGGGGATCTACATAAATGGAAAAACATACCATGCTCATGGATAGGCAGACACACAACATTGTGAAAATGGCAATTCTACTCAAAGCAATTTACACATACAACGCAATCCCAATCCAAATACTAGTAACATTCTTCAAAGAGATGGAAAAACTAATCATTAACTTTATATGGAAAGGGAAGAATCCCCAAGTAAGTAAAGCACTACTGAAGAAGAAGAATAAAGTTGGAGGACTCACACTACCTGACTTGAGAAACTACTGTACAGCTACAGTAGTCAAAACAGCCTGGTACTGGTACAACAACAGAGACATTGACCAATGGAACAGAATTGAGAACCCAGATGTAAATACATCCACCTACGGTAACCTGATTTTCGACAAGGGCCCAAAGTCCATCAAATGGGGAAAAGACAGTCTTTTTAACAAATGGTGCTGGCAAAACTTGATATCCATTTGCAGAAAAATGAAACAGGACCCATTCCTCACACCGTATACAAAAACGACTTCAAAATGGATCAAAGACCTGAATATAAAGCCTAAAACTATAAAGCTCATAGAAGAAAAAATAGGACCAACACTACAGGCCTTAATACATGGCATTAGCAGGATACAAACCATAACCATCAACGCACAAAACCCAATAGATAACCTAGATAACTGGGATCTTCTAAAAATCAAACACCTATGCTCTTCAAAAGACTTCACCAAAAGAGTCAAAAGAGAACCTACAGACTGGGAAAAAATTTTTGGACAGTACAAGTCAGACAAAGGTCTAATCTCCATAATGTACAAGAAAATCCAACACCTCTTCAACAAAAAGACAAATAATCCTATTAAAATATGGGCAAAGGAAATGAACAGACACTTCACCAAAGAAGACATTCAAATGGCCAACAGACACATGAAGAAATGCTCGCAATCACTAGCCATTAGATTAATGCAAATTAAAACTACAGTGAGATACCATTTCACCCCGGCATTACTGGCACGAATCAAAAACACTGGAAATAACAAATGTTGGACGGTCTGCGGGGAGATCGGAACACTTATGCACTGCTGGTGGGAATGCAAAATGATACAACCATTTTGGAAAATGATATGGCGCTTCCTCAGAAAGCTAGAAATAGACATACCATTCGATCCAGCAATCCCACTCCTAGGAATATAACCTAGAGAAATAAGAGTCGTCACTCGAATAGACATATGCACACCTATGTTCATGGCAGCATTGTTCACAATAGCAAAATGATGGAAACAACGTAGCTGCCCATCAACAGATGAATGGATAAACAAACTATGGTACGTACACACAATGGAGTACTATGCCAAGAGAAAGAACAACAACGAATCTGTGAACCATCTCATAACATGGATGAAACTGGAGGACATTATGCTGAGTGAAATAAGTCAATCACAAAAGAACAAATATTGTATGAGACCTCTATTGTAAAAACCCATGAAAAAGTTCACACGCAAAATGTAACAATCTTTGTTGGTTACCAGGGATGGGAGGGGTGGGGGGGAAATACTAAATAGGCAATAGATAAATGGTATCTTGGGTGAAGGGTGAGACGGTACACAATACAGGGGAAACTAGCACAACCTGTACAAGGAAAGGTCATGGAAGCCCCATAGACACATCCAAACTCCCTGAGGGACTGAGTTGCTAGGCAGAGGGCTCTGGGGACCATGGTCTTGGGGAACATCTAGCTCAATTGGCATGATACAGCTTATAAAGACAATGCTCTACATTCTACCTTGGTGAGTAGTGTCTGGGGTCTTAAGAGCTTGTGAGCGGCCATCTAAGATACTCCACTGGTCTCATCCCTTCGGGAGCAAGGGAGAATGAAGAGAACAGGATACAAGGAAAAGATTAGTCCGAAGGATTAATTGTCCACAGCTATCAAGGCCTCCACCGGACTGAGTCCAGTACAGCTAGATGGTGCCCAGCTACCACCACTGACTGCTCTGACCAGGATCACAGCAGAGGGTTCTGGACGGAGCTGCAGAAGGATGTAGAGCATAATTCTAACTCACAAAAAAAAAGACCAGATTTACTGGCCTAAAGGAGACTGGAGAAACCTCGAGAGAATGGCCCCCAGACACCCTTTGAGCTCAGTGGTGAAGTTACCTCCGAGGTTAACTATTCATCCTGGGAGTGGACAGCCCTGTAAAACCAAATGAGACTAACGAGGTACAGGAGTCCAGTGACAAGGGTCAGAAGGTAGAAGGGGACAAGGAAGCTGGTGATAGGGAATACAAGGTTGAGTAAGGATATTGTTGATGTGTTGTGAGATTGTTACCCATTGTCATAGGGCAACATTTGTAGTAACTGTTAAATGAGAAACTATTTTGTTCTGTAAGCCTTCATCTTAAGTGAGAATAATAGCAAAATTAGAAGAGCGTAGTCAACGTCACTGAACTGTGTATGTAGAAATTTTTGAAATGGTGTATCTTTGGCTATGTGTATTTTCACCAAAAAAAAAAAAAAAAAAAAAGAAAGGTTGAGAATTTAGAGGGTTAATATGTTGTGGGGTTGTTAACCAATGTCATCAAACAACATGTGTACTACTGTTTCATGAGAAACTATTTGTTCTGTAAGCCTTCACCTGAAGTACAATAAAATATATATATATAAAAAATACTGTACTTTGTTCCAAAAATTCTATTTTTAAATTTAAAATGAGAACAGACTTAACATATACATATTACACAAGCCAATTTTTTGTACATCTATGCATTCATCTGTCAAACGTGTTTTAACATAGTTAATGCTATTATTAAGAAATGAATGGATATTATCAGGCAAAATTCTTTATGAAAGTGATTTTTAAAACTTTCCCCCCAAAAAAAGATTACATTTAAGGATTTCCATTCTTAGTAGTTTATTGTATTAGCCTGTCTTTATATTGAGGGCCCTGGTGGAGAAGTGGTTAAGCGTTCAGGCTGCTAACCAAAAGGCTGGCAGTTCAAATCCATCAGCCACTCCTTGGAAACCCTATGGGGCAGTTCTGCTCTATCCTATAGGGTCGCTATGAGTCGGAATCCAGTTGACGGCAACAGGTTTGTTTTTGGGTTGATTTATACATTAGAAAGATTTGGAGATGTCGTCTCTGAACCTGGTGGCATGTGGCTTGTGCTTCTTGAGAAATATAATAAAAACATCCAGACACCTCTCTTCTTCAAAATATTTGGCAAGCACATTCTTGTTTAAATCAGCGAGAAGCAAGTTAACAAGAAAAATAAGAGAGCAATTTGTAGTATCCTAACATAAATATCTTCTGTTTGATACTTGAGTTATAGATGGAAACATACAGTGTTCTGCACGCGTAGCACCACTAATTGCTTCTGATCTTAGTATTTTTCGGAAATTGCATTGATTATCTTTTACATTGTTGCTCAAATATTTAATGACTGAATAAAATCATTGATAACAGTGATTCAATAGCAGTTGTTTTTTTTCAAAGTTGATTTAAGAAATGAAATAATCTTTTCTTTTGTACTAGAGTGACTAAACATGATGATAAAAAGCTGGTTGCGTAAGGATATCTGTCAGTAAAATAAAAATAAACAGAAAACAACCCACTGCCTTCAAGTCGGTTCAGACTCATAGCGAGCCCATAGGGTTTTACATCTACACTATGGGGTCACTATGAGTCTGAATTGACTTGATGGCAGTGAGTTTATATAGATATGTAAATATATGATGTATGTATATGAATAAACAAAAGGCTAGTTTTTAAAAATCAGTATATACATCTGAAAATTCTTATTTTTATACCTTTTATTTTGAGAAGTGAAAATTACATTATACTTTGAGCTGAAGATTTTATAATCAAATTTGATTAATGTGAGATATAAAAAGCCTTCAACTCTTAACCTATTTTAAATATATAGTTATCCCTTCATCCACAGAAACCTTATTGGGAATTCTGTGTATTAACAGAACAATTATTGGGTATATGTGTTATTAAATAAATATGGTTCATAGGAGCAAAATGAAAAAACTAAGACTACTTAACAAAAGAACACAAATTTTATCAATTTCAAATAATCATTTTTTTCTCAAGTTTCATAGATTTGATATATCCTTATATGGAAACAGAATCATCATTTTATTCAACGGTAGTAACATTTAAGGATATATATGTATATCAATGTAATATTTCATTATGTATTATATAAGTAAAACAGGATATATATGTATATGTACTATTATATATATGGAGCTCGGTTGCTAACCAAAAGATTAGCACTTTTTTTTTTTTTAATATTTTATTGTACTTCAGGTGAAGGCTTACAGAACAAATAGTTTCTCATGAAACAGTAGTACACATGTTGTTTGATGACATTGGTTAACAACCCCACAACATATTAACCCTCTAAATTCTCAACCTTTCTTTTTTTTTTTTTTTTTTTTGGTGGAAATACACATAGCCAAAGATACACCATTTCAAAAATTTCTACATACACAGTTCAGTGACGTTGACTACGCTCTTCTAATTTTGCTATTATTCTCACTTAAGATGAAGGCTTACAGAACAAAATAGTTTCTCATTTAACAGTTACTACAAATGTTGCCCTATGACAATGGGTAACAATCTCACAACACATCAACAATATCCTTACTCAACCTTGTATTCCCTATCACCAGCTTCCTTGTCCCCTTCTACCTTCTGACCCTTGTCACTGGACTCCTGTACCTCGTTAGTCTCATTTGGTTTTACAGAGCTGTCCACTCCCAGGATGAACAGTTAACCTCGGAGGTAACTTCACCACTGAGCTCAAAGGGTGTCTGGGGGCCATACTCTCAAGGTTTCTCCAGTCTCCTTTAGGCCAGTATATCTGGTCTTCTTTTTGTGAGTTAGAATTATGCTCTACATCCTTCTGCAGCTCCGTCCAGAACCCTCTGCTGTGATCCTGGTCAGAGCAGTCAGTGGTGGTAGCTGGGCACCATCTAGCTGTACTGGACTCAGTCTGGTGGAGGCCTTGGTAGCTGTGGACAATTAGTCCTTTGGACTAATCTTTTCCTTGTATCCTGTTCTCTTCATTCTCCCTTGCTCCCGAAGGGATGAGACCAGTGGAGTATCTTAGATGGCCGCTCACAGGCTTTTAAGACCCCAGACACTACTCACCAAGGTAGAATGTAGAGCATTGTCTTTATAAGCTGTGTCATGCCAATTGAGCTAGATGTTCCCCAAGACCATGGTCCCCAGAGGCCTCCGCCCAGCAACTCAGTCCCTCAGGGAGTTTGGATGTGTCTATGGGACTTCCATGACCTTTCCTTGTACAGATTGTGCTAGTTTCCCCTGTATTGTGTACTGTCTCACCCTTCACCCAAGATACCATTTATCTATTGCCTATTTAGTATTTCCCCCCCACCCCTCCCATCCCTGGTAACCAACAAAGATTGTTACATTTTGCGTGTGAACTTTTTCATGGGTTTTTACAATAGAGGTCTCATACAATATTTGTCCTTTTGTGATTGACTTATTTCACTCAGCATAATGTCCTCCACTTTCATCCATGTTATGAGATGGTTCACAGATTCGTTGTTGTTCTTTCTCTTGGCATAGTACTCCATTGTGTATATGTACCATAGTTTGTTTATCCATTCATCTGTTGATGGGCATCTAGGTTGTTTCCATCATTTTGCTATTGTGAACAATGGTGCCATGAACATAGGTGTGCATATGTCTATTCGAGTGACGACTCGTATTTCTCTAGGATATATTCCTAGGAGTGGGATTGCTGGATCGAATGGTATGTCTGTTTCTAGCTTTCTGAGGAAGCGCCATATCATTTTCCAAAATGGTTGTATCATTTTGCATTCCCACCAGCAGTGCATAAGAGTTCCGATCTCGCCACAGCCCCTCCAACTTTTGTTATTTCCAGTGTTTTTGATTCGTGCCAGTAATGTCGGGGTGAGATGGTATCTCATTGTGGTTTTAATTTGCATTTCTCTAACGGCAGTGATTGCGAGCATTTCTTCATGTGTCTGTTGGCCATTTGAATGTCTTCTTCGGTGAAGTGTCTGTTCATTTCCTTTGCCCATATTTTAATAGGATTATTTGTCTTTTTGTTGAAGAGGTGTTGGATTTTCTTGTATATTATGGAGATTAGACCTTTGTCTGACTTGTACTGTCCAAAAATTTTTTCCCAGTGTGTAAGTTCTCTTTTTAGTCTTTTGGTGAAGTCTTCTGAAGAGCATAGGTGTTTCATTTTTAGACGATCCCAGTTATCTAGCTTATCTGTTGGGTTTTGTGTGTTGATGGTTATGGTTTGTGTCCTGTTAATGCCATGTATTAAGGCCTGTAGTGTTGGTCCTATTTTTTCTTCTATGAGATTTATAGTTTTAGGCTTTATATTCAGGTCTTTGATCCATTTTGAAGTAGTTTTTGTATACGGTGTGAGGTATGGGTCCTGTTTCATTTTTTTGCAAATGGATATCCAGTTTTGTCAGCACCATTTGTTAAAAAGACTGTCTTTTCCCCATTTGATGGACTTTGGGCCCTTGTCGAAGATCAGGTGACCATGGGTGGATGGATTTACATCTGGGTTCTCAATTCTTTTCCATTGGTCAAGATTAGCACTTTGAATCCACCAGCTGCTCCTTGGAAAACTTATGAGGCAGTTCTACTCTGTTCTATTAGGGTCACTATGAGTCAGAATTGACTCAATGGCAATGGGTTTGGTTTGGTTTGGGTACTATTATGTATATATATATTAAAAAGCATAACGAAGTTCTTTTCATTTCTCTCACACATACACACAGACACATACACACAAGCATACTGAATAAAGACTGTCTCTGCTCTTACAGGACAAACAATTGAGGATGAAAAAAAAAGTTGTCATCTTGATTCTGAAGTATATGGTTTTCATCCAGTTATGAAATTGCATTTTATTTTCACATGTACCCACTTCTGTTCCATATTATACATACTATTCATTTGGACTCTACATTTCTAGAATTGAACATTATGCTTTACTGAAGATGATTATCTCTTGAATAAAATAACTAGTGGATCAGATACTTTTTCCATTACTAGAAGACAGCAAGAGGCACATATGATCCTGAGATAACACTTTCGACTGCACATACGGATTTCTTCATTTAATATTTGGAGTTTTCTTTCATTCAAGAATCTGTTAGAGGAAATGAAGGCCTTTCTCCTCACCAATTTCAGGTTATTTCTTAGATAAAGATGGATTTAGAATGATTAAAGTTTTCAGACCACTTAATCAGCCAAACACTATATATAAATATATATATACTTTAGATTTTCTACTTTCAAAGTACTCCCAAATATAGAATTTAAAATTTGTATAATTGAATTTAAAGTGCTTGTCTACTGAGTCTGGAAGGATGTAGTTGGAAAGAGCCAGAGCATGAGAGTATGTTTTCCATTGTTTGCTGCCTTTAACACAGTATTAGAGAAAAAGATATTAGTTCATTCAAAAATCAGTCTTCAAGCTGAAATAGAAAAAGATAGACAACGTATAGATATCAAAAACCTGTGTTTTCTTATATATGGCACAAATATATCAGAAACCCACTATGTCTCTGAGAAAACAAATTGCCTACAAATTGGTCTACAAACTTGACCTAGATTGACATGGCCTGCCAATCTCTACATCAGGGGCGAATACTCCAATGCCTGTTGCAGACATGACCATGGAGCTAATGATAACTGAAGTTTCTTGCAGAGATCAGAATCAGAATCTAATGAAAGACTTCTCCATGGTAGGAATTCTTTATAATACCTGACATCTTGTCATTGTGCTATGTACTAGTGACTTTTGTATATTCCCCATTCTTCTTTTTTATTTCCTAGGTCTCCAGACATGGGTAATCACATCCATATCTGGTAGAGGGGATTGTGTATTCTGCACACCTGGACTTGAATATGGATGCAGTGACCAGCTTGACTTTATGTTTCTTTTTTGGGGTGGAGAGTGCAAGGTTATAATTATAAGGAGATTTCAAAGGGATAAGTATTTTATAACAAAAACAGTTGTTTATGACAAAGGCTACTATTTGTAAAAATCAGTGTTCTTCTCTTCTTCCAGGACACAGGACTAACCTACATTTTTGAGCATTCCTCGAAATTAGTCTTGACAGTTGTAGTGGTAACACCTTTAATGTGTTGAGGATAAACAAGAATGAAACTGAAATGGAGTGATCAAGGGATCAATAGTAAAAAACTACATTATAAGTTGGTCAAAATTCAGATTATATAGGCCTTTATAGGCTGTGATCAAGAATTCAGATTTTAATAAAATATTGATGAGATACTTTCAGATGATTTTGATCAGAGGAGTAATGTGCTTTTATTGATATGTTTTTAAAATAATGCTGGTTTCTATATGGAACAATAGTATAGCAGGTATGGTTGTCACAACAAAACCATGCATGTGATTGACAGAAAGATCCTTGCAAACAAATAATGTACGAGGTATTTAATAATAAAGGATATGAAGAATGTCTTTTTCTATGGTTACAAAAAGTGGTAGGGCGTGCAGCATGCTGCCAGACAAAGGTAGAGTTGTCTCTACCCCCGTATTCCCCAAGGGGACATTTAGTTGCAAACAATACTACCTCTCGGAGTGAGTTTTTGCAGAGCATGACAAATTTGTTTTCACCACCTTAGTGGGATATTTTAAGTGCAGTTGACTGATAACCTTAAGATTGGCGATTCAGATCTATTCAGGGGTACCATGGAAGAAAAAGTTTGGTGATATTTTTCCGTAAAGATTACAGGCAAGAAAACTTTACGGAGCAGTTTTACTCTGTAACACATGGAGTTGCCATGAGTCGGAATTGACTCCATGATGCCAACTAGCAACAAGTGGGATATTTACCCTCCTGCTCTAATCCTCTCCAGCCTCACTAATGGAGACTCTCTTTTTGTGACAAGCTATTAACATGCACAAATAATTAAGACAAACCTTACCTACCAACAACTATAAACCACCACCACAACAAACTTTGTATCAGGAGTAATTTACAAAATATCTATGTCTTAGTAGGATTAAGCTTCAGGCCTTCCTGAATTCCATTCTTGCAAGTATCAAGGATGGAAGCCCGCAGATGAGAAAAATTGACACTTTGGGTTAGCATCTTAGCTGTTGTCTTAGTTATCTAGTGCTGCTGTAATAGAAATATCACAAGTGGATGGCTTTAACAAACAGAAGTTTGTTCTCTCACAGCCTAGGAGGGTAGAATTCCGAATTCAGGGTGCCAGCTCCAGGGGAAGGATTTCTCTCTCTGTAGGCTCTGGAGGAAGGTCCTTGTCATCAATCTTCCGCTGGTCTAGGAGCTACTCTGCACTGGAACCCCAGGTCCAAAGGATGAGCTCTGTTCCCTACACTGCATTCTTGGTGGTATGAGGTCCCCTGGTCTCTCTGCTCCCTTCTCTCTTTTATATCTCAAAAGAGATTTACTTAAGACACAACCTAATCTTGTAGATTGAGTCCTGCCTCATTAACATAACTGCCTCTATGTCACAGCATCGAAGGTTGTCTGGGCAGCGAAGACAGTAGCCAAACACAACTCTTAACAGAGAAGTGGGGCCAGGAGGGTCACTCTGAGGAGTCAACCCCAGCTTCAGTCCCAGGAGTTTATTTATAGTCAGTACAGCAAGCAGTGAAGCAAATAACACAACAATGGGCTTTGGGTGAGTAACAATAAGTTTCGGGCAAGGGAGAAGGAATTCAGGTAAACAAGCCAATCAGTAACAGGACAATAGGTTTGGGAAAACAAGTCGTGCCTAATCTCTTTCTCATTGCTGACAAGTCTCCAACATGTCATATACAGCATAGAGGCCTGTGGGAGCTACAGTTGTCAATAGTGTAGCCATGTTTAAATGGCATATATCCCCACACCTCTAATCCTACCTCATTAAATTATGCAGGCAGGATTTATAATATATAAGAAAATCACATCAGATAACAAAATGGTGGACAATCACACAATACTGAGAATCATGGCCTAGCCAAGTTGACACGTATTTTTGAGGGATACAATTCAATCCATGACACCTGTGAAATTGGTGTAAAGTTTTCACATCTGGGTTACACTTAGAAAGTAGAATGGGCAGAACTGATGGATTGGAATTCGGATACCACAGGAAGTAAAAACAATTTCTAGCTCTTTGGCTTAAAGAACTGGGGAAACTGGTAATGAGCCATTAGAAACTGAATGGAAGGCTAGCAAAATCAAGAGCTCTGTTGGTTACATTGGAGCCCTGGTGGCACAGTGATTAAGTGATACAGCTGCTAACCGAAAGGTCAGCAGTTCGAATCTACCAGCTCCTCCTTGGAAACCTTATGGGGGCAGTTTTACTCTGTCCTATAGGGTCACTATGGGTTGGAATCAACTCGATGGCAATGGATTTGGTTGGTCACATTAACAGTTTGAGTTGCCTATTAAACATCTGGGTGAGGATGTCAAGTCAGTAATTAAATACATAAATCTGGAACTCAGGATATCTTTAGGTTTGGAAATTTGGGAATCATTAGCATAAGACAGTATTTAAAGTCACAGGATTGGAAAAGTTAGTTTAGAGAGTGGGTGTAGATAAAAAACAGGGTCAAGGACAGAACTTTGGGACAAAAATGACAATGATAAGCAGTGGCCGTCTAAGTAGGAGCAAAACCATGAAACAAAGTGTTGAAAGAAGGAAGAACTGATCACCTATGTCTGAATCTGCTCAGAGTTGAGTAAGTTGAGGACTGAATATTGAATTAGCATGATGTAAATCTTTGATGACTTTGATAAGTAGGGTGACCGATCATCCAGTTCACTTAGGACTTTTAGTGCTAAAACTGGAACAGCTCCTAGGAAAACAAGATGAATTGGTCACTCTAGGTTTCAGTGGGATGATGGGGATAAAAGTCAGATTGGACTGAATTCAAAATCATATATGGGAACTGTCAATGGAGCACATGTCAAGTAGACATGTACTGTTGACATACATAACTCCTTATTGAGGAACTCAGAAGAAAGATCTTAACTAGAGATACAGAATTCAAAACTTTCAGGTTGCAGGTGGTAATTGAAGCCAGAATAAGTAAAATGGGCACAAAATGATGTAGAATTTTAAGAAGATGGAGATTTAATGTACTTCTGTCACAGCCCTCTTCCAAATTCTAATTAATTAGCTTTTCTGGCAAGCAGCAGCTGAAATGGTTTATCAGGAAGTGAAGGGAAGATTGTGTAAGGTCAATTTTTCTGCTGCAATTTATAGGGAAGAGAATAAAAATAGGAAATAAAGATAGGAAATCCAGCTAGACTGGATTTGGGCTCAAGAAACTCAGGAGCATGATAAAGTCTTGGACTCCATAATTACTGAGAGACACAATGACCCCTTCAAGGAAGAGTGGGACCTGTCCACCCTCCTTTTCATGAGTGTGTATGTGTGTGTGTGTAGCTAGGTATATATAGGTGGGTATAATGACTGCAGAGAAGCTGCTGGAGAACTCATGGATATTTATTCTCTCTATCCTCGAGGCGGAGGTCTGGTCGCTTAGTGGTTAAAGCACTCAGCTTCTAACCTAAAAGTCAGTGGTTCCAGCTGTTCCGTGGGAGAAAGATGCGGTAGCCTGCTTCCGTGAAGATTTCCAACCTTGGAAACCCTATGGAGCAGTTCTACTCTGTCCTATAGGGCTGCTATGAGTTGGAATCGACTCAAAGGCAGTGGGTGCATCCCCAAGGCTGAGAGAACACTATATCCAGCTCAGAAATTTCTTCCCAATGCTTCCAACGAAGAATGAGGTAACAATTCTGAGAAGCAAATATTGCTATGCGTCTACTCCTGATGGGTTGGCTACAGTGCCAAGACGTCTACCAGTTTGAAGTGTCATAGTGTTGGAGAAGGCAGAGGACAAATTTTTAAAAAGTATAAAAGCACTTAAGGTTTAATCAAGTATAAAAATATTTTATGTAACCTAAAGCAATTCTTTTTTTTTTGCAAATGTTTAACATTTCATTGTAAAATATGGAACCATAAATATATAAAATTTAAAATATTCTGTTTAATGAATTATTATAAAGAAAATCACCCACATTACCACTGCTCAGGTCAAACAAATAGAGCATTGCCCACCGAAGCTCTTTACGGATCTCAACTCTCTCCCTACATAGTGGGGAGAGAATATTGCTGACATTTATAGTACTAATATTTGCTTTTCTTTATAATGTTATCCTCAGTTGTGCATTGTTAAAAAATATTATTTAGTCAAACTGTATATACTTTTTTGTAACTTACTTCTTTCATTCAAAATTATATAATTCATCATGTAGCTGTAACTCATTATTTTTTATTCTTGCATAGTGTTTCATTGAATAAATGTAGAATGTGCCACTATTTATGAAAGTTTGAGCTGTTCTAAACAATGTTGCAGTGGATATCCTTGCACGTGTTCCTTTGTGCACATGGGGAATACTGGATATATATCTTGAACTGGAATTGTATCATCATAGCATATGAATATATTTTACCATAATAGATAATGCACAGTTTTCCAAAGAGATTATACTCACAAAGTATATGTGCGTTCTTGTTGTTCCACCTCTTGAACACAACTTGATGTTTTCTGTCTTCAATTTTTTCCTATGTGAGTGGTATGTTGTGGCATCTCATTGTGGTTTTAATTTACATTTCCAAGATAACACACCTTTGTGTGTATTCGTTAATTCAGGTATCCTCTTTGTGAGAAAACATGTCCATAAAGATTTGTTCAAGAATGTTCTTGGCAACTTCATTCATAATAACCACAAACTGGAGACTACTCCAATGTCAATCAACAGATGACTGGATAAAAAAAATGGACAGCATTTTGTGTTATAACCATATATTGGCATATTGCTCTGCCATTTATACACATTTATACACAGAACATGGATGAATCCCAAAAATATATTTGAGATAAAAGAAGGCAGTCACAAAGAGTGCCTACAGTATGATTCCACATATATAAAATTGTAGAACAGACAAAACAGATCTACTGTGACCAAAAGCAAATGATGGTTTCCTGAGACCATGGTTGGGTGGGGGTTAATTGCACAGGGACGTGAGGGAAGGTTTTGGGTGATGAAAATGTTCTACACCTTGATTGTGGTGGTGGCTATATGAATGTTCACATTTTTTTAAACAAATTGAACTGTACATTTATAAATGAACCGTTTTCTTTTCTGTAAAATATATAAAATATAGGCAAAATAAAGATTTTTAAAATAAAAACAAAAACTATGCAATGTGTATCTGTAAAAATAATAATGAAACATTACACCCTAACCAGCAGATGGCTAAAATTAAATAAAAAATTATATTGTACAATATCAATAGCTAGCTAGCTGATGAAAATAAATTGGTAATCTACTTTGGAAAACTCTTTGGCAGTACTTATTGAAAATAAGTATATGTTTGTATACCTAAGACCTATCTGAGCTATATACCCACGATAAATGCAAATGTTTGTTCTCCTATGTATATGTACAAGAATATTAATAGTAGCACTATTGGTAATATTCCTCCAACTGGAAGGGATTTAAGCATCAATCGATAGTAAACAAGAAAAATAAATTATGAACAAACTACTGCTACATGCATCAACATGGATGAATCTTACAAACACAATATTGAGCAATAGAAGCTAAACACAAATGATATGATTTCATATATAAAACATTCAAAAAGAGGCAAAACTAATCCATGGTGAAGGAAGTCAGAATCATGGTTATCTTTGGTGACATAGTGATACGGTGGGCTTCTGGTGGGTTGACAGTGTTCTATTTCCTGATCTAACTATTTTTTACTAGGTCAAATTCGTTGCTGTTGAGTAGATTTCAATTCATAGTGACCCTATATGACAGATTAGAACTGCCCCATAGGATTTTTAAGGAGAGGCTGGTGGATTCGAACTGCTGACCTTGTGGTTAGCAGCTGAACTCTTAACCACTGGGTTACCAGGTCATAGGGACCCTATAAGACAGAGTAGAACTGCCCCATGGGGTTTCCAAGGAGTGGCCGGTGGATTCGAACTGTCAACCTTTTGGTTAGCAGCAGAACTCTTAATCACTGCACCACCAGGGCTCCTCTTTTACTAGGTAGGGTGTGTTTATTTAAAAAAAAACATCAAATTCTATGATTGTGATGAATGGACTTTTCTGTCTGTATAAAAATTCTTCATAAAAATGTTAAACCAGATCATGTTGTTCCTCTTCTTAAACTTCTCCAATGACTTCCCACTGCACTTCTAATTAAATCCCAACTCCTTATCATGGTCTATAGCTTCTTACCTTTTCACTCCCTGACTTGCTCCCTAAGTTCTAGCCACGCTGGCCTTGATTCTCTTCCTTGAACATAGAATGAAGCAAGCCTATTCTTATACATTTTCACTTGCAGTTCCCTAGGCCTGGAGCACTATTTTCCGAAATCTTTACCTAGCCTGCCTTTTATTGGCATTCAGGTCTCTAACTTTACTGAAATCCAAAAGCAGTTCCTCTGTCACTTTTTAATAGAACTCTGATTTTTTTAAATTAAACTTTGTTGTAATTCTCATATCTAAAATTACCTTATCTATTTATTGTATGACATATTTTATGGTTCCTCGAGTTAAAATTCAACATCCATGAGTGCAGTGACTTTGTCTGTCCTGCTCGCTACTGTATCTTCATTGACTATAATCCTGCCAGACAAGTAGATGTTCAGTAAATAATTGATATTTGAAGAAATCTATAGATGAATGAGTGAATGAATGAATGAATAAGTTAGTAAATTTATTGCATAGAAATTTACAGCTATTGATTAAATCCTACATGTTTTGGTGGGACTGCATTAGGCAGGGGAATGTGTTATCATGTGTGAGGTTTTACACCTACCCCTTTACATGATATTATTGAGAGGATCACCTATTGTGTTTTAGATATAACTCACGCATAAGGTCTTGAGATGAATTTCAGCAGCTTGGACAAATCTTTTTCTTCTGATTTCAAATAAAATAACATGAAATTATTATTTCAGTATTGATACTTATTCTTTCATTATCCTACAGTGTTATTGCTGAAGTTTCAAAGATAAATAATTTTGCATATTGATTATATGCTACGTGAAAAACCTGAATAGTATGAACATGTATTTTCCTTATATATTCAATACATATTACAAACAAATTATTCATAAAACACATAAATATACCGTATTTTTGTAATAAAAGTATCTTATCATCTAATTTGTTTTGGTCACTTTCTAAAGAGCTCCAGGTGCAGGTAGGCACTTAAGTGCTTTTTGATGATGATGATGATAATTTACTGAAAATTTTTATAAAATAACATTTTCCTAGTAATGTTTCAGTACATATGTTCTGTTTTATTCTTGCTAAATTTTGCCACTTGTAATATTTCATTTTCCCAGTTTGTACTATTATAAGGTTTACAGTTCACAAAAAATTTTCATCTTTTATCCTTACAATGGTGTGAGCTAATATATGTATTCCTTCAACACCTATCATTGTAGCCAAGAAGAATGGGTAACAATAAAATATATACATATTTTAGCAAATGTTCATGGAAGGCCACTCTTATGGCTAAGTGAATAAAAGTAATCTATTATTAGTAAAATTAGGCAGCTTTGATAAGAGCATGCCCTAAATAACTATTTGTACTGCTAATTAAGACAGAAATCTGATCATAGCAAACAAGGTGTATTCCTAGGAAGACACACTGGAGTATAATTCATATGAAGTAAAACTGTAAGTGTCTTAGTCTCATTCCCATCTCTAAGTTTGAAATAATTATTTCTGAGATTGGTGTTCTGCATAACATAATAAATGAATTGTTAATGATTCAGAATTTGCAGTGTTTTTCTAGCAATGACTAAGTGAAAAGAAAACATTTAAGTATTAAATATTTGTGCATACATGATTTCACTTGATCCACACCACAACCTTATGTGATAAATATTTAGCATGTTAATTGTGACTATTTTGATGTTTTTGTCATCCAGTTCCAATATCATCTCTGGGATTGAGTCTATCGGCATGTTTTCCGTCACTTTTCCCTGCTTTTTAGCATGTTTAATAATTTTTTTTTAATAGAGTGCCAGGCAATGTAGAGGACTGTAGAGCCTTTTAAGTATGTTATCTTCCTCTTAAGAATGTTAAATCTTCTTGGTTGATCACCATAATCCTCTCGAGACTTAAGTTTTAAGCTTTTATTATTTATTTATTTATTTATTTTTGCGTGGGTTTATTTAAGTTTTGCCCATATCCTTAAGGCATCATCTATAGTTCTAGGGCATGGCTTTTCTGGAGTGTCAAGTGAAAATATAGGGTATTCATGAAAGTCTGTCTGCTTTGGATTTCTCCAGTATTATGTGATCTCTGAAATCTCTGCCTACCTCTCCAGCCTTTTGGTGCTGTTCTTTGCTTGGCCTTCCAGAATCTCAGCCTGCACAGGCTCAACTTAGGAGCACCAAGGATCCAAAGGAAATTTATACATATATTTTTGGCATTCTCTTCCTACAACTCTCTCTTCTCAGTTCTCTAACCCCCAAATCCCACTGCCTTTATAGTCCTGAGCTTTTATCTTTGTCTCCTCCACCCAGTGAGTTCATTTCTCTACTTGGACTCTATTAATTTGTGTTATGATTTGCAAAATACCTTCAGATGCATGACTAACCACCTCCTCTTCCAATCTGTATCTAGTATCACCTTGTTGCTTTGCTACCATAGTCTCCCACGGTATTTCCCATCACCTAAGGAGGCAAGCGCTGCCTAACCACATCATTGGTTCTAGACCTGTTTGTCTAGAGTTTTCCTGACAATAAACTCAGCCCTACATCCCAAGACTATACAATATCCACCTTATCATCCTAAAACCTAAAACCTCCTGGCTGCAAGCCTCATTATTGTGGAGATCAGCACCTGATCAAAAACCAATTTTTAGTACAATACCCTTGCCACAGAGATTATACTCACTCACCTAGACTGTATTATCTAGTGTGGACCTATGTCCCCGCTTCTGAAATGTCAGCATTATTCATCTTCTGTGAAGCCAGTTGGGCTAAGGCAAAACCCAACTTTGTTGTCTCGGAATTTGTATCAAGATGTTTTCAATCTCAGAAGTCCTCCCTGAGCAGGCAGAATTCTTTCTCTGTTGAGCATCAATTAACTTGAACACTACCTCTGAAACTATCTAAGAAAGACTGAAGGGATTGCAGAGCTCCTGACTGAAGACAGGTGAGTAATATCAAGCGTTTATCTACATTTATTCCATTTTGAAGATGGTCAGTTTTATAAATGGGTGTATTCAATTCCAAATATGTCCAATATATTGTGCAAAATGGAATGAAAACAGAAAAATTGGTACACAATAAAATGTGAAGACTCCCAGCAACTTAGCCCTCTAAGTGGAAATTTTTCTTTCAACGTTTGAAAGATTTCTAAGTCTGCTGAGTTGTATTTTGTCAGCTCCTATTAAACTGTGTTGTCATAGATACTTATGAATCTTATAGTGTGTAGAGAGTTTTTATTCCAGCTTTTATAAGCTTCTACAAACAAGGGAAAAAAGACGATTTAGATCTCCGATTTTGGGGAGACCATTCAATTTCTTGTTTGTTTCCTGTTTTAAGTTTCTTGGGCTAAGAAGTCACACTTTTTGTATATAGGCTTATAAAGAAGTCTCAAGGGATTTGGGGTATATATAAATATTCTTTCATTTTTTCAAACATGTCTGAAATGAAAATGTAATTATTTTGTGAATGCTTGATGTGTTTCAGTAACTACACATGGCAAATGACCTTCTGGTCAAAAATACACACCTGGCATGTGTGTTTTTGTATGTATGTATACATGTATATGTGTGTGTGTTTGTGTGTGCATACGTTGATTTGTATTTCCACTCTGTTGAAGAAGATCCAAATAGCAATATAACTTGTATGGCCTTAACTACAATGCATTCTGGGACTTCACTGATGGACCCTTAACAAGTAAAAAATAAGTTGAGTCTAGGACTAGGGAAAAGAGCCCTGGTGGTGCAATGGTTAAGCACTTGGCTGCTAACCAAAAGACTGGTGGTTCAAACCCATCCAGCAGCTCTGCAGGAGAAAGTCCTGGAGGTCTGCTACCATAAAGATTACAGCCTAGGAAACCTTATGGTTTACCCTGTCATATTGGGTCGCTGTGGAAGGGAATCGACTTGACACCACCTACCAACAACAACATTAATGAAACCAATGTTGAAAACAGCGTGGTTTCAAATGTCTAAGCAGTTGAAATGTTTATAGTCAAGTGGATAACAATATTTGAAGATGGCCCATTTATGTTGGAGCCCAACCTGACTAAGTTGTTAGGATACAGGAAAAGAAAGTTGGAAAAAGTAGTCCTGTTAGGAGGGTTCAAGTTAAGCAAGTTTGTGTCTAGGACATGTTTCTAGGGCCTTAGGTAAAACAGAATTTATTCAGGAAATAGAAGTCCAGGTCTGCTAAAAAGTTAAACCTAGATAGATCATGGAGAAAGGGGATAATTTGGTGAAACATAGATAACTAGTGAATCATGTCAGGCTTATGGCAAAAGGCTAATTCCAGTAGCTATCTGATGATAACCCTGATTTTCTACTACACTGACAAAGTTGTCTGGGTTTCCTCATGAACAATCTTTCTAGTATACTGAGATATACAGGGGTGCAGAAGAAGTAAACTACATCAAATTTTATTAGCTCTATTGGAACTTATGATGGATAAAATTAAAGTATTTTAAAAGTGATCAGGAAAAGCATCCATTTTCAGCAGGATCGGCTGCTTGAGGGAAACACTGCCACAGCTTTTCAGATCAGCTTGGTGCTGTGTAAACACTACCATATGTAAAGAGCTTAGAAGTCGTCAGTCCCATCCTTACGATGATAACAATAAAAGCTGAACAAAATGAAAACCATTTACTTTTTTTGGACACATAAGAGAACTGAGGCCACAGAGCAAACCATCACCCTTAAATCAGAAAAGACAAGTGAATCCGGAGAGTCACAGTCAAGATCTACTTACCAGGAGCAAAAACCCTTAGAGCCATAAACTGGCTGTTGTTGTTGTTAGGTTCTGACTCACAGTGACCCCATGTACAACAGAATGAAACACTGCCCGGTCCTGCACTGTCCTCACAATCATTGCTATGCTTGAGCCCATTGATTAGCCACTGTATCAATCCATCTCGTTGAGGGTCTTCCTCTTTTTCACTGACCCTCTACTTTACCAAGCATGATGTCCTTCTCCAGGGACTGGTCCCCCCTGATAACATGTCCAAACTACATGAGATGAAGTCTTGACATCCTCACTTCTAAGGAGCATTCTGGCTGTATTTCTTCCAAGGCAGATTTATTTGTTCTTCTCGCAGTACACGATATATTCAATATTCTTCGCCAACACCATAATTCAAAGGCATCAATTCTTCTTCACTCTTCTTTATTCATTGACCAGCTTTCCCATGCATACAAGGCAATTGAACATACCATAGCTTGGGTCAGGCGCACCTTAGTCCTCAAAGTGACATTCTTGTTTTTCAACACTTTAAAAAGATCTTTTGCAGCAGATTTGCCCAACACAAAACGTAGTCTGATTTCTTGACTGATGCTTCCATGGGTGTTGATTGTGGATCTAAGTAAAATGAAAACCTTAACAACTTAAATCTTTCCTCCATTTATCATGATGTTGATTATTGGTGCAATTGTGAGGATTTTTGTTTTCTTTGTGTTGAGGTGTAATCCACACTGAAGGCTGTAGTCTTTGATTTTCATCAGTAAGTGCTTCAAGTCCCCTTCACTTTCAGCAAGCAAGGCTGTGTCATCTGCACATCACAGGTTGTTAATGAGTCTTCCTCCAACCCTGATGTTGCATTCTTCTTCATATAGCTCAGCATCTCAGATTATTTGCTCAGCATACAGATCGAATAAGTATGGTGAAAGGATACAACCCTGATGCACTCCTTTCCTGACTTTAAACCACACAATATCCCCTTGTTCTGTTTGAACGACTGCCTCTTGGTCTATGTACAGATTCCTCAAGAGCACAATTAAGTGTTCTGGAATTCTCATTCTTTGCAACGTTATCCATAGTTCATTATGATCCACACAATCAAATGCCTTTGCATAGTCAATAAAACACAGGTAAACATCTTTCTGGTATTCTCTGCTTTCAGCCAAGATCCATCTGACACCAGCAATGATATCCCTCGTTCCACGTCCTCTTCTGAATCCTAGTCTGTCTTAGTCTGGAAGCTCTGCTGAAACCTGTTCACCATGGGTGACCTTGCTGGTATTTGAAATACCTGTGGCATAGCTTCCAGCATCACAGAAATACACAAGCCACCACAGTATGACAAAATGACAGACACGCGGGGCATAAACTGGTAGGAGCCCTTAAATGGTAACTTTGACAAGACAAAACAAAACAAACAAAAACCTCCTGAAACTAATAAATGAGTATCTATCAATGTTACCGGATGCAAAGTTACTATACAAAGGTCAGTTTCTTTCCTATATGCCAGCAGTGAACAACTGGAATTTAAAATAAAAAAAAAAATTATTTCCAATAGCACCAGAAAAAAATGAAATCCTAATTTCCTGAAGAATGACAAAAACAACAACAACAACAAAAAAAACCTTTCTGGAATTTAATAAGGGTGTATAGCATAGTAGCAGGATAGAAGTTAATAAATAAAATTAATTTCTTTCTTATATATCAGCAATGAACTATTGGAATTTGAAATCTTTATATATATATATATATATATATATATATATATATATATATATATATATATATATATCATTTACAGTAGCACCAAAAAAAAAAAAATACTGAGCTATAAAGCTAATGAACTAAGTAAAGGATCTATATGCAGAAAAACAGAAAATTCTGATGAAAGAAGTCAAGGAAGAGCTTAAAAATATGGAGAAATATTCCATGATCATCGATTAGAAGATTCAATATTATTAGGATGTCAATTCTTCCCGTCTTGATCTGTAGATTCAGTGCAATCTCAATTAAAATCCCAGTAAGCCGTTTTATAGATAGCTTATTCATATATACTAAATGTTATATGAAAAGGCAAAAAATCTAGAATAGCCAACTAAGTACTGAAGAAGGACAATGGTAGAAGATTTATATCACTTGATTTCAAGATATAATAAAGCTATAGTAATTAAGCCTGTGTGTTATTAGCAAAAGAACAAACACATAGATCAATGGAACAGAATAGAGAGCCCAGAAATAGACCCACACAAATACAGTCAACTGATCTTTGACAAAGGAGCAAAGGCAATTCAATGGAGAAAGGATAGACTTTTCAATAAAAGGTGTTGGAACCATTGGATGTTCATAAGCAAAATAATGAGCCTGGACAGAGACTTCACACCTTTCACAGAACATAACTTAAAATTGACTGTAGACCTAATGGAAAACACAAAACTATAAAATTTCTAGAAGACAACACAGGAGAAACTCTAGGTGACATTGGATTTGGTGACCAGAATTCAGATACAAAACCAACAACAGATACATGAAAGAAAAATTGATAAGTTGAACTTTATTAACCTTACAAACTTCTACACTGCAAAAGATAATGTTATGAGATCAAAAGACAAGCCACAAAATGGGAGGAAATGTTTTTAAGCCGTATCTGATAAAGAATTTGTATCCAAAATATACAAAGAACTCTTAAACCTGAACAATAAGGAAACAAATAATCCAATAAAAAAATGATCAAAAAACTTGAAAAGACACCTCACCAAAGAATATATAGAGATGGAGAATAAGCACTTGAAAAGATGCTCAAAATCATTTGCCATTAGGGAATTGCAAATTAAAACAAGAATGAGATACCACTAATCTATTGTCATCGAGTGGATTCCAACTCATAGGAACCCTATAGGGCAGAGTAGAACTGCCCATCGGGTTTCCAAGGCTGTACTCTTTATGGAAGCAAACTGCCACATCTTTCTCCTGTGGAGCAGCTGGTAGATTTGAACCACCTACCTTTTGATTAGCAGCCAAGCGCTTAACCACTGTAGCCACCATCACTCCCTTGCGATACCACTAGTGGAGTAGTGGTTCAGCGCTTGGCTGCTAACTGAAAGGTCAGCGATTTGAACCCACTAGCCACTCCGAGGGAGAAAGACATGGCAGTCTGCTTCCAAAAAGATTCCAGCCTTGGAAACTCTACGGGGCAGTTCTAGTAAGAGATACCACTACAAACCTATTACCCAAACCAAACCTACTGCCGTGGAGTTGATCCTGACTGATAGCGACCCTACAGGACAGAGTAGAATGCCCCACAGGGTTTCTAAGGCTGTACATCTTATGGCAGCAGACTGCCACATCTTTTTCCCATGGAGCAGCTGATGGATTTGAACTGTCGACCTGCCCTTTAGCAGCCAAGAGTGCCATCAGCGCTCCTACACACCTATTAGTATGGCTAATACCCAAAAAACTGACAATACAAATTGCTGGTGAGGATGCTGAGCAACGGGTACTTTTATCCCTTGCTGAGTGGGAATGCAAAATGTTATAGCTGTCTGCAAAATAATTTGGCAGCTTGTTGCAAAATTAAATATTTTTTCTATCATACAGTCCAGCAATTGCACGGCTAGGTAGTACCTAACTTATTTGAAAATTTATGTACACCCAAACACCAGAATGAGAATGTTTATAGCAGCTTTATTCATAATTACTAAAAACTGGAAGAAACCTCGATGTCCTTCAATAGGTGATTGGATGAACAAATTGGTATCTCCATACAATGAGATATTATTGAGCAATGAAAAGAAATGAGTTATCAAGCCACAAAAAAACATAGATGAATCTTAAACCGCATATTGCTAATTGAAAGAAGCCAATCTGAAAAAGCTACATACTGTATAATCCCAACTATGTGATGTTCTGGAAAAGGCAAAACTATAGAGACAGTAAACAGATCAGTGGTTGCCTGGGGCTGGGGATTGGGGAATGCATAGGTGATACACAGGAGGGTTTTTAGGGTCATGATTCTTTATGATACTGTAATTGTCAAAATCTGTAGAAACTTACAACACAAAGAGTGAACCTTAGTGTATGTAAATTTTACAAATAATTTAGAAGATCAGGGGATCCCAGGACGGAATGCAAAATGTGACAAAGCAATCTAATTGTATTATAAATGTATGAAACAACATCACTGAAGGGAATGTGGATGGGGCAAGGTGCTGACCTAAGTAACTTAGGAAAAGAATGGAGTCTGTAAGACTAAAGGCAAAAGAAACTGTACATAAACACTGTTTTCTAGTCGATGCACTGGCTTCTGAGTTAATGATTCTCATGTTGCTATACATGTATACTGGAAATGAACAATTAAATGAATGGTTGGCAGGAAGTGGGAGCCCGGCTTTTTACCGAAAAGCAAGAGCAGGAGGGAAAGAGAGGACACTAGAATGTAGTTATGGATTAGAGTTGGAGTCACCAGTATAAACTCACGTTTAACTTAATATAGGTATGTATGATTACATATAGGAATATCGATCGATATGTGTATATACACATATATTTCCTTGCTCTGACAGCCGAGAGGGCTTAGAAGCAATGATATACCAGCAGCAATGAGAACACCTACTGTCCAGATCTGGGATTCTAATACCATTCTCCAATAAAATATACCAGTGCGCCTTGGAGAAATGGCTGATTCTAGGACTGGGGCAGGAAATATACAAGATGAGCATGGAGCAGCTTGTAGTGACAGAAAGGATGGAAGTACTTAAAAAAAAAAAAGAAGGAGTATGTCAAAGGGACGCAGAAACCAACTGAAAGAGCTCCCAATGGCAAAAGCTGGAATAATTTGAGCAACAAAATAAAGAAAGCAGTATTGGTGTTGGATTATAACCCAAAGTATAGAAATAATATCCACACGAGTTCATACTCATATGAATAAATGATTAAATAAATAAATGGGAGAGAAGAGACAATTCTCCTGTGCAAAATAATTTATGTGGATACTCCACCCTCAAGCAGGTATAGCTATAGTACAGAATATAGATCCCCACTCTTTAAAAGTGGATTGCTCATAGTGAATTCCTTCCAAAGAGACCAGTATGCAACAGGGGAAAAAAGAATAACTTCTCAGTGAAGAAACCTGATAAACACAACCTCAACCAGGTGATCAAGGTCAACATCAACAGTGATAAGTCATGTTGATAGTGTATTCCTTTGATACAATGTGATGAAAATAGAAGTTTGTTTCTGTGGTCTTCTTCCCAAAAACCCATAATCATGAGAAAAACATCAGATTAATTCCAATTAAGGAACATTGTTCAAAATACCTGAGCAGTACTCAAAACTGTCAAGGTCATGAAAAACAGGAAAAGTCTGAGAAATTGTCAAAGCCAAGAGGAGCCTAAGGAGACATGACCAGTAAATGTAATGTAGTAGCCTGGATGAGATCTTGGGACAGAAAAGGGACATTAAGTAAACATCAAGAAAATATGATCCAACTATGAATTTAGTTAATAATTATCTATCAGCATTGGTTTATTAATTGTAATGAATATACCATACTAATGTAAGACCTTAATAGGGATAGTGGGGGTGGTGTATATGGGAGCTCTGCAATATCTTCACAATTTTCTGTAAATTTAAAAGTCTTCTAAAATACAAAGGATTTTTTGTCTTTTTAAATTATTTTTTATTGTGCTTCAAGTGAAAGTTTACAGTTCAAGTTAGTTTCTCATACAAAAATTAATACACACATTGTTATGTGACCCTAGTTGCTCTCCCTATACTGTGACAGCACGCTCCTCCTTTCCACCCCTGATTTCCTGTGTCCATTCAACCAGCTCCTAACCCTCTCTGCCTTCTCATCTCACCTCCAGACAGAGTCTGCCCATTTAGTCTCATGTATCTATTTGAGCTAACAAGCACTATCTTCACAAGAACCATTTTATGTCATATAGTCGAGTCTAATCTATGTCTGAAAAGTTGGCTTTGGGAATGGTTTCAGTTCTGGACTAACAGTCTGGGGCCATGTCTTCCAGGATTCCTCCAGTCTCAGCCAGATGATTAAATCTGGTCTTTTTACTAGAATTTGAGTTGTGCATCCTACTTTTCTCCTGCTCCATCAGGGACTCTCTTTTGTATTCCCTGTCAGGGCAGTCATTGGTAGTAGCCCAGCACCCTCTAGTTCTTCTGGTCTCAGGCTGATGGAGTCTCTGGTTTATGTGGCCCTTTCTGTCTCTTGGGCTAATGTTTTCCTTGTGTCTTTGGTGTTCTTCATTTTCCTTTGCTCCAGGTGGGTTGGGACCAACTGATGCATCTTAGCTAGCTTTTAAGACCCCAGACGCCACTCACCAAAGTAGAATGCAGAACATTTTCTTAATACACTTTGTTCTGCCAATTGACCTAGATGTCCCCTGAAACCATGTTCCCAAACCCCTGCCCCTGCTACTCGGTCCCTCACAGTGTTTGGTTGTATTCAGTAAACTTCTTAGCTTTTGGTTTAGTCCAGTTGTGCTGACTTCCCCTGTATTGTGTGTTGTCCTTCCCTTCACCTAAGATAATTCTTATCTACTATCTAGTTAGTTAATAACCCTCACCCTACCTCCCCACCCTCGTAACCAACAAAGAATGTTTTCTTCTGTGTTTAAACCTTTTCTTGAGTTCTTATAATAGTGGTCTCATACAATATTTGACCTTTTGTGACTGACTAATTTCACTCAGCGTAATGCCTTCCAGATTCCCCCATTTTGTAAGATGTTTCATGGATTCATCGTTGTTCTTTATTGTTGTGTTCGTTGTTGTTTATTGTTGTGTAGTATTACATTGTGTGAATATACCATAACTTGTTTATCCATTCATCTGTTGGTGGGCACCTAGATTGTTTCCATCTTTTTGCTATTGTGAACAGTGCTGCAATGAACATGAGTGTGCATATATCTGTTCATGTGACAGCTCTTATTTCTCTAGGATATATTCCAAGGAGTGGGATTGCTGGATGGTATGGTACTTCTATTTCTAGCTCTTTAAGGAAGCACCAAATCAATTTCCAAAGTGGTTGTACCATTTTACATTCCCATCAGCAATGTATAAGTGTTCCAGTCTCTCCACAAGCTCTCCAACATTTATTATTTTGTGTTTTTTGGATTAATGCTAGCCTTGTTGGGTGAGATGGTGTCTCATTGCAGTTTTGATTTGCATGTCTTTAAAGGCTAATGATCATAAGCATTTCCTTATGTGTCTGTTAGCTGCGTGAATGTCTTCTTTGGTGAAGACCTGTTCATATCCTTTGCCCACTTTTTAATTGGGTTATTTGTCTTTTTGTTGTTGAGATTTTGCAGTATCTTGTAGATTTTAGAGATTAGACACTGATCGGATATGTCATAGCCAAATATTTTTTTCCCAGTCTGTATGTTGTCTTTTTACTCTTTTGGTGAAGTCTTTTGATGAGCATAAGTGTTTGATTTTTAGGAGCTCCCAGTTATCTATTTTCTCTTCTGGTGTTTTTGCATTGTTACTTATGATTTGTATTCTGTTTATGTATGTATTAGGGCTCCTAGCATTGTCCCTATTTTTTCTTCCATGATCTTTATTGTTTATGGCCTCCCACTTTGTTCTTCTTCTTCAGTAATGCTTTACTTATTCAAGGCCTCTTCCCTTTCCGTATGAAGTTGGTGATTTGTTTCTCCTTCTCATTAAAAAAGTCATTGGAATTTGGATCGGGATTGCATTGTATCTGTAGATTGCTTTGGGTAGAATTGATAGTGTCACAATGTGGAGTCTTCCAGTCCATGAAAAAGGTATGTTTTTTTCACTTATGTAGGTCTCTTTTGGTTTCTTGCAGTAGTGTCTTGTAGTTTTCTTTGTTTAGTTCTTTTACGTCTCTGGTTAGATTTATTCCTAAGTATTTTATATTTTCAGGGGCTATTGTAAAGGGTATTGATTTGGTGATTTCCTCTTTGAAGTTTTCTTTGTTAGTGTAGAGGAATCCAACTGATTTTTGTACGTTTATCTTGTATCCTGATACTTTGCTGAAATCTTCTATTAGTTCTGGTAGTTTTCTTGTGGATTCTTTGGGGTTTTCTGTGTATAAGATCATATCCTCTGCAAATAGAGATACTTTGACTTCTTCCTTACCAATCTGGATTCCCTTTATTTCTTTTTCTAGCCTAATTGCTCTGGCTAGCAGCTCCAGCACAATGTTGAAGAAGAGTGGTGATAAAGGGCATCCTTGTCTGGTTCCTGTTCTCAAGGAGAATGCTTTCAGGCTCTCTCTATTTAGGATGATGTTGGCTGTTGACTTTGTATAAATGCCCTTTATTATGTTGAGGAATTTCCATTCTATTACTACTTTGCTGAGAGTTTTTATCATGAATGTGTGTTGGACTTTGTCAAATGCCTTTTCTGTATCAATTGATAAGATCATGTAGTTCTTGTCTTTTGTTTTATTTATGTGATGGATTATATTGATTGTTTTTCTACTGTTGAACCATCTCTGCATAGCTGGTATGAATCCTACTTGGTCATGGTGAATTACTGTTTTGATATATTGTTGAATTCTATTGGCTAGAATTTTGTTGAGGGTTTTTGCGTCTATGTTCATGGAGATATTGGTCTGTAATTTTCTTTTTTTGTGGTGTCTTCAGCTGGTTTTGGTATCAGGGTTATGCTTGCTTCATAGAATGAGCTTGGGAGTATTCCATCCTTTTCTATACTCTGAAATACCTTTAGTAGTTGTGGTGTTAACTCTTCTCTGAATGTTTGGTAGAATTCTCCAGTGAAACCTTTGGAGCCAAGGCTTTTTTTGTTGTTGTTGGGAGTTTTTAAATTACCTTTCCAATCTCTTCTTTGGCTATAGGTTTATTTAGTTGTTCTACCTTGGTTTGTGTTAGTTTAGGTAGGTAGTGAGTTTCTAGAAATTTGTTCATTTCCTCTAGGTTTTCAACTTTGTTAGAGTACAGTTTTTCATAGTGTTCTGTTATGATTCTTTTAATTTCAGTTGGGTCTTTTGTGATATCACCCATCTCATTTCTTATTCTGGTTCTTTGCTTCCTCTCCTATTTTTCTTTTGTCAGTTTGGTCAATGGTTTATCAATTTTGTTGATATTTTCAAAGAACTAGCTTTTGGTCTTGTTAACTCTTTAAATTGTTTTTCTGTTCTCTATTTCTTTTATTTCTGCTCTAATTTTTATTATTTGCTTTCTTCTGGTGCCTGAAGGCTTCTTTTACTGCCCTCTTTCTATTTATTCGAGTTGTAGAGTTAATGTTTTGATTTTGGCCCTTTCTTCTTTTTGAATGTGTGCATTTATTGTTATAAATTGATCTCTGAGCACTGTTTTTGCTGTGTCCCAAAGGTTCTGGTAGGATGTGTTTTCATTCTCGTTTGATTCTGTGAATTCCTTTATTGCATCCTTAATTTCTTCTGTAACCCAGTAGTTTTTAAGCAAGGTATTATTCATTTTCCAGGTGTTTGATTTTTTTTCCTTGCTTTTTCTGTTATTGATTTCTACTTTTACGGCTTTATGGTCAGAAAAGATGCTTTGTAATATTTCAATGCTTTTGATTCTGCCAAGGCTTGTTTTATGGCCTAATATGTGGTCTATTCTGTAGAACATTCCATGTGTGTTGGAAAAGAAAGTATACTTGGCTGCTGTTGGGTGGAGTGTTCTATATGTTTTTATGAGATCAAGTTGGTTGATTGTGGCATTTAGATCTTTCGTGTCTTTATTGAGCTTCTTTCTGGATGTTTTGTCCTTCACTGAAAGTGGTGTGTTGAAGTCTCCTACTATTATTGTGGAGCTGTCTATCTCTCTTTTCAGTGCTGTTAGAGTTTGTTTTATGTATTTTGGAGCCCTGTCGTTGAGTGCATAAGTATTTATTATGGTTATGTCCTCCTGGTGTATTCACCCTTTAATCTTTATAAAGTGTCCTTCCTTATCACAAAGGATTTTTTTTAAAATCAGAATTAGTTTAGACATACAATGAATAAATTTATATTTGTGTACATATAAAGATGTGATAAGTCATTCAAGTAAATGCAGATTTACATCTATTATTCATTTGGTTGACTTCCTGATTATTTATGCCCATAATTTATTTTTAGAAAATATTTGCAAAGTATTACATAACACGAAAAATATTATCTTGATTGAAAGACTTCTTGAGATTAAGATTTCAATAGCATTAATTGAGGGTTTATTCTTTACCAGGATCTATACAATAAGCACTTTCTTAAAATAATAAAAAAATTTATTAATTAAAAACATATTCCAAACATTTTTGACACATAGTTCTCTTTTGAATTAGGGACTCACAAATCAGATCAATGATGCACATCAGGGTTGTATCTTTTTACCACATTTATTCAGTCTGTGTGATGACCAAATAGTCTGAGAAGCTGGACTATATGAAGAAGAATGAGGCATCAAGATTGGAGGAAGACTCATTAACAACCTTCGATATGCAGATGACACAAACTTGCTTGCTGAAATTGAAGAGAACTTCAAGCACTTACTGATGAAGATCGAAGTATGGATTACACTTCAACATAAGAAAACAAAAATCTTCACAACTGGACCAATAAGCAACATCATGATAAACGGAGAAAAGACTGAAGTTGTCAAGGATTTTATTTTACTTGGATCCATAATCAATGCCCATGGAAGCAGCAATTAAGAAATCAAACAACGTATTGCATTGGGCAAATCTGCTGCAAAGGTCCTCTTTAAAGTGTTGAAAAGCAAAGATGTTACCTTGAGGACTAAGGTGTGCCTGGCCCAAGGTATGGTATTTTCAATCACCTCATATGCATTCGAAAGCTGAAAAATGAATAAGTAAGACAGAAGAAAGAACTGATGCCTTTGAATTATGGTGTTGGTGAAGAATATTGGATATACCATGAATTGCCTGAAGACGAACAAATCTATCTTGAAAGAAGTACAGCCAGAATGCTCCTTAGAAGCAAGGATGGCAAGACTTGTCTCACGTTCTTTGAACATGTTATCAGGAGGGACTAGTCCCAGGAGAAGGACATAAAGCTTGGTAAATTAAAGGATCAGCAAAAAAGAGGAAGACCCTTAGTATGATGGATTGAACACAGTGGCTGCAACAACGGCCTTCAACGTAGCAACGACTGTGAGGATGGTGTGGAATCGGGTAGTGTTTTGTTCTGTTGTACATAGAATCACTGAGTCAGAACCGAGTCGATGGCACCTAACAGGAGCAACATATATACACGCACACACATACACACTTATGAATGAGATAGAGTAAGTATTTTTATAAATGACTAAAAATGTATATACACCATTCACGAAGGATAAAATATCTCTATGGCAGTTATTGCCACGGTTACAAAACCTTTACTTTAAACTATGCTCAGTGACTAATTTTACTTTCATCATTTCTCCTCCTTTTTTAGTTCTAGATCACCCAGATAATAGAATACCATTTCTATATCCATCTGATCAGCATGACAATTTATTAAGAGAATTGCAAATGAAGAACACTTTGTTAGTAATACATTATTAGAGTTGTGTAATACTTGTTTAAAACTGCTCAAAACCAATTACTTGTTTCTGCTTCATTGCTGAAGACATGGCAAAAAGGAATGTAATTTTGTTTTCAGTCAGTGAAAGCTTTTGCTTCATAAAGAATTACTGTTGTCTGGCTAAAGAGAAAGGACTTCAAGATCACCTTTTTTAATGCAAATCACGTTTTCAAGTAAACGTCTGGTGGATAACTCTTTTAAATAACCGTCACTAATTGATCAGGGTCAGGGACATTTTACATGGTCAAAGACAATTGAAATTATATCTTCCTCCAAGGTGAACTATCTAGTGCATTGTTTCCTTCAGGAAATACCTTACTTGCACCTGGTGATTATCTTTCTGATACCTTACTGGAACCTGCAAACAATTTGAAAGCATTAAAGAGTAGGAAGTCTTCTACATCCTCAAGTCCTCTTCTCTGGAAGAAAATAAATATTCCTATTTATTTCACACAAATAATGGCAGATAGGAGCCCTGGTGAGGCAGTGCTTAAGAGCTTGGCTGCTAACCAAAAGGTTGCAGTTGAAATCCACCAGCTGCTCCTTGGAAACCCTATGGGGCAGTTCTACTCTGTCCTATAGGATCACTATGAGTTGGAATCGACTTGATGGCAATGGGTTTAGTTTGTTTTGGTTAATGACAGATAATAGTGTACGTTTATTCTAGACTTAGAAAACTGATAAAAGTGACTAATGTACTGAAAAGAAACAGTGTCAATTAGCATTTAAACTAAGCACAACTTTTCAACTGGAAAGGTGAATCTGTTTAATATGTGTATATGTATGTGTGTATGAGCGCACTGATACACTCTGTTTTACTAAATCAAATAGTTTCTTACTTCTTTGCCAAACAGTGCAGTATGAATAGATCTTTATTAGGCAATCCTTTACTTTTCTTAGAATAAATCATTGCCTGTTTGTTTGCTTATTTGCATTTGCCTATTTTTTTCTTAACTGACAGTCTCTTCCACCAAATATTTCAGCATCTCTTTCTCACAGGGCTTGCAGTAATATTTCATACATGAGTTGAAGTTTTTTTCTTTGGAGTCCTCCCTTTTGAGGTTTTTATTCTCTCCATGCATCTTGGGTTAGGGATCTTCATCATCCTAGAACTTTAAATTGCCATGTTGCATCTCTTAATTTTCAGATCCTATGTCTTCCTCTTTCTTCTTTTATACTGTCATTTTTCGGGAGCACATATTCCGTGCACTTCCTACTAAAAGGCCTTTGAGAAGTTAAAATAAAAAGGACATTTACATCTGGTAATATATTTGTTTTACTATCATTCGCAATTAATCATTTGACTAGGAATTTCAATGTCTAGGTTAATAAATAAACTCCCTACACAATCTAAAGGCTTTTTTCTCCTTTGCCCTCTAGCTTTCAGTTCTAGAAAAATTCAGTGTCCTGTTGATGGCCATTCCTTTGTTTCATTATGTGGTAGAATTTTTTCTTTCTAAAAATTTTAAAGACCATCTGCTCAGCACTGAAATTCTGAAATTTCACTGTTGTATGATTTATAATTTAGCATAGATTTAAAAAAAATTCTCATCTGAAAACTTATTTCCTGCATTTCCTTGCATTCTTTTTTGACAGTTTTTTTCTGCTCTCTTTATGATTGTGTTTCTTGGAATGTATATAATTTATTTGGATGTTTGACGTTCTAAGTTAATCCTCTGGTCTTTTAACATTTTTTTTCTCCAATATTCTATCTTCTTTTGTTTTTAATCTACTTTCTAGGAAACTTCTCTCAGTGTCTTTTTCATCCCTTCTACTACATTATTTATTTCAGCTAACCAATTTTAATTTCTAAGAGCGCCTTCTTATTCTAAGATCATTCTTTATTTTAGAGCATTATATTCTTGTTTAATAGATACAATAAGTTTTCTTATCCCTCGGAGCACATTAATTTTTGTTTTACTTTGATTCTTTTTTTTCTGCTGGCTCCTCATACTTTGTCTGTTTCCTTAGTTCCTTTGACGGTGTATTTTCATTTACTTCTTTTAAAGGCATTCACCACATGTTTGATATGATAAATATACGAAAAGGCCAATTGTTGTATATTTGAAACTCATATGCAAATATAGCATTAGAATATTGGTTTTGAATGGTAAAAGGGGATGATGATATGCAGACAATTTGATAGCTTGTATTTTGTTTATTCTGTCATTTTGCAAAACAGGAAAGTACTTGTAAAAATGATAATGCCTTTACATAGCCATGTGTTTCCATTGTCATTTTAAGAAGTCAGTTGATTATACTTACTGAAATTTTAAAATGCATTTAGAAAAAGCACTAGAGTAATTTTTAAACTCAATAATATATGAACAAGCCTCCCTGGAATGGTCAAACGGTTAAGCACTCAACTACTAGCCAAAAGATTGGTGGTTAGAACCCACCCAGAGGCACCCAGACAGTCCTGGTAATCTGCTTCTGGAAGGTCACAGCCTTGAAAACCCTATGGAGTTCAGTTCTACTCTGCACACATAAGGTCACCATGAGTAGGAATTGACTCAACGGCAACTAACACCAATAATAATATATGAACACAAAGTTCATACTAATATCAGAATATTTAACTTGATTTTTAAAATGATAAATACATGATTTGAATAACTGTTTTAGAGTTTAACTTTTCTTTAGATGAAACAACTGAGTCTGATTTATCTTTGTCATCTTGTCTAAAGGACAATACTTGGCATATCTGAGCAAAACAAATGTTTCCCAAATAAATAAAAACAATAAATACAAAGACTATAATGTAAGTACTATCCTCCAAGAAACAAAGTGTAGCACAGAATTCAACACTTCATCATCTAACATAAACAGCTGAAGAAACCCAATAAGCATATATGGTGGAGAAAGAAAGGAAGAGAAGAATACAACTGTATTGCCAGTTAAAATTTTTCAGTAAAAATGAGATGAGTGACCAAAAAAAAAAAAAAAAAAAAAAGATGACATTTGTTTAATTTCAATGTGTGTGTGTGTGCATATATATATACATATATATATGCACAATCAACACTCCATGGAAGCAGCAGTCAAGAAATCAAAAGACTCACTGCATTGGGCAAATCTACTGCAAAAGACCTCTTTAAAATGTTGAAAAGCAAAGAAGTTACCTTGAAGACTAAGGTGCACCTGACCCAAGCCATGGTGTTTTCAATCGCCTCATATGCATGTGAAAACTGGACAATGATTAAGGAAGACAGAAGAATTGATGCCTTTGAATTGTGGTGTTGGTGAAGAGTATTGAATATACCATGGACGGCCAGAAGAACAAACAAATCTGTCTTGGAAGAAGTACAACCAGAATGCTCCTTAGAAGCAAGGATGGCAAGACTGCATCTCACATACTTTGGACATATTAGCAGAAGGAACCAGTCCCTGGAAAAGGACATCATGCTTGGTAAAGTAGAGGGTCAGTGAAAACGAGGAAGACCCTCAACGAGATGGATTGACACAGTGGCTGCAACAATGGGCTCAAGCATAACAATGATTGTGAGGATGGTGCAAGCCTTGGCAGTGCCTTGTTCTGTTGTACAAGGGTTGCTGTGAGTTGAAACTGACTCGATGGCACCTAACAACAAAAAAAATATGTATGTATATAGAGAGAGACAGAGACAGAGAAAGAGACAGAGACAGAGAGTTTAGAGAATGTGAATCAATCTGTTTTATGACAACACATTCTTTTTTATTTTAATTGCCTGATACTTGAATATAAGCTGTAGAAATGTTGATCTACATAATTAAATCTAAAGAAGTGAAATAATACATTAATAAAATGTTTTATATTTTGTTATTTACATCACATAACAAGGCTTTTACATGAATTATTTATATTTTTCATATGCAAAATATTATTGTACTATTTAAGGCAAATGGGGTGAACAGTAGTCAAATACAGTCTTCTGGTGAGTTTAATGACACCATAGCATACCAACCATTTCATAAATATAATCCCCTTATTCTTCAAAGAATATCCTACCTTTGTAAGGTAGAAGGAAAACTAGGAGAACATAGTGTTGTGTAAGTCAAATGATGAAAATATTTGTAGGAACGTCAAATGCTACTGAAGGGGTGAAGAAAATAAAGATTAAAAATTGGCCACTGGATTTAGCAATATGTAAGTCCCTAGCGATCTTGCTGAGAGAAGTTGCTGAGAACAGGTGACTGAAGGCATGACTGGATGAGTTCCAGGGAGAAAGGGGAGAGAGAAAATAGAGATATTCAACTCCTTACCTTATATCAGTACAACAAATATTACCAACAGCAAATAATTTCTTCAAATCTTAAAATACTTTAAGGAATCCTTAAACATTTAGGATTTATCTGGTCAAAATCTATTTTCCAAGGAAGTAACTGAAGTCCACAACAAATTTTGGTGTGCCTTTTCTTTCTAGTTTAAATCATACTCCCCAACGCAGACCCAGGCCTTCCTTCCTCTGTGCTGCCTACACACTTTGTACAGATCTCCATTATTACCTTTATCAGAATTATTATAATTAGTTATTTCTGAGCTTCCCTCTAGATTGCAATCATCTTTCACTCTAATACTTAACACAATATCTGGAACATAGTAGTTTCATAATAAATATTTGATGTATTAGAATAGAACCAGGTCATTTAACCAGTCAGGTGTTATAGGAGTAATATAGAAACAAAGGCCTTTAGACATTGTATTTGCACAATGTTATTTGTATCTTGGTTCAATACAGCCAAGGAGAGACAAATTTTTGATGCTTAAAATAGGATTTGGAAATTTTATTCTATAACCCTTACCTCACTATAATAGCTGGCACTCCCTAGTTCCACTCATATAAGTATAAACTCATATGTATGCTTTCGTACCTGGGAAGAAGTTCTATCAAACCCAAAATTGAATTAAAAGATGTCTTGAAGTGTCTGGAAAGCCAATGCAGAGACTTTAGATGAGATAATTTGCATTGATTGACTTTTGGTTTTTTTTGGTCTATTCCTTTGCTGATGTAATTATAAGAGGAGGGGTTGTGCCATGGTGGAGGACAAGAGAATAGAACAATGTTAGGAGAGAATAATGTGTGCTTCCCAGTCAGATACATGGAGAAATCTGATCGGTGAATTCTATGGAGAAATTGGTTTCAGATAGAAGCTGAAGGAGATACTTTTATAAAGGACACTGTGCAGTAAGGAGTTGTATCTAACCCAGTATTATGGATTGAATTGTGTGCCCCTAAAATACGTGTTGGAATCCTAACACCTATACATGTGGATGTAATCCTGTTTGGGAATAGGGTTTTATTTGCTATGTTAATGAGGTCATGTCAGTGTAGCGTGTGTCCTAAACCTAATCACTTCTAAGTTATAAGCATAGACACAGAGACAAGCAAGCACAAACAGGGGAAGATAGATGCCATATGAATATCGCCAAAGAACTGAGGAACACCTGGCTAAAGAAGCTGAAACAAAGACTTTCCCCCAGAGCTGACAGAGAGGGAAAGACTTCCCCTAGAACCAGTGCTCTGAATTTGGACTTCTATTCTCCTAAACTGTAAGAAAATAAATTTCTGTTCTTTAAAACCAACCATTTGAGGCATTTCTGTTACAGCAGTACTAAGAAACTAAGACACCCTAGATGGTGACAGAGTGCCCAGAATGCAGAAAACTAGGTAATTTTCCCAATTCTGTATGGCACAGAGTTCCACTATAGCATCGTGAGCACTCTAGTGCACGGAAGATGATGCTAAATAAGATAGTAGTGAAGTAGTAATGAAACTCTGTCTCTTGTCAAGTAATAAATTTCTGGTAGGCACAGAAGTACCTGACATGTTCCATGGGAGGCCCAGAGTCACCTTGAACTATTGATTAATTTGTGAATGCATGTAAGAAAATCTTTAATGAATCCCCCAAATAATTTAACAGCATTTTAGTTTAAAAGGACATATGTGGGCGGGGACAAGAGAAATTACAACTTGAGTCATTATTCGTTCTGTAGTCTTATTCACATCATAAGATTATGGGGATGGGGTGCAAGAATTTATTTATATTTGTATTTATTTATTTATATATATGTAGCCTAGTCCATCTGTGATTGTTGCCTTTATCAAAGTATTCTCATTTGCCTGAAAGAGTCAATAATATATTCCTCAAAAGATCCACTCAGCCTTTCCTGGAGCACAAAACATGGCTTAGTCACTAATAAAACTGAGTGAAAGAAATTCTGAAAACATCTAGAGGACAATGAAACCATGCAAAATAAACACAGTGGGATCATTAACAGTAAATCATGCTGAGCCAAGTTAAGAGTTTTTTGACAGATTATAAAATTAGTGTATGAAGGGAGGATGATGAATAATAAATGTCTACACGTCAATAACGTGGTTGATATAGTGGTTCATGTAAGTGCATAAAAATTGTCAAATCAGTTTTGATAAGAACACAATAAAATGGATTAAAAACAAACTCAGAGATCATAAATGTGGGGAATGACAGATGAAAATGGGCGCTTTGAAGTACCAGAAAATGATTTTGGCTCTATTAAATGTATTTCTGACCATAAATAGAGGGCAAATAGGGCTTGAATTAGATTGGCAGATTATATCAGTTTGGAAAGTGCTGTAAAAACCAGTTTGGAGAAAGAAATGATATAAATTGTTGTAAATAAGTTAAACATGTGGGCAGAAAAGAATAAATGACATTCAGTATGTAAAAGAGCAAGCAGGAAAAATATTACTAAACAACTGTGCAATAATATCCTTTCTTGCTAATAAAAGCAATGGCATAGCGTTTTAGAATATATAGCATGCCTAGTAAGTGCTTATTTTTATGGGCTTATTGTGCAGCAAGCCAACCGAACAGACTACTTTCTGGAATAAAGGTTGATTATCCAAGGGAAGTCACTGAGTTCTCCTCGGACTGAACGTTAGAGTCAGTGTGTTTGGCAGACGGGCCAGCTGTGTATCTTTTTCCCATCTCCGTTTGGTTCCTTCTGACTCTTGGAGCATTTTCTGCATGTTAGGAAACAGACAGAAAATATCTCTTGTTAGTATAGCAATATGTTCACAACGCTTTCTGATGCTTAGTCAGAGGCTACATTCTGTATGATACCTCAGTATATATTCCATGTACTCTCTCTTCTAATATTTTTTTTGTTATCTGTCAAATATAATTTCATTGAATAAGTGTACAACTATCATCCACCACATATGATCTAAAGCAAAAAGAAAAGAGAAACAGAAATCCCTGTTTCTGGTTTGATGAACCACTGGTGCTGTAGGTAAGGAAATGCTGTCAGTGAGAGATGCAAAATTTCCTCCAGGTAAAACTATGCAAGCTGGCTTGAATTTTTAAAGTTTAAACTCAAGTAAGAAAACAAAGTATTCTGTATGCATCACAGAAAGGGAAGTAATGAGTTGTGTTGGAAGTTAGGTTTTTAGCCACCCAAGATGTGGATGCATGACTTTACACACAGAAAAAATAAGTGAAAATAGACAGTGAGCTTTCTTATTGTGAATTTTTGAAATATGGTTTGTTTCTTAGCCAAAACCCCTTCTGTGTTAGTTTCTTTACAGCCTTAGTAATTGCTCTATAACAGCAATTAGGACTCAGTACATTCACTTACACCTAGTATGTGTACTATAAAATATTATCAAAATAATTAATTCAAGATAATCTTTTAATTGCTTTGTTTCTTTTCTTTGAAACTACCAGTGACTTTCATGTCTTAGAATGCCAAATGAAGCAAAAAACAAAGGTTTAGAAGTTCTTTAAAGGACAACAGATGTGTTAAATAGTTCCATTAGAGTAGCGTGGTAAAGGAAAAGAGTAGGTCAAGAGATATTTAGGCTGAGAAACCAAGTCATTTCATCATAAATATACAAAAATTCCAAGCACCTCCAGAGAAAGAATAACTACATGTGAAATACCAACTTGCTTCAGATGTTGGCCTGTTGCTACTTATACCAAAAAAAAGCCAAACTCATTGTGGTCAAGTTGATTCTGACTCATTGCGACCCTATAAAACAGAGTAGAAATGCCTCATAGGGTTTCCAAGGAGCGGCTGGTGGATTCTAATTGCCAATCTTTAGGTTAGCAGCCTGAGCCCAGGGAGGGTAATTATGATAATAAAATTGAATGCATTTGCATTTGGTTTTCTAAATAAGAGAGCATTTCAATACATCAAGCAGTTGTGGGGTGCTTGCACATGCAAAATTACCTTTGACATCAGTCACAGAAACTGAGTCAAGAGAAAGCTCTTGAGGCCTCATAACAGGGCAAAACAGTGTGGGAGAGCAAGCTTGGTCAAGAATGCTGATGTCAGCTGAGCAAAGGAAGGTGCAGCATTCTCAGTTAGGTATCTTATTTTCTGGCCAAGTTGTAATTGTCAAGAAGAAATGAGGTCAGGGTCAATATGGTGTCTTAGATACATGCATCGTAATGACCCCCTGACAACAAAGACACGAGAAACTAAGTAAATTAGACAAAAACACCTGCACATCCCACAGCATCAAACAGAGTTGAAGAAAGACTGTGATAAGGAATTAAAAAGACTTACATATAGTATCCTCAAAGAAACAAAGGAAAACACAGACTAAACTCTAGAAGAATTCAGGAAAACAATACAAGAACAAAATGACAAAATAAATAGACATTAAAAAAAACACCCAAACCTGTTGCCATTGAGTAGATTCTGACTCATAGCGACCTTATAGGACAGGGTAGAACTGCCCCATAGAGTTTCCAAGGAGCACCTGGTGGATTCAAACTGCCAACCTTTTGGTTAGCAGCCATAGCAGTTAACCAGTATGCCATCACCATATAAAAACAACTAGAAATCCAGAAATTAACAATAAAATATCAAAAATAGATAACTTAATGGAAGGGCATAGAAGTAGAATGAATGAATGGAAGAAAGAATCAGCAAAAGAAAAGAAAATCCCTTCATACTAGTTTATTTGAGGAATAATCAGAAAAAAAAAAGAATGAAAAAAGCCTAAGACATATGTGGGACACTATCAAAAGGAATAATTTACATGTAATTGGAATTCCAGAACAGGAGGAGAAAAAAAAAGCACAGAGAGAATTGTTGACAATTTATTGACAGAAAACTTCCCTAATATCATGAAAGACAGGAAGTTTCCCTCCAAGAAGCTCAATGAACCCCATACAGGATAGACCCCAAAAGAAAGTCACCAAGGCATATCATAATCAAACCTTCCAAAACCAAAGACAAAGAAAGAATTCTGAGAGCAGCTGGTGAAAAGCAAAATATCACCTACAAAGGGGGAATCAATAAGACCATGCACTGATTTCTTGGTGGAAACCCTGCAGGCAAGAAGGCAATGGATGACATATATAAAACCCTCAGTGAAAAGAATTTCCAGTGAAGAATCATATATCCAGCAAAAATGTCTTTCAAATATGATGGCAGAACTAAGACATTCCCAGAAAAACAGAAATTAAGGAAATTTTTAAAAACCAGACCAACCTTGTAAAAAATATTAAAGGGAATCCTTCGGACAGAGAACAAAAGACATCAGACAACAACCTGAGATAAAGACACATGACAGTGTCACTGAGATACCATCCCAGATAAAGAAGTCACAAAAGTAAAATAAAGCTGCAAAACTGAAAATAGGGAACCAGAGATGTCAATCTGTAAAAGGTGACAACTTCAAAAAAAAAAGGGGGAATAAATGGTGTAGTTATAGAACTTCCATATGGAGAAGAACTCAAGGCAATACCAAGGTATAACAAGCTGTTTTAAACTTAAGATGATAAAGGTAAATTTCAGAGTAACCACAAAGAAAACTAATAAATCTACTCACCAAAATAAAGAAGAAGAAAATCAAAAAGTCTCAGTAAACACAAAATCAACAACAGCGAAGGATATCAAAAGAAAATCCATATACAAAAAGAACTCAGCACAGAATATTAAGTGGAACAAAGAAACCATTAACACCACAAGAAAGTGTAACAAAATGGCAGCAGTAAATTCATACGTATGGATAATCACACTGAGTATAAATGGTTTAAGTGTACCAGCCAAGAGACAGAGAGTGGCAGAATGGATTTAAAAAATGACTCATCAATATGTTGCCTACAAGAGACAACTCCTAGACACAAAGACATAAGTAGATTAAAAAATCCAAGGATGGAAAAAATGCATCAAGCAAACAGTAAACAAAAGAGAGCAGGAGTGGCAACAATAATCTCCGATAAAATAGACTTTAAGTCAAAATCAGTTGGGTTCCTCTACACTAACAAGGAGTAGTCTAAAAAGGAAATAGACAAATCGATACCATTTATAATAGCCCCCAAATGGATAGAATACCTAGGAATAAACCTAGCCAGGGACATAAAAGATTTATAAAAGGAAAACTATAAAACACTATGCAAGGAAGTAAAAGTGATCAACATAAATGGAAAAACATTCCATGCTCATGGATTGGAAGACTTAACATTGCAAAAAGATCAATAATACCAAAAGAGGTCTATAGATAAATGCAATCCCAAAAACATACTTTAATGAAACGGAAAAACTTATCTCCACCTTTACATGGAAAGGAAGATGGCCCAGAATAGCTAAAGTAATATTGAAGAAGAACAAAGTAGGAGACCTCACACTTCCCCATCTCAAAACTTGCTATACAGCCATGGTAATCAAAATGGCCTAGTACTGGTTCAACAACAGACACACAGACTAATGGAATACAATTGAGAACCCAGAAGTAAATCCATCCATCTATGGGCAGCTGATCTTCGACAAAGGATCAAAGTCCATTCAATGGGGGAAGAAACAGTCTCTTTAACAAATGGTGCTGGCAAAACTGGATACCCATGTGCAGAAAAATGAAGCAGGATCCATACCTCACACCATGCACTAAAACTAACTCAAAATGGATGAAAGACTTAAAAGTTAAAGCTAAAACTATAAAGTTCCTGGAAGATAACACACGGTCAAAACTAGGGGACCTAATTTTTGGCATAAATACCCTATCAAAACTAAAAATGCACAAATGACAGAAGATAAATTGGATAACTAGGACCTCCTAAAAATTCAACACTCATGCTCATCAAAAGATTTTACCAAGAGAGTAAAAAGAGAACCTACATACTGGGAAAAAAATCTTTGCCAACAACATATCTGGTAAGGGTCTAATCTCTAAAATATATAGAAAACTTCAACAACTTGACAACAAAGAGACAAAGAATCTAATCAAAGAATGGGCAAAGGACCTGAACACACTTCACCAAAGACGACATTCAGGTGGCCGACAAATACATGAAAAGATGCTCATGATTGTTAGCCATTAGAGAGACGTAAATCAAAACTACAATGAGATACTATCTCCCTCCCTCAAAAATGACACTGATCAAAACAAAACAAAACAGAAAACAACAGATGCTGGTGAGACTGTAAGGGGAATTGGAACTCTTATACATCACTGGTGGGATTGTAAAATAGAACAATCACTACGGAAAACAGTATGGTGCTTCCTCAAAAAGCTAGAAATAGAGCTACCTTATGACACAGCAATCCCACTCCTAGGTATATATCCTAGAGATATAAGTACAGTGACACAAATAGACATATGCACACCTATGTCCATTGCAGCATTATTCACAATAGCAAAAAGATGGAAACAACCTAGGTGCCCATCAACAGACGAATGGATAAACAAATCATGGTACATACATACAATGGAATATTATGCAGCTATAAAAAATAATGAGGAGTCCACAAACCATAACATGGATGAACCTGGAGGACATTATGCTGAGTGAAATAAGTTAATCACAAAATGACAAATATTGTATGGTCTCACTTTTGTAAAAAATCAAGAATAGTTATATACACAGAAAGCAATGTTCTTTGGTGGTTACCAGGGATGGGAAGGTGAGGGAGGGGAAATCACTTTCTAGATAGTAGATATTTGTTATTTTTGGTGATGGGAAAGGTAATAATATGCATAAAGTCTGGACAACTTGTCCAAGGTAAATGAAGACACTGAGAAGTATGCAAGAATAAGAGACAATATCGGTAACTGCTAAAACATACAATTTTGCAAAAACAGTAACAACCAAAAAATATGTGTGTGGTTACATAGGTAGATATGTATGCATATATGTATATAGGAAGGCACATGTGAGTACATTGGGTGCATGTACAGGCATATCTGTAGGCATATGTATATACATATTTATGTGCACTGCATATATATTCACATATATAATAAACCACATGGGGGCACAGTTACAGATACTTCCTAGACATAAACAAGTGCCTCACAGGATTTGTTTACTGCATTTGAAGGCTTGGGACCATAGTCTCACAGGACAACTCGGTCAACTGGCATAACGTAGTTCATAATGAAAATGTTCTACATCCTAGTTTGGTGAGTAGCATCTGGGGTCTTAAATACTTGTGAGCAGCCATCTAAGATACATCTATTGATCTATACTTGTCTGGAACAAAAGAGAATGAAGGAAACCAAAGACTCAAAGAAGAAACTTATCCATAAGACTGATAGCCCACATGAACCATGGCCTCATCGAGCCTGAGACCAGAAGAACTAAATAGTGCCTGGCTACCACTAAAGACCATTCTGACCAGGGACACAACAGAAGGTTCCAGATAGAAGGGGGGGAAAAAAGTAGAGCAAAAATTAAATTCCTAAAAAAGGCCAGACTTGTTGGACTGATAGAGACTAGAGGAACCCCCAAGACTATCACCCTAAAATCCCCTTTGAATTTGGAACTGAAACCACTCTTGGTGGTCACTTTTCAGTCAAACAATAGGTTGCTTACAAAAGAAACAATATTACCAGTGAATACTGTTCTCCCTTAAATAATCAACTATATAAGACCAAACATTTACCCTAAAACAAAGACCAGAAGCTAAGGAGGTTCAGGGAAGCTAGATTAATGGAAACAGAGCAAAGAGAATGGAAATAATGAGAATGTTGACACATTGTGAAAAATGTAATCAATGTCATGGAATAATTTGTATAAAAATTGTTAAATGGGAACCTAATTTGCTATGTAAACTTTCCCCTAAAACAATACACACACACACACACACACACACACACACACATATATGTATATGAAATGAGGTTAAAAATCACCCAGAATTTGGATTCAGATTCTCAGTAAGTGATAAAGGGTATGAAGAATCATGATGCATCAGGCATTGAGGCTGCGATATCACAGGTTTGAACAGAAAGTGTCATGACTCCAACAGAAAAAAGAAGGCCTGGAAGATAGAACTATTGCTTTGACCATCCAAGCACTCCATGTTGTTGTTAGGTGTCATGAAGTTGGTTCCTATTCATAGCGACCTTATGTATAACAGAACAAAACACTGCCTGATCTTGCACTATCCTCACAATTGTTGCTATGTTTGAGCCCATTGTTGCAGCCATTGTGTCAATACATCTCATGGAGGGTCTTCCTCTTTTTCGCTGACCCTCTATTTTACCAAATAGGATGTCCTTCTCCAGGGACTGGTCCTTCCTGATAACATGTCCAAAGTTCATGAAATGACGTCTTGTCTTCCTCGCTTCTAAGGAACATTCTGGCTGTACTTCTTCCAAGACAGATTTGTTTGTTCTTCTGGCAGTCCATGGTATATTCAATGATTCTTCACCAACACCATAATTCAAAGGCATCAATTCTTCTTCAGTCTTCCTTATTCATTGTCTTGCTTTCATATTGCATTGGGCAAATCTGCTGCAAAAGACCTCTCTAAATTGTTAAATAGCAAAGATGTCACTCTGAGGACTAAGGTGCACCTACCCAAGCCACAGTAACTTTAGGCACTCATTACCCCCACCAAAGTCTAAGCCCCATCTTGAAAGCTTTCCTTTACATGACTAGTCATAGATTTTCCCTAAGTGACAGATAATGAGGTATATTTTGCATACATTTTATCTTTCTTGTTAAACTACATGAGTTGTTGATAATTGAAAAGAATTGAGGTTGTAGCTAATATGAAAAAATACATAAAATTTAATAATTGTATTAAATTATTAATTTAATTATATTCAATTGTAATATATAATTAAAATTAGTTATATTAAATGACTATATTATTTAATAATTGTATCACAATATTATATTAAAACATAATTATATTAAAATATAATAATTATATTAAAAATAAGTTTTAAATGTATTACAATTATAGCTCAATAGCTATTGCTGATACCCTGTCAGATAAAAAACAGTTTGAAGCATGCTGTGGAGAATGTAAAGACGAGTAAGCTGAATCTGAAACTCTCTAGTGTGCAATGTAATGGTAGAAAATCACCTGCAAAAGTAACTCTAAATTAAAAGAAGACTATTATGTATAAACAAAATATAACAGCAAAGTTGTAGAGCAACTGATTTGAGGGAGTAAATGTTTCCAAAATAATTACAAATGTGTATATAAAGTAGGGACTGCTTTAAACTACAATTGATAAAGGTTAAGACCTGAAACAAGCCACTCCACCAACGGCTGGTTCCCAAACAGAAGGATCATTTTGTCACTATCAGTTCTTTTTTTCACTATAGTTTTGTCCAGCTTAACTTTCACTTTTATCACCTGAGGGATAAAGTAGACCAGTCCTCCTTCAACAATGACTCAAGAACATATTCCTAATTTCTCTTTTTCATTCATTGTATCCTGTTTCCAAAGCTACTCTGCCATCTAGAACAGAGTGTTCGAAGTTCACACCGACGTATATTAGAGTATGAAGGAATTTGAAAATACTAAAATTGCATGCCACGACACGAATCTTAGATCTCAGGCCTGGAAAATGCTACTAAGCCTTAATTTTTAAGCGAAACAGGTCTTCTTCTGTTGGGTCGATTCTTCTATTTCAGCTTTCTGGAACCCACTTACATTGTTGACTTCCCTGAGGCTGAAAACATGGGCAATACTATTGTTCGTTTTTATTAAATAAGTTCCTTTTATTATTGATGACATGAGAATTCATTCCTTCTTCTTTCTACATAAATGTGTTGAGTGCCTTGTGTGCACCAGACAGTGTTCTTTGAATGGGAATCGTGGTGGTGTATGAAACCAACCAAGTTGCTGCCTGCCCAGAATCCACAGTATAAGGCAGGGAACAGACAATATCCTTCAGTAAAAAATTAACAGATGAATAAAATTACAGGTGGTAATAAGTAGTCTCAATTAAAAAAATAATTCAGAGTAAGATGATAGAATGCAAAAAAAAAAAAAAACCCACTTTAAAGTTCTCAAAAGCAAAGATGTCACTTTGATGACAGAGGTGCACCTGACCCAAGCCACTGTCTTTTTGATCACCTCGTTTGCATGCAAAAGCTGGACAAAGAGTAAAGAAGACAGAACAAGAATTAATGCATTTGAATTTTGCTTTTGGCAAAGAATATTGAATATACCATGGACTGCTAGAAGAATGAACAAATCAGTCTTAGAAGACATACAACTAGAATGCTGTTTAGAAGCGAGGATGGTAAGACTTCGTGTTGGACACATCATCAGGAAAGACCAATAGCTAGAAAAGGGCATCATGTTTGGAAAGTAGAGGGAATCCCTCAATGAGATAGACTGACACAATAGCCTCAACAATGGGCTCAAACATATCAAAGATCATGGAGATGGGGCAGGACTGGGTAACTTTTCCTTCTGTTATACATAAGGTCATCATGAGTCAGAGCCAACTCGACGACAACTGACAACAACAGAGAGATAGGGAAGGATAACATTACTAATTTTGATAGAATGTTTAAGAAAGCCTGTTCAAAGGAGGAGATAACTGGAGACTGGAATGAATTGAGGGAGATAGTCCTGTAAACTTCTGGAGGAAAAGAGTTCCCAGGACAGCAAATGAAAGGCTCTACTGGGGGAGGTCTTTGGCACGTTCAAGGAGTAGCCAGTGACCCAGGTGGTTAAAGTGGAGTGAGCAAAGCAGGAAGAGTAGGTGATGAGGACAGAGAGGTAGTCAAGGACCAAATATCATTATGTCTTTTTTTTGCCCCCTAAGCTAAACCCATCATTTTCATCAACATTTCCAGAGTCTCATTATGATATCCCACTGCACCCACCCTCTCAGGCCTTGCTCCAGCTCTGCCTTTTCATCCTTTCCCCTCCAACGTTTGCTATAAAGATAGTACTAATCACCCTCTCCCATGCCCCTGCATAGGTGTGATTTATCTTGCTTGTGCAAATAATAAGGAATAAATATATTTGTATTTGTCAAGAGATTTTACATATGCTTATTTATAAAATTCAACTACATAGTAGTAAATTTCTTAAGGTAAACATATAGAAAGGTGTTAATAATTATGTTAGAGTTGAGATAATGTGTAGAAGAAAGCAAATATCTGTAATAACAAATGCCAAATTAAGTATATACGTGTATATATATATATATATATATATATATATATATATATATATATATATCATAACAATGACCTTAATATACAAAGAAGATGGTGGGGCAGCACCACCACAGGTTGGGTAAAGCAAGAAATTCCTGTTGTCCATTGTCCTGCAGCTATGACAGTGGTTATCACTTCACACATCAGGCTTCACCCAGTGAAGGATCAAAAACATTGATACAACTACTTCAAAATGGAGAAGATCTAGAAATCATATCCATGTTAAGATTTCTTGAGAATCCCTTAACTTTTCCACTCATCAGCCTCTGAGGAAGGATAAGAGACACTCACATATCATTTATCCTTTGATCCAAGAGTCAGAAGAAGAAAGTTATGTCTACTACTCCCATCTCACTTTCTTTCTTTTTTTTTTAATTGCTGCTGTCTTCTAGGTAAATAGAGTGGGGAAGGAAAAAAAAGAAGGGGATGGAACCTAAAAAAATCTATTCTTTGTCCTTCTTTTTTTCTTGGTCCATAAATAATCTCTGGGCAAAATTATATGTTATAAGGAAATGCTTTACAAAACTTAATTCGGGCTTTTAAAATTCAAGCCCAACATATTATTTTACTTAATTTCTATGGGGAACAGGAAGCTTTAAGTCAAAGGAAACAATTCAGTTGTAGCCTGTTCTCCAGAAGAGGGAGGCCAAACCACATTTACCTTTCTGTTTAATAAAGACCCACATTAATCTTAAATATGTATTTCATTCTATTCTGGCTGATCAGTTCACCTAAGGATTGTCCTTCATGGCAGCACCTTGACCTCTAGCTCTCTGGGATCCAGAATTGTCTTAGCCTGAGGTTCTTAATGGAACAAAATGTCTTACTCCAATATAGTTCAGGTAAGCAGAATGACCTAAACTTTAACCTCAGTCTTCTATGAACTCCCTGGTATTTCATTAAGCTCTAGTTACACTGGTATTTCGTTGTTTCTTGACTTTACAAAGTGTTGTCCAACCTCAAGGACTTCTGTCAGGATGCTTTTTTCCCCATGATCTCCCAATAATTAGCTCAGCTGAATAGCATCTTCTCTGAGAAACCTTCCTGTATTAACATTCAGAAATAACCCCCTCCACTGCAATTCTTTCCACCACATCATTGCATCACCCCATTACATTTCTTTCACAGTATCACTATCTGTAATGATTTTGCTTATTTACTTAATCTATTTTTTTTATCTGTTTTCACCCATCATGATTTTAGCTACATTATTTTCTTGTTCACCTAGAACAGTGCCTGCCGTATACACTGTTTAATAACCATTTTTGTAAACTTACTATTTTTAAATGATTTCAAAATCACAGAAAAGTTGCAAGGGAAGAACGAAGCATGCCCATATACCCTACAACTAGATCCACCAGTTGTTAACATTTTGCCACATTTGCTTTATCACCTTTTTCCTGAATACCTGTATCTGTCATCTTTCTTTCTGTCTATCTCTCTATCTACCTACCTGTCTATCTGTCTACCTATCTCCCTATGTACTTCCTGAGAATATCCTAATACTTAGCCACAGTGTGAATAGAAAAGTTAAGAAATTTAGTATTTTAACAGTATTATTCATTAACCTACTATCCAAATTCGAATTTTGCAATTGTCCCCAAGTATTCTTTTAGCATATTAATTTTTCTGGTATAGGATCTAATCCATAATAACGCATTGCATTTAATTGTCTTATATCTTTAATCTCCTTTAATCTGGAATAGTTTCTCAGCTTTTCTTCGTCTTTTATGACCTGGAAATTTTTTAGGATCACAGGCCAGTTATTTTATAGAATGTCTATTGCTACCTCTTGGAAGTTGGATACATGAATGCTCACTGACATCTAGAATTACCTACTCTCTCTATATGAAGATACATGAGAATTACAATTATTTATATATATAAATCTATATGTTGTTGTCGGGTGCCATCGAGTCAGTTCCGACTCATAGCGACCCTGCGTACAACAGAACGAAAAACTGCCCGGGCCTGCGCCAATCTCACAATTGTTATGCTTGAGCCCATTGTTGCAGCCACTATGTTAATCCAGCTCGTTGAGGGTCTTCCTCTTTTTTGCTGACCCTCTGCTTTACCAGGCATGATGTCCTTCTCCAGGGACTGATACCTCCTGATAACATGTCCAAAGTATGTGAGATGTAGTCTCTCCATCCTAGCTTCTAAGGAACATTCTGGTTGTACTTCTTCCAAGACAGATTTATTCGTTCTTTTGGCAGTCCACGGTATATAAATATATATATGCATATTTAATTTGCAAAACTTGGCTCAGTCCATTCTGAGAGCTAAGAAAAAAATGAGTACTAAGCCATACTTTGGGAGAGTCACAACTTTCTGTCTTCCAAAGCTTTCAGTTTCCATAACTAAATAAATAATCTCAACAGATTTCCTGAATATTGTTATTAAGCTACTTAAGACACACTGGGAAAATTCAACTAAACTACTAGAATATATTTTACATGAACCTCCTTTAAAGAGTAGACATCAATGAAAGATCAGTCTTGTTAAAAACTAAGGCTTTAATTAGCCTTATTTTACAATGTCATCTTTCACAAATACCTTTGTTTGACCATAAAAGCAAAAAAGACATTGCCTGTCTTAAAGCTTATTTTCAACAAATTTTTAACATGGAGGTCACCACGTACGAGCCTATGATTCTCGGAAGGACAGAACCCAAATATGCAATGCCAATCAAAAATCAATTAATGATGTAAGATTTTACAATTTTCAGAGCCCCAGTACAAATATGTCATGTCTTGGCTATTGTGTCTACTTGTCTTCTATGAGAAAGCTGATTGACTACTCAGTTTAACCCTTTCGTAAACCAATTATTTTCTACTTTAAATTTTTTGTTGATACCATCTGTTTTCATTAATGGAAGCATGCTGAATCATTGAGTGTGTCTGGAGTTTTGGCAGGTAGTATGGATATTTTTTTCTTGCCCCTCCCACAAGCTTACCTTAAGTGTTGAGTGGTACATATGAAGTACCATATGTATACCAAAAGAAAAAAAAAAAGTAACCCAAACTGGTTGCCATGGAGTCGACTCCGACTCATAGCAACCCTTTAGCACAGAGTAGAACTGCCCCATAGGGTTTCCAAGGAGCAGATGGTGGATTTGAATTGCTTACCTTTTGGTTAGCAGCTGAGCTCTTAACCCTTGTGCCACCAGGCAGTCACCGTTTATGTTATTGAAAAAAGGTATTTGCAATGAATAAGTCCTTGGTCTTGCAAAATTCTATCATGCCATCTCCAGCTACGTTTCTGCCATCAAGGCCATATTTTCCAACTACCGATCCTTCTTCTTTGTTTCCAACTTTTGCATTCCAATCACCAGTAATTATCAATGCATCTTGATTGTATGTTTGATCAATTTCAGACTTCAGAAGTTGGTAAAAATCTTCAGTTTTTTCATCTTTGGCATTAGTGGTTGGTTAGTAAATTTGAATAATAATTGTATTAACCCATCTTCCATGTAGGCTATGGATATTATCCTATCACTGACAGCATTGTACTTTAAGATAGACCTTGAAATGTTCTTTTTGACGATGAATGCAATGTCATTCCTCTTCAATCTGTCATTGCTGGCAGAGTAGACCATATGATTGTCTGATTCAAAATGGCCAATACCAGTCCATTTCATCTCATTTATGCCTAGGATATCGATCCTTATGCAGTCCATTTCATTTTTGACGACTTCCAATTTTCCTAGATTCATACCTTGTACATTACATGTTCCGATGGATCAAATCTATTACATCTGTGGAAAGAGACAATGGAAAAGCTCAATATTATCAGTCAGCACAAGGCCAGGGGCTGACTGTGGAACAGACCATCAATTGCTCATAAGCAAGTTCAAATTGAAGATGAAGGAAATTAAAACAAGTCCACAAGAGCCACAGTACTACCTTGAGTATATCCCACCTGAATTTAGAGACCATCTCAAGAACAGATTTATTGCATTGAACACTAATGACTGGAGATGAAATAAGTTGTGGGATGACATCATGGACATCACACATGAAAAAGTAAAAGGTCATGTAAAAGACAGGAAAGAAAGAAGAAACCAAAATGAATGTCAGAAGAAACTCTGAAACTGCTCTTGAACGTCCAGTAGCTAAAACGAATGGATGAAATGATGAAGTAAAAGAGCTGAACAGAGTATTTCTAAGGGTGGCTTGAGAAGACAGAGTAAAGTATTATAATGAAGTGTGCAAAGACCTGGAGTTAGAAAAACAGAAGGGAAGAACATGCTTGGCATTTCTCAAGCTGAAAGAACTGAAGGAAAAATTCAAGCCTCGAGTTGCAATTTTGAAGGATTCTATGGGCAAAATATTGAACGATGCAGAATGCGTCAAAAGAAGATGGAAGGAATACACAGCGTTACTGTACCAAAAATAATTGGTGCATGTTCAACCATTTCAGCATGTGGCATATGATCAAGAACCGACGGTATTGAAGAAAGAAGTCCAAGCGACACTGAATCCATTGGTAAAAAACAAGGCACCAGGAATTGATGGAATAACAATTAAAATGTTTCAACAAATGGATGCAGTGCTGGAGGTGCTCCCTTGTCTCTGCCAAGAAATTTGAAAGACAGCTACCTGGCCAACTGACTGGAAGAGATCCATATTTGTTCCCATTCCAAAGAAACATGATCCAACAGAATTCAGAAATTATCTAACAATATCATTAATATTACTTGCAAGTAAAAATTTGGCTGAAGAGCATTCAAAAGGGGTTGCAGCAGTACATCAACAGGAAACTGCCAGAAATTCAAGCTGATTCAAAAGAGGACGTGGAGCAAGGGATATCATTCCTGATATCAGATGGATCTTGGTTGAAAGCAGAAAATTCCAGAAAGCTGTTTACCTGTTTTTTTATTGACTATGCAAAGGCATTCAACTGTGTGGATCGTAGCAAATTATGGATAAGATTGCAAAGAATGTGAATTCCAGAATACTTAATTGTGCTCATGAGGAACCTGTACATAGACCAAGAGGCAGTCGTTGGAACAGAACAAGGGAATATTATGTAGTTTATAATCAGGAAAGGTGTGTGTCAGAATTGTATCCTTTCACCATACTTATTCAATCTGTATGCTGAGCAAATACTCCCAGAAGCTGGAGTAGATGAACAAGAATGTGGCATCAGAATTGGAGGAATGCTTATTAGCAATCTGCAAAATGCAGATGACACAACCTTGCTTGCTGAAAGTGAAGCGGACTTATGCACAAACTGATGCAGAACAAAGACTACAGACTTCAGTATGAATTACACCTCAACATAAAGAAAACAAATATCCCCACAACTGGACCAATAAGCAACATCATGATAAACAGAGAAAATATTGAAGTTGTGAAGGATTTCATTTTATTTGGACCCATAATCAATGCCCATGGAAGCAGCAGTCAAGAAATCAAACAATGTATTGCATTGGATAGATCTGCTGCAAAAGACTTTTTTAAAATGTTAAAAAGCAAAGATGTCACTTTAAGAACTAAGGTGCACCTGACCCAAGCCACGATATTTTCAATCTCCTCATATACATGAGAAAGCTGGGAAATGAATAAAGAAGACTGGAGAAGAATCGATACCTTTGGATTATGGTGTTGGTGAAGAATATTGATTATACCATGGACTACCAGAAGAATGAATAAGTCTGTCTTGGATAGAGTACAGTCAGAGTGCTCCTTGGAAGCGAGGATGGCGAGACTTCATCTCAACTACTTTGGATGTCTTATCAGGAGGGACCAGTCCCTAGAAAAGGACATCGTGATTGATAAGGTAGAGCGTCAGTGAAAAAGAGGAAGACCCTCAATGAGATGGATTGATACAGTGGCTGCAATAATGGGCTCAAACATAGCAACTGTTGTGAGGATGGTGCAGGACCAGGCAGTGTTTCATTCTGTTGTATATAGTGTTTCTATGTGTCGGAACTGACTTGAGGGCACCTAATAACAACGACAGCACGAAGTGCCTCTAATTATACCTTAGAGTCCCCACTGGGGTCTACTGGTACATATTTGTAACAAACAAAAATTTTCAGAATTTCTATTTTTCCTACCAAAAATTCAGGTACCTTATATAGTACCCTGCAAAAACAGTAATTTGTGACAGATGCCTGTCTCTTCTGTTTCAAACAGTCATAAAGGCCCCTGCATTGAGGCAGCACACACTGTCTGTGATGCAGTAGCTTCCCAATAAACCTTCAGAGGCAGAAAAATTAATTGGTCCCTAGAGGTACAAGTCAGCATGGAAGGGTTAAATAAATTCATTAAACAACTAAGAGCTAAGAATCATGGCCTTCTTTTATAGAATATTATTAATAATCTTACCATGAAAAGTTCCTAAAAATTTACATTTCTGTCCAATTTTTCCCTTATCTGAAGAGAAAATCTGCTTCATGTTTTTAGTCTATTCAGTGGTTCTCAACTTGGATACTCATTGCAATCACCTTTGAAGAAACTATTCTTGAACCCCACCCCTAGCAATTCCAGTATATTTGAACTAAAGTGGGGCCTAATAATTGATATCACTTAATGGCACTCCAGGTACTTCTAAAGTGGGACCAGAGTTGAGAATTACTGATCTGAACTAATGAAATTCCTATTATCCAGTGACATCAGTCAAGTAACCACTGCCGTCAAGTTGGCTGCAACTCATAGCAACCCTATAGGACAGAGTAGAACTGTCCCATAGAGTTTCCAAGGAGTGGCTGGTGGATTCAAACTGCCAATCTCTGGGTTAGCAGCTGAACTCTTAACCACTATGCCACCAGAGTTTCCATCAGTCAAGTAGAATGCTGAAATATCTTCCAATCTGTTAGCCTTGCTCCTTATGTATTACACTCACCTTATCCTTACCCTCTGTGACAAATTAATGCCTCTGGTTAACTCTAATCTTACTCCCCTTTCCTTTTTTTTTTTAAATTTAGATCTAATGGATTATGACTCTTGACCAGAATAAACTGAATCATTATGCTGCATGAACGGGTGAGCAAAGAAACCATGCTGATCAACCTTGTAAATGTCAATGACATTGAAACTGTAGAGTTGATTTTATTTCTCATACTCCTTTACTATGTTAAATGTTTGATCATTTCCTTGATTCCTTCTATAAGAATCATCATGGTCCTTTATTGCAATGGTGTCTTAGTTAAGTACCAAATATATAGCAACCAAAAGGATTTGATTTTTCTCTAAATAATGAAAATATTTTAGATTATAAATCTTTTCAAGGGATCATTATCCAATTAAATCATTGTTATATCCTCTTTTTTATTGACTTGGCAAAAATAAACATTATCATGCAAATGGTTACTAAAAAAAAAAAATCAATGTTAATGTCATCTGAACATTTTCTCCCTAATCTAATCTTGGAATTTAGACTACCCATTTCTGAGCTCATCAATGGTTCTTGAATGTCAAACGCACCCTTACTTAATCAATAACTAAACATTCATTAGGCTCAATGAGCTGCTGATATGTACCTTTACATATTCAAAACCTGTCCAATATAGATACTAACTGGATCTTTATTGAATGAAAAGTTCAAGTCAGGCACTCCTTGGAAATGATGCTAGCTCCTTCAGATTCTCATTAAGTGAACCATGTGCTACCGCACAAAGAATGCTTACAGGGGAAAAAAAAGAAAAAAAGAGTATTGACCTCAGTATAATTATTTTATATCCTCTGAAAATATTTAGAAATGAGCCTTAGTTACAGAAGCAAGGAACATGAGAGCTTATTGATTATGCAAATATACTCTCTACACTCAATTAAAAATAACCAGTTAGCGAGAGCCTTGGCAAACGTTTTCTTAAGGGGATAGACAGTAATATTTTAGGCTTTGCGGGCCATGTAGTCTGTCACAGCTGCTCAGCTCTGCCATTATAGTACAAAAGCAGCCATAGACAACATGTAAGGAATGAATATGACTGTGTTCCAATAAAACTTATTTTATAGAAACATTTGGCGGGTCCGTGGGTTGTAGTTTGCTGATCACCAAATTTGTAGGGTAAAATATGCCCTATATGTAATATGCATATTGCTATATGCACATATGTTTTTGTTTACAAACTAGAATCGAGTGTCTCTTTCAGCAAATTGAACACCTTGCAGTAAACCTGTAAGAAGTGTGAGGAAAAAATTTTCTTTCGCATTTGAAGCTGCTACATCTTTCGCTTGTAATCTGCATGTTATATTGGAAAAGGTGACTGAGAAACTGTACCCATGCCTCTTTCATTTAAATAAACCCTTCTCTGAAGGTATGTGGTATAGTTTTTCTTAAAGGAAGCCAACCAATCAAAAGATTACATCATTCATTAACTCAACACACTTGAAGGAAATAAAGAACTCTCCTATTTGTTTGGATGCACTCTTGGATATTAGATACATTGTGCAATCCTGACACAGGCTTCATCATCTAAAAGAAGGCACAAGTGGTCAGGTTTGAAGAGGCTTTCTAGTTGTTCCATAAGCTGAGGAGAAAGCTCTATCATTAAATCTAAGTGCACTTAATTTGGAAAAGAGAGAATTGGTTAAATGGAAGGTATCAAAGTAAGGAATATATAGTAAATTGAAGAGGAGGAGTGTTCCTAAAGTGGTCTAGACAGATGGACCCTGATATCAATCTCATCTTTTGAAAGCTTACAGCCCCAAGGTTTTCTGGTGATTTTCCTTCATGACATCCTCTGATATCTGGTAATGGGAATAGATTCACTGGGGGAAAATAAAACAAGACAAAACCTGGCATGTGACCTGATCACACTCCAACTTCTACTGCTCTGTTTAACCTACCATGGCAATGCGACCACTTGTGTAGTCATTTGTTAACTTTTTATTCATTACTGAATTGTTAAATTTGTACCATGTATATCCAACAATGACAGTTACAATAAGACTGGCCAACATACTCCAAGATTAAGACAGAAACATTCCAGATAACACTCAAAGCTAATATTTCAGGAGAAAAATACAACTAGCCAGTGAGACTCTCACTAGCACCTGGTTCACACAAACAGAGCAGCATCTCCTACATTATTGCAATTTTGCAGAACTTGTGTTGCAATTTACATTCCTGTAGCATAAAGTAGCTAGATTTACACCATTTATATATGTTTGCCTATCATTTGTATGTGTCTGATATTCATTCAAGACAAAAAAACAAAAAAACCTGTTCCTGTTGAGTGGGTTCCAACTCATAGTGACTCTATAGGACAGAGTAGAACTGCCCCATAGGGTTTCCAAAGAGCAGCTGGTGGATTAGAACTGCCAATGTTTTGGTTGGCAGCTGAGCTCTTAACCACTGAGCCACTCAAGACAAGGATATACGTTTTTAAGTAACTGAATAGTAATATCTTTAAAAGCAAAGATATTATTGGTACTGCAAATGTTTCTTCCAATATCTATGGAGACATAACTTATGTAGCAACCAAATACTGAGATCTTAATAAATATACATTTCTATGATTATGAATGTAGAACTAATGTATCTGTTATTAATATTTTTCACGTGGAAAGGAACTACTAACCCTGAATGAAAAAACAGATCAATAAAGCTGAGCAAATTTAATCTAACTGCAATGAAGAAATTTTGTGATGCACATTGGAAGAAGCTTTCAAACTTCTCAGAATTTTTTAAACCATTTGCTTGTGCAAATACACTGTCATGTTTCATGATAAAATTTGAACATTGATTCCATGGAATAAAGAAAAAAGCAATTTTATTAGTTTTTTTGTAAAAAGCTTTTAAATGGTTTCAACAACCATTTAAAAGCAAAAAAAATAAAAATAAAAATAAAAAATAACATTTGAGTTTGTTATATAACTGAGCTGATTTTAAAAGGCTCTTGAAAGTATGTATGCTTTATTTGCTATCATAAAAAGTTTTTTTGTAAATACTTGTGTTGTGTGTCCCAAATAACTCAGTAATGTATTCATTTGTCTGCTCTGCAACAAGCAATTGCCATTTCCAGAACCAATATTTGAAACCTTAGAAAAATTGAGTAAAAACATAGTGTGGAGACATAAAAACATTTGCAACCAATTAAAGGTAAAGAGAGTTAACTTTTCACAGATTCTCCTTGAAATAACCACTAAAGAACAAACATACTTCAACAAGAAGAAAAAATGAACCTACAAGGAAAGAGTTGGATGAAAGAGGAAATGGTTAAACCTAAACATGTTTTGAGCTAAAAAACATTATAATGAAAGTTTGGGAGTATTTAAAACCAAAATTTAATGGCAAAACTATAAATAGAAGATATTTGAATTAGTTGTCTTGCAGAGGATGATGAATGAATATGGACCAACTTTGAATTTGTGAGTGAAATATAAAAATTAAATATGGATATTAAAATCTAAGGGTCTTCCATGAAAACAAAGTAAGAGAGTGCAGAAAAAACAATGAACAAAACAAAACATAACAATTTTAATAAAACACATTAGAAATAAGTACATATATATTAACAATAACAGTAAATGTAAGTGGATTAAATTTATTCATTAGAAGAGACTAAGAGACTAGATTCTTGCAAATTACATGTATATGGCTTACCAGAGCAACACCAAAAGCAAAAAGATATATAAAATTTGAATGATCAGGGATAGAAGGCAATATTTACCCAACGAACTAAAAGACTAGAAGATTATGAGACAGTATGAGATATAGAATAAAATAAAATTCCACATTCTGAGAAACCATAGGAATTAACTAAGATACTCTGTAGTAATAAAAGTCAAAATTCAAGAGAAATATATAGCAATCTTACACTTGTACAAATCTAAGGGCTTATTTTTGAAATATATAAGATAAAATATACAAAATTAAAATAAAAAATACACCAACCTCTTTGAAGGTTTTAACATATTGTCTTAGAATAAAATAAATCAAGCAAAAGTAAGTATGAATATAGATTATTTAGGCAGCACTATTAACTTCTCTATGTATCCTTTGGAAGAGAACACTATTGCCAGTAAGTATAGGATAAACATTCTAGTCTTATGGTACATACTATACAATTACATATGCATGTAGGAGGTGGGGCCAAGATGGCAGAGTAGTCAGACTCTTCTGATGGACCCTCTTACAACAAAGACCTGAAAAAACAAGTGAATCGATTATAAATGGCAGTCTGGTATCCCTGAACATCAAAGGCAGAGTTGAGGAACCAGACTGAGTGGCAGGGGGAGGAAGAGACGGTTCGGAAGCAGCGAGGAGTTGCCAGACCTGACCCGGCGAGAGCCTGAGCCCTTAAGGCCTGATCCACTCAGGGGTGAGCAGTAAGGGAGGGAAGCAGCGGTGCTCAGGAGGCACGTTTTCTGCACCGGGGGAGACCCAGCACCAGAGACTCTACACGGCCACCCAGAACCAGTGAGAAGCAGCCCTCATCGGTGAAAGATAAATACTTGTGTATGGCTTACCGCATGGATCAAAAACACCCCCCTTAGGGAAAAAACTCTCTCCCACTCTCTCCCATTTACCTCCCTGTGCCCTGCTCGGCATTGGGTCCCAGACCGGCTTCAGCAATTGTCGAGTCCCCTGGGCCAGAAGTAGGATCCGTCACATGCCCGGAGCCATTCCCCCTGCCTTGGAGAGTGAACAAATAAACAAACAGGAAAAAATAAACTGCTGGCTCCCATAAGCCAGGAACCCAGGGTAGGCACAGCTCCATTGCCTAGGCACAGGCATAATGGATCCATGGACTTTGAGTGCCTTTCCCCCTGCATAGACTTGTGTGGGCCCATCTCAGCAGCATAGGCCCTCATTACCGCAGTACAACAGGGTATATACTGGACGTCTAACTTCAACTGTTTCAGCTGTGAAGTGGCAGGTTCTTGACATTTGACACTGCTCTGCCGATTAAGCAGGGTCTTCACCTACCCACATCAGTGGCCTGAGGACTGGTGGCTCCACCCATGCCACCTAGCCACCTGCGATAGGAGCCCATGAATAAGAGTTGCCCCCAGTACTTACAGCCAACAGTATTAGGTGCTCATATTCCGGCTGCAAAACCTGCCCACCCACTCGCTCTAGGGAACAGGGACATGCCTTCCTCCTGGACACTTTGGACACTCGGGGGTGGCTGTCAGCCCCCTGCCTTGGTCAGAGTGTGTTCCCCTGCTGCAGCCAGATGCCTGTGCCTACACCAATTACACATGCCTGTCTAGGACTGTAAGTGAGAGCCTACACCACACACTTGGTGGCCAGCTACCTGGACACCTGAGCTGAATCCATACAGGAGGAGTGGGTGAACTCCTGAGCTCACATACCTAGTAACAGATCTAACCACCTGGTGACAGGACATTAGAGCTTCAAAGGTGCCAATAACCAAACTAGCTCATACAAGAAGCCTATTTGGGCATATCAAAGCAAAACAAGAAGCTAGGACACAGTAAGCAAACATAAAATAAATAAATATAATAACTTATTGATGGCTCAGAGACAATAGTCAATATCAAATCAAATAAAGAGGCAATCCATGATGGCTTCCAGAGAAGGAAAATTTCTTGGAATTACCAGAGGCAGAATACAAAAGATTAATATACGGAACTTTTCTAGAAATTAGGAAGGAAATTAAGCAAAACGCAGAACCCACAACAGAGGAAATTAAAAAGATTAAAGAAGAGCATAATGACAAATTTAACAGGCTGCAAGAATCCATAGATAGACAGAATCAGAAATCCAGAAGATTAACAATAAAATTTCAGAATTAGATGACTCAATAGAAAGTCATAGGAGCAGAGCTGAGGCAATGGAAGTCAGAATTAGTGAGATTGAAGATAAAGCACTTGACACTAACTTATTTGAGGAAAAATCAGATAAAAGGATTTAAAAAAAATGAAGAAACCCTAAGAATTATGTTGGACTCTATCAAGAGGAATAACCTACGAGTAATTGAAGTACCAGAAAGAGGTGGGGGGGGGGGCATAAAATACACAGAGAATTGTTGAAGATTTGTTGGCAGAAAACTTCCCTGATATTGTGAAAGATGACAAACTATCTATCCAGGATGCTCATCAAACCCCACATAAGGTGGATCCCAAAAGAAAGTCACCAAGATATATTATAATTGAACTTGCCAAAACCAAAGATAAAGAGAGAATTTTAAGAGCAGCTAAGGATAAATGAAAATTCATCTACAAAGGAGAGTCAATAAGAATAAGCTTGGACTACTCAGCAGAAACCATGCAGGCAAGAAGGCAATGGGATGACATATATAAAGCCTTGAAAGAAAAAACCTGCCAGCCAAGAATTATATATCCAGCAAAACTGTCTCTCAAATATGATGGCGAAATTAGGGCATTTCCACAGAAGTTTAGGGAATTTGCAAAAACCAAACCAAAATTACAAGAAATACTAAAGAGAGTCCTTCAGTTAGAAAATCAGTAACATCAGATAACAACCCAGGACTAGAACACAGGACAGAGCAACCAGATATCCACCCAGATAGGGAAGTCACAAAAGTAAATCAAAGCTAAAACACTGCAAATAAGGAAACAGATGTCAATATGTAAAAGATGACAACATTAAAACAAAAAAGAGGGACTTAAAAAATGTAGACATAGATTTTTCATATGGAAAGGAAGTCAAGGTGACATAAAAAGTAAAAGACTGGTATAAACTTAGAAAAATAGGGGTAAATATTAAGGTAACCACAAAGGAAACTAACAATCCTACAAGTCAAAATAAAATCAAGAAAAATATAAAGACTCAGCAAACACAAAATCAACAACAATGAAAAAGATGAAAAGAAAATACATAAAGAAAAACGACTCAGCACAGAAAATTAAGTGGAACAAAGAAACTGTGAACAACACACACAAAAAAAGACATCAAAATGACAGCACTAAACTCATACCTATCAATAATTACGCTGAATGTAAACGGACTAAATGCACCAATAAAGAGACAGAGGGTGGCAGATTGGATAAAAAACCACGATCCATCTATATGCTGCCTACAAGAGCCACACCTTAGTTAGACTTAAAGACACAAACAAACTAAAACTCAAAGGATGGAAAAATATATATCAAGCAAACAACACTCAAAAAAGAGCAGGAGTGGCAATATTAATCTCTGAAAAAATAGACTTTAAAGTAAAATCCACCACAAAGGATAAGGAAGGACACTAGATAATGATTAAAGGGTCAATACACCAGGAGGACATAACTATAATAAATATTTATGCACCCAACGACAGGGCTCCAAAATGCATAAAGAAAACTCTAACAGCACTGAAAGAGAGATAGACAGCTCCACAATAGTAGTAGGAGACTTCAACACACCACTTTCGGTGAAGGACAGAACATCCAGACAGAAGCTCAACAAAGACACGGAAGAGCTAAATGCTACAATCAACCAACTTGATCTCATAGACATATACTGAACACTCCACACAAGAGCAGCCAAGAATACTTTCTTTTCCAACGCACATGGAACATTCTCCAGAATAGACCACATATTAGGTCATAAAGCAAGCCTTAACAAAATCCAAAACATCCAAATATTACAAAGCATCTTTTCTGCCCATAAAGCCATAAAAGTAGAAATCTCAACAACAGAAAAAGCAAGGAAAAAGATCAATTACATATGCATGTAACTGGTACATTGATATTAGCCTATAAGCTAACCAAACCAAACCAATTGCCATTGATTCAACTCCAACTCACGGTGACTCATGTATGTCAGACTAGAACTGTACTCCGGAAGTAGATAGCCAGGCCTTTCTAATCATAGTACAGAATGCTACTCAGCAGTTAAGATGAGAAAGCAAGTTGTAGAGTATTTGTACAATATAATTCTATTGATGATTATTTGAGCTCACCAAATATAAACATATAAACACAGAGTGGAAGGAAACACACTAAAGACATGGTAATATTTGCCTCTATGAGTGGAGGGTAATGTTTTGAGAGGGGGTGGGGAGAAGAAAAGGAAGAGAGAATTTAAAACAAAATCTGCATGGTAGGTTCTTCAGTGTATTTCTTGTATTAGCACTTCATACTCTTCTGTATTATCAACATTTATCGAAACACATTTGAAAATATATCATTTAAATATAATTCTAAACATATATATTTTTCAGAACCTGTATTAAAAATTTTTTTATTGTGGTGAAAATATATATAACAAAACATTCATCAAAAATTCTAAATATATTTAATGCGTGTTTTATGAGTGTTTACATGACAAAGAACAGTGGAATTGACGTCAGGAGATATGATTTTCAGTGCAGTGTCTACCATTTATAAGCTTGGGCAAGTCACTATTGCTGAACCCTACAGTCTCCATCTATAAAATGGGAATGAGAAAGTTTATTCTCTCTAGTTCCCAAGAATATGAGCAAAAGCATTTTCTAACAGAGAAAATGCTTTACATATATAAAGAATACTTCTTTCCTAATGAGTATCAATTATTACAACATCCATGGATTTAATGCCTACCATATGTCAAGGCATATTTAAAATAGTTAATAATCAAAATAATAAAAAATTAGAACAATTATTATTCCCACTTTAAACAGGAGAAAATCGAGGCTCAGGGAGAGGTTAAGAGAGTTATGTAAGCTTACAGAGATGGTAAATGGCAGTGGCAAGATTTCTGACCTTTTCTGTCTAACTTTTTGATAAAAACATCTTTTACACCATATGGAATATTTTTGGGGGGTGGGAAAAACTATTTTCCCACTATTTTTCTGACTATTGAAATGTGGTTGTCTCATACGTAGAGATTGTAAAATTTTTAATGATTTTATAATCAATTGTTTTTCTGGGTTAGATCCTTGAATCACATTTTCTGATAGAAAGTATCTGTCATTTGAATAAAAAGATTGCCAGATGCCTTGATCTGGGTCTACAGAAAGGAATTCTCCTGACTCTAGAGCTGTGTGTTTCTGTACAGCGATTTTTATATTTCGAAGTCCTTAATGATAGGTAGCCTTCTGCTAGTCACTGAAGAGGTGGTCTGTCACCCTGCTGCTTCTGCTCACTGTCTGCCTGACAGCTAGGATAGAAAAGAGCTATGGACTCTGCCAGTCTTGCTCCCAGGAGTCCACAGCTATGCTACCTAATCTGAATGTTGTGCTTCAGTAACTCCTTAAGAGGGTTCTTCTGCCCTCTCAGCTTATGTTCCCTAATTGCGCAGCAGCTGGTTAGGAAACGGGCTATGGTCATTTCTCTACATAAGGCCCTCTCATCTGAGCTGCTCTGCACCGAGTATGGATTCCGTGGTGGCAGGCTCCTGTCTTAGCGATTGTTGTTGTTAGGTGCCAAGGAGTTGATTCTGCCTCACAGCGACACTAGGTACAACAGAACGAAATGCTTTCTGGTCCTGTGCCATCCTCATAATGCTTGCTATATTTGAGCCAATTGTTGCAGCCACTGTGTCAATCCGTCTCATGGAGGGTCTTCCTTTTTTTCGATGACCCTCTACTTTACCAAGCATGATGTCCTTCTCCAGGGACTGATCCCTCCTGATATCATGTCCAAAATACGTGGGATGAAGTCTCACCAACCTCACTTCTAAGGAGCATTCTGTCTGTACTTCTTCCAAGACAGATATGTTCGTTCTTCTGGCAGTCCATGCATGGTATTTTCAATATTCTTCACTAACACAGTAATTCAAAGGCATCAATTCTTCTTCAGGCTTCCTTACTCATTTTTCAGCTTTCACATGCATATGAGGTGGTTGAAAATACCACGGCTTGGTTCAGAAGCTCCTTAGTCCTAAAACTGACATCTTTGCTTTTCAACACTTCAAAGAGGTCTTTTGCAGCAGATCTGTCCAATGAAATACATGGTTTGATTTATTGACTGCTGCTTCCAAAAGCATTTGATTGTGGATCTAAGTAAAATGAAATCCTTGACAACTTCAGTATTTTCTCTGTTTATCATGATGTTGCTTATTGGTCCAGTTGTGAGAATTTGTGTTTTGTTTATGTTGAGGTATAATCCATACTGAAGGCTGTAGTCTTGGTTGTTCATCAGTATGTGCTTCAAGTCCTCTTTGCTTTCCGCAAGCAAGGTTGTGTCAAATGTATATGGCAGGTTGTTAACGAGTCTTCCTCCAATTCTGATGCTGTGTTCTTCTTCATATAGTACAGCTGCTTCGATTATTTGCTCAGTATACATATTGAATAAGTATGAGGAAAGGATACAACCCTGACACACACCTTTCCTGATTTTTAACCACTCAGTATCCCCTTGTTCTGTTCAAACGACTGCCTTGTGGTCTATGTACAGGTTCCTCATGAGCACAATTAAGGGCTCTGGAATTCCCAATCTTCGAAATGTTATCCATAATTTGTTATGATCTACACAGTCGAATGCCTTTGCATAGTCAATAAAACACAGGTAAACAGCTTTCTGGTATTCTCTGCTTTCAGCCAAGATCCATCTGACATTAGCAATGATATCCCTGACTCTACGTCCTCTTCTCAATTGGCTTGAATTTCTGGCAGTTCCCTGTCGATGTACTGCTGCAACAATTTTGAATTATATTGAGCAAAATTTTACTTGAGTGTGATATTAATGACATTGTTCAATAATTTCTGCATTCCCTTGGATCACCTTTCTTTGGAATGGGCAAAAATATGGATCTCTTCCAGTCGGTTGGCTAGGTAGCTGTCTTTCAAATTTCTTGGCATAGACAAGGGACTGCTTCCAGTGTTTTTCCATTTGTTGAAACATCTCAATTGGTATTCCGTCAATTCCTGAAGCCTTGTTTTTCGCCAATGTGTTCAGTGCAGCTTGGACTTCTTCCTTCAATACCGTTGGTCCTTGATCATATGCTACCTCCTGAAATGGTTGAATTTTGCCCAATTCTTTTTGGTACAGTGACTGTGTGTATTCCTTCCATCTTTTTTTTTTTTTTGATGTTTCCTGTGTCATTTAATATTTTCCCTGTAGAATCCTTCAATATTGCAACTTGAGGCTTGAATTTTTCCTTCAGTTCTTTCAGCTTGAGAAATGCCGAGCTTGTTCTTCCCTTTTGGTTTTCTAACTCCAGCTCTTTGCACACTTCATTATAATACTTTGCTTTGTCTTGAACTGCCCTTTGAAATCTTCTGTTCAGCTCTTTTACTTCATCATTTCTTCCATTCTCTTTAGCTACTCTACGTTTAAGAGGAGGTTTCAGAGTCTTTTCTGACATCAATTTTGGTCTTTTCTTTCTTTCCTCTCTTTTTAATGACTTTTTCCTTTCTTTATGTATGATGTCCTTGATATCATCATCCCACAAATCATCTGATCTTCAGTCATTAGTGTTCAATGCATCAAATCCGATCTTGAGATGGTCTCTAAATTCAGTGGGATATACTCAAGGTCGTACTTTGGCTCTTGTGGACTTGTTTTAATTTTCTTCAGCTTCAACTCGAACTTGCATATGAGCAATTGATGGTCTGATCTGCAGTCGGTCCCTGGCCTTGTTCTGACTGATGTTATTGAGCTTCTCCATTGTCTCTTTCCACAAATGTAGTTGAGTTGATTACTGTGTATCTTACCAATACTTAGGCCATTGCACCATTCAAAGGTAAATATGAGTTGTTGATATTACTTACAGAGTTACTTACAAAACCATCCATGATACATATTAGCCTGCCTGAGTTTTGCACTCCAGCAAAGATACCTCTGTAAACTCGGAATAGAGCGACTACATAGTGAAGTGTTTGGGAAAGAGGAATAGACCCAACATTATTTTGTGACGGTGTGGGAAATTCATTTTGGAAGAACTTTGTTTGCTTCAGTATTAATTTTTTAACTCCATTATCCTTGTCATTCATTTCAGTGGCTCTCCAAATATTTATTCATAAGAATATTTCCATCATGCTAATCATAATTTTTGGAAGACAGGCCTGATGATCTGCTTCTGAAAAGTCACAGCCTTGAAAACCCTATGGAGCGCAGTGCTACTCTACACACATTGGGCCACAATGAGTCAGAATTGACTCAATGGCAACTAAGAACAACAATAATCGTAGTTTGCTTTGGAATTCATAGTTCTTCATCCGATTAGTTTTGATTTGATGATGATTAGAGCAAAAAGTAAGTAACCAAAGGCAGTAATCCTAATACAATATATATATTTTTAATTTCTGGTTGAACTGAGGTTTCTCTGCTTATAGATAAAACTAGAATTCCCCTCAAAAATTCTATTTGTATTTGGTAAAATGCATGTATGGATTGCCTAGGAATAAATAAACATATGTTTTATTACTTGTTTAAGAATATTAATGGTAAATCTATATGCAGAGAAATTTGGAATATGCTCTCATACTCACATTTGGCTTTGAATACCTAATTTTAGCATTACATTAATTTAAGATCACTTAAATATTTCAGAATGATTGATTTTATATACTGGTGGCAAAGACTAGCCTATAGTGGGATGCCAGGGTTTCATAATTTTGTCCTGGCATATCTTTAAAATATCTTTACATGATTACTTTAAATCATTTCTCTTTGCATTATACTTAGAAATGGAATTTTTATATTTTCCAAAAATGTATATGACTATATTATCAGTTTATGGATTCTAACTATATGTAGAATTTGAAACCAAGACTTAACTTTTATATGGATAGATAAAATAGCAAGATTCCTTATTTTTAGGCTCATTTTAATAATGTCCAATTCTAGGTAATTTTGAGGTAAGGTAAATGCTAAGGTATTAAGAATTCAACATGGTTCACAAGAATAGAAATAATATGTGGACAGTGCTGTATTTTTAGTCTCAGGGGTGGAAGGTTGTGAAAAACGGGGGAGTAGGAAATCGATTCAGAACAGAGTAAACCTCTGTATTTCTTATTCCATACATTAATTTGGATTTTTATCTCTAAGAGTCATACTGGAAGGTTATATAGGAATAACTCAGTACACCATCAACAGCAGACAAGCGACATCCACAGAGTCCCAGAAACTTTCAGCACCATCTCTCACTCTGTCACTGACACTGCCCATTGGAGTCTGAACTAGAAACCAACAGAGCTCTGGGTCCCCTGGCAAGAACGTCTTCTTCATACCCTTACCCCACTTTTATAACCTGACCACTTCAACATATGAAGAGATGGTTCACTTCTTGAAAGTTATTGACCTCCATCATGTTGCCAACCCAGAGATTATTTCTCAGTTCTCGTCTTCCTCAAACAAATCATAACATATGCTATTCCCACTTTCTTGAAACACTCTTAAATTCACCTTAGGGGTTCCACACTCTTGGATTTCTTCCTATCTCAATCTCTCAGGCTCTTTGATTATCTAATAGGCATTTCAAACTTAACACGTCTAAAACCAAACTTTTGTTTTACCATTGATCAAATCTCTTACTTCATGTTATTTGCCATCTCAATAAATGTCACTTCCATTCTACCACTTCTTTTAGGGCAAAAATTTTGAAGTGATTTTTTACTCTTCTTGCTCATGTTTTACATCTAATTCAGGACTAAATCCTTAGGTCGACTCTAACTTTGAAATATACCCAGGATTTGACCCCGTATTATTACCTTCATTGCACAAAGCCACTATCATCTCTTCCTTGAACTACAACCAAAAAATCAGTTGCAGTTGAGTAAATTCTGACTCATATGACCCCATACATGTCAGAGTAGAACTGTGAACCATAAGGTTTTCAATGGCTGTAATCTTACAGAAGTAGATCACCAGCTCTTTCTTTCAAGGCACCTCTGGGTGGGCTTTGATTTAGGAAATAATATTGGAATCATTATTCCCTGTCCTTGAGCATAGAGAATGTGACCCAGCTGGAGCTGGACTCACAAGGACTCACAAGGACACATCAACTGGGCCCTGAGGTATAAAGATAATAGCTAGGATAATCTTGGAAAATATCTTTTAGGGAAACTATCATGTAAGCCAATCAAATAGAACACAAAAGACTTTCGACTCATCTTTTTCTATTAGCATTTAGTGAATAAAAAATTTGTTGGACCAATGAAGACCCTCTTGACTGTCGTTACTGAAACCTGTATCAGTGATTATTAAGGAAGACAATTCAAAATATAGGATCACAATTTCTAGCCAATCTGTGAAAAGGTAAAGCTTTCAATGGTTTTGCCCATTCTGTAATGTTGGCATATACTGATGATTTTGTAATATTTCCTTGGACTCAGGCAGACATGGCTCTAGTAGCATGCTTGTCCGTTTTCCTACTCTTGCCTATTCTGTAATATTCTTTGGGCAGACATGGCTCTGGCAGCACGATTGTCTATTTCCTACTTTTACCTCTTCGAATATATGCCAAATAAAACTTTCTTTTGCTTTACTAATAATCTTTGTGATGTTTTTACCCTACAACAATTTGAACCTCCAACCTTTTGGTTAGCAGCCAAGCGTGTTAAACATTTTCACCACCCAGGGACTCCACAACTAGAGCCTCCTAATTAGTCTCCCTGTTTCTACCTATTTTTAACAGGTTTATAAAAGTATATTTTGCATACCATAAAATTCATAAAATTTCATGTATACAATTCAATGATATTAGTGACTTTACCTAGTGGTGCAAACATCATCATAAATCAATTTTAGAACATTTCCATCCCCCCCAATAAGATTTCTCATGCTAATTTACATTTATTCTCCATTCCCACCCCCAACCCCAGCAACCACTACTTTACTTTCTGTTTCTTTAGATTTGCCTTTTCTGGACATTTCACATAAATGGAATCATGCAATATATAGTCTCTTGTGCCTGGTTTCTTTCACTTAGCATAAAATTTTTGAGGTGCATCTCTGATACAGCGTGTGTCAATAGTTTGCTGAACAATATTCCTTTGTGTGGATATACCACATTTTGTCTATGCATTTACAAGTTGATGATCGTTTAGGTTGTTTCAAGTTTTTTACTATTATGAATAATATTTCAATGCACATCAGTTAGCAAGTCTTTGTGTGTGCATATGTTTTGATTTTTCTTGGACAGATAGCTAGGAGTTCAATTGTTGGGTCATATTTGCATGTTTAACTTTTTGAGAAAGTGCCAAACTGTTCTCCAAAGTGACTGCACCATGTTGCATTCCCACCAGCAATGTATAAAGGTTCCCATTCTCCACATCCTTTCTTGTTCATGATAGTCCTTCTGGTGGGAGTGAAATGGTATCTCATTGTGGTTTTAATTTGCATTTCCAAAACAACCAATGAAGTTGAGCATCTTTTCATGTGCTTGTTAGCCATTCATATATTTTCTTTGGTGAAATGTTTCTTCATATCTTCTGTCCTTCCCTCCCATTTTTTGATTGGGTTATTCATCTTCTTATTATTGTTAGAGTTCTTTATAAATTCTGGACACAAGTCCTTTATCAAATACATGTTCACAAGTTTTTCCCCAGTTTTTTCTTTCTAATTTTCTTAACGGTGTCAGTTGATGTGCAAAAGCTTTGAATTTTGATGAGGTCCTACTTATCAACATTTTCTTTCTTGGACCATACTTCCTGCATTTTATTTTTTTGCTTAATCCAAGGTCTCAATGATCCCCTATACTTCTTCTAAAATTTTTATTGATTTAGCTTAGACATTTAGGGCTATGATCCATCTTGAATTAATTTTTGTGTATGGTGTGAGGTTCCCTGCTTCCATCTTTATTCATCTATACTCTGTGATCAACACCAGGTGGAGTAGTCATTTAAAACTGTAAATCAGATCATAAGACTCTTCCTGTAAAGGCCCTCTAATGGCTTTCCATTTCATTACAAGCGATACTTAAAATCCTACAATGCCCCAAATCTCCTGATTTTTTATGTTATCTCCTACCTCTTTCCAACTGCATGGTTCACTCCAGAACGTCAGGCTTCCTTGCTGTTTCTCAAATAGTCTAAAAATATCTCCACTTGAGAATTTCTGAACATACTGCTGCCTCTGCCATGAATATTCTGTCATCTCCTCATAGGAGTCTTCCTTGATCACGCTTCATAAAATAATGCCCATGTCATACTCTTTATTGCCTTATCCTTTTGCATTTTTCTTCATGGCTCTTAGCATCACTCAACAAAATATAGGTATATGTATTTATTTTTGTGTGTTTGTTTGTTTAATCTATTTATATATTGTCAGCTTTCCCTCACTACAATGAAAGCTCTGCAAGATCAGAGACTTTTTCTTTTGTTCACTACTCTATCTTCATTACCTAGCAGTGTGTCTGACACATAGTAAGAGCTCGTTGGATGTTTGTGAAGTAAAAACGTCAATGACTCATGATTCATATCTTTGCTTCCAAGAAAATGTCTAAAACCAGTATGTGAGTTGAAGTATGCTTACACACTTGAAGAAAAATGAGTGAAGTAATACAGAAACTAGGTGGTGCAAATGGTTAAGCGCTCAACTATCAACTGAAGGGTTAACAGTTTGAACCCACCCAAAGGCATCTCAGAAGTAAGGCCTGGAGATCCTTTTTTCTAAAAGTTCACAGCTTTGAAAATCCTATGGAACACCGTTCTACTCTGCAACACATGGGGTCACCATGAGTCAGCATTGACTTGAGGGCAACTGGTTTGTTCTTGTTTTTAATATAGAAACTGCTTTATTTGTACAGATAAACATGTCTTTAGACAATGTAAACTGTCATAAAAATTATCTGAATATTTTTACAAAAAGAAAATCTCCAACTGAACTGTCTGAGAACCATATTGATTAAAATTTTGGATTATTTAATAATATATTTAATTTTTTTGCATATATATTAGCAAAATGTTTCAAAATAATTTATACAGAAACCTTTAATGTAAATAGGGGGCATAGTAAAGCATATTATTTCTTGGATGATGTAATCCTTCTCTGATCACCAAAGCCAGAAACAATCTTTTTTCTTTCTCTTCCCACTTACAGTAACTTATTTGTGCCTTCTTTTATGACAGTTATCATTTGGTTATCAATCTGTATTTGAACTAAAGCCATATCTTCCATTTTGTCTCAATTCTATATGAATGGATTATCAACTATTAGTAGGCAAAATACACATCTTATCTATATTTACATTTTCCAGAAATGCCTTGCATAGAGTTCACACATAAATTTTTGTTCAATAAATAGTGAGAAACTTTGGCCAATATGTGAAAACTTGAAGAAGTCATGTTGCCAAGTTAGACTGACTAAACAATATTTAATAAAAATGCTGACTTCGTGTTTATAAACTCATAGAGCATATGACTTCTCTCTATAATGTTTGAACTAGGCATGTAAATATAAGCCAATGCCTTCTGGTCCCTGGTACTGAGCAATTCCGGTGCTATAGTGCACAAATATTTATATTATTACTCTATCCAAATCAAATATTTTTCTGGGAGCCACTTGTCACCCTATCTCACAAACCATTCTGAAATATATTCTAATTTTACCTTCATGTAATTATCATTGCGGTTTCAGACATATATATGATTTGGATCATAAATGCGTATGTGTGTATATATGTTTAAGTGTGTACAGTGAGAGTCTGAAAATGTGGAATAGTAACTTTTATTGAAATGAAAATTGTGTTTTACGATCATGAAGATGTTGAGGGGGGTAGTGGAGGGGGACTTGCTTATAGTGTTTGTCTTAGTTATCTAGTTCTGTTATAGTAGAAATACCACAAGTGGGTGGCTTTAACAAACAAATTTATTTTCTCACAGTTTAGGAGGTTAGAAGTCCAAATTCAGGGTGCCGGCTCTAGGGGAAGGCTCTCCCTGTCAACTCTGGGGAAAAATTCTTTCTTCTGAGCATTCATTGGAGATCTCCACGTGGCATCTTTTCTCCATTCCTGCTTGCTTGCTTCTGTGCCTCATCTGATCCTTTTATATCGCAAAAATGATTGACTTAAAACACATCCTACACTGACATAGCCTCATTAACATAACAAAGAAAACTTTATTCCCAGATGGGATTGCAACTACATGTATAGGAGTTAGGATTCAAACACATATTTTTTGGAGGACACAATTTAATCCATAACAATGCCCATCTAATAAGCATTTTAATACACAGAATTCGAGTCCAGATTCCATGCCTCTATGGAATGTAATGCTTTCTCTACATAACGCATTCTTCACGTAATCCCTACATCTCAGTTTCGTCAGCTATGAAATAGGTACGTTATAGAGGTGTGAGGAATAAATAAGATATATATATACACACACAGACACACACATATGTATATGTATGTATATCACTTAGCCTAGTGCCTGCTGGAATATAACAATATACCACTTTTATATTTGAAAACATATTACTTTTATAATGGGAAAACACAATAAAATGTAGTAAAAATAAAATTTGACAGAAGAAAACAAAGTTGTTTTGATCATAAGCCTCAAGCACATAAAGGATATTAAGGGAAATGATGATATGGCTTGAGGTGATACTCTCACTGGACCTTGTTAGGGAAGCTGGAGTCAAACCACTTTACTTGACTCAATGTTCTAGTAATGCCTAAATTAGAGGTGGAAACACAGGTAGAAAAGATCTAGGATTGGTGGTTCTGGACGGTGGGACAAAACTGATTGTAATTGTGTAGTATTTTTATGTCAGATATAATCTGGTTGTAAATCATCTAAAATTTACTGAGGGAAGGATATGATCATGAAAGAAAAACAAACAAACAAGTTGTTTCCGACTCATAGCGACCCTATAGGACAGAGTAGAACTCCCCATAGGGTTTCCAAGGAGCGGCTAGTGGATTTGAACTGCTGATCTTTAGTTAGCAGCCAAACTCTTAACCACTGTGCAACCAGGGCTTCAGTCGTGAAAGAGGAGAACTATATTTACTGTTTTATCCTGGGTCAGGGAAGTTAAAATAAATGTGGCTGTTTTGTTCAGGGTCCTTAAAGTATTGCCCACTACTATAGTGAGTATGCAGAGAGGCAAGAGCTGAATGATTTTCTGTGAATCATCCTTTGGAATTCACATTTCTGTAGTCCATCAGAAACTAGAGGCAGAACAAACACTGTAAGAGAATTTAGTTCAGGATATCTTCAGTATCTGAGAAATAGGAGGAGAGCTTGAAGAGGAAGCTCAAATTTTGGACTTCGTTTTATTCTTCTTTGAGGGAGATGTGGGATGTTCTCATGGTGAGCCATATAAAATACAGTTTTAAGATCCTTGAGGTTTCTTGAGACAGCTTAGAATGATTGCACAATCTGAATTGCTTTTTTTAAGAATGGCTGTGCTTGTTCCACTATGGCGGTGTGTAAAATTTTTATCTGGACTACTTGGAATAGAATTCATGTTCTCTATTGTTGGGATTTTGGAGATGCTACTATCAAAACTAGATAGGTAATGAAGATGAAGGGATCAAATATCACCTGTCTTTGTCAATTCAGGTAACGTAATTTCATTTTGCAAGACCTTCTAGGAGAATTAGCAGAGAATCCTCAGTAGACTGAGAAGTAGAAACAAGGTTGTCCCTTGGCAAGAGACAATTCTGACGGACAAATATGAAGGACATAGGCTATTATAATAAAGGACATATCAAATGCCCATATTTTCAGTTCACCAGTTAGACCTCAAAATTTTAGAGAATTAAAAATCTATTCCTAGAGGTCATGTGGCTACTACTGCAAGTTTGTAAAAAAAAAAAAAAAAGAGAGAGAGAGAGAGAGAGATTGATGATTTCAATGTTGTGAAACTTTTACTGATTTTGTGAACTATCAAGTCAAGGCTGTTGTTCTGATCAGGGTCCTTAAACTGTTGTCCAGTACTATAGTGAGTATGTACAGAAACAAAAAGACTAAAAAGAAATAGAAGGCATCGGATCTAGAGGGAGCCAGGCAACTTTTGACTCCTGTTCTTTAGAAACCAGTGCTAAATCTCTTTTTAATTGCTGTTTTTGGATTTCAAGCCTTAGGAGCTATGAGATTGAGACAAAAAAGGGATGAGGAAAACCTATAACTTTGATCAAAATATGGCTATCTGATAGTGCCACACCATACCTTATTCACAAACTAAATTTTCTGCTTCATGACCTGTAAGATCAGAACTATGTGTGTAGATCTTTTTTCAGGCATACATTGATAATATCACACCTATGTGGTTAAAGCAGTCGGCTGCTAAATGAAAGGTCAGTGAATCGAGCCCACCACCATTTGAGGTGGCAGTCTGCTGAGCAAGGCAGGGGCTGACAGCTGCCCCTGAGTGTCTGGGAAGAAAGCATGTCTGTTTCCAGAATGCGTAGGTGGGTGGGTTTTGGAGCCAGACTGTGGGCACCCAATGCTGTTGGCTGTAAGACTGGGAGGCAGCACTTATTCTTGGACCTCTGTTGCAGGTGGCTAGGTGGCATAGGTGGAGCCACCAGTCCTCAGGCCCCTGATATGGGTAGGGGAGGACTCTGCTTAATAGGCAGAGCAGTGTCAAATGTCACAAATCTGCCACTCTGCCTTATAGTTGATACCACTGAAAATAGGCTTCAGGTATATACCCTGTTGTAGTATAGTAATGATGGCCTACAATGATGAAATGGGCCCACACAGGTTTATGTAGGAGTGAAAGGCATTCAAAATCTGTGGACCCCTTATACCTGTGCCTAGGCAAAGCAGCTGTGTCTGCCCTGAGTTCCTGGCTTAGGGGGGCTGACAGATTATTTTTTCCTGTTTGTCAATTTGTTCCTGCTCCAAAGCCAGGAGAATGGCTCAGGCACGCGATGGATCCTACTTCTGGCCCAGGGGATGCAACGATTGCTGACGCTGGCCCAGGACCAGGTGTAGAGTTGGGGGAGGGAAGGTAGATGGGAGAGAGTTTCTTCCCAAAAGGAGTGTTTTTTTATTCAGGTGGTAGGTTAGGCGCATGTACTTATCTTTTGCTGATGGAGCCACACTTCCCGCTGGTTCTGGAGGCTTGAGTAGCCTCTCTGCCACTTGGTCTCTCCCAATGTGGAAAACAGGCCCCGAGCACCACTGTTTCCCTCACTACGCACGCCAGCCTATCCAGCCTGCTGGGTGCTGGTTCCCTCTGGGTCATGTCTGGCAACTCCTCACTGCTTCTGAATTGTTTCTCCCTCCCCCTACCGCTCAGTCTGATTTCTCAACTTTGCCTTTGATGTTCAGGGCTCCAAGATTGTCATATATAATCCATTCACCTGTTTTTTCAGGTCTTTGTTGTAAGAAGAACCACAGGAAGTGTCTGACTACTCTGTCATCTTGGCCCTGCCTCCGAGTTTTGGGTTTTAAGTAAACAGTTAAGTGCTCAACTACTAACCTAAAGATTGCCGGTTTGAACCCACCCAGAGGCGCCTTAGAAGAAAGGTCTGGCAGTCTTCTTCCAAAAGGTCAATTTTGAAAACGCTATGGAGTGCAGCTCTATTCTACAACAGATAGGATCACTATGAGTCGAAATTGACTCAAAGGCAACTTTTTTTGTTTTTTGTTTTAATGTCAATGTTAATCATAAAACCCGCTCAGCAACAAGGATGTTAGGTCTCTCTGTAAGTGATACCTAATTATGCCCATTCAGGGAGAGAGAGAGAGAGTTGGATGCTAGACTTTAGAGATATGGCAGAAACCTTGGCACTGTACAGATTGCAAATTCTGCCAATGGTGGTTGCAACCTGGGACTCTGGACTAATCAGCTATTTCAGCTGGGACTAGAAGAGCAGAGGAAATCCCAAAACAACACTAAGCCTTCTAAACAACACTTAGCCCACCTGAGCTGAATACTAAGGAATAAATAACACTAGTTACTAGATAGGCCATAAAGAGAAGAGACAGACAATGGTACACTAGAGAAGGGAGTTAGTCGGCCTCTGTTTCTACAGCTTAGCCCATTTATGGTGCCCTTTGAACTAGTCAATACACCCAGTGAATGAGAAAAGCCAGTGGAATAAAATATCTCCTCCTGGAGAGAAGTTACCACCAATCAGAGGAAGACGTACAAGCTCAATAGGTCTCAAGTAGACAAATAATTTTTCCAATGGAAGTGATTGAGAATTTTCCTCAGATCCAGCCTCAATACTACCAGCACTCCCAGATTACTAGCAGCAGAACATAGAGTTATTGTAAATATGGGAACTAAAATTCCAGGGAAAAAATTCCCAGAATTGAATTGTTGCATCCCAGATGAAAGCTTGCTTCTCCTACATTCAGAGAATGATTGTTGGAAAGGTGCGGCCTTGGTGCCACTGTGCAGTACTGAATGGTGCCATGTCTAAAGGAGGAGGAGTGATCATATAATACATGCAATTGATTTGAATACTCACTGCAAGATTATTCTGGTAGATAGCAGTAATATGTCTTGTTCTAATGTAATCAGTTTATTGAAAGAAATTTCCAATAGATCCAATAGAAAGTCTCGAGGTTGGGGTATTATTTTCTAATCTGCACAAAAGAACTAGCATAACACTGACTTGTGCTTCTTCTTTTCAAAGGACTGCAAAGAATATACTAGGTTTTGTGTGGATTTGTCCCTGGAGGAGCAACAGTAAATATGTTTGTATCTTATTTTTATGAGAGATTGTTTCTATGTGATACAAAATATCTCTTGTTGTTAAAGTAGGTTCCTATCTTTCCTTGATATTGGCAATGTGTCTGGAACCAAGGTAGTAAATTAGGTAGAAACTGGAATTCCTAAAAATTCAGTACAGATCTAAAACATGTAACAAATCTAAACCCAGATTCAAAGCTTCAAAATTAATTTGTGAAATGTGGACTGCTTGGCTCTCAGACATTGCTGCTTTGTATGTGTCAGAATACCTACAAAAGAGTTAAAATATACTTTTCTATTTTAATAAAAGCTGTATAGAATCATGCTGAAGAGCATAGAATTTGAAGCCAGCTGATGGGGATTCAAATCTCATTTTCTTTCCTTACTGGATACACGCCCTTGGGAAAGTCACTGAAATTTTCCATGTCTCAGTTTCTTCAACTGTAAAATGGAGCTGAATATTATTCCTATCTCATAAGACTACTGTGAAGATTAAATGAGTTAATATATGAAAAACACTTTAAACTGTTATTACTATCCATGTGTTATTGTTTGTTGACTTACATATCCCATAGCTATAAAATTCTACTTTCTAAAAAGAAATTGGATGTTGAGAATTCAAAGTACTATGCAAGTCTATAAAATCCTCATTAGGAATTGATGTGTCCTTTAAAATTATACCCTAAATTCAACCATCAGACATCAGGTTTCAGAGATGTTTTTCCAAAATTTGAAATGGGAAAAGAATAATGTCAGACCCTGTGCAACAGAAAAGCAAGGTTAGAACATCTTTATGATGGTGTAGTGAAAGAAGCAGCTTGACTCTCCAAGCCCCTCCCCACCATGAATACAAGTGGACTTGGGATCCTAAGGTGACTAACTAACTAATTATTTTTTCTTAAGTGTTAATATGTGATAATATCTTAATGTCCTTCTCTCATCAATTTCTCATTTGCAATTTCAACAAAGTATAGTTTATTGTAGAAAGAGTTAATGATATCCGATGACCTGGCTTTGATTCCTAGCTTTGCCATTTATGAGCTGTGTAATTTTTCTAAGTCTCCATTTTCTCATCTATAAAATGAGGTTAACAACATCTACTCCTCAAGGTTCTTGGGTGTATGTCTTAGTTACCTAGTGTTCCTATAACAAAAATACCACAAGTAGATGGCTTTAAGAAACAGAAATTTATTTTCTCACAGTTTAGGAGGCTAGAAGTCCAAAATCAGGGCGCCTGCTCTAGGGGAAGGCTTGTCTCTTCAGCTTCTGTTCCTTGGCTCCTTGGTTATCTTCATGTGGCATGGCATCTATCTTCCCCCATCTCTGCTTTTTTTCTTCCTTGCTTAATCTGCTCATTTTATATCTCAAGAGAGCTTGACTCAAGACACACCCTAAGCTAATACTGTCTCTTTAACATAACAAAGAAAACCCATTCACAAATGGAATTATAACCACAAGTATAGGGGCCAGAATTTACAACACATACTTTTGGGGGACACAATTCAATCCATAACAGTATATTACACAATATAATAATGCCAAAGTGGTTGTTATATTTTTGTCTACGTTATTAACTCAAATAAATAAATACGGGAATTTTTGTGCTAGAGGGAAACTACTTGTGCAAATGTGAGTATTTTGGCATTCTTCAAATCAATGTATTTCTGAGACAGAGCCCCCACAGTGCTGTCTTCTTTACCTCGCTTCCTCCCCTACAGTGTTGTGTTGAAAAATCATGTCCTTTGCTGGGCTTCCCATTCCCCCCGCCCCCGCTTTGCATTTGAATCCTGCTTTTGCTTGGAGGTCATATGTAAACCCCATTGTGCCTGCGTAGTATGATAAAGAATGTTGCTGCCGTAACTTGCATGAACTCCCTACTTGTAAACCCATTTAAAAGTGACTTGCCTGCCCGCTCTTGGCGAGCATTCTTGGCAGCAGCAGCTCCAACTGACTCCATTTCCTTGTACAACAAAATAAAGGTGCCTTTCCTGTTTTCCTACCTCGGTCTATCGTTTATTGACCAATACAAGTGATGCCAAGCAAGAACCTGGGGTTTCTGCCAGGTAACATTTCCAGCATACTTATTATTATTATTATTATTTTTACATTCTGTCAAAATATCTTTACAATATAATAGGTAGTTGCCTATATATTCCCTCTTCTTGGACACCACTTTGGATCCATGTCTACAAAAACTTACTGTGTACACATAAAAGTATTTCCTACCCAATCTGGCACAATTATAACAATGATCAATATGCGTATCCGTACGTAAGACTGATAGAAACTTAGATTTGGTGCGTAGTATCCATCTCTTCAATTTTTTTTTCTTTTTAAAAAATTTGTTGAATGATCACAAATATTTACATCCAAAAAATAGAATCTTATTCATGGATAGGAACAGACTGAGACATTGTACTCCTCCAAAAAAGAACCCAAACCCATTGCCGTTGAGTGGATTCCAACTCATAGCAACCCTATAGGACAGAATAGAACTGCCCCATAGGGTTTCCAAAGAGTGCCCGGTGGGTTCAAACTGTTGACCTTTTGGTTAGCAGCCGAGCTCTTAACCAATCCCTAGGACAATGTAAAAATGGTAAGGGTACGTGTGTGTGTGTGTGTGTGTGTGTGTGTGTGTGTGTGTGTGTATACACTCAAGAGTTTGGAAGATTATTTGGGTATGCAGGTGTCAGATCTTTGTTCCTATTTTCTATTTCAAATTTGTTTTGTGAGTCAGATACTGCACAAGAAACATTTTACAGAGCAGTTTGACTTACTAATTCATTAACGTGGACTGAAATAGAATGTTCTGGGAGAAAGACGTTCTAAAAATCTCCCATTTCTTGATTGTTCATGCTCACTCTTTCTTTTCTGAAGTAAGCAAGTAATTTAAAATTATACAAAACATGCACAAATTTAGATTATAACATAAAACAGCAGTTTGTGATAATTTATTGACGGTTAAATTTTATCTAAGACTGAAGACTTCAGGGGATTGCCAACTGGGTGGTTCTTATATCTGGTGATACTGACTATACTTACGTAAGGCAATTTTTATTTGAATGGCAAAAATATGCAATATGGATATGTCAGTAACAAGGAATGCTCTTTGTAGATCCTTTTTGAAAGTACCTTACCTTTTAGAATGATGTGAGTTGATATACGTGGAAACCTAATCTACCTAGAACTCTATTTCTTATTTATCTCGTTGTTATTTTAGTACCATGTGATGGTTAAGATTGTGTGTCAACTTGGCTGGGTCATGATTCTCCGTGTTTTAATGTAATCACTCCCATGATTGAATATACTGTGAGTAGCCAATCAGATGAAAGGGAGTCTCCTTGGGGGTGTGGCCCGTATCTGTATATAAGCAGACGTTCTGGCGTTTTGCTCTCTCTGGATCCTGCGGCTGCTTCCTGTCCTCTCATCTCCCATTCTTGGGACTTGAGCTGTCAGCTTATCTGCCGAACCTGGGATTCGTTGATCTGCACAGCCTGTGAGTGGGAGCCCTGCTCTCCAACCTACCAATCTTGGGCTTTGCTTCTCTAGAGAATCCAGCCTAAGACATACCGCATACCAACAGGCAATACAGGTATGTGCCTGCCTAGCTTTGGTCCTCACTCAGCTACTAATTTATTTATTGCTTTGAACAAGTAATCTTAATCTTTGTTACACTTTTTTTTTCTGGAAGCTAATATTAAAGAATGGGCTCAAGCTGTCTATAATTTTTGTTCATATTCTCTATAATGAGGCTCAGTATGGTGACTTTTGCTTTTAAATGATTGAAACTTATTTTTCCAATTTCCCAATAGCTTTACTACTGAATCACAATACTTTTTTTTAGAAGAACATAAAACATTAGAATATAACTGAAAAAAAAATGTTCTTGCTTACCAAACCCACAAAAGCCTGGTTTGTTTGTTTGTTTTAATGATCATAGTATTTAGAATATATTTATAAGATTAACTACAGAAAAAGTAAGAAAGATAAAAACTGGAGTTACAAGAGAGTGCCAGCTTAATTTGATGGCCCTTGAGAAAGCAGAAGTTGGAGTCAAGAGTAGATGGTGGCGATACATACTTGACATTAAGTAACAAATCCTTATGGGGGGGGGACTTATTAAAATAAAGGTAAAATTGAATAGGGTGCTGTCATGTATTGAACTATATCCCCCAAAAATATGTGTTGTAAATCCTAGTAAGTGCTTGACTGCTAACTGAAAGGTCAGCAGTTTGAATCCAGCAGCTGCCCCTTGGAAACCCTATGGGGCATGTCTACTCTGTCCTACAGTGTCACTATGAGTCAACTCGACAGCAATTGGTTTTTTTGGTTTATACCTGTGGCTATACTCCCATATGGGGAGTGGGGTTCCTTTGTTATGTTAATGAGACAGTAGTAGTGTAGGGTATGTCTTAAATCAATCTCTTTTGAGATATAAAAGATTGGATTAAGCAAGCAAGCACAAATGGAAGGCAAGATACATGCCACATAATGCCAAGCAACCTAGGAATAGAAGGCCTTCCCCCAGAGTGGACAGAGAGAGAAAGCCTTCCCTATAGCTGGCACCCTGAATTCGGACTTCTAGTCTCCTAAATTGTGAGAAAATAAATTTCGGTTTGTGAAAGTCACTCAACTTGTGATATTTCTGTTTTAGCAGCACTAGATAACTAAGACGGTATACCCGTTGCCATGGAGTTGATTCCAACTCATAATGACCCTATAGGATAAAGTAGAACTGCCCCATAGGGTTTCCAAGCGGCGACTGGTGGATCCGAACTGCTGACCTTGTGGTTCGCAGCCATAGCTCTCAACCACTGCGCCACCAGGGCTCCAACTAAGACACAGGGGAAGGAAAACTGAAGGAATTCACATCTTATGACTGCTATCTTCCCAGTGAAGTAGAAAGCAAATGCATATATTAACTGGAGTCTAGGGGGTGGATGAAGGCATAGATGGAGGCTTTGGAAGCTCAAAAAGAAGCTGAATATTTATTTAGGATTTAGAACACATGGCCTGTTTACATTGCCCAGCATTATGTTCTTGCAAATTACTATTGCCTTCAGTTTGGGCTTCTAAAACTCAGTTCATGAATATGGATTTTACTATTCAGATTGACTTGACCTACATTTATGTAGACATAGCTTCAGTTCTCCAACTCCTGTATTTCTTTTAATGTTACCATACAGTTCCTCTTTTACATCCTAAATTTCAAGCATCTTTTTAATAGACACATAGATCTTATTTACAAACTCAATTCCTTTACTAAATGCATACATGTGCCTATTTAAATTAAAATTAATGGAAGTTAAAGAAAATTTAAAATATAGTTCCTTGGTTGCGCTAGTCACATTTTAAATTCTTAGTAGCTACATGTGGCTAGTGATTAATATATTTAATAGTGTGGATATATTTCCATCATTGCAGAAGATTGTATTGGATAAGAATGTTTTAAAATCATCCTATTCTTACTTGGATGATTTTTATGAAATAAAGTTGATCTATTAAATACATGTTTATTGATAGTTTTAAATTGAGTGCATTCCTGACAATTAAAGTGGTTTCCTAATCCCAAGTTATTTCCAAGTCCTTAGGTGAATAAATGGAGCCCTAGTGTCATAGTGGTTAAGAGCTTGGCTGCCAACCAAAAGGTTGGCAGTATGAATCCACCAGTCTCTCCATGGAAACCCTATGGGGCAGTTCTACTCTATCCTACAGGGTCACTATGAGTCAGAAACAACTCGATAGCAATGGTTTTTTTTTTTTGTTTGTTTTTTTGTTAGGTGAAGTAAACATGTGTCCAAAAGAAGTTAGAAATTGGCAATTCAGCCTCAGATGTTTTAGTAGAAACATCTATAAAGCTGGAGTATTTGACTTATACTGGCAATTCAATCCCCATCCTAACCACAAGTTGGAGAATTTAAAGTAATTTACCATCAACCTTCCCTTTTGAAGCCTTCCTGAACTTATATCCCATCTAGAATAAATGAGCTTCTAAATCTTTCTCAAGGCCTTAGTCATTTTTTCTAAACTCCATACTGACTATTAAGCCTAGGAAGTTTTGGTTTTCCATTTTTTTACCCAGCAAGTGTCATGATGTTGTAGGAACACATCACAAGCTTTTCTAGTTAAGGGCTTGGGTTTGTTCCAAGTCTGTCACAAACTAATTATTTAATTCTTCAGATATTCGGTTTCTGCACATACTGAATTCAGTTACAAAATTCCATCTTTCAGTCTAAAATAAGAAAATATATTTAAAGTAAGGCTGAAAAATCGTCATCGTCATCACCATTCCAACATACATAGCGCTACCATACACTGTGCTGAGAGTTACACAAATTCATTCACTCAGCCCTCACAACAGCCCCCCTCCCCCTCCAAAAACCAAACAAACAAACACCAAATCATTTGTTGCCCAGTCGATTCCAATTCTTGGGGACCTCATGTATGGCAGAATAGAACTGCTCCATAGGGTTTTCAAGGATGTGAAGTAGAAAATTACTGGTAGTGGATTGCCAGGTCTTTTTTCTGAAGCACCATTGGGTGGATTTGAACCGCCAAACATTTGGTTAGTAGGTGAGTGCTTAACCATTTGCACCACCCAGGGACTCCTAACCCCTCCCCGAAGCAGGTATTTATTCAGTACGTTTTAGTTTCCCTCTGAAGGCAGTATGTCACAGTAATTAAGCGTATTGCGTTAGTGTATGCAAAGATAGATGCTATAAGTGATGGAATCCCAATCTTGATGATTAATACAATAAAAATGCATTTCTCTCTTGTGCAACAATTAAATGTGAATATTCAAGGTCAAGGATGGTTTTCAACCTGATGATGGAGGAGCCTCCGTTTCTTTCATCTGGTGGGTCTACCATGGGCTAGGCCTTGAAGATCTTTGCTTACAGTCAGCAGATGAAAAAGAGAACAGAAAAGTCATATTCACTTCTTAAACACTTTGACCTGGAAGGGACACAGACCACTTCCACTCACGTTCCATTAGTGAGGACTGGGCACACGTATTCAGCTGAATACAAGAGATGCTGGGAAATGTAGTCTCTGGAAGGGCAATCATTTTTCAGCAATTGACTCTTCATTATGAAAGGGGAGTGTGACTAACTCTGACACCTCCTTACTGTGTGACCTAGGGCCATAACTTTAACTATCTGAACTTTGGTTTTCTATTTTATATAATGGTTTTAATAACCCTATCTCACAAATACTAAATGAACTTAAACTATTAAGTTCAGGGCTCAGATATAGTAAAGCACTCAGTAATTCACTGACATTCTCCTTAACAAGCTACCAAATATTCTGATCCCTGTAAGATCTATCTTGGAAGAAGTACAGCCAGAATGCTCCTTAGAAGCAAGGATGGCAAAACTTGCCTCACGTACTTTGGATATGTTGTCAGGAGGGACCAGTCACTGGAGAAGGACATCATGCTTGGTAAAGTACAGGGTCAGTGAAAATGAGGAGGACCCTCAATGAGACAGACTGACACAGTGGCTGCAACAATGGGCTCAAGCATAATAACGATTGTGAGGATGGCACAGGACCAGGCAGTGTTTTGTTCTGTTGTACATACGGTTGCTGTGAGTTGGAACTGACTTGACTACACCTAAAAACAACAACAACGTAAGGTTGGGAAGGAGCCCTGGTGGCGCAGTGGTTAACTGTTTGGCTGCTAACCAGTCAGTGGCTTAAACTCACCAGCCGCTCTGTGGGAGAAAGATGTGGCAGTCTGCTTCCAGAAAGATTACAGCTTTGGAAACCCTATGGGGCAGTTCTACTCTGTCCTATAGGGTTGCTATGAGTCGGTCGGAATTGACTCAGTGGCAATGGGTTTGGTTTGATTTGGTTTTCTTCATCTACTTCAACAACTAGCCTAATTAGGAAGACTCTATCATGGTCTATTATGGCTACTAGACTTACATGATACTGAACACCTGCCTACTCATGGTCCTTGAATATCACTTTGCTTTTATTACCCACCATTGCACTATGCTTGAAGGTCCCTGGGTGGTGCAAATGATTTGCACTCAGCTACTAATCTATAGGTTGAAGGTTTGAATCCACCCAGTGGCACTGTGGAAGAAAGGCCTGGCAATCTACTTCTATAAGATTACAACCATTGAAAAACCTATGGAGTGTAGTCCTAGTCTGAAACAGGTGAGGTTGCTATGAGTTGGAATTGACTCCATGGGCACTGGTTGGTTGGTTAGCATACACAGACATAGTTCTAACTTCCAAAAGACAACCACAAAAAAAAAAAAGCTTTTATATATTTGATTCTAAAGATAGATACTTTTATTAGCTTAACTAGCTGTTTCTTTAGAAAATAGAGGATCTAGATCTAAATATGAGATATGCAATCAAAAGCTTAGGGTTAGAAGGGAACTTAAAGATAGTTTATTCAACACCTTCACTTTATAGGTGAGAAAATCAAGGCCAAAATAAGTGCAACGGTGTGCTCAGAGTTACAGACTGTTTTCAGATTCAAGACTATAAGTAGCACCTTCAGACTCCCAGCCCACTGCTCCTTCCATGTCTTATAGTGTCCCACATGGGCTCAAACTTAAGAGGAAAAAGAAACATTTGGAAAATATGCATAAACGGGTTAATGTAAAAAAATAGCGTGCAGGCCTAATGTAGATAATAGAAATAGATTTTTAACGTGAAGGCTGGTTATGGTGATGGAGTCTTAAATGATCTTTTGCACAGAAATGTGGTGGGAGATGCTTAATAGGAAGATATGATGGGGATTAGCAGCGTCCTATACATCTTTGCTTCATGTCAAAAGGACTGTTAGGGATTAATTTTTGTATTCAACCACACAGCCCCTTTCACAATGATGAAATATTACTCTGCATAGTATGTATCATTGTCAGTGAGTCCCAAAATTTGCCATGCATCAGAATTATTTGGAGAACTTGTTAAAACACAAATCCCTGGGTCTCATCCCTGGAGTTCCTGATCCAATAAGTCTGGATTGGGACCTGAGAACCTGCACTTCTGACACTTTCCCAGGTGATGCTGATGCTGCTGGTCTGGGGATCACACTCTGAGAATCACCAGCCTATGTAAATAGTAATATAACAAATACGTGTGTGGCTATGTGCTATATTAAAAATTCCACACATTGCAAGTGGCTGGGTGAGTTCAAAGCACTGACCTTTTGGTTAGCAGCCTAGTGCCTAACCGTTGTGCCACAGGGCAACTTTTATACACACACACACACACACACACACAGATACATAGATATATATAGATAGATAGAGCCCTGGTGGCACTGTAGTTAAGAGCTCAGCTGCTAACCAAATGGTCGGCAGTTTGAATTATTCACCAGCTGCTCCTTGGAAACCCTATGGGGCAGTTCTAGTCTGTCCTATAGGGTCTCTATGAGTTGGAATTGACTCGACGGCAATGGGTTTTTGGATGTACAATATTTAGCATAAGAGAATATCTTGTTGATATAAGTGAAGAGAACCGAAGATCTTATAACAAGAGATATAAAATCTGTGTAAGTATTTTATCTTGTCTAAGTATACAACCGAATAGATATGTTGCTGCAGTGTTTTCAGTATCTCAAGAGATATATTTTAGGACAGTCTTGGCTCTAGCTTTATAGCTACTATAAGCTATTTTAAGATCTACTTTAAGCTATAATATTCTTTGTTTATTTCATTTCAATAAGAACAGCTAAATCAACCCTTTTCTGAACAATCTCTCCTATGTTTTAACATGCCTTTTCTTTCCTCACAATTTGTCTGCTTATTGTACAATCTTATAGTCCTTCTGTAGGAATATGAATTCAGGCTGCTACAGACACAAGCCACATGGTTTCACATTGCTTTCCAGGTTCCAAATGAAATATTTGTACCAAAATATTTCTGGAAGTCATCTGGGGAGTTCAAAATACCTCACACTTCTTTGAAGAAAACATTCCCGTGTGGTCCTGTGATATCAAGGTAATCTAGAAAATTTGAAGCGTCAAAGAAGGAAGTCCAAGGCAAATATGTCAAACATGGCGGGAGAAGACCATAACAAAAGTGTAGATGAAGTGGAATGGATTGTCAGAAACAATGGCCTCAATCTATCACCATTTCCAAAAAGTGCTTCTCTTCCTTCATTCTATCTTCAATTCTTTTTTGACTCTGGGACCCTTAGTGGCTCCCAGCTCACCTTCCAGGCATGAGCATCCAGTAGTACCCAGCTCTCCCAAATCTTCTCCCTTCTCTTGCCTCTACCTTATTTCCCTCATTAAGCCATTTGAGAAACTCTTCTGTTCACTTGAGTTAAGCAGATACGGATGAATAATCAAATTATCCTCTAGCCTGCCAATTCCCAAAGGGCATTTACAAGAAACTTCTAGATGTACATGGCCTCAATATGAAATTGGGAGTTTCAAGTAACCTGGAGAAAAAAAAATATATTTAATGCAAATGAGATATTTAGTTATCCTTAAAATCACATCAGATATATAGTTGCTTCCTTGCCTCTACAAATGAATAGCTCTGAAGATATAAATGTATACATAAAAAGGCAAAGTAAAAACAAATGGTGATGTTTGCTGATTTCTATTACTTCCATATTCAAAACTTGTAAGTCTAATGAAAATGATGGGAACAAATAAATTTACTGCCAGTACCAGTAATATAATATTCTACCTCAGATTAAAATTATTTGAGGCTAGATCTTTTCTTCCTTCATTCTAATGTCTGAATGGCAAAGTCCATGAGTTTCTGAACTCTTATAGAGCTTATCATGGAATTTTCACATAGTAAACTCCTCTAATAAAAAATAATAATGTTAATAATAATAATAATAATTACAACTACTGCAAAAGACCTCTTTAGAGTTTTAAAAGCAAAGATGTCACTTTGATGACTAAGGTGCTCCTGACGCAAGCTGTAGTATTTTAATTGCCTCATATGCACGTGAAACCTGGACAATGAAAAAGGAAGACAGAAGAAGAATTGATGCATTTGAATTGTGGTGTTGGTGAAGAGTATTGAATATACCATGGACTGCCAGAAGAAGGAACAAATCAATCTTAGAAGACATACAACCAGAATGGTCTTCAGAAGTGAGAATGACAAGACTTTGTATTGCTTGCTTTGGGCACATCATCAGGAAAGACCAATTGCTAGAAAAGGACATGTTTGGTAAAGTAGAAGGAAACCCTCAAAGAGGTGGACCGACACAATAGCCTCAACAATGGGCTCAAACATGAAAGATCACAAAGATTGCACAGGACTGGGTAACATTTCCTTCTGTTATATGCTATGTAAGGTCACAATGAGTTGGAACTGACTCAATGGCAACTAATAACAACAATACAGGTATTGAAGGGAAAGTGACAAAATGAAATGTGAAATAACCAAAAGAGAGATATTTTAAAGGAAATAACTGTCCATGCCAAAAAGAAAGGGTAGTTTGAAAACAGCTTGGTGATTCTCAAGATTTATCTTTAAGTCATTCCTGAAGAACGTGTACCTGGATTTCAGGGAGAAATGGATTTTGCAAGGGGCAAACTGAAAAAGTGCTTTTCACATGACTCATCTGTGAGATGTTGACAAGGCAGTTGGACACTTCTGCAAACTTTGTGACAGAGGAGTGTTTAGTGATTAGCATCGATGGGTATTTTTTTCAGAGTCCAAAGGGTAGCCCCATTCCAGTGTAGTGCTGGCATGATGAGACTTCCAGGGACAGCTGCATGGGGAGGAGGCACAGGAAGCTATTGCAGTTGCCCCTCCTCATGTCTTGTCTTTCACTGTCTCTATCACCAAAAGGAGACAGAAAGACAAGGAAAAAGAAGGTATCCAAGAGTGTTGCAACACTTTCACAAGCATCATAGAAGTCACTTCCATGGATACCAGAACAATTTAGGCAGTTATTCAGGTGGGGGAAATAGATGTTTCAGAATTATGATGAGGCTGAGCAAAATAAACACGTGTCACTATCATTTACTGAACAGGAATTCAAGAGTGCCAGTGTGGCTTATTTTGCTGAAGATCATTCAAAAGCAGCTGCAGCAGTACATTGACAGGGAACTGCCAGAAATTCAAGCCAGATTCAGAAGAGGATGTGGAACCAGGGATATCATTGTTGATGCCAGATGGACTGTGGCTGAAAGCAGAGAATACCAGAAAGATGTTTACCTGTGTTTTATTGACTATGCAAAGGCATTCGACTGTGTGGATCATAACAAATTATGGATAACTTTTCGAAGAATGGGAATTCCAGAACACTTGATTGTGCTCATGAGGAACCTGTACATAGATCAAGAGGCAGTTGTTCAAACAGAACAAAGGGATACTGTGTAGTTTAAAATTGGAAAAGGTATGTGGTAGGGTTGTATCTTTTCACCATACTTAGTCAATCTGTATGCTGAGCAAATAATCCGAGAGGCTGGACTATGTGAAGAAGAATGCGGCATCAGGATTGGAGGAAGACTCATTAATAACCTGTGATGGGCAGATGACACAGCCTTCCTTGCTGAAAGTGAAGAGGACTTGAAGCACTTACTGATGAAGATCAAAAACCACAGCCTTCTGTATGGATTCCACCTCAACATAAAGAAAACAAAAATCCTCAAAACTGGACCAATAAGCAACATCATGATAACAAAGAAAATATTGAAGTTGTCAAGGATTTCATTTTACTTGGATACAAAATCAACGCCCATGGAAGCAGTAAACAAGAAATCAAATGATGCATTACATTGGACAAATCTGCTGCAAAAGACCTCTTCAAAGTGTTGAAAAGCAAAGATGTCACCTTAAAGACTAAGGTGCACCTGACCCAAGCCATGGTGTTTTCAATCACCTCATATGCACGCGAAAGCTGGACAATGAATAAGGGAGCCTGAAGCAGAATTGATGCTTTTGAATTGTTGTGTTGGCAAAGACTGCCAACAGAATGAAAAAATCTGTCTTGGAAGAAGTACAGCCAGAATGCTCCTTAGAAGAGAGGATGGCGAGACTACGTCTCACATAATTTGGACATGTTATTAAGAGCGATCAGTCCCTGGAGAAGGACATCATGCTTGGTAAAGAAGAGGGTCAGCAAAAAAGAGGAAGATCCTCAACAAGATGGACTGACACAGTGGCTGCAACAATGGGCACAAGCATAACAACGATTGTGAAGATAGCACAGGACTGGGCAGTGTTTCGTTCTGTTGTGCATAGGGTTGCTATGAGTTGGAACCAACTCGAATACACCTAACAACAAGAACAGTGTGGCTTAAATGCATCATATATATACAGTGCTCTCCAATAAAACCTCCTGCCTGATGCAAATTTTCAATGTCCGGTATGGTAGCCACTAGCCACATACGGTTATTGAGAACATGAAATATGGCTAGTGTGATAGAGGAACTAAATTTTTATTTTTACTTTACATTTAAATTTAAATGGTCATATGTAGCTATTGTCTACTGTATTGGACAACACAGATTCCAAACCTCAAGAGAAGCCAGAAATTATGATGGTAGTTTGGACTTATGTGAGTGTAGTGAAGCTGATTAACCAAATCCAAACCAAACCCTTTGTCATGGAGTCTGTTTTGACTCCTGGTGACCCCATGTGTTACAGAGTAGAGCTGCTCCACAGGGTTTTCTTGGCTGTAATCTTTACAAAAGCAGATTGCCAGGCATTTCTTCTGTGGCACTGCTGGATGGGTTTGAACCACCACACGGTTCCCATAAGCAGTTCACAATGTGGAAGTTAGCTTCCCAGGCCAACTGGAACATGTGTCTCTGACTTTCTCTTCTATGACCAGCTGGAGAAAACTATCTGCTTTGAAAGGGTTTATGTGATTAGATCAGATCCACCTTGATAATCATGATATTTTAAGGTCAACTGATTTTTGACCTTAATTATATTAGCAAAATCCATTCACAGCAGTAGATGAGTGTTTGTTTGAACATTTGTTAGAAGGTATGCATACACCAGGGGCTAGGACTCTTATGGGGCCACCTAAGAATCTGCCTACTTCCTATGTCTATATTATAGTTGAATAACAACTTTAAAATAATACTTAATATTATCTATGACTGAACATTTTGATCAAAGATTTTATAGAAGAATTCTGATCAAAAGGGGGAAAATGCAGATCAGAATTTAAAATTTTCATGGACTCCAGACTTCCTGTAGCCATGAAGGTTGGAAGAACCCCTGAAACTATTGTCCTGAGATAATCTTTAAGTCTTAAATGAAAAATATTCCCTGAAGTCTTCTTAAAACAAATAGCTTAACTAGTAAAAAAAATGTCTGCATTGAGCATTATGCTCTTTAAAGAACTATCTATATGGGATCAAAGTGACTACAGCAACTTGAAAGATTAGAAAGGAACCTTAGGCGTCAGTGAGTTTATGTTAATGGGGGAGGAACAACTCAGAAAAGGAGAATGAGAATGGTTACACAACTTGAAGAATGTAATCAATGTGACTAAATGGTACATGTAGAAGCTGTTGAATTGGCGTATGTTTTGCTGTGTATATTCTCAACAACAGCAACAAAATAAATAAAATTTAAAAAAATCAATTAAAATATATTGTCTATGAAGTAACAGTGATAAGTTTCTCTATCTAGATACTATTGTCCTTCACTAGCACTGCTTTCAAGTAAGAATTGATATGAGAAAGGAAGTTCTATAGATGGCATTATGGTAACAGGCAATGGAGAAAAACACGTCCAATACGTATTTTGATTTTGTATTCTCAATCTTTGAAATTAAATCTTTGCCCAAATACTAACCAGGGAGACTCTGAAACTCCAAATTTCACCAAGCTCCTAAACATGAATTCAAGTATCCTGGTGCAGAAAAATTATCCCTGAACATACTGAGAAATTTATGGCAATCGATGTTGACCTTGACTGGTTTTGCAAATGTTGTGCTGAGATAGCAGGGATAGTCTTGTACATTAAAAAGATATGGGACTGGTACAGCTATTGTGGAAAAGGGTCTGACAGTTCCTCAGAAAGTTGAACATAAAATTAACATATGACCCAGCCAATCCCAATTCTAGGTATATACACAGGAGTGAAGGCAGAGACACAAACGGAAACCTGTACACCAATGTTCATTGCAGCACTTTTCACACTAGCCAAAAAGGTGGAAACAACCTAAATCAACAAAGGAATGGATAAATAACACGTGGTCCATATATACAATGGAATATTGCTCAGCCGTAAAGAGAAATGAAGTTCTGATGTCTGTCACAACATGGATGAATCTTGAAACATGATGCTGAGCGAAATAAGTCAGACACCAAAGGATAAATATTGTATGATCTCACGTATATGAAATAGGCAAATATATAGAAACCAAAGATTATTAATGGTTATCAGGGGTGGGGGGGGGAGAGGAAAATGGGGAGTTTTTGTTTGGGAGGCATTGAGTTTATGTTAACAGTGGTGAAATATTTTGGAAAAAGGATGGTGATAATGATGGCACAACATGGAAAATGTGATCAATGTCATTGAATTATAAATGTAGAAGTTGTTGTGCCGGCTAATGTTTTGGTGTGTATATTTTCACCACAAAAAAAAAAAAGAAAAGAAAAGAGATGGGACTGAGGTGTATATGGATTTGAACAGTTGTCTGTTAGGATGGCGGGGCCTGTGTTTGATGACAAAACATATTCTTTTTACATCCCAAAGCTTTGCAGAACCTGATGGATTGTGAAAGTCTCCAGCTCTAGGTTATTACAATGAAGTAACATTCAAGTAAAGAAAACCCCAGTTCCAAAAGAAGCCTCTATCAAGAATGGTCAGACAGAGGTCACAAAGAACAAGACATGCCAAGTTAAAACGCCTTCATTTCATGACAGCTCATTAGGCTAGTAGAACAGGAAACTGTGTATATCTGAACGTCAGCAAAGCGTGTGACATTTTATCGTATGATATTTTTATGAAAAGCAGTAGACACATGCCCTAGATACAAGTTCAATTAAGCAGAATTATACATGGCTGACTGCACACAGAGGAGGATGCTCTGTCCTGCTTAATATTGTCAATCATCACTGTCAAGTTCTAGAAGGCACAATTATCCAAATTACAGATGACACAAAAGTAGAAAAAATTAGTTGTGTTATCGTATCTGGAGTCAAAAAGATGTCAACAGGCTGGAACGGTGAGCCGTATCTAATAAGGAGAAGTTTATGAGAAAACATCTGCAGGACTTGCATATGTGCTCCCAAATTATGCCCGTAGCTACCTAGGTGAAACTACCACATTCATTTGTGTATTTAATATGTTCTAGACATACCACTGAACATTTGACTATATTATCTAACTTTACTTTTTAGTCACACTCTTGGGTGGGTGTATTTTCCTTGATAATGCAATAGCTGAAGTTCAGAGAGGTTAACTTATTTTCAGCAGGCCAGAGCTGCTAAACTTTATTACTCTGAAATACTGGAAGTGCACACATGAATGGCTGGAGGAGCTTGTGGTTTGGGAGTCGCACATATAGAGTGGATTAGAATTTCAGATTGATTAAAATTCAATATAAGGATGGCAAGATGCAAGCAAACAATAGTTAGCATGCAACTCTTAATTCCTTAGAAATATAGTGTCTAGAATACCAAAGATGAGAAACCTGCTCTACCTTACCTGCTGAGACTCAGAGCATTGGGTTCAGATCTGAACTCTATAATTTTAAATGAATATAGACAAACTAGTGCCAGTTCAAGGTCCCTAGGTGATTCAAATGGTTTGCACTCAGCTGCTAACACGAAGCTTGGCAGTTTGAACTTATCCGGCAGTACCACAAAAGAAAGGCCTGGCAATTTGCTTCCATTAAGATTACAGCCAAGAAAACCCTATGGAGAAGTTCTGCTCTGAAACATATGGGGTCGCCATGAGTCTGAATCATCTCGACAGCAACTAACAAGAGCCAGTTCAAAATAGAGCCATCACTGTTGTGAAAAAGCTCAATATTACCTCAAGAGAGGAAAAGGAAATGAAATTTATTTTAATTTCTAAAGAAAAGATATATAAACTTCCTTACATCTACAAATATCAGGAAGATTGTCCTAGTGAAAGATGAATCAGACTTGTAATTGAGGAAACTAGAACACTGGGTAGAAGTTATTCTGAGAAGGATTTTGTTTCTGTATAAGGAAATATATTTAGTAATATTTATTACATAATTTAATAGTATTTTAATAGTATTATGAGTAGTAAATTTCTGACTCAACAGAATAAGCTATAGTTATGAGTGGATTGATCAATAGTAAAAAAAAGAAATAAATCCTATCTAGTACAAACTACTTCCACGTAACACTGAACTTGAGCTCTCTTACAAAGGTGAATGGTTTTCCTTATTAAAGTCATAGCTTAATTTTCTAGCATTTAGTGATTCTAAAGTGTTGATTATCTATCTGTATGTCTTTCTGTCTATCTTTCTATCTATTGAGAGTCCTTAGATTTCATGAGGCATTTAAACTTTCATATGATGAGAACATTATGAATTAAACTAGACCAACCTCCGTGTAGGTTTATTTTTCCTTAAAGTTTTAGGCTTAAAATTGAAAGAAAAAGTATACATATAGTAGCAAAATAAAGTTTAAAGATTATGCAAACTAACTTCCTTGTTTTGACTGAGAAGCTTCATTTTAATATTTCACGGGTTAGTATCAATATTTATAAAAGTTATTTTCTTTCCAATAAAACTACAGTCTTTAATTTTTTTCTCTTTACCATGAAGAAAACTTTAATTTATCCTCTTTATAAAGCTGCTCTGTAGTTACGAAGTTTTATGTTGCTTCTTTCTCTTAGAAAGACATTGTAATTGTGGTTGGAAGTGGAAAGAAAAAAAAAAAAAGATGTGGAGCAAATTCACTTTCTATAGTTCCCAATTAGAGATTTTTTCATGACAAGCCTTCTCCTTAACTCATTTTTTCCCCCTCACACAGTCTTCGGAAATATTTTAGAAGTCAGTGTAGGATAACAGTGATATTACATGTCAGCATGCTCATTAAATCGAAGTAGTTGCACTCTTTGTAGACTAATTGTAAGAAAATCATCTTCGTCAATTTGCATTTAGGTTTTGTGCTATAGCTGCAAAAGTAGAGAGAATGAAAGATAAATCACAGGATTCGGATATAATACGCTTTTTTCTGTAGGTTTGTATGACTAGTAATTGATATTGTCATTCATATGTTGGCTTACGTAGCCAAGGTTACGGCACACAAACTAAGAGACCAGGATCAGAACCAAAATAATTACAAAACGAAAGCTTAATTAAACAAAAAGACTAACTGGGTTAAAAAGTAATGAAAATAAAAATCATACATATAATCATTTTTCAGATCAAATGATTACTTGTCATCCACAGATAGTGATATTCTGTGAACCCTAAAAGTGAAATTCAAAAGATATTAGTGTAAAATGTCAATAAATTCCAAAATATCATGTACACTTATGCAATCTGTCAGATATCTACTTTTATAGGAATTTATATTAAAATATAGATTCTACTGAGTCATTAAACGAGATCTTTTTAAAGCCCCTTTTAATTCTGTGATTCCGTGATTGAGAGCTTTTACTTAAAGTTTAATACAACAGGCTTATTTCATAGAACATGATGTCAGAAACAAAAAAAGCAAGGCAATAGCTCTAATCTTCTTTGAATGACTAACCATACTGAGAGTCTGTGTTTATTAAAGAAAACCACAGATTTAGTGGGAAATTAATAAAGAATAATGAATTTGGTGGAGTAACTAGAATGAAAAGAGAATTTTAAAACTATTTCATTTGCAGAGAGGTGAAGAACATAGAGAAGTTTAACCTAAGAAAGAAAAATCCTGTTCCTGTGTTTGTGTGTGCAGTGGTGTGTCTTTTCAGTTATTATAAAAGAAAGGTGTATTATAAACACATTCAGGAGAAACAGCTGGGAGGAATAGGGGTCACATCAGTTTAATTACTAAAATCATTTCCGCACAGCATAATGAAAAATTTTGGAGCAATTAGAGCTGTCTTAAATGAAATTGGCTTTCTTGTGAAGAGATGAGTTTCTCAACACTGCCTATGCTACTAAATGCCATGAAGCAGAGGTTGGCTGTCAAGAATGTTTAAAGAACTTCTTATTATGGCAATATGGCAGATCAGCTACCCTGAAACCTCAAATAAAACACCTTCCTTCACAAAACATCTAGAACAAAAATACTTTGTAAATTCAGAGCTAAAGTAGCGAAAACGAAAGGGAGAACCAATGGGTCCAAAACAAACAAGACACTGAAAACCAGGAAGTAATCAGGAACTAATAACCTGAGGATATTCAACCATCTCGGTTACCATGGGGTTTCAATAGCTATATAGATAGAAGTGCAACCAGTTAATGAGTTTATCTACTAACAGAAAGACTGGACTTTCAAGTCCACCCAGAGGTGCCTGGGAAGGAAGATCTGGCGATCTACAACAAAAAATCAGCCATTTGAAAAGCCTATGGAGCACAGTTCTACTCTGACACATAAAGGTCACCAGGAGTTGGAATCTACTTGAGGGCAACTGGTAGTGGTGGTTATAGGTAGAGGAGATAAACCAGTTGAAACTGAGAGATGGACATTAATCCAGTATCCTTAAAGTTTACATATTCAGACAATGTAGACGAAAAAAAGAATTCCACTCAGCAAAGGGAGATAAAAATGGTCTACATGACTATTTAATATAAGTATAATAAAAAATCCAAAACCAAACCTGCTGTCCTCAAGTTTAGTCTGACTCAGTGGCGACCCCATGTGTTATACAGTAGAACAACACATAGGGCTTTCATGGCTGTAAATCTTTACAGAAGTAGATTGCCAGGCCTTTCTTCCAAGAAGTTGCTGGATGAGTTTAAACCACCAACCTTTAGGTTAGCAGTCGATCCCAAGCTGCTTGGCTCCTTATATGTATAATAAAAATACATAAATGAGACTCTCAGTTAGGAGATTTGGCTTTTGTTGAGTTTCTGGACCTACCATTTATGGATTCATGATAAGATGTGGTTATATTCTCCATTTTAAGACAGTAATATCCTATACTGAGGCAAATGCATATGGAAAACTTAGGAGATACTCAATGAACATTTGCGGATCAATAAATTGATTAACTGATTCTTGCCTGTTCAGGATAAACACTCCTGATCCAGGAAGAAAAGAACATATCAAACAGATTGAAGGAAAAATTTTCCCTGACTTTTAAGTCAAAGAATAAAATTTTCCTTCTCCTAATTTTATTTTGAAATCAGTTAGAAACACCTAATTTACAAGCAGCAAAATTAGCAAAAACTGTAGATCTATTTAACATATATAATAGGCATAAATCTCAATCTACAGCACCAAGGGCATAAACAATATAACTTTGGTTTTTTATATAACTCATCTTTATTCCTATTGTAAATATGGAAGAAGGTGGAAATGTAATTTTAATCATTGATATCTTGTTTAATTTTTAATTCTTTTCCATCTCTGCTTTCTTCGTTCACTTCCTTGATCCAATGCAACAGATTTAGTGAGCTTAGCCCACTAACTGGATCAAGACCAAGTCATTAAAAGGAAATGAAAGGAAATCCAAAACAACATGGTTAATAATTCTCAATATCATCCTGAAACACATTCTAGAAATAAATCAATTGCTATTTCAGATGATATCTGTTGATTGAGTTCCCCAGGAAGCAGACTCTGAGGAGATAAGATTGCAAGATATTCACTAGGGAGTGCTCTTAGGTATAACACCTGTGGAAGAAAGAGGGAAGAAACAGGATTAGGCAGGGGAAGCCAAGCTACATGGCAGGCCCAAATAACAGCTTCAGCAAACCCCCACAAGGAACTCTATAACTACAATGTCCTGTCAGTCTTGCATTGGGCACACCTTGCAAACTGATCAGTCAGGCATTGGATGACGGCCTCCTCAGGAAGGCCATGACCTTGGGCACTGCAGCTCTCTGCAGCTGAGGCAGACCCTGAAGGAGCTGTCAGCAAAAGGATGCCCGTTGTCAGCACTCCCAGCAGCTGGGGTAACAGATCCTTCATTGAAAAGATATCTGGACTACATACCTCTACATCTATCACAGTATCCAATAAAAGCTTAGAAGAAATTGGGGTGAAATTGTGACTCTATTGTATAAGAAATGCAAACCATGCATAACAGAAATGATTGGGTCAGAGAAAAAAAAGTTAACCAGGTATCACTTAATCATTCTTAACACTGGTTTAAAAAATGATCCTTGGCCCCACTGAGCCATAAGTCTCAGCTCTTTCCTAGGAAGATAATAGCATCTGGAAGGAAAGTTACAATCAAGTCATCCTTGGGGAACACTAACTTTTTTTTTTTTTAATTAGAACAATTATTTAATACAATGGCAAAGGACATGAACAGACACTTCACCAAAGAAGACATTCTGGTGGCTAACAAACACATAAAGAAATATTCACAGTCCTTAGCCATTAAAAAACAGCAATAATAAATGTCCATTCCGACATTAGCCATTAGAGAGATGCAAATCAAAACTACAATGAGATACCATCATGCCAACAATAATAGCACTAATCAAAAAAACAGAAAATAACAAATGTTGGCGAGGTTGTGGGGGGATTGAAACTCTGATACACTGCTGGTAGGAATGTAAAATGGTACAACCACTATGGAAAATGGTAGGGTACTTTCTTAAAAAGCTAGAACTAGAAATACCATATGACCCAGAAATCCCACTCCTAGGAATATATCCTAGAGAAATAAGAGCTGTCACACAAATAGACATATGCACACCCATGTTCATTGCAACATTGTTCACAATAGCAAAAAGATGGAAACAACCTCGATGCCCATCAACAGATGAATGGATAAACAAACTGTGGTACATACACACGATGGAGTACTATGCAACGAGAAAGAACAATGGTGAATCTGCAAAACATCTCACAACATGGATGAATTTGGAAGACATTATGATGAGTGAAATAAGTCAATCACAAGAGGACAAATATTGTATGAGTTCATTATTATAAAAGAAAACAAGAAAAAGTTTATATAAAGAAAAAAAACAAGAAACATTCTTTGTTATCAGGGATTGGAGGGGGAGGAAGGGAAAACTACTAGCTAGATAGAAAACATGTGTTAACACTGGTAAAGGGAAAGGCAATACACAGTATGGGGAAGTCAGCACAACATGACCAAGGCAAAGGAAGACACTGAGGAATGCATGAATAAAGGGCACCCTATGGTAATTACTGTAACATAGACAATCCTGCAGCAATAATATTAACAAACAACAATTTACAAATGGATACATAGGTAGACAGGTATGATAAAGAGGTGTGGGAGGGTGTAAGGGAGCACAGTCACCTGCAGATATAGGTTTGGTCATGGGTATTTCTACATACATAATTGTAGGTGCTCTATATATATTAATATAGACAACAGAGCACACAAGGGGCACAATCATGGAAACTTCTCACACATAACCAAACACCTTGCAGGATGAAGTTCTTAGGCTCAAAAGCAAAGGATCATAGACTTGGGGGACATTTACGTCAATTGGCACAACATAGTTCATAAAGACAATGTTCTGCATCCTACTTTGGGGAGTAGCATCTGGGGACCTAAAAGCTTGCAAGCAGTCATCTAAGATACAACTATTGGTCTCTTCTCGTCTGGAGCAAAGGAGAGTGAAGAAAACCAAAGACTTGTAGGAGCAATTAGTCCAAAGGACTAATGAACCATATGAACCACAACCTACACAACCCCAAGACCAGAGAAAGTAGATGGTGCCAGGCTACCACCACTGACCACTCTGATTGGGATCATAACAGAGGGTCCTGGACAGAGCGGGAGAAAAATGTAGAACAAAAAATAAAATTCACAAAAAAGACCAGACTTACTAGTCTGACAGATACTGGAGGAACCCCCGAGGCTATGGGCTTAAGACACCCTTCTGACCTGGAACTGAAGCCACTCCAGGAGACCACCTTTCAACCAAACAATAGACAGGCCCATAAAATAAGCAATAGCACTCTAGAAAAATGTGTTCCTTAGAACAATCAATTATACAAGATCAAAAGGCAACATTTACACAAAAGCAAAGACGAGAAGGCAGGAAGCGGTAGAAAGTCCAGACGAAAGGAAACAGGGAACCCAGGGTGGAAATGTGGAGATTGCTAACACACTGTGGGAAATACAACCAATGTCATGGAACACTTTATGTACAAACTATCGAATGGGAAACTAATTTTCTCTGTAAACTTTCACCTAGAGCACAATAAAAAATTTAAAGAGAAATATAGTGAGATGATGTCAGGTTTTGGACTAGAACTGAACAATTTTATATGGAAATTCTTTGTTTCTAAAGCCATTTGTATTTTATTTAGAAGCATTTTATTCTTAATATATTTGTTTTCAAATAGGGTACTAATAACCAATAATTGCCTGGAGGGGAATATTTTCCAATTAATTCAGGTATCATGAGGTGAGCATAGGTGTAGTATAATGTTAGAAATCTGGACTAATTTTGGAGACTGCAGCTTGAATTAGTGACATGGCATGCAAATTTGTTTCAATGCTGCCATTTTTCAATGTGTTGTAATTCTGCTTTGGAACTGTGCCTGAGGACATTTGACAAGCTGTGCAAGACAGTCAGTCAACCATCTATATAATCATCCTTCGTTTTTGATCCAATGTAGAATTATCCACATTGATTACTTTTTCTCTCAGTTAGTATAAAGAATCTACAATTATTGTTGATTTTGATTCTTCTTGATTTTGAAAACATCACTTTACATAGTCATATCTTTTCCCCAGTCTTCGTGCTAAATGATTATTGACTGTTTCATATTTTTTCCATGCATAAAATATTGAATTAAATATTAATGTCATATTTAATATCACTAAAGACAGACTGAAATATGTGCCTAGAATAATTTAATTTCCTCAATAATCTACTTATGATTCATTCTTTGAATTCTTCTTCTTTCTTTCCTTCCATTCTTCACCCTTCAAGCATTTCATGAATACCTACTCAGGGTTATGAGCTTGACTAAGCTCTGGGTGGGAATGGGGGCAGAGGTTTTTTAAATTGATATTAATTTAATGTAAATGAGACCGTCTATCATGACTTGGTTCTGTGGGCTCACTAAATACCTCCTACATACTGAGAACGGTGTTAGGCCCTAAGAATTTTATACAGATATATGATGCATTCTATTTATACGCTACCTTACTCAATTTGGAGAGAGATAATATATCAAGACTATTCATCAGAATTTGAGCAAATCAGAGTGACAGAGCAGCAGTCTGATGTAGGTGATGACAACATACAAAAGTAGATGGTGATAAATATGGAATATCTGGTTAAGAATCTTAGATATTATCTTCTAGGCAGTGAGAGCGTACTTAATAGCTTTTGGGCAAGGAAGTTGTGTCTTATAAACATTGATTTTGTTGTGATATACAGGATGAATTGAAGGAGAGAGATCCTGGAAGCAGAAGAGCTATGGAAAAGACTAGTCATACACAGATTTGATACCATACAAGACTTACAATATGCAACCTGTCTCCTTGGTATATCTAATGATGCTACCAGAACTAGTTGCTGTTGAGTCAACTTGACTCATGGTGACCCCATGTGTGTCCGAGTTGAACTGTGCTCCATAGGGTTTTTTGGAAGAGATTTCCAGCTCTTTCTTCCGAGGTGCTCTGGGTGGACTTGAACATCCAAACTTTTGGTTAACTGCTGAGTGCTTTAAATGTTTGCACCACTCAGAGACTCCTAATGATGTTACATTGATAAGTAATACAGTAACAGTCATAATAACCAACTAAATAAAAATGTATTTTAGAAATGTGTCTGATAGATGTGATAGTAATGAGAGGAGGTAAAAAAAATTGACCGTAGTTTTAAAATAATTTATAATTCAACAGCATTATGAAACATAAACATAATTCAAAAGATGTAAATATTTTAAGAGAAAAGTGAAGGAATAGAGCTTATTTGACTATATCACTTTCACTTGTAAGGGCATCTATTCAGCCAAATAGTTTATTAGTATTTGAGAAGAGTTCAGACAGCAAAACAAATAACATTGTTAATTATTTGTGAGCATAAAATCTTCAGGTGGGGAGATTAATTTCTTTGGAATTTAAAAGAGAAACACACAGCTGCAATGCTAGACAGTTTACACATGCTGACTAAGGAGTATGCTTACTAAGGAGAAAATTTTTAGTGGAGAGGTGCCAGAGTAAAAAGGCAGAATTTACTGGCTATCTCTGATAATTTCTGCTCAAATGCTTACCATTTGGTAAGCATACCATGTATGAAATCAAGTAGTCCTTAGACCATGAGTAGAAAAAGTTATACAAAGTAAGAAGAAAATAAAACTTTCTTGCTATGCTTTCCTGTTAAAGTTACTCTCAAAATATTCAGAGTTGTGATGAATAAGAATTGTTTTATTTTCAGTAGAAGCAATTCCTTACTTCAGGAATCAGTATGAAGAAAAAGAAGAAATACCACACTTAGAGTGGATTCATTTGCTTTTCTTTTCTTTCTTTCTGTCTTTCTCTCTTTCTGTTTGTTTTTTTAAACTTGTCCCATTTGTGATATTCCTGCACACTGATTATACACCTCAATAGAGGTGTTCTACAAAGGCAGATGTCAGCCTTTTAATATTAACATAATGATCCACGAATTTAAAATGTTCACTGTTTAAGACAAGTGTAAAGGTTGGAACCAGGGTTGAAAACTAGCCCATATTCTTGTCCTGTTGTCTAATTCAATCTCAAGTTGTTGTTCTTGCTGTTGACTGGGTTCAGACTCATGAAAACCTCAAGTATAACAGAACAAAACGTTGCCTGGTTCTGTGCCCTCTTCTTTGATAGGTTTGTGTATACTGTTTTGGCTATTGTGTCAATCCATCTCTTGAGGGTTTCCCTTGCTCTCTGTGACCCTCACTTTACCAAATCTCAAGTTTCTATGTATGATATTTCACGAGCCTTAAACAAACTGCTGCCAAACACTAAAACAGAGCACAATTCCTAGGACGTATGTAATGGCATATAGTGTAATAAAGTGAATGTGAGGTAATAAGCCAAATTGGAGTTCACGATCCTACTCTGATACTTGCTATCTATGTGGCCTTGAGTAATTTTACAACCTCTGTAAGGATGAATTTATGGAATCAGCTAAGAATTGTATTTGACTCTCATAGGAGATCTGACCAGGGAGGCTTAAATATGTAAGTTTTTATATAATCATGTAATATTAAGTATGAGGGTAGGAGATTGATGATGTAGGTTCAGCTGCTCAAGGATGGCAATGACAAGTCTGTGATATTCTTTTGGCCTTTCTCGCATAATCCCAAAAGGCTGCCAGAAATCCGTCTAGTCAGCAACAGGAAGAAAGGAAGAACCACGCTCAGAGAGACATAAAGTACTATTCAGGAAGACTCACAATGACGTCCCAATGGCTTCATTTTATTGTGGTGCAAACGGTTAAGTGCTTGACCACTAGCTGAAAGGTTGGTGGTTTGAATGCTCCCAAAGGCACCTCAGAATAAAGGCCTGGTGCTCTGCTTCTGAAAGGTCACAGTCTTTAAAACCATATAGAGCCGTTTTACTATGCACACATGGGGTTGCCATGACTCAAAATCAACTCAATGGCAACTAACAACAACAACAACATCTGCAAGGGGGGAAGAAAACTGTGTGAGCACATTGCCTGGGATTCTGTTCATATCAGTTACTATGTTATAACAGTCTTGGTTGGTTACAAAACTTTGCATATAAACTCAATTTCTTGCTGGGGTTTTATCTTCTGAGTTCCATATTTAGAGAAAAGTATGCTCTACACATTCTTCCTCTCCCTCTAAAAAATATGTTGTTTTCTCCCTTTGCCACACTAATTTTTGTGAAAATAACGCCCATAAAAGAGTAATTCCTGATCCCTGGAATAAGTGATGAGTCTGCTATAAGAATTATAGCTTCTTCACACCCATTAGTAAGTTTAAAATACGTGGTTTTTTTTTTTTTTTTTTGTAATTTGTTGGAATGCTCAGGTCCAATGCCACCACATAACCCACCTGATAAAGCAGTGTAAAGTATTTGTAGGTAGAGTAATACAATGTGCGACTCCATAGAAATGCAAATAATTTTTAAAATACATATGCCATAAAATCTCAAATTTGAAAAGGACCTTATAAGCCTTCAACAACCACTCTCAAGAAGTAATACAAAGCTTTGCCATCCAAGTCAAAGTAGTTGCTTTAGAAATCTATAGATTTTATATATTGTATTCAATTTATACTGTATTTATATCAAATGGAGCCCTGGTGGCATAGTGGTTAAGAACTTGGCTGCTCACCAAAAGGTTGGAAGTTTGAATCCACCAGCCGCTCCTTAGAAGCCCTATGGGGCAGTTCTACTCTCTCCTATAGGGTTGCTATGAGTCGGAATTGACTTGACAGCAACGGGTTTTTTTTTTATACCAAACATTTAAATTTTTTTTTCACTGGTATGACCTGAAATGTCCTTAAGAGTGTTGAGACCCCCTATGATTATTCCTATGATTCCTATATCCTATGATTAGGATAGCAAAAGAAATACATGAAAGGTATAGCATAAAAAATCTAAGTCTCATGAGGAAGGATACTCAAGAACCCACAATGCCACCACTAAGGTGACAGCTGAAGCCAGTTCGTAGCAGTGGGCAGCTGAACTCAACTTCTGTCCTGGTGGTCTCCATGGAACCTGTAACTAGCCCCACATGATCCGAACTTGACTCGTCACCCTAAGGCAACCCATCTCACCATCCACAGATCTGCTGTTCTCCCTTATGATCCCTCCTCATGTTTTTATGCATTGGTTGCCAGTTCATAACAGTGGCTACTCACACATCATCTCTGTCCCTTGCTTCTGTTTGGCCTGTCTAATCCTTTTCAAGGCATCATATATATATATATATATATATATGTATATATATATATATACACACACATACACAAATAAATATTTTTTAGGGACAAAAAAACCCTTGTAGCAATTTGCCCATTTCTTACATTGATTTAATTACAGTCTATTTTGGCATCAACTTAGAGAGAAACAGCAAATGAGCTTTGAATAAGCTGCCCTTATATACCTATATAGACACACATCTACATCCATTCTATCTTCCCTGGCTGACTAGCTCTATTTCTTAGAATACCGATCAATGTCAAATTTGCAATTGATCAAGTAAGTTGTATAGGGAATTATTAAATTGTGTGTGTGTGTGTGTATATATATATAGTTGTTGTTATTGTTAGGTGCCATTGAGTCAGTTCCGACTCATAGTGACCCTATGTACAGCAGAACGAAATGCTGCCCGGTCCTGTGCCATCCTCACAATTGTTATTCTGTTTGAGCCCATTGTTGCAGCCACAGTGCCAATTCATCTTACTGAGGGTCTTCCTCTTTTTTGCTGACCCTCTACTTTAACAAGCATGATGTCCTTCTCCAGGGACTGGTCCCTCCTGATAACATGTCCAAAGTACATCAGATGAAGTCTCGCCATCCTCGTTTCTAAGGAGCATTCTGGCTATACTTCTTCCAAGATAGTTTTGTTCGTTCTTCTGGCAAACCACACAAAACTCGTTGCCGTCGAGTCAATTCTGACTCATAGCAACCTTGTAGGGCAGACTAGAACTGCCCCATAGGGTTTCCAAGGAGCAAGGTGGTGGATTTGAGCTGCCAGCCTTTTTGATTAGCAACTGAGCTCTTAACCACTGTGCCAAAAGGGCTCCAAACAAAAACCTCTGGTGACGAACTGGTTAAAAATTTGGCTGAATCCACCAGCTGCTCCTCAGAAACCCTATGGGGCAGTTCTACTCTGTCCTATAGGATCTCTATGAGTCGGAATTGACTTGATGGCAACAGGTTTTTCTGTCAGTCCATGGTATAGTCCATATTCTTGGCTAACACCACAATTCAAAGGCATCCGTTCTTCGGTCTTCCTTATTCATTGTCCAGCTTTCACATGCTTATGAGGCGATTGAAAAAACCAAGGCTTGAGTCAGGCGCACCTTAGTCCTCAAGGTGACGTCTTTGTTTTTTAACACTTTAAAGAGGTATTTTGCAGCAATTCTGTTAATAAAGAAGATGAAATAAGTGGATAGAGATAATAAGATGCCCCTTATACACATACCTCACAGAATTGTGGCAAAGGTTAAATGAGAAGTGCATGTGATTCTTGTTCTTATTACTAGAGAAAGCTGATATTTGTAGACTTTAAGAGAATAAACAAAATAGAGCAATTAGTATCAGGAGAAAAAAAATTAAAATGTTAAAAGAAGTCTTGATTCAGTATAGCCTCTCTTTTTGGTCTGAAGTATGCCTATTTTGGGGTTGTGCCCAGAAATATAGAAAGCCTCAAAATGAATGCAGCACATCATCTTAGGTCATCTATGCTAATGTAATATTTAGGAAGGAAAACTTTATACACAAAACCAATGCCTTCCCTTCACTGCACCCACTACCCACTAATTTCTAAGGTATGTATTTACTTTATTTTAACATATGGGTCATATCCATGCAAAATTTTGAGGAAAAAAAAAATCACCCACAGTGTTGTATCAAGATTTCTGGGAAAAAAATCACAAAAAGTTAAGCTAAAAATAGTTGTATGTATACCTATGTGTATATCTAGTGTTAAACGCTTGGCTTCAAACTGAAAGGTTGGCAGTTCGAATTCACCCAGAGGCATCTTGGAAGAAAGGCCTGGTGATTTACTTCCGGAACATCACAGCCATTGAAAAGCCTATGGAGTGCAGTTCTACACTGAAACACATGGTGTTGCCATAAGTCTGAGTCCACTCGACAGCAATTTTTTTTAATATAGTGTACACACATATATAACTGTATATATAAACATAATGTAAACATGTATATAGTTATATATACATATGTATGTACATATATATAACACAAGTTATAGTTCTATATAAATACATAACTATGCCTTTGCATTTATCTTTGTTCAATGCTTTAGTAACTAATAAAAAAAAATCAAATAGTATAAGGAGAACTTTTGGTTACGCAATAACTTTTTTGATATTCTACACGCCCAGATTATAAAATATGATGCAAAAATGATGCTCTGCAATTATGAAATTGTATGGAACTCTCCTCAATGCAAATCATCAATTCCATGAGATAATAATACCACAAGAACCTTACTTACTTCTGCAACATCTGATGAAATACTTAAAAACTAAAACAAACAAAAAAACCCAAAGAACTCCTGCAAGCAAACCAGGAGTTGAATAAAGCGTTGGATCAAGGACCTTAAAAACAAACAAACAAAAAAAGCAGCCAGTAAAACAACAATTATCTGACTTGGGCAGCTCCTAAGTGCTACCTATTTTTAGAAGCTGTGATGGGGAAATAGGACATGGTTAAGACATCCAGTACTCACCTACTTAAGATCCTCCACTGAGCTTCTGTTAAGGGTGATAGAAAAATTCAGAATGGTCAGTGATGATGCTTGAACAACATGATGAACATAATTAATGTTACTGCACTGTACATGTGAAGATTTTTGAAATGGCAAATGTTTTGGTACCTGTATATTTACCACAAAAATAAAATTGAAAAAAAAAAAAACAAACGTGATCAAGATTGGACATTCTGATCCTGTTTCCTATTACAGGCAGACCCTGGGTTACGAACATCCAACTCATACTTGCCCTTTAATGTTATGTAAATTGCCCTCACTTTGAAACCATTGAACCAACTCCTACTTGCAAAAAATTCTCCATCACAATCACCTTCACTTGCTGCACTTGCAGCTTTTAAATCATTGAAAAGGCTTTGAGCCTTCTCTTGCACTAACCCAAACCCACAGCTGTCTAGTCGATTCCAACTCATAGCGACCCTATAGGGTTTCCAAGGCTGTAAATCTTTATGGAAGCAGTTTGCCACATCTTTCTTCCACGGAGCAGCTGGTGGGTTTGAACCACCGGCCACTTTAACCACTTGTGCTGACAGGGCTCCCACCTTGCACTAACTCAACCAGTTGCCATTGAGTCGATTCCAACTCACAGTGACTCTATAGGACAGAGTAAAATTGCCCCATAGGGTTTCCAAGGAGCAGATGGTGGTTTTGAACTGTCGACCTTTTGGTTTAGCGGCTGAGCTCTTAACCACTGCAGCCACCAGGGCTCCTCTTGCACTAAAGTAAGGCTAAATAAGAACCATTTGACCCTGTCCCAACTTACCTACTAATTTGACTTAAAGACTTAAAGACACAGTTAGGAACGGATTTTGTTTGTAACCTGGGGATTGCCTGTAATTTTTTGGAGACAGATATGCTTCTTCTTGTTGTTGTTGGGTGCCATTGAGTTGGTTCCAACTCATAGTGACCCTATGTACCACAGAATGAAACACTGCCCCTTCCTGCACCATGCTTACAATTTTTGTTATGCTTGAGTGCATTGTTGCAGCCACTGTGTCAATCCATCTTGTTGAAGGTCTTCCTCTTTTTCGCTGACCCTCTACTTTACCAAGCATGATGTCTTTCTCCAGGGACTGGTCCCTCCTGACAACATGTCCAAAGTATGTAAGACGTAGTCTCGTCATCCTTGCTTCTAAGGAGCATTCTGGTTGTACTTCCTCCAAGACAGACCTGTTCATTCTTTTGGCAGTCCGTGGTATATTCAATATTCTTCTCCAACACCACGGTTCAAAGGCTTCAATTTTTCTTCGGTCTTCCTTATTCATTGTCCAGCTTTCGCATGCATGTGACGCGATTGAAAATATCATGGCTTGGGTCAGGCGCACCTTAGTCTTCAAGGTGACTTCTTTGCTTTTCAACGCTTTAAAGAGGTCTTTTGCAGCAGATTTGCCCAAGGCAATGCATATTTTGATTTCTTGACTGCTACTTCCATGGGTGTTGATCGTGGATCCAGGTAAAATAAAACCCTTGACAACTCCAATCTTTTCTCCGTTTATCATGATTTTGCTTATTGGCCCAGTTGCGAGGATTTTTGTTTTCTTTATGTTGAGGTGTGATCCATACTGAAGGCTGTGGTCTTTGTTCTTCATCAGTAAGTACTTCAACTCTTTTTCACTTTCAGCAAGCAAGATTGTGTCATCTGTATACCTCAGGTTGTTAATGAGTCTTCCTCCAATCCTGATGCCCTGTTCTTCTTCTTTTCATCCAGCTTCTCAATTATTGGCTCAGCATACAGATTGAATAGGTATGGTGAAAGTATACAACTCTGATGCACACGTTTCCTGACTTTGAACCATGCAGTATCCCCTTGTTCTGTCTGAACAACTGCCTCTTGATCTATGTACAGGTTCCTCATGAGCACAATTCAGTGTTCTAGAATTCCTATTCTTCGCAATGTTATCCATAGTCTGTTATGATCCACACAGTTGAATGCCTTTGCATAGTCAATAAAACACAGGTAAACATCTTTCTTGCATTCTCTGCTTTCAGCAAGGATCCATCTGACATCAGCAATGATATCCCTGGTTCTACGTCCTCTTCCGAATCTGGCCTGAATTTCTAGCATTTCCCTGTCATTATACTGCTGCCGCCACTTTTGAATAATCTTCACCAAATTTTACTTGCGTGGATTATTAATGATATTGTTTGATAATTTTTCTGCATTTGGTTGGATCACCTTTCTCGGGAATAGGCATAAATATGGATCTCTTCCAGTCGGTTGGCTAGGAAGCTGTCCTCCAAATTTCTTGGCGTAGACAAGTGAGCACTTCCAGCGCTGCATCTGTTTGTTGAAACATCTCAATTGATATTCCATCAATTCCTGGAGCCTTGTTTTTCGCCAATGCCTTCGGTGCAGCTTGGACTTTTTCCTTCACTACCATCGGTTCCTGATCATATGCTACCTCTTAAAATGGTTGAACGTCGACCAATTCTTTTTAGTATAATGACTCTGTGTATTCCTTCCATCTTCTTTTGATGTTTCCTGCATCGTTTAGTATTTTCCCCATAGAACCCTTCACTATTGCAACATGAAGCTTGAATTTTTTCTTCAGTTCTTTCAGCTTGAGAAACGCCAAGTGTGTTCTTCCCTTTTGGTTTTCTATCTCCAGCTCTTTGCACATGTCATTATTACACTTCACTTTGTCTTCTCCAGCCACCCTTGGAAATCTTCTGTTCAGTTTTTTTACTTCATCATCTCTTCCTTTTGCTTTAGCTACTCGATGTTCAAGAGCAAGTTTCAGAGTCTCTTCTGATATCCATTTTGGTCTTTTCTTTCTTTCCTGTCTTTTTAATGACCTCTTGCTTTCTTCATATATGATGTCCTTGACGTCATTCCACAGCTCTTCTGATCTTCGGTTGTTAGTGTTCAGTGCATCAAATCTATTCTTGAGATGGTCTCTAAATTCAGGTGGGATACACTCAAGGTCGTATGTTGGCTCTCATGGACTTGTTCTAATTTACTTCAGTTTCAACTTAACTTGCATATGGGCAATTGATGGTCTGTTCTGCAGTTGGCCCCTGGCTTTATTCTGACTGATGATATTGAGCTTCTCCATCGTCTCTTTCCACCAATGTAGTCGATTTGATTCCTCTGTATTCCACCCAGCGAGGTTCACATGTATAATCATCATTTATGGTGTTCAAAAAAGATATTTGCAATGAAGAAGTCGTTGGTCTTGCAAAATTCTATCATGCAATCTCTGGCATCATTTCTATTACCAAAGCCATATTTTCCAATTACCAATCCTTCTTCTTTGTTTCCAACTTTTGCATTCGAATCACCAGTAATTATCAATGCATCCCGATTGCATGCTCGATCAATTTCAGACTGTAGAAGCTGGTAAAACCCTTCAATTTCTTCATCTTTGGCCTTAGTGGTTGGTGTGTAAATTTGAATAGTAGTCGTATTAACTGGCCTTCCTTGTAGGCATATGGATATTATCCTATCACTGACAGTGTTGTATTTCAGGATGGGTCTTGAGATGTTCTTTTTGATGACGAATACAATGCCATTCCTCTTCAAGTTGTCATTCCGGCCTAGTAGACCATATAATCGTTCAATTCGAAATGGCCATTACCAGTCCACTTCTGTGCGCTAATGCCTCGGATATCGATGTTAATGCGTTCCATTTCATTTTTGACGATTTCCCATTTTCCTAGATTCATACCTCATACATTTCAAGTTCTTTTTATTAATGGATTTTTGCAGCTGTTTCTTCTCATTTTGAGTCGTGCCACATCAGCAAATGAAGGTCCCGAAAGCTTTACTCCTTCCACTTCATTAAAGTTGACTCTACTTTGAGGAGGCAGCTCTTCCACAGTCATCTTTTGAGTGCCTTCCAATCTGGAGGCTTCATCTTCCAGCACTGTACCAGACAGTGTTCCACTGCTATTCATAAGGTTTTCACTGGCTAATTCTTTTCAGAAGTAGACTGCCAGTTCCTTCTTCCTAGTCTCTCTTAGTCTGGAAGCTCTGCTGACACCTGTCTGCTATGGGTGACCCTGCTGGTATCTGAATACTGGTGGCATAGCTTCCAGCATCACAGCAACATGCAAGCCCCCACAGTGCAACAAACTGACAGACACGTGGGGGAGATATGCTTATAGTAATCTGCTTATTGCTACTAGTGATTGCAAAGAACTCCACTTCTTTCTATTTTAATGGGAATGTATAATTACAATTAAAAAAATATAATTGTTAAAAGCTTGGGGGGAAAAAAAAAGATCTCCACTCCCCCTGGGCACACAAGGGGATTACATTTCCCTTGCAGCAGGAAGGAGACAAGTGACTAATTTTTAGTGGGCTACAAGAGGAAATGTTGCTTGGGAGTTCTCCATGGAGCTGCACGTTGAAGAAGGCTGGATTCTAGAACCACTTTCCAGTGGCGAGATGCTCTGAATCCATAGCAGAGTAGACTTTGCAGAGAAGAGAAATAAACGTTTTTACATTCAGCAACAGAGATTTGAGGGTCTGTTTGTTGCTAAAGCATATGTTAACCTAATCTGACTAATGCAGAAGGTCAGTTGACAAAATGAAAGTTCCTTAATCCGGAGAGAAGCTAGCTGAAAGGTGGTAAGACAGCCTGGGAAAGAGTCAAACCAAAATTCCATAGAACAAAAGTCCCATATACTACCACCAGATTTTTTCTTTCTTTAAGACTAGGAGCGGCTTCCCTATTTATTATTTCCTTCCTTCTGCTAGCTTTGGGGTTTATTTTCTCTTCTTTTACTAGTACCTTAGGCTATAACATTAGGTTATTGATTAGAGATCTTTCTTCCTTTTCAAGCTATAAATTTACAGCTATAAATATCCCTCTTCATACTGCTTTTGCTGCATTTCATAAATTTTGGTATGTTGTCTTTTTGTTTTCATTCATCTCATGGTGTTTTCTGAGTTCACTTTTGATTTGATCTTTGACCTATTGGTTGTTTAAGAATGTATTCTTCAATTTCCACATATTTGTGCATTTTCTGGTTTTCCTTCTGTTATTGGTTTCTAGTTTCAGTCCATTAGGATTAGAAAAGATACTTTGTATAATTTCAATCTTTTTAAATGTATTAAGACATTTACCATATTTTTGCACAAATAACATGTACCTTCTACCTTTGTTTGTCTGTGTCCTCTCCTCAGGAGGCACTCTCACAAGTGCTGCCATGCCAATCCTCTTCCACATGTTACTGTGAAAAAATTAGCATAGTGCACTTACGGAATACCTCGCTGTGGGACGGGTGCTGCTGACAAATGAAGAACGTGCGTGTTATTTAAGTAAAAATATAGTATGTGGCCTCCTATATGGTCTATCCTGGAGAATGTCCCATATGCACCTGAGAAGACTGTGTATTCTGCTATTGTTGGGTAGAGCATTCTGTATATGTCTGTTAAGTCTAATTAGTTTATAATTTTAAGTCCTTCATTTCATTGTTGATCTTCTGTCTTGTTGTTGCATCCATTATCGAGATTGAGATTTTGAAATCTCCAACTATTATTGTGGAACTGTGTACTTCTTCTTTAAATTCTGTCAGTTTTTCCTGTACTCTCCCGTGCCAGCGAGCTGCTATATGAATGCTGCTGCAGTCCCCACCACCACAACATGGCTAAGGAATGGGGAATTGTAGCCAGTTGGCACATGTGGCTAACCTACAAAAGATCAGCTGCCTCTCTCCTCATCAGCCACTGCCCTGGTTGATATGTGTCCAACAGATTCCTAAGTTCCGAAATAGCTGATTCTAATTGCTCTTTCCAGTTTAATTGTTGTTTTGGTGGAGGAACTGAACTATGGATCTTCCTACTCAACCATTTTGCATGATGTCACTCTCTTTCACCAGCTTTTAAAATCTATGCAGAGGAATTTATATATATATATTTTTTATTTTCTTGCAATTTATGTTAAATTGGAAAAAAGTTCTTAAATACAAGGGTGTCATGCCATGTAAATAGGTAAGAGTAAGCCTTGGTACAAGACACTTAAGAAAAACAAGACTGATATTAATAGAATTTTACTTTTTAAACAAATCTGAATTTTGAAAAGAGAAAAGTAAGTAGAAGGATACAAATGTCTGGAATGGAAATATAAAGTTACAAACTCTTTACGACCTGCCAAGTTTGTCCTTAAGCAATACTTTCTGTAAAGATGCTTCACATTGATCGTTCTCCACTTAGGACCATAGACTTTTAAACGTTTCCATTATTGACATCTAAGGGATACATCAGTGGTTCCACATACATTTATTGATCACTTAGTAGTGCAAGGTACCCAGGGGCCTGCAGAAAACACAACGTTCTTGAATTCTAATACTTCACATTCTAGTGAGTGAGGCATAAAAGTAAACAAAATAGAAGTGGTGTTATGGACTGAATTGTGTGCCCCAAAAATGTGTGTCGACTTGGCTAGGCCATGATTCCTGGTATTGTGTGATTGTCCACCATTTTGTCATCTGATGTGATTTTCCTATGTGTTGTAAATCCTACCTTTATGATATTAATGAGGCAGGATTGAAGGCAGTTATGTTAATGAGGCAAGACTCAATCTACAAGATTAGGTGGTAACTTGAGTCAATCTCTTTTGAGATATAGAAGAGAGAAGTGAGCAGAGAGATGAGGGAACCTCATACCACCAAGAAACAGGAGCCAGGAGAATAGCCCGTCCTTTGGACTTGGGGTCCCTGTGCTGAGAAACTCCTCAACCAAGGAAGATTGATGACAAGGACCTGCCCCCAGAGCCGACACAGAGAGAAAGACTTCCCTTGGAGCTGGCACCCTGAATTTGGACTTCTAGCCTCCTATACTGTGAGAGAATAAATTTCTGTTTGTTAAAGCCATCCACTTGTGATATTTCTGTTATAGCAGCACTAGATAATTAAGACAGGTGGAATAGGAAATCTCATCTTGGATGATCCATGGAGGTGGTGATGTGGAGCTGAATCTTGAAGGATGGGAAGGAATTCACTGAGCACACAAGTGAAGTTAGGGGATTCTTGGCAAGGAGGACAATTCCAATCAGAAAACTGGAATATAATATCAATATATCTTATTCTAGGGACTGCACAAGTGAAGAATGGCAACAAATGCTCCTGGAAATATACTCAGAGGCAAAAATATGAATTTTTTTGCAATGTTAAGGAATAGTTTACCCTGTAGGTAATGGAGATCGTACAGAAAAAATAGTGAGTGATTTGATCATAGTTGTATTCTCCAAAGATCACTTTGACAGCTATGTGGAGGACCAAATGTGAGGGACAAAGCTTTAGGCAAGGAATTCAGTCCTTACATCACAATACCAAAAAAAAAAAAAAAAACGAAACAAAACCAAACCCATTGCCATCAAGTTGATCCCAACTCATAGCAACCCTATAGGACAGAGTAGAACTGCCCCATAGAGTTTCCGAGGAGCGCCTGGTGGATTCATACTGCTGACCTTTTGGTTAGTAGCCATAACTCTTAACCACTATGCCACCAGGGTTTCCTACATCATAATTTACATTCTCATAATTTCTTACCGCTACATCATAATAGAGTTAAGAGATTATGAGAATGTAAATATAAAAAGAGGAAATTGAATTGCAATTATCATAATTACAAAGAAGAAATTATTATAGTTGTTGATTAATTAGACATGGTTCTTAAGGATTATTTCATTTTTATACTTACAATGAAAACCTCGTATCTGAAGCTTTTTTTAAACAAGTAATTGCAATATGTTATTGAACTATTTAGGATTTGGTTTTTGTCATGAACATGCTCTTTATTTTTGTCCACCCAGCAAATGAATCCTCGTATTGATTTGAGGCATAACCCTCACTATGAAGCAAAGCCTGTCTCTCACTACAAAAGAGAAATATAAATAATTTCAGACTCCCCTAGAGCTGAGGAATGGGCAAACCAGTTACATGCTACCTCAGTGTATCAGGTGCATTGGCTCAGGACTTTGATTATGGATTCCACTGAACTGTTAATGAATTAAATGACCGTGACAGGCAATTCTTAATTGTGCATTAGTCTGGGTATTAGTCTTCATCCTCCCCCTACCCTTCCTTTTCCATTCATCTTTAGGACAAAAATAAAGGAAAATCTTGCAATGTTTCTACGTATTAAATTTAGTAGGTGGAAACTTAAAATAATGGTTAAAATGAGATGTTTAGATTAATGATACACTTGACATCTCTGTAATTTTCTTATCTCTTATTTCTATAGATGGCTGAGAGAAGCTACCTCTATTTTTACATATACGAGTTATCTATGTATAGATCTATTTTAGTCCAGAAATCACGTTGCTTATAAAAATTGTCTCTAGGAATTTATTATAGGGATTGTTTTACATTTTCATTGGCCTTGATCCTTAAAAATGCCAATTAGAGCTGATTGTGATAACATAGCTCTCTTTCTTACTTTTAATTAAGTACACTCATACCACAGTTGGCCTTACCTTACACATTACAAAGTGTTGACATAAAAAAAAAATCTGAATCATGACCTTGGACTTTTGAGAATGCTACTTATGTTAAGCAAATTAAATACGAGCTGTTTTGAACACTTTGTATAAGGTTCAATCTTGATCCCTACTTTTGGTAGATTTAGAGGTAAACTTAAATGCAAAATATTTAAATGCAAACAAGCCAAAAGATAACAGGGGCTAAAGAGCTTGGAACAATTACATGGGAGCAAGGAATCAGACTAGCGGCAGCATTGGAACCAGATTCATCAAGAAGATAACTTCCTGAGCTTAACAAACAAAAATATACCCTACTTGAATATTTTCTAAGTAATTAATAAAAAATAAATGAGTAATTATTTAACTTATCATATTTTTATAAAATAAATTGGACCATAGCAAATGGTCCAATTTTGAAAAGGGCATTAACTACTTGTAATCAAATTTTTGGGGACCCCTGGTGGCATAGTGGTTAAGAGCTACAGCTGCTAACCAAAAGGTCGATAGTTTGAATCCACCAGGTGTTCCTTGGAAACCCTATGGGGGCAGTTCTACTCCGTCATATAGGGTTGCTATGAGTTGGAATCGACTTGAGGACAATGGGTTTTTTAAATTAAATTCTACCAGCAAAGGACTGTATCACCCTAGGAGTATTGAACCTATTAATTTCTTTAGGAATTCCTTTCAAAATTGATCATCAAGCACTTCATCTCTTAAACTACTTCAGAGGTATAATTGTGGAATTAAGGCAATTATATCATGGAATGTGCTTATTCCTACTTTAGGAGATGTCAATATATATATATTTTTCTGTTTCTTTACACTTTGTTTTCTGATTTTTTTCAAAGTGCACATGTTACAAACGAAATACAATGAATAACGCTGTACACCATGCATTTCATATCACACAAAAAATTTAGAAATACTTGTGGATATTAGTCTGACTAATATCAACAACATAAGAATATAATTTAGTTGGATTTAAAAAATAAAAGTAAAAAGAAATAATAAATACAGAAAGTGTCAAGCAATTACCTGGTGATTCTAGGCATTTCCTCCTCCATGTGACAATTTTAAATCTGTTTTACTCTTATTCCAGTGAATGCTGTTTCTGGTCTGACCTACTTCATTATTCAGGTGCAATTGTGGTCTGTTGACTTCTACTTGCTTGGCTTTTGCTGCCAAAGAGCAATTATACCTGATCATTTGAGGTGGTTATTGCTGCTATTATCACTTGCCTGCCCAGCACCTGCCGAGATTTTCCCAAATACCATGACAACTTTGTTCAAGAACAAAAATGCTAACAAAGGGCTGTTTCATTCCCACATTTGCATTTCTTTTGGGAATCACAACTGTGGTGTTTGTTTTACTGCAACATTCTCTTTTTTGCTAATTTTCATACTAAACTTCATGAGTGTAATGTACTCAGTCAGAACTGGTATCAAGCCCCTCATTTTCTGCTTTGCATGGTTTCTATAGGACTCTGTTTTCTAGTGTACAGTCTTGCTATTGTTATTGTTTCCAGTTAATGTTTCTCAGAATGGTTTACGCTTCTCCACTTCCAATCTAAAATCAAACTTTTATAATACAGGATACAAAATGTACAAATGCAGTTGGCGGATTCTCTCAGTTCCCTATTGCCTCCTCGTTTTCTAGCCAAGTAGACCAGATGTATAATACTTCCTCTACTTTTGCTGATGGCTCTTCATTTTTTTATTCCTCCAGCTCTAATGACTACATTGTTCTTTCATATTGCCTGAATGGATAAAAGGTTTCATTTAAATTGAAGAATACTTGGCATGGATGTCTACAGTCCCAAATGACACCTAAGGCAACAGATGCATGGGATCATTTTGTGAAACTAACCCAGTCTTTGTGGGAACAAGCCAAATAATAAGATTTTCATACTATCTCACTTTTTGGATTAATTTAATGCATATTAGTGGTTACCTTCTGGTCCAGTTATTTTGGTTGTATACTTATGCCGGGCATATGAATGCTATTGTGAGTTGCTGTCAAGTTAGCTCCAACTCATGGCGACCTTATGTGTAACAGAACCTACTGATGAAGGTATATAAAAACGTGCATTAATTTTTCTTTATTAGTGCCAGATTTAGACAAGAAAGCACTTTGAGAGAAGATAATAACTTCTGCTATTATAAAATCATAGATTGAAATTTATTAATAAGTAATACTAATTTAAAGTCAATGATGCTAAAAATCTTGTCAGTTTTGGAGTACAAAATACAAAACCTAACCCTTGCCTTCCAGGAACCTGAAGTCAATTTGTGGAAACTTATTTATGAGGTTTTAACTATAAATACAAATATAAAAGAAGTAATGGTCAAGGTAGGTTATGATATTTGTCAGGGTCTATTTTGTCTTCTCCCCATCACACATGTCTACAATGGTCTCTAGGCCTTGAACTGCTCCCAGGGCCGGCAGGAGCCCTGCTTGGTCATATAGCACAGCTTCTCTTTGTCCCACAGTGTGGGGATTCGGAAATAATTTCCTGGTGTTGCATGCTATCCTTTCACCTCCTTCTCTGCTTGGCCTTATTTCTGCCTGCCCCATCACCTAAGGTTGTTTCTGACCTCTGTCCTGGGAGTTGGCACCATTCCCACTTGCTTCCTTCTTACTAGCTCAGCCCCTCCTTACTCCTAGTGTGCCATATGGCCAGTGTTGCACAAGAGTTCATGCTAATCCTTTTAGGACTGTGAGTGCCAAGTCAGTACTGCAGCTTATAAACTCTACAGGAATTTAAATAAGTGGGATATTGCTGTGGACTATGTTATCAGAGGTCTTGTTCCACTTAGAAATCAGATGGTAGAGAGAAATAGGTGGAGAAAAATAATGAACTAAGTCAATCATAAGAAATTACTTAAGAATAATGATCTGGGTTTGTTTGGACAAGAAGCCTTATGGAAAAATAGATGACAATGTAGTTTGGGGATAAATTGTGGATGTTCTTAAAGCTAAGAGGTTTGAAATTACAGTATGTGGAATGGAAAATGTCTGAAGATTTTTAAACATGGGAATGTCATATTTAAAGCAACATTTTAAGAATTTGGTGATTCAAACATTTCAAACATTGCTTACTTGCTTTGCTCTTTTGCCTTGTTTTATTGACGAGATGGTGTGACCATCAAAATAATAGAACTGTGGCTCATGTTCATCAACTTTAACAATCTTATAAATAAGATCCAAGATATATTATTGGTCCTTCACCCCTCCCTGTATTCACTTGCTTTGCCATGTGACTTTGCATCTCCTTGCACTAAGGGTGGAGTACAGTTCCCAGTCATTGATGTTGGGCTCGACCATGTGATTTGCTTTGAGCAATGACATGTGGGTGGATGTGACAGTATGCCAGTGCTGAGCCCAGACCTTAAGAGGCCTTGAGTTTTTTTTCACTAACTCCACTTGAGCTTCTGCCATCTGTTGAATTAGCCATCTGGCAAATGGAGAATGAAAAACATGTGGAGCAGATCCAAACCTAACCTGAAGCTTGAAGCCAAGCCCAGGTGAGCTCAACCTAGATAGGCTGACCCCCATTTGACAAGCAGACACATGAACAAGGAAAAATGACGTGTGTTTTAAGTCACTGTTTGTTTTGGGTAGTGTGCTAAGACAGTTTCATTGTATAAATAGCTTACTCATACACTTTTTTTCCACCACCTATCTTCCAGATTGTCATACTGTGGTGGCTTGCATGTTGCTATGATGCTAGAATCTATGCCACTGGTATTGCAAATACCAGCAGGGTCACCCATAGTGGACAGGTTTCAGCAGAGCTTCCAGACTAAGACAAACTAAGAAAAAAGGTCTGGTAATCTACTTCTGAAAATAAGCCAATGAAAACCTTAGGGATCACAACAGAGAAGTGTCCTATATAGTGCTGGAAGGTGAGCACCCTAGGTTAGAAGGCACTACACAACAGCCACAACAATGAACGCAAAGATAGCAACCATCATGAAGACAGCACAGGACCTGACAACGTTTTTTTTTCTGTTAAACATAAGGTCACCGAGAGTCGGAGTTGATTCCACAGCAGCTAACAGCAACAACGCTTTATTTTAAACTAATGGAGGAATGTAATCCAAAAGTAAAAGTGACTAGTTTACTGTCTGCTAAACATACTAAACAAAAAAATTATAATAATTTCTAGGAATCATTATATGAGAAATAATATCAACAAATCAGGGTCATGGGGGAACTGAATATTATGCCAATTCAGGAAAGATTGAAGGATGTGAGGAGACATAGACTACAGAAGAAAACATTAGGGCAGGAAGAAGGGAATATAAATTCAAATATTTGAAGGACATGTATTATTTAGCAAGTAATTGCAGTCTGTCTCAAACTGACTAAAAAATCAAGAATTCACATAACTGAAAGTTCAGAGTTTGGAGTTTTACACTGAGCTCAAAAAAGGCTCAAGCTCCATTTCTCTGTGGTTCCCCATGTACCACCTTTGTCTTCATGATTCTTTTTCAAAGCACAGGGTTTCTGTTGCAACTACAATAGGCTCATGTGCTCATATCCAGATGAAACAAAATATGTGGCTTTATGACTTTCTATCTTCAGAGTAAGAAAACACTCTCAGAGAGTTTTCCAAAAGGCCTTTCTTTGTATCTCACTGGACAGTATTGAGGTCATATGCAGTGCAGTAGTGTGTTGGTAAATTAGGGAAAAACAAACAAACAAACAATTTTGCCAAATTCTGTAGTGTAAATACTCCCATGATATCCTATTTCAAGCTACCAATGTTACATCACTGAACATAGAATAGGAAAGAGATGGGGACAATCAGCTCCAGTGAGCTGGTTCCGACACACTGATGGTCATGTTCATTTTTGAAACAATCGTTGGAATATATATAGGGCTTCCCTTCTTATTGATAACCACACATAAAAGTTTCTGAACTTCTAAATTTTCTACAATAGAACTGTCTAGCTTTTAAAATTAGAAAAATTATCACATTAAAGGAAAGACTATGTCATTGCAAAAAATTATTAAAAAGTCAGTACCCATTGGTTGTATTTATTCATTGGGCTTTACGGTTTGTATAGAATCAAAAAAAAACCAAACCCATTTCTGTCATGTTGATTCCGATTCATAGCGACCCTATAGGACAGAGTAGAACTGCCCCATAGGGTCTCCAAGAAGCAGCTGGTGGATTCAAACTGCCAAACTTTTGGTTAGCAGCTGAGCTTTTAACCACTGCACCACCAGGGCTCCTTGTATAAAATAGTTCAGAATTATTCAAAACGCTATTCTAGCATAATGCATCATAGCAGTCATAAATCACATTTGGAGCAATTAATTCTCATAAGAAATCAATATTTTGTTCAACATTTATTGCATATCTACTATGTTCTAGATACTATACTATGTTCTGGAAATAAAAATATAAACCTGAAATGATGTCTGGTATGAAGTAAAGCTAATAGGGGAGATAGACAGATATGCCAAAGATTAACGTAGGGCAGTAGATGGAAAATTATAGTCCATGGGCCATTTGGATGCTGCTTGTTTGTGTAAATAAAGTTTTACTGGAACACAACCATGCCCATTTGTTTATGTATTGTCTATGACTGCTTTCCTGCTAAAATGGCATACTTGAATATTTGCAAGAAACTGTACAGACCACAAAGCTGAAAATATTTACTGTCTGGCCTTTACAGAAAAGTTTGCTGACCACTGACATGGACCATGACAAGTGCTGAGATGGAGGTATGTACCAATTGAATTGGAAGCACAAATGTGGGGCATCTCAGTCTCATTCACTGAATGGGCTTTATATGCAGAAAGTAATAGAAATTCAATATTAGTGCACTGATTACCCAAATCTGAATGATTGTCCTTACATGGATAAACCATCTTGTAGGTTAGTTGAAATTTGTGAGACATTTTAGTTTCTTGTAAGGCATAGCATGACAAAAAGTGCTCAGCACAGCTGTATTCATTATGGTGTGTGAATTATCATTTGACTCTGTCAAACAAAATGATTAAATCATGTATTGATTAGTTTAACAACATCATATTTAAAGTAAAACTCTAAGTGTGACTTCTTATCTAAGGGTCAGTATGGATTTGCCTGCACTCTAGTGTATGTCACATAAAATCAGTCTTTCCACAGTATCTCTCTTTCTCAGATTAAAGGTCTTACATATCTTGAATGATTCTCTTGACTTACTTATTGGTTGCCAGTGTGGTTATTCATCTAATAATGTATTTAAAAGAGATTGAATACATTTAACATGGTTAGATTATTGTGATAGCATTTAATTTTTTATTAAAGATTTTTCCCTAAGAAATGCTGATACGTGTTCCAGAAAAGAGCAGATAAATGCTTACAAAAGTTATTAAGCTCTGACTTATTCTTCATTTTATTCTGACCTTGATCCACTTTAATGATAGGCAAGCATTGATAAAGCTTTTGTTTCTTTAACTCAGATTGCATCCAAATTAGGGATGGGATCTATCTATTGATCGATCAATTTATTGATAAATAAGTAGATATATAGGAAGACAGATATTTACACATGCATACATTTTTAAAACTACATGTACATATATATATATTTAATGAAAGGTTTGACTGTTTTGGATGCAATGATCGCTAATGAAATCTGTCGTCTAAGTAATCGGATACTGAATCTCCAAAATTAAGAACATGATTGTTTATTTTCTTAATTCAATAACTGAAGAGTGTAGTCTGAAATTGGAGTTCCTGGGTGGTGCAAATGGTTAAGTGCTTGACTACTAGCCAAGTTCAAACCCACCCAGAGGCACCTCAGAAGACAGGCCTGGCAATCTGCTTCTAAACGATCACAGCCTTGAAAACCCTATGGAGCAGCTCTACTCTGCACATGTGGGGTCGCCATGAGTTGGAATTGACTCTACAGCAACTAACAACAGTCTGAAATTATCTGAAACTTTCCATCTGCATGAAGAAAGAGAAGAGTCCAGAACTCCTCATGGTCCCAGTATTATGGCTCTGCTTTCCAAGTCTCTGCTACTCCAACAAGCAGGGATAAAAAGTAGTCCTCACCCCACCGTGTTCAGAGGGCTTCTAATAATACGGCTTCTTCCCCATTCTTCACCATGTGATGGCAAGAGGGAAGATAGGCCCCAGAGGCCAATGATCTCCATGAGACTCCTATCCCTCCTTCCTCTGCCTCCTAACAATCACAGCCTCACCATCTCGATCAGATTGTCCTGTCTTCTCCACCCAACCTGCTGCAATCTGCCCCATCTGGTAACAACTCTAACCTCTCAGTATTACCAGTCCAAAAATGAGGAGTCATCCTTGACTCTTCTTGCTCTCACATCTCCCCATATCATATCCCAACAAATTCTATTGTTGTTACTTACCAACCACTCTCCGCCATCTCTACACATACCAAATTACCTTCTTTTCTGGTCCATGTTGCCACAATCTTTGGCCAGAATTATTGCAATATTCTCTTAGTTGACCTCATTTATTCAGACTTTTGACCTCCACTGTTTATTCTCAGCATAACAGCCTAAGTATTCTATTTAAAACTTGCTAGAAGATGTCCTACTTTTTTACTGAGAACATGTTCTCCATCTTTCTTAGTATAAAAATAAAAATAATTAAAACAGCTCGCATGCTCTGACTGCCTGTTCTATGACCTCATCATTTTACATTATGAGACACTGGAATAAATATGTTGTGCTTAGCTTTAAGTTGAATATAAAACATTAAATCCAAAAGAAAACTAAAAGTACTACAGTTATATAAATGATATTCCCTGAAAAGTTGGCCATACATATTCTTTTCTTCCCAGTGAGGCACAAATTTCAGTAAACCAAGGCTGTAGACAAAAACCTCACCTATTCAGTATTCCCAAGTAACTACGGGGACAAGTTCTTCATTTTACATTCCCTCATTCAATCATTCTGCCTAAAGATCAAAATGTTTATGATTTCCAGCGTCAAATTTTTAACTTGGTGATGGAGAGGCTGATGTCTTGAATAACCAAGATTTTAGGCCCCTGTGGGCAACACCAAACCCCTAGTGGCACAGGGGTTAGGAGTTCAGGCTGCAAACCAAAAAAGTCGGCAGTTTTGCAAAGAATCCACCAGCCATTCCTTGGAAACCCTATGGAGCAGTTCTACTCATAGTTCTACTATGAGTCAGAATCCATTAATGGCAACAGGTTTGGTTTGGTTTTAGTTTGATGGGCAATGCCTGGCAAGCAGTCCAGGACATGTTAGTTGCTCTAAGTAGATAGAATGTAGGTCTATAGAGAAATGTAAGTACAATTTCCCTTTGTTATAATTGGGATGAAGAAAGCATGTTACTCCTGATTCTATTAATGGAGACAAACATATCAATAATATAAAAAGTAAGTGTCTTAATAAAACAAGATGTGATTTTACTTATGTGATATGCAAACTTGACTTGTTCTCCCTCAGAACATGGTATCTTTCAGGATAGTGCTCAGTGACTAGCGGTATAAAATGGCAGTCATGAGCACAGACTCTCCAACCAGACAGCCTGGATTTGAATCCTGGCTCTACTACTCAATAACAGCTGTGCCCTGTGCCTCCATCTCCTTATAAGTATAATAGTACCCATATCCCAAGGTGAATTTACCATGAAGCCAATGCAGCTTAAACTCATGTTCACAGAAATAAAAACAAAACAAAACCAAAACCATTGCTGGCAAGTCGATTCCAACTCATAGTAACCCTATAGGACAGAGTAGAACTGCCTCATAGGGTTTCCGATGCTATAAATCTTTACAGAAGCAGACTGCCCCATCTCTCTCCCACGAAGAGGTTCAAACCACTGACCTTTTGATTTGCAGCCAAGGCTATAGCCGCTGCACCATCAGGGCCTCTTGTTAGTAGACCAATACCAAAAACCAAACCCGTTGCTGCTGAGTTGATTCTAACTCATAGTGACCCTATAAGACAGAGTAGAACTGCCCCATAGGGTTTCCAAGGAGTGGCTTGTGGATTCAAACTGCTGAACTTTTGGTTAGTAGCCTAAACTCTTAATCACTATGCCACCAGGGTTCCACAGCAAAAAAAAAAAAAAAAAAAAAAGAACCCAAGATATTTTTAGCAAGTATGCACTGGATTCTGTTACTTGAACATTCTCATTTAACTAATAAGTGTATAGTGACATAGCAATAAACTTCAATCAGTGTAGGTCTAATTGAATTATTTGATTCTTGTTCTGGGAGAACTTCAGGAACTTCCCTGAGTGAAGCTTGAGATCTCTGACACTGCTATGCATAACTGGTTCTTTTTCACAAAATCATATGACTAATCATTATGTCAATCATTCTTAAATAACCTATTTATAATAATGGCTAACATTTACTGGGATCTTCCCTGTGTGCCTGGCACTGTTTTAAGTACCTAAAATATATTACCTTCCGTAATCCTCAAAAAAAAAACCTGGACAAGTTAATACAAGGCACTCTTTATAAAAAAGAAGAATTACAAAATTATGAATGTGAAAACTAGTAGGAAATTATTTATTTGCATGGGAAAAGATATCATGACAAATTACTGGAGTGTTGGAGATGGTCCTATTCTTTCGAATAACTTTAATTAATTTTCTGGAAATACCTTTTACAAAATGGCTCCAGGTAGCCCTGATTCCCTTCCTCAACTGTTTGTACAGGGACCTCCAAGAGTGAGGAGCCCTGAATTTTAAATGAGAAAAACATGACTCAGGACCATAGACTCCACCAGCCTGAGCCCAGAAGAACTAGATGGTGCCCAGCAAACACTACCAGCTGCTCTGACAAGGATCACAATAGAGTGTTCTGGACAGAGCGGGAAAAAAATGTAGAACAACATTCAAATTCACACACACACACAAAGACCAGACTTACTGGTCTGACAGAGACTGGAGGAACACCTGAGACTATGGCCCCCGGACACCCTGCAAACTCAGAACTGAAGCCACTCCCGAAGTTCACCCTTCAGTCAAAGATTAGACAGGTCTATAAAACAAACAATAACACACATGAAAAACATGCTTCTTAGTTCAGTCATGTATATGAGACCAAAAGGGCAACACCTGCCCTAAAGCAATGACGAGACCGCAGGAAGGAACAGAAATAATGGATGGATGGAAATGGGGACTTGGGGTGTGGAAGGGGAGAGTGCTGGCACTTCGAGGGGATTGCAACCAATGTCACAAAAGAATTTGCATATAAATTGTTGAATGAGAAACTAATTTGCTCTGTTAGGTTTCACCTAAAGAACAATAAAAAAAAGAAAAAAAGAAAGAAAAACATGATTTAATATGATTTCCTAGCTTCATTATCTATGCTCTTGACTTCTAGAACTCCTGTTAGGTAACTTTTGGATGGATTATTAACTTCTCATAACTTCTACCTAATATTTCATACATTTTGTTTGGCTCTGTAATCTGCATGATTTCCCCAGTTTTATCTTCTAGACTACATTTGGTTCTTTATAGATATCTAATTATTAGTCACTCTGTGCAATGCATTATTCTTATCTTTTAATCTCATAAATAATATATTAATTTCCTGTAATTCTTTTTTCTCTTAGTTTTTTATATAGTTTTTCAAAATATATGATTACCATATGAATTAAAATAATTATTTGATATCAAATGATTGTATTATTTTATCTCAATTTTTTTCCCATGACATTGGTTTTCCATTATTTTCTGGTGGCCTGTTATTCTGTTTTATATGCATGGATGGAGGAATTGAAAAAAAAGACCCATTGCTGTCAAGTCAATTCCAACTCTTAGCGACGCTATAAGGCAGAGTAGAACTGCCCCATAGAGTTTCCAAGGAGCATCTGGTGGATTTGAACTGCTGACCTTCTGGTTATCAGACATAGCTCTTAACCACTACACCACCAGTGTTTCTGGATGGAAGCATAGGTTAATTAATTAAGGCACCTGACATTGGACTTCTCTGAAGTTATGGAGGATTGTTTCCTTTGTTCATTTATCTTACTTGGACTGTTGACATCAGTGTCTGGATTTATTCTGGGGGTGGAAGACATTAGTATATTTTACTCTTGGCTAAAAGGACTTTTCCTTGATTCCACTCTCTCCATTTTTCCACTATAATAATCTGTTATGAAAATACTACACTAAATATGCACCAGAAAGGAGGAGATGACAGTCACCTAGCTCTTCAGACTGATAATCCTTAATGAATTGCTTGAGCGAGTAAATGTGGTAGGTAATCTCAAAGACAGCCACCACTGAACCATGTCTCCTGGTATTCCGAGCCTTACGTATCCCCTGTCCACCATGAACCTGGGTTGGCTCTGTGACTCACTTTACTTAACAGAATACAGTAAAAGAATGTTATGCCAGTTCCTTTCTCAAGAAGGCCTCCCAACTTTATGTTTTTGTGTCCTTGGGAGTGCTGATCTGCCACATAAGGAATTTGACTGCCCTACTGGAAAGATGTTGTGTAGAGACCACATGGAGAGGACACAAGGAGAAGGAGAGGCCCTGAAACTACGTGGAAAAAGAGAAAGACCCAGTCATCCTAGTGTCCAAACTGAGCTCAGCTTTCCAGCTCTCCCCTTGATCAAGATGTCAGATATATGAATGAATCATTTTGGATGTTCCAGCCCAATTGAATCTCCAGATGACTGCAGCCCAAGGTATCACATGGAGCAGACAAACTGCCTAATTGAGCCAATCAACCCACAAAAACATGAGAAAAAACAAAACAAAACAATAATGACAACAACACAATACTGTTGTTTTAAGCTATGTTTATTTATTTATTTCTTTATAACACTAACATCCTCTTATTTTGAAATGTCTCTGAAAGTTTACTGGAAAAAACTTAGCATCTTCAGCTAAGTTTCCACTATTCTTTCCCTACCAGTCTATTCACAGGTTCCTTCTATTTCCCAGAAGTTCCTTAAAAAAAAAAAAAAAAAGTCCTAGTGGCATCCTTTCAACTTTTCCTGAACTACAATATAAATTTCATATGTTTGCTCTAATTTCATTGGTACTCTGAAGCGAAAGGAAGGTCATAAGTGTTCTCAGTTCACCATCTTGTTCTTAACGTTAACTATTGAACTGGAGGACAATAGGTATATTATAATGTTCTCAATATTTTATATATTATATATAATACATTATATATGTTATAAATGTTCTCAGTAGTTCATTATTGAACTGGAGGACAATAGGCATATTATAATCTCAAATCATATGGATGAGGAAACTGACAGTTTGGAAGCTTGCTTAAAGTTACAACTAGGCATAGCTGGGATTCAAATTATTCCCACTTTATAGGTGAGGAAGCTAAGATATAGAGGTATAAAGAGTTCATATGATTATTAAGTGGTAAAAACAAACCCTGTAATTAGTTCTTTTATTTCAAAATTTGTGAGTTTTTCCACTATTAAATATTATAACAAGGAGAGTGAAAAGAGGAAGGTACTATATTTTAAACCATACAATATATATATTAGAGATTATCCACCTCAAATACAACCAGAATGCTCCTTTGATGAGGATGGCAAGACTTCCACTCTCTTACTTTAGACACATTATTAGGAAAGGTCAATCCCTAGAAAAGGACATCATGTTTGGTAGAGGATCAGCAAAAATGAAGGAAACCATCAATGAAATTAATTGACATATTAGCTACTATGATGGACTCAAACGTATCAGTGATCATAAAGATCAGGTCCAAGCAACATGCAGTCAATGCAAAGGACTGAGCAATGGTTTGTTCTATTATACATAAGGTAACCATGAATCAGAGCCCACTTACAGCAGCTAACAAATACAATTCACCTTAACCCAGATGTGACACACATCAGGTCTGCTCACTGTATAATTGTCAGAAGTAGCCACAAGTCTCAAAAATAATCTCAAGGGAGATTAGGAGAAGGTAAGAAAATCATGACATATTTGATGGGTACTAACTGACTCTACACATACTTTGGACATGTTATCAGGAGGGACCAGTACCTGGATAAGGACATCATCCTTGGTAAAGGAGAAGGTCAGTGAAAAAGAGGAAGACCCTCAACGAGAGGGATTGACACACTGGCTGCAACAATGGGCTTAAGCATAACAACGATTGTGAGGATGGCACAGGACTGGGCAGTGTTTTGTTCTGTTGTACATAGGGTTGCTATGAGTCGGAACCAACTCAAGGGCACCTAACATCAACAACAACAACTGACTCTAGGCACTGCTGGATAAAATGGCCCATTTGAGTCATCTTGAAAAGACCCTACTTGCTGGATGTGGGACCTAGCAGAAAGAGGATAAAATTCCTTACCAAGAAAATTATATGTGCTCTCAATGTAGCTATTGATCTTTTAATTTTTTACCTAGTATTCAATGTTTAGGTGGTACGACTGCTTTGAGGAAAGTATCACATTTATACACTTTTTAAAAAGTCTTCTTATCCTACTTAGAAATAGTCATACCCTTTATTTATGTGCATGAATGAATGGGGTTGCAAAAAGTCACAAAAGAGAATATTGTCCAGGTCAGGGAATGGCATGGTGACTCATCCCACTCTTAGCCTAGATGGGAACCTAGCAAGCCCTGTGTTCAGGTGGCATAGCTTTAAGATGGAGGGCAGATACCTGACTACTTGATCCACAAAAAATTTGATTAATGGGAAATAATTTCTCATTTTGTTAAGCTAAAGAACAACTTAATATTAACCTCAAACTTGGCCAGCAGGAAAACTCATACAGTCCTATCCCACCAAACTATGGGAATCAACTTCCCTAATGATAGTTCCTGCCACAGGCATTACTCTATCTCTCGTCTTCAGAATTTTTCAAACTATATTCATGGTTTCTTCCAGGTACCTGAGGACATGTCTGGTTTGTCCAAGAACTGTTTGGTGCTCTTCTCCAGCAGTGCTACACAGGGAACCTACCAAATTCTGCAACTCAGTAAGCATTCAGCAGAGGTGAACCCAAATCTCTATGAATGAGTCCTTTGGGGCCCCTAAGACTTAGATTGGAGGATAGAGGGAAATGCCATAGCAATCTCTGCTCATATGAAATAGTTTCTATAGAAAATTCCCTTAAAGAACTTTCAGCTTTCTCTTTTACGTACAGTAGACATGGATGATGGTTATGAAACCAGTTTGGCTACTGCTTTGTCCATTTTGCATTGATGTCTTTAGGGTGTCCATTTAGAATATTTAGGCTTTTGCCCTCCATTGCTGTAAGCTTTGGGTCTCAGTCAGAAATCTAAAGAATAGGATATGCCTCTTTTATCATTATGTTACAAGTATTTAAGTAGGCCATCAGATGGGATTTATTTTCTTAGAATTTTTATCCTGTAACCCTCCTCTTAGAATAAATGCAATATATTCTGAAATATTCCTTTCATTTTTCATTCTTATTTTCCTTCTAATTCCTTATCCTTGTTTTTCCCAAAACTCAAACTGATATATGGGCAGTAGTTAACTAGTTCAGGGTATGTGGTTATGGGAACAAGTCCAGCTCTATTTCCCACATGTCAAACTCTGGTCATTACTCAGTGACTGCTAAGAAGTCACTTTCTAGGTCTGTACACAAAGAAAATCAGTTACAGACCCTGATTCTAATCTAAAGTCAACAGGAAAACAAGGTTTAGACTCATTTAGGATAGGACTACACTCAAAGGGGAAAAACAAAAGACTTAAAAGATAAAAATGGCAATGTTTATTCTAAAGCAGTCCTACTACCTAAGCTTTGAATGCTGGATTATAGTTTAAGGAATTACTAGTAATAAGTTAAGAGATCATCAAAAAGCCATCCAGATTCCTTGGTAAGAAATTATTTTATTTCTCAATTAAAAAATATATTAATAAACAATCTCTATACCAATCCAAATGTTAAGAGAGTTACATGCCACTGCACTGCTGGGTGGGTTCAAACCACCAACCCTTAGATTAGTAAAAACAAACCCATTGCCATCAATTTTGACTCATAACGACCCTACAGGACAGAGTGGAACTGCCATCTAGGGTTTCCAAGGAGCAGCTGGTGAATTCCAACTGCCCACCTTTTGGTTAGCAGCCACACTATTAACCACTGCACCACCGGGACTCCTTTAGGTTAGTAGCTTATAGCAAATTCAGGGACAAAGAACCTGTGACTATATTGCTTTACATGATGGAAGGGATTTTGCTGATGTGATTAAGGTTAGGGACCTTGAGATGCAGAAATTATCCTGGTTGGGCCAAATCTAATTACCAAGCCAAAAACCAAACTAGTTGCCAGGGAGTCCATTCCAACTCAGGGTGACTCTGTATGTGTCAGAGTAGAGCTGTATTCCATGGGGTTTTCAATGGCTGATTTTTTGGAAGTAGATCATCAGACCTTTCTTCTGAGGCACTCCTGGGTGGATATGAACTACTAATCTTTCAGTTTAAGGTTAAGCTACTTAACTGTTTGCATTACCCAGGGACTCTAAAGGTGGAAGAGAAAAGCAAAAGAGAAGGTCAGAGAGAGATGACAGCATGAGAAGGATTCAGTACGCTGGTTCTGAGATGTAGGGACTGTGTGCAAGGACAGAGAGAGGCCTCTAGCAGCAAAGGGTGGCCCCCAGCTGCCAGACAGCAAGAAAAGGAGACCTCCTCATAGAACTGAATTCTGCCAATGCCTGAATGAGCAAGAAAATGGATTCTCTCCCAGAGCCTCCAGAAAGTAGTGCAGCCCTGCTGACACCTTGATTTTAGTCCCGTGAGACCCGTGTTGGACATAGAGAACTGAAAGATAATAAATGTGCATTTTTGAAGCCACTCAGTTTATGGGAAGGAGCCCTGGTGGTGCAGTGGTTAAGAGCTCAGCTGCTAACCAAAAGGTCGGCAGTTTGAATCCAACAACTGCTTCTTGGAAACCCTATGGGGCAGTTCTACTCTGTCTTATAGGGTCAGTAAGAGTCAGAATCAACTCCATGGCAATGGTTTTTTTTTTTTAATTTATGGGTGCTATGTTACAGCAGCAATAGAAATCTAATACAGTGACCATTAAGTAAAATGCTTTCTCTAAGTAGATAGTGTACATTTTCTTTAAACATTGCACCTGTCAGCAGTATCCTCAATGGTATATATTACTAGTGGCTATCAGCAGTGAATCTTGGCAGTTGATTTGTGTTGTCTCTCATCCACAGTAGTTAATCTCCACTGCTCTTTCAGTAATGGGTTTTCCTTGGTGGGGGCTCCCATTGACAATTGCAATGTTCAGCTGTTACTTTTTCTGGTGCCTTTTATGAGTAAACTGTTACTGTTGCTTGAGTATTATTTGGGCAGCCTATTAGGTAGATCTTGATTGCCAGGTCTGCTGGTTACCGCTGTGAACTTTGGGTGATTAAACTCACCATTTTGAGTCTCAGTTTTCTCTTCTATTGAAAGGTAATGCTACACAGCAATCCTGCTCCTAGGTATTGACCCAGGTGAGTTGAAAACTGTTCTGTATGTGTCTATAATGATCTCAAATCCCATAAGCTGTAAGACACTATTAGGCTTTCAAAATACTTACATATAAGCACTCATAATATGAATTTTGAAATAGAAATAAGACTATCTTTGTGAGGTTCTCTAACATTAACCATAAGTCATTAGAAACCTGGAAGCCCTAAGAAAGTTACTTAGAAAATTTCTGAACTTAGACATAGAAACATAGAATCATGCAAAGTATGTAAATGATGTAAACAACCTTTATGTTAAGTTGACTTTGATCAGACACACTATGATAAAGAAGACACAGTTAATCTTTGTAAACTAGCACTGAGATATAAATCTAAACAACCCCCCTAATTTCTAACCTTGAAGAATAGCTGCATCATTCAGTTACTCTCTAACCCTGGAGAAAAGACAGAACACACTAGACTTTGAGGTCACACTGGCCCTTGTGGTGTGTAGCCAAGGTGACAAATTCACATATAAACCCTAAATTTCTGCTCATTCACTGAGAGAAGGTAGAAATGGAACTGAGATTCTGTCTGCCACCTTTGACCTTGGACCCTAGCTATGAGGGACTTCCACTGAGTTCCAGCTGTTGTTAGGCCTTCCTCCTGAAACCTCTCATTAAAGGCGAAAGCCTGAAGTCTAAAGATTTGGACTCTAACCATTGAACTAACATTGTAATTGATAATTCTAATTCTCCGGTTCTAAATAAATGTTGTGAAGTCTTGGGTGCCTTGCCAAGACTACCTGGCAATAAACTAAACAAGTTTATGCATGTGAAACCTGAGTATCTCTCTATTAATTTTCTAAGATAAAATCCTCCAAAATAAAAACTTACGTCTGAAAACATATGTCCATGTAGAAACCTGCACATGAATGTTTTATAGCAGCTTTATTCATAAACCAAAAATTGGAAGCAACAAGATGTCCTCGAATGGATAAACAAACTGTGGTACATCCATACAATGGAATAGTATTCAGCGATAAACAGAAATGAACTATCAAGCTTCAAAAAGACATGGAGGAACCTTAAATGCATATTGCTAAGTGAAAGAAGCCAGTCTGAAAAGGGCATATACTATTCAATTCCAACTATGTGACATTCTGGAAAAGGCAAAACTATATTGTTATTGTTGTTAGTTGCCATTGAGTTCTGACTCCTGGAGACCCCATGTACAACAGAATGAAATGTTGCCTGGTTCTGTACCATTTTCACAATCACTGATATGCTTGACTCCATTGCTATAGCTACTGTGTATTTGGAGTGACTTCCAGCCTAGGGGGCTCATCCTCCTATTGTGATCCATAGGGTTTTCACTGGCTGATTTTTGCAAATAAATTGCCAGGTCTTTCTTCCTAGTCTGTCTTAGTCTGGAAGTTCCTCTGAAACCTGTCCACCATGAGTAACCCTGCTAGTATTTGAAATAGTGATGGCATAGCTTCCAGCATCATAGCAACACGCAAGTCACCACGGTAGGACAAACTGACAGATGGCTGGTAGGACAAAACTATACAGACAGTCAAAAGATCAGTGGTTGCCAAGGATTCAGGGAGAGAAGGGAAGGAGGAATAGCGAAGGAGGAATAGGTGAGCCGACCCCGTTGCCGTTAAGTCAATTCCAATTCGCAATGACCCTATAGGACAAAGCAGAACTGCCCCATAGGGTTTCCGAGGCTGTAAGTCTTTATGGAAGCAGACTGCCACAGCTTTCTCCCACAGAGCAGCTGATGTGTTCAAACTGCTGACTTTTTGGTTAGCAGCTGAGCACTTTAACCCCTGCATAACCAGAGCTCCTTATAGGTGGAGCACAGGGCACATTTAGGGCAGGGAAACTATTCAGTATGATACTGTAATGGTGCACATATGACATTATGCATTTGTCAACGCCCATAGCACTGTGCAACACAAAGAATAAACTCTAATTCAAACTAAGGACTTTGTTGTTGCTGTTAGGTGCTGTCGAGTCAGTTCCAACTCATAGCGACCCGATGTACAACAAAACGAAACACTGCCCGGTACTGCACCATCCTTACAATAATTGTTACGCTTGAGCCCATTGTTGCAGCCGCTGTGTCAGTCCATCTCGTTGAGGATCTTCCTCTCTTTTGTCGACCCTCTACTTTACCAAGCATGATGTCCTTCTCCAGGGACTGATCTCTCCTGATAACATGTCCAAAGTACATAAGACAAAGTCTTGCCATCCTCACTTGCAAGGAGCATTCTGGCTGTACTTCTCCCAAGACAGATTCGTTCGTTCTTTTGGCAGCCCATGGCATATTCAATATTGTTCACCAACACCACAATTCAAAGGCATCAGTTCTTCTTCTGTCTTCCTTATTATTCATTGTCCAGCTTTCACATGCATATTAGGCTATTGAAAACACCATGGTTTGGGTCAGGTGCGCTTTAGTCTTCAAGGTGACATCTTCGCTTTCCAACACTTTAAAGAGGTCATTTGCAGCAGATTTGCCCACTGCAATGTGTCTTTTGATTTCTTGACCACTGCTTCCATGGGCATTGATTGTGGATCCAAGTAAACTGAAATCCTTGACAACTTCAATCTTTTCTCTGTTTGTCATGATGTTGCTTATTGGACCAGTTGTGAGGATTTTTGTTTTCTTTATGTTGAGGTGTAATCCATACTTTGATCTTCATCAGTAAGTGCTTCAAGTCTTCTTCACTTTCAGCTAGCAAGGTTGTGTCATCTGCATATTAATAATAATGTATCAATACTGGTTCATCAGTTGTAAAAAAAAATATTCCACAGGAATGCAAGATGTTAATAATGAGAGAAAGTGTATGCAAGGGATGAGGGGAACTTATGGGAACTCTCTGTACTTTCTGCACAATTTTCTGTAAACCTGAAACAGTTTTAAAAAATGAAATCTCTTTTAAAAAGATAGTAACTCGGACTTCTGGAAAAATGGTGCTCTAGGCAGAAGCACCACGCCATCCCTCCACAGCAAACATCCAAAAAACTAAGCCAAACAGAGAAAACAACAATCCTGAAGCCCTAAAACATCAAATGTAGAGGTAAAGAACTCAGCCAAGCACCAAATGGAGTGAGAAAACTGACAGAGAATGGAGACCAAGGAGAGATTCATGCAGAGGTCCCCTAGGAGCTAACGCAGCACGGATCCACCATCTTGGACTCCTATCGGAGACCAGCAAACAGGGGGTACGAAAAAGCAGCTTCATGGAGCTTCCAGCGGGAGACAAAACAACCAGTAATTTGCAATATATGCTTTCCCACTCCCCACCCTTCTTCACCCCCACTCGTCCTCCTTGGCTTCCCCCGGCCAAATCTCTTGTCTGGGAAAAACTGGCTGTCTGGATTCAAAACACCCGAATGGTCAGGCTCTCTGAGTGCCATCTGTTGGCTGCTGGTGTTGCTTTTTTCTGCTTCTTTTGATTCCTTCCTTACCTCTCACCACCTCCCCCTCCTTTCGCTCAAATACCTGGCTCCGTGTACCATCTTTGCTTCTTCCTGAGGGGCTGCAGAGCTCTGGTAATTTGTGATGTACGCTTTCCCACTACCTACGCTTCTTCACCCACACTCGGCTCCCTCTGCTTCCCGTGGACACAGTCTCTTGTCAAAGAAACACTGACTGCTTGGATTCCACCAGCCCGCCCTAGCTGGCTCTCTGAGTGCCATTTGTTGGCTGCTGGTGTTGCTTTTTTTTCTGCTTCTTTTGATATCTTCCTTACCTCTCACCACCTCCCCACTCCTTTCGCTCAAATACCTGGATCCGTGCACCATCTTTGCTTCTTCCTGAGGGGCTGTGGGGCAACGTTCGAGTCTGGAGCTGCTTCCTGGTCTGGGCTGCTGTGCTGGTGGGATCCCGGGGCTTTCGTTCATTTGTTTGTTTAGAATTGTTAGTTTGTTTTCTTTTCCTTTTCTTGAGTTGGGAGCCTTTTCTAGCCAGGAGGTACTGCGTGGAAAGGCAACTACCCCCTCAGCTTGCACAGATGTACAGAGGGATCCCTGAGGACATTTCTTTTTCATTGTTTTTTTTCTGTTTTTTGGGGGGCTTTTCTTGTTCTTTTTCTTTTTTAATTTGTTTTGTTTTCTTTTCCTTCTTTTTCCCTTTTTGTCTTTCTTCATTACTCAGTTTCTAGTCTCTTATATCTTCCTTCTTTTCTTGTTCCCTGAATACCTGGCATTGTATACCTCTACGCCCTCTAGACAGGCTGTACTGCAACACCTGAGAGTGACTTCCCCAGGCCTCATAGCTGCACCAGTGGGATCCCTGGGAACTTTCCGGTTCTTAAACCTTTCTGATTTTTATTTATTCATTCTTTTATTTTCTTCCTCTTCCCCTTTCTGTTTTTCTCCATTGCATAGTCTCTCATCTCTTCACTCCAACAGAAAGCTCCCCTAGCATTCTTTTTTGTTTGTTTCTATGTTTTGGGCTCCTGTTCCTCTCTTTTCTCTCCCATATCCATCTTAGCTCCACACATAACAATCTCCCCGCTGCAACCTGCCTACCTGTACTGTGCGCTTAACATCACATCACCAAGCAGCACAGACACAGCCTACTGGAACCTGCCTTGCACTGACTACCGACCGGCCCTGGTGGCTGTATTAAGTGCCACAAACAACCCATCCCAGTGACTCCTCTTCAGCTAGACCTGCCCTGCTGTACCATATCTGAGTGACTGACCCTGCCAATTGGAGAAGGAGGCGAAAAGGATTGTGTGCACAAACGAGCAAACAACAAAGAACACACAGTCCGCCTGCTCAGACATAGTCAAATTTTTAAAAAAAGGGATGAAACAAACAAATCTACAATCAATAAATGAGAAAAATAACCACTGAATGCCCCGAAAACAGCAGACAATATGAAAACATTTACGAAAACAGGACATGATGGATCCAGTAGGCATCCAAAATAAAACACCAGATGACTTTCCAGTGGAAGGAAATACACTAGAATTACCTGATAGGGAATTCAAATCTCTAATACTCAGAAATCTCTAAGAGCTGAGGCAAAAAGCTGACAAACATGAGGAAAAAATAGACAAATAAATGGAAAATACAGACAAAAAATAGGAAGAATTCAGGAAAATGATGCAGGAACAAAATGCTAAAATAAATTCACAACTAGAAATTATACAAAGACAACAATTAGAAATCCAAAAGATAAACAACAAGATTTCAGCAATGGACGGTGTCATAGGAGGGCTGAGAAGCAGATTTGAAATGGTGGAAGACAGGATCAGTGGAATTGAAGACAAACACTTGGATACAACCCTGTTACAGGAAAACTCAGAAAAAAGAACAAATAAAAATGAAGAGACACTGAGCGTTGTGTGGGATACAATCAAAAGCAAAAATTTTCGAGTGGTTGGAATTCCAGAACAGGGGCAGAAAACAGAAAACACAGAGAGGATCACTGAGGAACTGCTGACAGAAAACTTCCCCAATATCATGAAAGATGAAAAGATGGCCATCCAGGAAGCTCACCAAACCCATATAGGAGAGACCCCAGAACAAAATCACCAAGGCATATCATATTCACACTCGCCAAAACCAAAGACAAACAAAGAATCCTGAGAACAGCTCGTGAAAAACAAGAAGTCACATACAGAGGAGAAACAATAAGACTAAGCTCAGATTATTCGGCAGAAACCATGCAGGCAAGAAGGCAATGGGATGACATATATAAAATCTTGAAAGAAAAACATTGCCAGCCAAGAATAATAAACGCTGCAAAACTCTTGTTCAAATTTGATGGTGAAATTAGGTCATTTCCAGATAAACAGAAATTAAGGGAATATGTAAAATTCAAACCAAACTTACAAGAATTATTAAAAGGAGTTCTTCTATCTGAGGACAAACAACTTCAGCTCACAGGCAGAATCTAGGATGCAGGATCATATCAGCCAGATACCAATCGAGGAAATGACCTCTTGAGGACTATCGAAAACCAAAAGAAATACAACAGGGAATCAGAGCAGTTAATCAGTAAATGACAGCAACAGCAAAACAATAAAAGAGAGAATAAAGAGCATAGGTATAAAACCTTCTAATGGAGAGGAAGGCAAGGCAATATCAAGTAATGGTAGACTGCTTCAAACTTAGAAAGACAAGGGTAAAATTCATGGTAACCACAAAGAAAGTTAACAAACTTACTCATAAAAAAAGAGGAAAAACATAAAGTCTCAGCAAAAACAAAACCTACAAAAACAAAAGAAATGAAAAAAAATTCACAAACAAAAGTAACTCAGCACAAGAGAGTAAGAAGAACAAAGAAAACTTCAGCAGCGCAAAACAAAGCACTACAAAATGACAGCAACAAACTCACATCTAGAAATAATTATACTGAATGTAAATGGACTCAATGCACCCATAAAGAGAAGAGTGACAGAATGGATAAGAAAACAAGATCCATCAATATACTGTCTACAAGAGACACACCTTAGAAACAAAGATGTGAATTTATTAAAAGTCAAAGGTTGGAAAAAATATATCAAGCTAAGAACTACCAAAACATAGCAGGAGAGTCAATTCTAATCTCAAATAAAATAGACTTTAAAACGAAATCTACCATAAAAGACAAAGAAGGACACTATATAATGATTAAGGGGACAATCCATCATGAAGACATAACCATAATAAACATCTATGCACCCAATGACAGGACTCCAAAATACATAAAACAAACTCTAACAACACTGAAAAGAGAAATTGACAGTTCCACAATAATAGTAGGAGACTTCAACACACAACTCTCAGTAAAGAACAGAACAACTAAGCAGAAACTGAGCAAAGATACAGAAGACCTAAAGGGCACAATCAGGTAACCTGACCTCATAGACATATATAGAACACTCCATCCAACTGCTGCAAAGTACAAATTTTTTTCCAGAATAGACCACATCTTAGGCCACAGAGCAATCCTCAACAAGATACAAAACTTAGAGATAATTCAAAGTATCTTCTCTGACCACAATGCCATCAAGGTAGAAATTAACAATAGAAAGAGTAACGAAAAAAATTCAATTACATGGAAACTGAATAATACCCAGCTTACAGATCACTGAGTAATAGAAGCAATCAGAGATGGAATCAAAAAATTCCTAGAATCAAATGAGGATGAAAACACATCATACCAAAACCTTTGGGACACAGCAAAGGCAGTCCTCAGAGGACAATTTATAGCAATAGATGCACATATCAAAAAAGAAGAAAGGGACAAAATCAAAACATTAACTACAGGACTCAAACAAACAAAAAGAGAACAGCAAAAAAGCCCACAACTACTGGAATAAAGGAAATAGTAAAGATCAGAGCAGAAATAAATGAAATAGAGAACAGAAAAACAATAGAAAGAATCAACAAAACCAAAAGTTGGTTCTTTGAAAGAATCAACAAAATCGACAAACCACTGGCCAGACTGACAAAAGAAAAACAGCAGAGGGCACAAATAACCCAAATAAGAAATGAAATGGGGGACATTACAATAGACCCAACTGAAATAAAAAGGATTATAACAGAATATTATGAAAAACTATATTCCAACAAATTTGAAAACCTAGAGGAAATGGATAAATTTCTAGAAACACACGGCCTACCCAAACTACAACAAAGTGATGTTGAAAATCTGAACAGACCCATAACAAGAGAAGAAATTGAAAAGGTAATGAAAAAAACTCCCAACCAAAAAAAGCCCTGGCCCAGATGGCTTCACTGGAGAATTCTACAAAACATTTACAGAAGAGCTTGTACCAGTACTACTCAAGCTATTTCAGAGCATAGAAGAGGAGCAACACTTCCAAATTCATTTTATGAAGCCAGCATAACACTGATACCAAAACAGGGCAAAGACATCACAAAAAAAGAAAATTACAGACCAATATTTCTCATGAATATAGATGCAAAAATTCGTAACAAAATTCTAGCCAATAGAATTCAGCATCATATCAAAAAAATAATACACCACGACCAAGTAGGATTCATAGCAGGTATCCAAGGATGGTTCAACATTAGAAAATCAATCAACGTAATCCACCACATAAATAAAAGGAAAGAAAAGAATCACATGATCATCTCAATTGACACAGAAAAGACATTTGACAAAGTCCAGTGCCCATTCCTGATAAAGATTCTCAATAAAATAGGTATAGAAGGGAAATTTCTCAACATAATAGAGGGCATCTATGCAAAACAAATGGCCAACATCATTCTTAATGGAGAGATCCTGAAAACATTCCCCTTGAAAACAGGAACAAGACAAGGATGTCCTGTATCACCACTCCTATTTAACATTGTGCTGGAAGTTCTAGCTAGAGCAATAAGGCAAGAAAAACAAATAAAGTGCATCCAAATCGGTAATGAAGAAGTTAAACTGTTCCTGGTTTTAGACTGTATGTTACTATACATAGAAAACCCTAAAGACGCTATGAGAAATCAACTGGAACTAATAGAAAGATTCAGCAGAGTAGCAGGATACAAGATTAACATTCAAAAATCAGTTGGATTCCTATACACCAATAAGGAGAACGATGAAAAGGAAATCAGGAAAACAATACCATTTATAATAGCCCCTAAAAAGATAAAATACTTAGGAATAAAACTGACCAGGGATGTAAAAAACCTATACAAAGAAAACTACAAAACACTACTGCATGAAACCCAAAGGGATCTACATAAATGGAAAAACATACCATGCTCATGGATAGGCAGACTCAACATTGTGAAAATGACAATTCTACCCAAAGCAATTTACAAATACGACGCAATCCTGATCCAAATACCAACTACATTCTTCAAAGAGATGGAAAAACTAATCATTAACTTTATATGGAAAGGGAAGAAGCCCCAAATAAGTAAAGCACTATTGAAGAAGAAGAATAAAGTTGGAGGACACACAATACCTGACTTCAGAACCTACTATACAGCTACAGTAGTCAAATCAGCCCGGTACTGGTACAACGACAGATACATTGACCAATGGAACAGAATTGAGAACCCAGATGTAAATCCATCCACCTACGGGTCATCTGATTTTCGACAAGGGCCCAAAGTCCATCAAATGGGGAAAAGACAGTCTTTTTAACAAATGGTGCTGGCAAAACTGGATATCCATGTGCAAAAAAATGAAACAGGACCCATACCTCACGCCGTATACAAAAATGACTTCAAAATGGATCAAAGACCTGAATATAAAGCTTAAAACTATAAAGTTCATAGAAGAAAAAACAGGACCAACACTACAGGCCTTAATCCACGGCATTAACAGGATACAAACCATAACCATCAACACACAAACTCCAGTAGATAAGCTAGATAACTGGGATCTTCTAAAAATGAAACACCTATGCTCTTCAAAAGACTTCACCAAAAGAGTAAAAAGAGAACCTACAGAGTGGGAAAAAATTTTTGGACAGTACAAGTCAGACAGAGGTCTAATCTCCATAATCTACAAGAAAATCCAACACCTCTCCAACAAAAAGACAAATAATCCTATTAAAAAATGGGCAAAGGAAATGAACAGACACTTCACCAAGGAAGACATTCAAATGGCCAACAGACACAGGAGGAAATGCTCACGATCACTAGTCATTAGATAAATGCAAATTAAAACCACAATGAGATACCATCTCACCCTGGCAATACTGGCACGAATCAAAAACACTGGAAATAACAAATGTTGGAGGGGCTGCGGGGAGATCCGAACTCTTATGCACTACTGGTGGGAATGCAAAATGATACAACCATTTTGGAAAATGATATGGTGCTTCCTCAGAAAGCTAGAAATAGACATCCATTCGATCCAGCAATCCCACTCCTAGGAATATATCCTAGAGAAATAAGAGTCGTCGCTCGAATAGACATATGCGCACCTATGTTCATGGCAGCATTGTTCACAATAGCAAAACGATGGAAACAACCTAGATACCCATCAACAGATGAATGGGTAAACAAACAATGGTACATACACACAATGGAGTACTATGCAATGAGAAAGAACAATAATGAATCTGTGAAGCATCTCATAACTTGGATGAAAGTGGAGGACATTATGCTGAGTGAAATAAGTCAATCACAAAAGGACAAATATTGTATGAGACCTCTATTGTTAAAACCCATGAAAACGTTCACATGCAAAATGTAACAATCTTTGTTGGTTACCAGGGATGGGGGGGAAATACTAAATAGGCAATAGATAAGTGGTAGCCTGGGTGAAGGGTGAGACAGTGGACAGTACAGGGGAAACTAGCACAACTTGTACAAGGAAAGGTCATGGAAGCCCCATAGACACATCCAGACTCCCTGAGGGACTGAAATGCTGGGCAGAGAGTTCTGGGAACCATGGTCTCGGGGAACATCTTGCTCAATTGGCATAACACAGTTTATAAATACAGTGCTCTGCATTCTAACTTGGTGAGTAGTGTCTGGGGTCTGAAAAACCTGTGAGTGACCATCTAAGATACTCCACTGGTCTCACCCCTTAGGGAACAAGGGAGAATGAAGAGAACAGGATACAAGGAAAAGATTTAGTCCAAAGGACTAATGACCACAGCTACCAAGGCCTCCACAAGACTAAGTCCCATACAGCTAGATGGTGCCGAGCTAACACCACTGACTGCTCTGACCAGGATCACAGCAGAGGGTTCTGGACAGAGCTGGAGAAGGATGTAGAACATAATTCTAACTCACAAAAAAAAGACCAGATTTACTGACCCAAAGGCGACTGGAGAAACCCTGAGAGTATGGCCCCCAGACAGCATTTTAGCTCAGTGGTGAAGTTATCTCCGAGGTTCACCGTTCAGCCTGGGAGTGGACAGCACCGTAAAACCAAATGGGACTAATGAGGTACAGGAGTCCAGTGACAAGGGCCAGAAGGCAGAAGGGGACAAGGAAGCTGGTGATAGGGAACCCAAGGTTGAGTAAGGATATTGTTGATGTGTTGTGAGATTGTTAACCATTGACATAGGGCAACTTGTGTAGTAACTGTTAAATGAGAAACTATTTTGTTCTGGAAGCCTTCATCTTAAGTGAGAATAGCAGCACAATTGTAAGAGCGTAGTCAATGTCACTGAACTGCGTATATAGAAATTTTTGAAATGGTGTATCTTTGGCTATGTTTATTTTCACCAAAAAAAAAAGTTGAGAAGTTAGAGGGTTGACATGTTGTGGGGTTGTTAACCAGTGTCATAAAACAATATGTGTACTACTGTTTCATGAGAAACTATTTGTTCTGTAAGCCTTCACCTGAAGTACAATAAAAAAATAAAATAATAAAATTTAAAAAAAAATAAAAAAAGATAATAACTCATCCTTCCTCCATAAGGATTAACTGACATGGCATATTGTGATGTGCTCACCACAATGCCTACATATAGCGGCACTTGGTAAACTTTATATTCCATCTCTTTCCTCTCCCTCATTCATTCTTTCAACAAATATTAAATTAACATCTTAAAAAATAAAAAACAAAGCAGTTACCGTCAAGTTGACTCCAACTCATGGCGACTCCATGTGTTTTAGAGTAGAACTGTTTTCAGTGGGTGAGTTTTCTGAAGTAGATTACCGGGTCTTTCTTCTGAGGTGCCTCTGGGTGTTTCTGAACTGCCAATCTTTCCTAGGCACTCGGGATACATCAGTGTAGAAAACACAAAAATGCCTGTTGTTATGAAACTTAAATTCTAATGTAAGCTCCACTGATCATTCTGGCATCATCCTATGTGGTTTTTATCAGAAGTAATGTAATGATGCGTTGCACAGTGCCACACATTTATTTATCATTTCTGGTTAATCTTGTTTCTCTCCTGGTATGGAAGAACTCCATGCTGATTCATAACTAAGTTTAGTATCTAACAGAGCTCCCCTGTGCATGACCTTTAAAGACAGAAAATAAGCAAAAACCATAAAACATTTGCAATGAGTGATTTAAAAAAAAATCAAAGAAATAAAAACCAAACCAGGAAGCCCTCAATGAAATCCTCTGCAAAACTTCAGAGAAATGTCTTAACCATAGAAAAACTCATGAATAGTCTGAAAGCAGAAACGATTTTGGAATGGGATATCCAAGACCATTGTTAACTATACTTACTAATGATTTCAAAATGAAGTTTCAAGTTGAACAGATGGCTCTATTTCAACAGTGTTACTATTAACTATGCAATATAAATAAGTTTTGTTTGCTTATGTTTAAGTGCCAATTATATTTTTATTTACTTTATTCAATTTTAATGCATTATTTTGCCAGGCATGATTTTTCTGAGAGAAAAAAATGATATGCTAATTTTAAGTTGTAAAATGAACATTTGGTCTAAAAATACACAATGTGTCTCTTATGCAAATAATGGTTTGCATTGAATTTTCTTTTTTTGTCATTCAATCTCAGCAAATAGAAAAAGCACAATTTCCTGTTGAATAATTCTTATTTTTGGATTATTATTATTATTATTTAGTATCTAAAAATTTCCCTTGGGACAACTGAAATTCTTAGGATTTGAATTTCTGGAGACTGGTAAAACTGGTAGGTGTCATCCATATGTTTAGTCCTCTGTTGTTAGGTGCCTTGGAGTTGATTTTCAACTCATAGTGACCCCATGTGACTGAGTAGAACTGCCCCATAGGGTCTTCTAGGCTGTAATCTTTATGGGTCCAGATTGCCACATCTTTCTCCCACAGAGCCACTGAGTGAGTCTGAACGGCAAGCGCTTAACCATTGTCCTTTACGCAAAGCCATTGACATTCAATTGAACAAACAAACACAATTTTTTTCAAAGGTGGGCTAAATATTTGTAGCAGGAACTAAATCGATGCTAACTTCTGCAATCAGCCCAAATTCCTTGAAGTGAAGAGTGGTTTATTAGGTAAAATTCAGTCCAGATGCATTGTCTAATTTGTTCTGCTACTGAAAAAGACAAAGAAAGTTCTACTCTTTTCAGCTGCCAATAAAAGGAGTGAGTTTGACCAAGCAGAAAGCTCTTAGATGGAGAGATGGAAACTAGGAGAAGAGGAGTGGTTAAAGAATTGAGAGATTTGTTTGGGGTGTGTGGAAATTTTTCTTTCCAGAGGTGGGAGCAAATTTACAAAAGAGTAGGTGAATGCTTCAGTGAAGTAGCAAAGAAGCACAGCTAACTGGTACTATAGAAAAAGGGCTTTTGCAGAGTGCCTTTGACCACTCACCAAGTTTCACCTCAGAAGTAGGCCCAGTCAAGCATGTACGCGTGCGCGCGCACGCGCGCGCGCGCACACACACACACACACACACACACACACACACACACACATTTACGCCTGTTGCTGTTGAGTCAATTCCGACTCATGACGACCCCATGTGATAGAGTAGAACTGCCCCATAGGGTTATGATCTTTATGGAAGCAGATAGCCTGGCCTTTTTTCCATGCTACCACTGTGTGAGTTCAAACCACCAACCTTTAGATTAGTTAGATGAGCGCAAACCATTTGCAATACCCAGCACCCAGCCACCAAAACCAAACCCGGTTGCCGTCGAGTTGATTCCAACTCATAGTGACCCTATAGGACAGAGTAAAACTGCCCCATAGGGTTTCCAAGGACTGTCTGGTAAAATTGAACTGCCAACCTTTTGGCTGGCAGGCAAGCTCTTAATTACTGCACCACCAGGGCTCCCAGGGCCCAGCAGTCCATCATTAATACAGACAACCACTCTGCTTTTCTTTTTCCTAGCATCATCAAAACAGATCCTTTCCCCGGGAACCTCCTTCTTTTCTTCATGTAACACTAATTCATCCTTCAGATCTCAACATCAATGCCTCTTCCTCTAGAAAGCCTTGGACAACTTCCCAGTCTACGTAAGGCAATTTTCCTCCTCCTTGTTCCCTTACTATCCTATACCAGATTTTTAGATTTTTCTTATTTAATTGTATGTGCTCTCTTTGTGAACCCTAGGTCTTTGGTATGGTGTCTACCATTGTTACAAGTGAATTCCAAGCAACTCTCTTGTAATACTGTAAATATTGTATTTGTGGCATGACTGAAAGAAAATCTGAGAGTCGATTCAACTATTTAGATCAATGTGTGAACACAGTCAGTGCTTTCCCCAGATCCCTTTAGATCTTCTTTCTCATTTCTGTGTATTTACATTCTCATGATAAATGGCAAAGAAATTGAAGTTGTCAAGGATTTCATTCTACTTGGATCAGCAATCAACAGTCATGGTAGCAGCAGCCAAGAAAGCAAATGGCCTATTGCATTGGGAAAATCTGTTGCAAAAGACCTCTTTAAAGTGTTCAAAAGCAAAGGGGTCACTTTGAGGGCTAAGGTGAGCCTGACCCAAGCCATGGTGTTTTCAATCGCCTCATATGCATGTGAAAACTGGACAATGAATAAGGAAGACTAAAGAAGAATTGATGCCTTTAAATTATGGTGTTGGTGAATAATAATGAATGTATCATGGACCTCAAGAAGAATGAACAAATCTGTCTTGGAAGAAGTATAGCTGGAGTGATCCTTAGAATCGAGGATGGCAAGACTTCATCTTGCTTCCTTTGGACGTCATTGGGAAAGATCAAACCCTAGGAAAGGACATCATGCTTGGTAAAGTAGAGGGTCAGCGAAAAAGAGGAAGACCCTCAATGAGATGGATTGACACAGTGGTTACAACAATGGGCTCAAACATACCTACTATTGTGAGGATGGTGCAGGACTGGGCAGCGTTTGTTCTGTTATATATAAGGTCGCTGTGAGTCGGAGCCGACTCAATGGCAACTAGCAACAATATTCTTATAGTTCATCCAGTCCACTCAAATGCTTTTACATTCTACCATTACTTTGTAAAAAAGTGTGTATCAATAAGAAAAACAAGGAATCGGTAAATGGGTCAAATTGAAACAAGCCATCATCAGTTTTCTAGCTACCTAAAAGTCAGAATTATGTCAAAGAGAGGCTAAAAATATAGTATCTTCTGAATGTATGAATTGGAAATATAAATCCCAACATATGGAGAGTGCAGCTTTTGCAATTGAGATTTAGTATATAAAAATCACTGAACCTTTTATAATTTCACTCATCAAAAGTATCTGAGCATCAAGTTGGCATAATAAACTTATACATCAGAAACATAAATAATATTGTAAACTTAAGTATCTTTAAAAACTACAGCCTTAACCTTCAAATTTATTTCCAGATGAACAGAAGTTCACAGAATCGTTTTCTCCTAATCAAAATAACTCCTCCCCTTGATTCTACAGAAATGAAATGAAATGGCTAAAATCATGTTATTTTGTGATAACAATTTTACAGCTGCTAAGAGGGAGACATTTTTAAACTTCCCATATCTATTATAAACGACACTGAAATTATCATCCTTAGATTGAAGAAGGGGGTGAAATATTTGTCACAGTATAGTCTCTCCACCCCACCATCCTGAGAAGAATGTGATGTCTCAAATTAGAGAGTGCATACAGCATTACTTATTTTCAGTCTTTTGCAGAAGGAGGAGAGAATTGGGCCTCAGGAGATAAATAGAGATCAGAACAAAGGGAAGCGAATCAGTTCATGTGAGTGTCTCAACACCCTGGGTGGTAAACCCACAGTCATCCAAGAAACAGATGCTAGGCTTGAAACTCAATTTAGGGGTGTCAGTGAATTGCATTAAACCTTGTATTTTATTTTCCTTGTGTAAAAAAAAGAAAAGCATGTTTCATTTATCAAGCCCAACCCTACTTTTTTCAGATATTCTCTTCTGATGTTTGGCTTTAATTTCATATTCCCCAGTGTGTTCAAATAGCTCCTAAAAATTATGCCAATGCAATTTTAAATAAATTAGTTTATATCTTACTTAAAGAGTTGCAACACTATAGTCAACATAACCTATCACAAAACGTTTGACTTTGTTGTTTTGTTTTGTTTTAACAGAATAGAACATGAGTCATACGTTTAAAGCTTTGATATATTTGTCTTGTTCTAAAGGCTGTCTTGGATCAGAGAAGAATAGACAGGTAGCAGAGTGAGCAAATGACATGAATGGCAAACCTGCAAGGAAATATTTAATTGTCTGTAAAAAAGAATAGCTTGGGATGGTTTTGTATTACACAGTCACCGCTCACATTTATTATACAGCCTTGAAAAAATAGACCAATCCACTGATTTGGATATTACAGTTATTAAGAGAACAGAAATTACCCTCCATCAAGTGTTTCTGAGGGAAGCTTGACTCACCGGGAAATTTTCCTTTTTATAGGATTGGGTCACGTTAAAAAAATCAACCTAGCAGTATTGTTTCTATGTTTATGTTTAAGTACAAGTTTATGTATTTAAATACTTTTAAATACAGACAGATATTGTGAATGAAAATATAGCTATCTTAATATAAGTACTCTAATTCAAAGAATGAAAATTTATACTACTGTGGGTATTTATACAGCTACATTTATAAACCAGTCTTATTCTTTGTTTCCATTCAATGTTCCCCTTTTTTCTTTCCTAGGCAGGGCTGTTGTACATTGCATGTGATGATTTATTTTCATTTGTTTTGTGCCTTCATTTGAATAACTTGTGAACTCCTGGACATGTCTTTTTCTCAACCGACTTTTTGGCTCCGAGATTTACTAGACATTGGAAAGAATTTTGTTATCATTAGATATTACATAATGATTTATTTGTATTTAAAAAATGTGTTCTGGGTTCAAACAGATCATTCAATCTGCATAGAGTATTCAAATTTTTTGTTGAAAAAAGAGATAGTTAACCAAAGAGAAATGATATTAAGAAAATGAAAATATAAATGAAACCACAATAATACAGAATCACAATATTAAAATTCCCAAGTCTGACTTTAATGGAAATAATTAACCTGTGCATAAATGTATGAATCTGATGAGCATCAATGAATTATATATGAAGACTTGTGAGAAGCAATTTAATGTTTTATTATTTTTATTTGCTAAAATTCCTCCTAAATCCTCATTCCTTTTCAGTGGTGGCTAACCTCCTCTTTGTCTTTTACAACAATGTCAATGAGAAGTCTTATTTTCAAGTGACTTTAAAGAGGGAATGTGATAAAAGAAATATTAAAAGAACTTACATTTATCCAGGCAGTTCTAGTAGATAGTAGTTATATATATGTGTGTGTGTGTGTGTATGTTATATGAATACTTATGGAAAATATTCAGATAAAATAGAGAACATGAATAAAACATATTTGTATAGGTTATCTAGGAATATATGAGAATATATGGCAGTATTCTTCAAAAGCAAAGTGATTTTGGCACTTGACATAGTTACATGGACAATTAAGGCATCTCAGAATTAAACTAAAACTGTCAGGCCGTTAAACAAACCAGTCTACATATCAGCCTCTCTGTTTATCTTTGCTTTAACAGTGTTTCAGCTCAGACCTCCTGAAGAAGTGTCAGTCGCTCATATCCTTACTCTGCCTTTTCAATAACACTGAACAGGTATCTTTCTAACAGATAGTAAAGTAAAGGCACAATGGATTCTGGTGATACTTTTTGGAAACATCTGACTTTTGGCCAAAGCGTGCACATGTATACATTTGGGGGAGGCAGTGGATCTGTATGTGTGTCTATGTTCTGTGTTTGCTGCGTGTGTTTTGTGTCTGGATCATTGCAATTTGGTGTTTTGATTTAATTGTCGGGTACATTGCCCTTTCATTCGGTGGGGGGGGGGCATAGATATGCCCTACTTTCCAAAAAGTATTTATGTACTTATTGATTTAAAAGCTCTACCTAACATTTACTGGATTAAGTTTTTACAACACACAGACATTTTAATCAGCCAAATAAATTTTTCATTATTTTAGAACATTGTGATAAGTATAAAAACAATCATTGTTAGGATACATATATGTATATAATATACACATATATGTATATAATACGCATATATATCCAGCTTACATGTACATATGTAACATATGTATATATGTATATTATATACACATATATCCAGCTTATATATATATATATGTATACAAGTATACAATATACATATATATGTATATCCAGCATACAGCAATTAACAGGAGCAAATACAGTATCTCTTGAGTCACAAGCCAATAAACACAGGAGAACCAAAAAAACCAACCCCGTTACCGTCGAGCAGATTTTAACTCATAGCGACCCTATAGGACAGAGTAGAACTGCCCCATAGGGTTTCCAAGCAGCGCCTGGTGGACTAGAACTGCCGACTTTTTTTGATTAGCAGCCAAACTCATAACCACTGCGTCACCAGGGCTTCCAAACACAGAAAAGCAAGTAGAAAATAAAAACATTCAAACAAAAAGAGTCCTTATGGTGCACAGTGATGGGCAGCATGACACTTTTCCCACATTAAAAGTGTCATTTCTTATAAGCAAAACAGAATGCTTCTGGAAAATAAATATGACAAATCAAACAATTCAAAATTCACATGAAGAAATTTTATCTAATCAGGTAATGATTTGTTGATGCCTATGTGAATGGCAAAAATTTGATTTCTAATACCAGTGAAGAGAGGAAAACAGAAGTAAAGTTTCTGCTTGTGTATTATTTGTAACTTCAGAGAATTAAAAAATGCCTTATGATGATTTTAAATATTTCATTAGAAAACTTGTGTAATGATAACAAAAATAAAACTTTGAAAATGGAATTTAGTAATATCGTAGTTGTTGTTGTCAGCTGCTGTTGAGTCAGCCCCTGACTCACGGTGACCCCATGCACAATGAAACAAAACACTACCCCCGTCGTGCACCATCCACAAGATTGATTGCAGATTGGACTGTAATATTGTGGTATATATATAAGTACGATATTAAATACCTATTAAAAATTTACTGCTTCCAATTAGGAAACTTTATTCCCTTTTTCAACACTGGGGCACAGAACGATGTGGAGTTCCATAAAAACTTTCAAATCCAAGAGAAAGGCTTTCCTTTAAACTTTAAATATTGGATACAATGAAAAGCCCTCTTGATCATTTGTGAATGATTTACCTGTGGCAGATGTTGGCCAATGCCCTCCCAGAACAGGGGATCAGGAAGGACAGAAGCCATAGAATACGAATTACCTGATGAAGATGAAAATGGAACCCCTCGGGTCCAGATGCATAAACTTCCTCAGAACAGGAACATCCCTGAGGAACTCTTAGTTAAACTGAAAATTACAGTTTTTCCACACCTCTAAAGGCTTTGCAAAACATACTGAGGAGACAGCAATGGTTTTCTAACCATGAAGGAACGAAATATGACAGTAATGAACAGAATCTTTTTTAATGAGCAATTTCTTCTTAGAATAATGATTCCCGGTTTCAAATCTGCAACCAACCCAAGGAAAGTCTATAAAAAGTAATGAGAGTCTGTGGGATTTGCCCCCTGTGAACATTTCAAAAAGTCTAACAGTGTTCTCTCAAAAAAATGTTTTGAAAGCCACTAGTGAAAATCGTTTTCAAAACATGAGGTCTGTATGGGAAAAATAATAAGAGGGCCCTAGTTAGTGAAGAAACTGGAAGTCATTGTTCTAATACAGAATTTCCCAAAGTATGTTACTCAAAACCCTATTATGAGAAAAAAATTCAAAGGTTAAATATATTAGGAAATGCTCTGTTTAACAAAAATAAGGAAACAATCTGCCAGTCTATTAATTTCCAAGAGCAGAATGGGGGAAAAAAATCCCAAACTTACGTTTTGTGCATAGGATATACATAATGCATACATGTATGCATGCATATGTACATACATACATACATGCATACATAACATACGCACACATATATTTAGAGCAGCTGGCAGAGCTAATGCTCCACAGAACTCATCTTGGGTAATGTTTAGTTAGATGATAGAGCCAACCCAAAAAGACTGCATGCTGGAAGATAAAACCGCCCAGATATGCTTAGAGTCTTTATTTCACTCTGGGGGAATAATCTGGGCGCCATAAAGCTTTTTCCGGAGGTTTCTGCTGACCCAGTGACTCAAAGTCCTCTGTCTTGGAATGCGTAACCTTGAAGTTTGCTTTCTGACTTCCTCTACAAACTGTCAGCCCAGGGTTATGCTTAGTCACTTTTCATGATACCATCTGGGAAACTAAGAGCCTGAGTTTTCTTAACCTTCAGAGAGGTTATGTCATGATTCAACTAAACGGCAGCATCACTGTGTGTCAGACATTCCAGCAAGGAAAACGTGAACTAGGCTGGCTGTGGATTTAGGGATTCTTGGAGCCTGTGAGGCCAATGAGTTAACCAGGGAGGTGATCTGACCAGATACCCATGTGTTACTCTTACTAAGCATGGCTTATTGGAGAGTCAGGATTTGTAAGCAAAAAGACAGAAGGTCTGAATCTCACATTTGACCATTAGCGGTTCTGTGAATTTGATTAGCTTATATAATATAGAAGATTCCAGTAAGTATCACACATTAAACAAATGTTTTATTATTAGTGAAATAGAACACAAACATTTTCCTTTAAGTTATCTTGCCCCTACTGCAGTAGTCCCTTGAACCTCTTTATCCCTGTCTCTTCCTTTCATTCTGTGCCTCCCGTAACCATAAGACCACAGACAATGATTCTGTGTACCATAAAATGTTTCTGTTTCCACAGCAATTTCCTCTTCAGCAGAGGATCTCTGGTGATAGATACATAATGGGAAATGAACACATTTCTCAAGATGGATTTTCAAAGACTGTGAAAGAATATTAGGAGAGATATTTCTAGTTGCACCATCTCCCCAGCATTCCAATTTGTTTGGCAGCTCAAACCCATCCAGTGGCACCATGGAAGAAAGGCCTGGCAATATGCTTCAGTAAAGATTACAGCCAAGAAAACTCTATGAAGCAGTTTTACTCTTTAATACATGGGCTCGCCATGAGTCAGAATCTACTCGACAGCAATGAGCCTAGATTTTTTAGTTTTTATGTGGGAGACTAAGTCCTCCCAAAGCTGACCCTTATTCCCACTCCCAACCCTCACACTTCTAGGAACCCGTGGAACCCTTTACTTCAATGCTTTGATAATGGAAATTTGCAGCATATTATCAATTATCTTTCCTACTATTTTTCATTACCCTGTGCAAGCATGGAGGAAAAAAATCTTATTTTACATGTATTTTGTTCGGTTTTAAAATACTTCTCAAACTTTAATTTCATTTTCCACTTCATGTCTTCATTCTATCTCCTTTTATAACAATATAAACCAAAATTAATCATGTGACTTCAGCACTAATTGTGAATAGTAGAAACATGTATGAAATCCAAATCTATCACTAAACTCACACTGTGATGGCTCACATGGAAATTTTACATAAATATCGTGAATCAAAAACAAGATCATTTAGTACCACTTAAATATATGTGTTTATTGCAAACTTGCTGATGTTCAGTGGCCCCTGCTGTTTGAAGTTGTTTATTTGCTGGGAAATACTTTAATGATTTTTCTGTTTTTGGCCAAGCCTTATGTCACATGTAATTTTACTAACAGTTCTACCAAAAGTATAGCAAGAGGCGAGCCTACTCATCTGAGTTTTCTTACGGCTTGCTATTACCTGGCTCGTGTTCTGTGCATCAGCAACACAGTTTTGTTTGTTCGTTGTTTATGTTGTTTTGTTTTTGCATTTTCCTAAATGGGCTGTACAATCCAGCGTTGTGGAGCCTTTGCTCATGTTGCCCCTTCTGGCAGATAGGCTTTCTCTCCAGCTTCTTTCTCTGTGGGTCTAAGTTAACTACTACTTCTCTGGACCCATGTAAAGTGGGTTAAATACCTTCTCATGTACTTTCCTACTATTTAGTGCTTACCTCCATCATGGTTCTCACACTCTTCCGACATTTTCTCTTTGTCTATCTCCCAAGATCTTAGCACTTTAAAAGCAGGAACTATGTCTTGCCCACTACTGGTTCCTCAAGATCAATTGCAGCCTCTGGCCCATCAGAAATGCTTAAGAAATGTTTGTTCCATGAGTGAACGTACAGATGAAAGCCATCATAGATCGAGCCCTTGGTGGCGCAGTGGTTAAGAGCTACAGTGAGCTATGGCTTCTAACCAAAAGGTTGGTAGTTTGAATCCACTGGCCGCTCTTTGGAAACTCTATGGGACAGTTCTACCCTATCCTATTGGGTCACTATGAGTCGAAATCAACTCAACAGCAAGGGGTTGGTTGGTTGGTTTTGGTAATTGTGGGAGAAGAGTCACTGGGTGGCACAAATCTTTAAGCACTTGTCTACTTACCTAAAGGTTGCTGGTTTGAACCCAAAGGTACTTCAGAAGACAGGCCTGGCGATCTGCTTCTGAAAGACCGCAGGCAGGGAAGGATTACCCAATAAGCAAGGTACGCACTGACTTACTTGTTCTTACTTACCAATCTGTAGTGCACCTGTTCCCCCCTCATCAAATATGTGGTGAAACCCATGTGAAATTGTGCAGTATAAATTAGTAAGGAAACACAATTAAGCCCATGCGTACCTTGCTAACTGTAAGCCTGTGCATACGTTGCTCTCTGGTTAACCCGCCCCTGCACACGTGGGGTTGCCATGAGTCAGAATTGACACCAAGGCAACTGGTGTGTTTTTTAGTTTTTCTTGTGTGTGAGTGTGGAGGGTGAGGTAACACCCCTGGCAGTAGGAACACGTCCAGTAACTTTGAACTTATTACTATAGAGATCATCTCATTTCTAGAAAGTTAAGATCATTAAGAAACATTTTTCATTATGTTGCTCTAGAAATCTAACTGATGGATATCTTTGAAAATATAATTCCCTTTTCTGTCATCTGTCAAAATGAAAAATATATATAGTTTTGTATACATTTGGGATACAGTCATATTCTTCACAGAGTAATTAATTCCTGACAATTTATTATGTTTTAGACTAAACCACATCAGGTACTTTCATAGCTTTTGTGTGATATATTTTACGGTCCTGAGTCAACTTTTCTATGGCTTGAACCCCAGTCCTTTTATTGAGAAAAGACTCAGACAGTGCAAACTCCAGGAAGGATAAGAATCAATTTACAGGAAGAATCTGGTCATACCCCGTGTCTCCGTGTTCATAGGCCAAAAACGAAGAATCATGAAAATAAGAAGACTCAGCCTTATTGCCATTTAACTGGGACTAGAGAAAGCCTACTTCTGGAACTGCTGAACTGCAGATAAAATGCAGGATACCAAGTAAGAAAACTGAGGACAATGATTTAAAAAAAAAAACTGGCTAAAAAAGAGTGTAGAGGAAATACAGTTACAGGTCTCAGAAAATACTACTTAATTTGCTACTTTTGAAGACCTATAAGCTACTGTCTCTGTTGAGAGTTTAGTCTTCTTAAAGCATAATGTTTCAAAGAGCTCGTTTCCCCCAGTTTCCCAAAGGAAAAACATGCAGATGAGAAACCAAGTTTTGGCTTCAGCCTGTCTGTGTTAGTACATTCTAGTCTGTCTCATGGCACAGCTAGCTTAGGTTCAGTTTGTATTATCCCTTCTCAGCTTGACTGTTTCACTTAGAATTTCCTGTTTATGATCAAACTCTGGTGCCATGTACAAATATATGAAACTTCTTTCATGGTACAGTAGGATGAAATATCACAAATATTTTAAACATCCAAATCCTAGGGAAAATGCATTACTGCTACCATTATTACTAATATAAATGAAATATGGAAATTTATCCAATAATTGAGAAATACAAAAAATTAAATTGCTAAGGCTTACTAATAGGCCCCAAATGTAGATAAAATGTATAGCACGAAATAAATGTATAACAATAAGCACCAAAAAACTCTGTTGCCATTGAGTCGATTCCAACTCATAGCAACCCTAGAGGACAGGGTAGAACTAGAGTAGAACTGCCCCATAGGGTTTCCAAGAAATGCCTGGTGGATTTGAACTGCTGACCTTTTGGTTAGTAGCTGTAGCTCTTAACACTACACCACCAGGGTTCCAATAATAGGCACAAGCAGTTATAATATAACACTTGGAGCTTATGGTATTGTTAGATCAACTTGATGAACTACATGCCTTTATAGACTCTATGTTACATTTTAGATAATTTTATTTTGACAAATTTAATCTTTGTATAAAATTCATGGAAAAGATTTGGAAGACTGTTGAGTTAATCTATTCAGTGAGTCATACTGTATTAATCTTACTTCTCTGGAAAGCATTTTCATTGACGGTTTAAATCTATAAACACATTAACATTAGTGTTTTGTTTTCTTCTGGAGAAAACATTTCCATAGCTAATGATGTTTACACTTTACAACAGATTTTCACATTAAAAAGGCTAATGTTTTGGCAGATGATAAAGACAACGTATGGATGGGAAAATGTGGACTCTTCTTTGCCTCTCAAAGACATATTTACATATTTTGGAAGCAGAAGTTGGAATTGCTCAAGAATTTGCTTCTTAATGAGTTAGAGACCCCTGGGTGGACACTGGAGATGAAAATGCTTTAAAAGAATTCTGAATATTCTCGAAGGTACTAAAATAAGCAAAACTAGAAGTATTTCTTATATCTTAGCAATTAAGCAGTGGAAGGAGTTTTCCAACTGCAAAATAGTAGTTGGCTTGGACTTTAAGCATTATATCAAAAGTTTACCCATATTTATGACATAATTAAGGCAGTTGCTTATTTAGTGAAAAGAAAAAAAAAGAAGGAAAAACAATCCATGCTTTTGGCATGCATCTCTTTTTATAGCTGGTGACACACTACTGGTGAATGTTCCTTACTTAGTTCAACCTGACTTCCCACCAACAAACAACATGTAACTGGGATGTTCATGGATTGATACTGGATGAGCTTTAATAAAGGGTTCTACTTCTGCACATCTCTGGAATTAAAACAAAAGGCACCAAACCTACAATTAACAGCTGGAGATAACATATAATTTACCAGAGCCCAATAGCAGTTCTTATGTTACTCCACTGTGCTTCAGATATTGGCCTATTTGCTGTCGATTTTGCCTTGGGAAAGCTGAGAGTTTGTATGTGCTGGATTGGGATGTCATTTCTGTGACCTCTGAGCATTAGCGATGAAAGCTGTACTATCGGGGAACCAGAGGCACCATGTTGCCTTTTTACTGTTAGAGATGTCATTTGCTTCTCACAACAGAAATGCCTGTGGGTTGCACTGCAGCTGAGGCACATTTTGTCAAACACCCTTAATCAGCAAGTACATCAGAGAGTAGAGTCACGCTTGGAGCATCCATTCCAATACTGTGAATCACACATTATTTAGTTACAGTCTCTGCCAAAGACATCATTGAAGTAATTTGATGGGATAAAAAGAACAATACTACATAAATCAAGGAAACGAACAGCAAACATTTACATTTCTTCTTTGCAGATACCGTGTGTAGTAAGTAATTTGTACGTGCAATTTCCTTTAAAAATGAGGGAGTATCAAGGAATTGAGATGCTTGGTCAAACTGATTTTATTGAACTGCACATACTCAAATTTAATACTGTAAAAACAGGCAAATTCAGAGTCAAAAGCATAAGAAATGCTATCTCTACTATACTGTACTACGTGGAAATATAGCACATGTGCAGAAACTTATATACATATATTAAGTAGATATTTTTGCTACTTGCATTTTTTCAAATTCACACAAAAATCACAAAAAATATGCATTTATCACCCATACCAATTGTTGAGTAATCTACATAAAATTTTGTTAGTAAAAGTAAAAAAACAAATTTAAAAATTAAAATATAATTTTGAAAAAGTGTGTTGATAAAACATAAAAAACTTAAGGTGATGTACTAAGGTTTTAGGCATAGACAGATTAAAATTTTGAGCCTGAATTTATCTATATATATATCCACTGCTGTTGAATCGGTTCTGACTCATAGAGATGCTATAGGACAGAGTAGAACTGCCCCATACGGTTTCCAAGGCTGTAATCGTTACGGAAACAGACTGCCACATCTTTCTCCCCCCAAGTGGCTGGATGGGTTCAAATCGCTGACCTTTTGGTTAGCAGCCTAGCATTTAACCACTGTGCCACCAGGGCTTCTTGTATATATGTACATGTATATCTATATGTATACGTATATAAATATCTATCTATATAGATATGTATATGATTATTTGAAAAATTCTAATTTTATGCTGAGTTTGAGTTTCTGGGTTTCAGGATTCTTTTTACACTTACTTCTGCTTTTAATCCAAAAGCAACATGTAGTGGCTTGCAACAAAAAAGAGGACAAATTAAAAAATATAAACATATAAATAAATAAATACACACTCATAAAGTGTCAGTATTGTTATGATAATAATTTGTAAAAGAAAAAAGAATCAAAACATCTAAGGAAGTCTCTAAAATATGAAAAAAGGTTTGTTTCTCTCCTTTGGAATATCATAACCTGATTCAAATATCACAGGGAAAAATTAAGAACGGCAGAAAAGCCAGGGTAATTTTATAAATAAACAATAATTGTGGGAAACTATTCATGCTACAAACCAGTTTTAGCACAATTGGATGTTAATTTGAAAAAAAAATGTAATCTCAATCGGAGCCTCATTTTAATAGGAAGGTAAATTCTAATAAAAAATATTTTGGTAAAACAATAAAACTGTAAAGAATGTATGAGATAATATTTTACAGTGCTGATGTGAGGCTTTTCTACGCAATACATATGATCCATTAACAACAATTAAAACAAAACCTGATAAATTTGTCTACTTAAAATTAAGATTTCTTCATGACCAACAGTAAAATTTTTAAAGTCAAAAGACGTGAAAAAGCAGTGTGTATGACAAAGGGCTGATTTCTAAAAAAAAATGCAACGTTGCTTAAAACAAAACATAAAAATGCCATCAATTCAATAAAAAAGGAGAAGAGAAAATAAAAACACGTGCCCTAAAAACTAAATACATATGTTTTTAAGCTTGTGAAGATAAGGTTCAACATCATTTATGATACATGTTTATTAAAGTAACAGTGACATCCACCATTTTATCTTTTAGGTCATCAAACTCAAAAAGTTTGATAGTACTCCATGGGGATACCTCTATTTTTAATAAAGTGTTGGTGGGAATATAAATTCATATCATCACTTAGAAGCTCACTCTCCATATTTATTAAATTAAAATGCACATTCATATGATGCAGAAAATCCTGCTTTTAAAGATTTATACCATCCAATGATTCACACCTCTTATTTGAAAAAATCAAGCAAATTTATTGTCAAGCTAAATATGCAAACTGCAAAAGAAGATAGGATATACTTCTGTTTGTGTATAGTGTGCACATGTGTGTGTAGATGACAGACAGAAAATATATTTGGATGATTACTCAAAATCATAGTAAAAATTGTTGCCACCAGGAAGTGGAACTGTGGGCTTAATACACGGCTGAGGGACAGGGTATTCATTTTTTACTAACATTGTGTTGTTTTTTGCAATTTTGTCTTGTGTATGTTCCAATTTAATATGTACACTATCAATTAAAAATGAAATAGTGACATAGTAATATTATTTAGATAAGTGGAAATAAAAAAAGCAGAACAAAACAAAAAACCTAATAATTTAAAATGTTTGCTTTTATAAAGAGATTAACAGTGGGGATATAGCAGAAGAATCTTTGTTTTGTTTTAAGCCATTTTACACTATTTAATTAAAAAAATTTTGTATCCATATGCATGATTAGCTAATTCATTGTTTTTAATCAAGAAGAAAATATTGGAGAACATACTGACCTCATTTGAAAGAAACACTAATCAAACATTCTAATTTCTTTGAGATACTGTATTGTGAAATGGTCACAGAGAGGGGAGAAATTAGAAGAAATGTTATGGGGAAATCATTACTAAATTTAATTGAGCCCAGAAAATCCAAACAAAACAATTATCAATTAATTTTGGAGTTTCCTTATTAGTCTTCCGACACTTAATTCAAATACAGTGATCTCTTTTCACAATATCCCAGATCATTTTTTATTTTGGTATTTTGTTAAATAACTTTGTTGTTAAATCAATTGAAATATCTTTCCATCACTTATTTAAGAGACATACAAGAGACAGTTTGTTATGAAAACTTAAACCTCTATACACTTCATGAAATCTCTGTCCTAAATTTCTTGGTACCAACTGGATTGTTCAACACATTGTACTGCATACTTCTATAAAAAGGTTGTGTTAACTGTGCCACTTCCTTCCTTATTTTAAAATAGATTTTATCCTTTGTCCTTTTAAATGAAATCATTTTCCTAGTTGAACATTTTTATTAATGGGGATTTTTGTAACTGAGATAGACTGCATTTATGATGTTTCTTCTAAAGGTATATGTGAAAGATACATATTCTTTTTTCTTTGAGATATTGATTTTCACTTGCTCATTCTTTAATATACTTTTCTCAGATCTTCTGCACTGTTTTGTTTCACCTAATTACAAATTCAGATGTGACAAAGATCACAGTAAATATTGGTAAGTATTTTAGAGCACAGAACAAATGAACATCTAGTTCTGGTGATGTTTTGTATTATTATTATTTACATATTTCAGGCAAATGCAAGATTTTCCTTAAAGGAAAAAAATCACTTTGTGGCTTTTTAGACCATGAGTATAAGCAGACTTGGTGCAATGGTAAATTTGAATTGTTATGGTTATTTCTTTCAATATCTGATGATTGTATTCCTTGATTTTTCAAGCGAAAAGCCTAAGAAATACTATTCTTCTTCACAAGCAAGCCAAATGTGAAGGCTATGAAAAGCAGAGTGGCTAAGAAAAGAAATATAATAGAAATTGTTTTTTGCCCTCCCACACTCAAAGGTTAGAGTGACACCCCATTATTGGAGCGATGATTATACTGCGTGTGATGTGTTGCCTGGATGAACTCCAGCTTTTCGTTGAAAAAAGACCAAAGAAGCTAGTATCCCTTCGTAATTGTAAATTACAAATAGAAAATTGGCACTGGATAGAGTAGACATGTTTTATGTTTTAATCTGAAAGGATGTAGAAGCTGTTGACTGATAGCCCCAATCAAGCCCACAGAATTACTGAGGATCCTTACCAAGCAAATGGGCCCTCCTACCTGTTGTTTGTACTGCTTATCCTCTTTCGCTGCCAGAATCTGAAGGCGACGTTAGAGACAGGTGATCCAAGGTCAGATAAGAAGCAATCCCTTCTGATATTGAATTACTATTCCCCAAACAACTGCTGAAAAATTAACTAGGTAGAGACGGAAAAAAGAAATAATTTGAGACAATTACAGCTGTTTTTGTTTAATGTTCTCTTCCTTCCCTATTGATTTGCCTGGAATTGCAAGTTTGTAAGAAAAATGTACAGACTTTCTAATTTCTTTGGCATGAAATGAATGAAATAGCATTCACACGTCCTAATTGCTAATGATAAGGATGAGGAGGAGGAGGTGGGGAGAATTTTATTTACTAATAATTTGAAGGGCCCCAAATAAAATAAGCATGTATGTTAGTCAACTTAGGATCAGCAATTGCCCTTATTTTGTAGAGACCTGATTTGGGGCCATATATAAATAATATCACTATAACAGATCATGTCAACAGAATGGACAAAAGAATTGTGTTCATACAACTGAGTAGATAATGCAGGGCTCTCAATTTATAGAGAAGAAAATGATTATGCTATAGTTATTTATTGACCTTTGATAAAAGGAACAACCTTTAGACTAGGATTTCAACTTTTACCAATTACAAATCCTGCTGTTAACAGTAATCTCTTTTGCTGATTGCATTGCTAGATTTTTTTCTCTCCTTCCTTCCCTCCCTCTCACTCTGTCCCTGTCTTGCCTTCCTTCCTTCTTCCCTCCCTTCCTCCCTCCCTCCTTCCCTTCCTTCCTTCGTCTTTCATTATCAGCCCTAATTTTTCTTTTTTTGCAGGGGGGAACATCCCTACAGACACCACGTGATTTGGGAGAATGTGACTTCTGCCCTCACCTCATCTGTCCCCACCACATGCATGGGTGGCAACCAGAATCTCATCACTGCCCACAGGAATTGCTACAGAAATAGCCATGTGACTCAAGCCAGGCAATGATACGTATTGATGGGAATTTTCTGGGGGTTATTATAAAATAGAAGCACTCTTATCACTTGGCACCTTGAGAAGAGAACTTACATGAGAACTGAGACTATAATAGGGAAAGAAGAAGCTCATATATACCAATACCTAACAAACATTGAAAATTTGATTGCAACTTTGTCCATTCTACCCTCAGAGGTAACCATGAGTTGCAGTCATCACCCATGTCCATTCGTATCGGTTATCCTCTATTTCTGCTACATAGAAGTTTCCACTTCCCTGGCCCCTTGAAATAAGGCATGGCCATGTGACTAGTTCTACCCAGTGAAATGGGAATAGAAGTGACATGTGCTACTTCTGGTCCAAAAGAATTGATTTCCAGTATTAAATTTTCCAGTCCTTACATCCTCCTCTGTAGTGCCCATGGAAGCACATGTGTATATGGAAGTGCCACAAGCTCTAAACAGATTGGAACAGCAGATACCCTGGAACTCTCCCTAGTCATGTAACTAGCTATATTTGAGAGAGAAATAAACTGTAGTCTTAATTCTGCCACAGTTTTTATATTTTTCATAACTTAAGCATAATCTAGCCTACCCTGATACTTTTTACAACTTTATCAAGACATAATTAGCATACAGTATATTAAACATATTTAAACAATTTTATAACATTTGACATGTGTACACACCCATGAAATTAGCACCACAATTAAGTAAGTGAACATATCCATCGCCTCAAAAAGATTCCTTCTATCCCTTTGTAATCCATTCTCACCCTCAATCCCTCCCATCACCAGGCAGCCACTGAACGTGCTATCTGACACTATAGATTAATTTGTATTTGCATAACGGAATTATACAGTATATATTCACTTTAATCTTTTTTTTTGTACTCAGCAGAGTTATTCTGAGATTCACTGGTGTTGTAACGTGTATCCAGTCACTTGCTGATGGACATATGAATTGTTTCCAAGTTTTGGTTATTACAAATAAAGATGATATGAACATCTGTGTACCTGTCTGTTTTATTGACTATGCAAAGGCATTCGACTGTGTGGATCATAACAAATTATGGATAACATTGCAAAGAATGGGGATTCCTGAACCCTTAATTATGCTCATGAGGAATCTGTGCTTAGAACAAGAGGCAGTCATTGGAACAGAACAAGGGGATACTGCGTGGTTTAAAGTAAAGAAAGGTGTGCGTCATGGTTGTATCCTTTCGCCATACTTATTCAATCTGTATGCTGAGCAAATAATCTGAGAAACTGGGTTATATGAAGAAGAATGTGGCATCAGGATTGAAGGAAGACTCATTAACAACCTGCAATATGCAGAAGACACAATCTTGCTTGCTGAAAGTGAAGAGGACTTGAAGGACTTACTGATGAAGATCAAAGACTACAACCTTTAATATGGATTACATATTAACATAAAGAAAACAAAAATCCTCACAACTGGACTGATAAGCAACATCATGATAAAAGGAGTAGAGATTGAAGTTGCCCAGGATTTCATTTTACTTCGATCTACAATCACTGCCCATGAAAGCAGCAGTCAAGAAATGAAAGGACATATTACGTTGGGCAGATCTGCTGCAAAAGACTTCTTTAAAGTGTTAAATAGCAAAGATGTCACTTTGAGGACTAAGGTGCACCTGACCCAAGCCATGGTATTTTCAATAGCATCATATGCATGCAAAAGCTGGACAATGAATAAGGAGGACCGAAGAAGAATTGATGCTTTTGAATTACAGTGTTGGTGAAGAATATTGAATATACTATGGATTGCCAGAAGAACAAACAAATCTGTCTGGGAAGAAACACAGCCAGAATGCTCCTTAGAAGCAAGGATGCTGAGGCTCCCTCTCAGGTACTTTGGACATGTTATCAGGAGGGACCAGTCCCTGGAGAAGAACATCATGTTTAGTAAAGTAGAGTCAGCAAAAAAGAGGAAGGCCCTCAACGAGATGGATTGACACAGTGGTTGCAACAATGGGCTCAAGCATAACAACGTTGTGAGAGTGGTGCAGTACTGGACAGTGTTTTGTTCTGGTCACTATGAATCGGAACCAACTTGTTGGTTACGGGTTATTTAGAGGTATGGTATTTATACTTTCCAAATATTGGGTATTTTTCCATATATTTTCCTGATATTGATTTCTTATTAATTCCGTTATGGTTAGAGAGCATATCTTGTGTGATTTTAATCCTTTTAAATTATTTGAGACTTTTTTATACCATAAAATATTGTTCTTTAGTGGATGTATTACTTTCATTTATATTGGGGTACTTGAATTGTCCCATAGTCACTGATGGGACTCATATTTAAGCTTTGTTTTTCATTTTTAAGCCTTTTTGTATAGTTTCATTCTAGATAGATTCTTTTTTTTTTTTTTAGTATTTTATTGTACTTCAGGTGAAGGCTTACAGAACAAACAGTTTCTCATGTAACAGTAGTACACATGCTGTTTTATGACTTTGGTTAACAACCCCACAACATTTTAACCCTCTGAATTCTCAGCTTTTATTTTATTTATTTATTTATTTATTTATTTGGTGAAAATACACATAGCCAAAGATACACCATTTCAAAACTTTTTACGTACACATTTAAGTGACATTGACTATGCTCTTCCAATTGTGCTGCCATTCTCACCCAAGATGAAGGCTTACAGGACAAAATAGCCTCCCATTTAACAGTTACTACAAATGTTGCCCTATAATAGTGGTCAGCAATCTCACAACACATCAACAGTATCCTTACTCAACTTGTGTTCCTTATCATCAGCTTCCTACTCCCCCTCTGCCTTCTGGCCCTTGTCACTGGACTCCTGTACCTCGTTAGTCTCATTTAGTTTTACTGGGCTGTCCACTCCCAGGCGGAACAGTGAACCTCGAAGGTATCTTCACCTCTGAGCTGAAAGGGTGTCTGGGGGGCCATACTCTTGAGGTTTCTCCAGTATCCTTTAGGCCAGTAAAAATGGTCTTTTTTTTTTTTTGTGAGTTAGAATTATGCTCTACATCCTTCTCCAGCTCTGTCCAGAACCCTCTGTTGTGATCCTGGTCAGAGCAGTCAGCGGTGGTAGCCGGGCACCATCTAGCTGTACTGGACTCAGTCCAGTGGAGGTCTTGGTAGCTGTGGACAATTAGTCCTTTGGACTAATCTTTTCCTTGTATCCTGTTCTCTTCATTCTCCCTTGCTCCTGAAGGGAAGAGACCAGTGTAATATCTTAGATGGCCACTCACAGGCTTTTAAGACCCCAGACACTACTCACCAAGGTAGAATGTAGAGCCTTATCTTTATAAGTAGTGTCATGCCATTTGAGCTAGATGTTCCCTGAGACCATGGTCCCCAGAGCCCACCGTCCAACAACTCAGTCCCTCGGGGAGTTTGGATGTGTCCATGGGGCCTCCATGACCTTTCCTTGTGCAGGTTGTGTTAGTTTCCCTTGTATTGTGTACTGTCTCACCTCTGACCCAAGATACCACTTATCTATTGCCTATTTAGTATTTCCCCCCCCTCCCCTCCCATCCCTGGTAACCAACAAGGATTGTTACATTTTGCATGTGAATTTTTTCATGGGTTTTTACAATAGAGGTCTCATACAATATTTGTCCTTTTGTGATTGACTTATTTCACTCAGCATAATGTCCTCCAGTTTCATCCATGTTATGAGATGCTTCACAGATTCTTTATTGTTCTTTCTCGTTGCATAGTACTCCATTGTGTGTATGTACCATAGTTGGTTTATCCATTCATCTGTTGATGGGCATCTAGTTGTTTCAATTGTTTTGCTGAACAATTGTGAACAATGCTGCCATGAACATAGGTGTGCATATGTCTATTCGAGTGACGACTCTGATTTCTCTAGGATATATTCCTAGGAGTGGGATTGCTGGATCGAATGGTATGTCTATTTCTAGCTTTCTGAGGAAACGCCATATCATTTTCCAAAATGGTTGTATCATTTTGCATTCCCACCAGCAGTGTATAAGAGTTCCCATCTCCCCGCAGCCCCTCCAACATTTGTTATTTCCAGTATTTTTGATTCGTGCCAGTAACGCCGGGGTGAAATGGTATCTCATTGAGGTTTTAATTTGCATTTCTCTAATGGCTAGTGAACGCAAGCATTTCCTCCTGTGTCTGTTGGCCATTTGAATGTCTTCTTCGGTGAAGTGTCTGTTCATTTCCTTTGCCCATTTTTTGATAGGATTGTTTGTCTTTTTGTTGTAGAGGTGTTGGATTTTCTTGTAGATTATGGAGATTAGACCTTAGTCTGACTAGTACTGTCCAAAAATTTTTTCCCAGTCTGTAGGTTCTCTTTTGACTCTTTTGGTGAAGTCTTTTGAAGAGCATAGATTTTTAGAAGATCCCAGTTATCTAGTTTATCTGTTGGGTTTTGTGTGTTGATAGTTACGGTTTGTATCCTGTTAATGCCATGTATTAAGGCCTGAAGTGTTGGTCCTATTTTTTCTTTTATGAACTTTATAGTTTTAGGCTTTATATTCAGGTCTTTGATCCATTTTGAAGTCGTTTTTGTATACGGTGTGAGGAATGGGTCCTGTTTCATTTTTCTGCAAATGGATATCAAGTTTTGCCAGCACCATTTGTTAAAAAGACTGTCTTTTCCCCATTTGATGGACTTTGGGCCCTTGTCGAAAATCAGGTTACCGTAGGTGGATGTATTTACATCTGGGTTCTCAATTCTGTTCCATTGGTCAATGTCTCTGTTGTTGTACCAGTACCAGGCTGTTTTGACTACTGTAGCTGTATAGTAGTTTCTCAAGTCAGGTAGTGTGAGTCCTCCAACTTTATTCTTCTTCTTCAGTAGTGCTTTACTTATTCGGGGCTTCTTCCCTTTCCATATAAAGTTAATAATTAGTTTTTCCATCTCTTTGAAGAATTTTGCTGGTAGTTGGATCGGGATTGCATTGCATTTGTAAATTGCTTTAGGTAGAATTGCCATTTTCACAATGTTGAGTCTGCCTATCCATGAGCATGGTATGTTTTTCCATTTATGTAGATCCCTTTGGGTTTCATGCAGCAGTGTTTTGTAGTTTTCTTTGTATAGGTCTTTTACATCCCTGGTCAGGTTTATTCCTAATTATTTTATCATTTTAGGGGCTATCGAAAATGGTATTGATTTCCTGATCTCCTTTTCATCATTCTCTTTACTGGTGTATAGGAATCCAACTGATTGTTGAATGTTTATCTTGTATCCTGCTACTCTGTTGAATCTTTCTATTAGTTCTAGTAGATTTCTCATGGAGTCTTTAGGGTTTTCTATGTATAGTATCATATCATCTGCAAACAGGGAGAGTTTAACTTCTTCATTACCAATTTGGATGCCCTTTATTTCTTTTTCTTGCCTTATTGCTCTAGCTAGAACTTCCAGCACAATGTTAAATAGGAGTGGTGATAAAGGGCATCCTTGTCTTGTTCCTGATTTCAGGGGGAATGTTTTCAGCCTCTCTCCATTTAGAATGATGTTGGCTGTTGGTTTTGCATAGATGCCCTTTATTATGTTGAGAATTTTCCCTTCTATACCTATTTTATTGAGAGCTTTTATCTGGAATAGGTGTTGGACTTCGTCAAATGCCTTTTCTGTGTCAATTGTGATGATCATGTGATTTTTTTCTTTCCTTTTATTTATGTGGTGAATTACGTTGATGGATTTTCTAATGTCAAACCATCCTTGCATACCTGGTATGAATCCTACTTGGTCGTGGTGTATTAGTTTTTTGATATGATACTGAATTCTGTTGGCTAGAATTTTGTTCAGAATTTTTGCATCTATGTTCATGAGAGATATTGGTCTGTAATTTTCTTTTTTTGTGATGTCTTTGCCTGGTTTTGGTATCAGCGTTATGCTGGCTTCATAGAATGAATTTGGAAGTGTTGCTTCCTCTTCTATGCTCTGAAATAGCTTGAGTAGAACTGGTACAAGCTCTTCTGCAAATGTTTTGTAGAATTCTCCAGTGAAGCCATCTGGGCCAGGGCTTTCTTGGTTGGGAGTTTTTTTATTACCTTTTCAATCTCTTCTCCTGTTATGGGTCTGTTCAGATTTTCAATATCACTTTGTTGTAGTTTGGGTAGGCCGTGTGTTTCTAGACATTTATCCATTTCCTCTAGGTTTTCAAATTTGTTGGAATATAGTTTTTCATAAAATTCTGTTATAATCCTTTTTATTTCAGTTGGGTCTGTTGTAATGCCCCCCATTTCATTTCTTATTTGGGTTATTTGTGTCCTCTGCTGTTTTTCTTTTGTCAGTCTGACCAGTGGTTTGTCGATTTTGTTGATTCTTTCAAAGAACCAACTTTTGGTTTTGTTGATTCTTTCTATTGTTTTTCTGTTCTCTATTTCATTTATTTCTGCTCTGATCTTTACTATTTCCTTTATTCCGGTAGTTGTGGGCTTTTTTGCTGTTCTCTTTCTATTTGTTTGAGTTCTGTAGTTAATGTTTTGATTTTGTCCCTTTCTTCTTTTTTGATATGTGCATATATTGCTATAAATTGTCCTTTGAGACTGCCTTTGCTGTGTCCCAAAGGTTTTGGTATGATGTGTTTTCATTCTCATTTGATTTTAGGAAATTTTTGATTCCATCTCTGATTTCTTCTATTACCCACTGATGTGTAAGCGGGGTATTATTCAGTTTCCATGTAATTGATTTTTTTTCGTTGCTCTTTCTATTGTTAATTTCTACCTTGATGGCATTGTGGTCAGAGAAGATACTTTGAATTATCTCAACGTTTTGGATCTTGTTGAGGATTGCTCTGTGGCCTAAGATGTGGTCTATTCTGGAGAACGTTCCATGTGCATTGGAAAAGAATGTGTACTTTGCAGCGGTTTGATGGATTGTTCTATATATGTCTATGAGGTCCAGTTGGCTGATTGTGTCCTTTAGGTCTTCTGTATCTTTGCTGAGTTTCTTCTTAGTTGTTCTGTCCTTTACTGAGAGTGATGTGTTGAAGTCTCCTTCTATTATTGTGGAACTGTCAATTTCTCTTTTCACTGCTGTTAGAGTTTTTTATGTATTTTGGAGCCCTGTCATTGGGTGCGTCGATGTTTATTATGGTTATGTCTTCATGATGGATCGTCCCCTTGATCATTATATAGTGTCCTTCTTTGTCTTTTATGGTAGATTTTGTTTTAAAGTCTATTTTATCTGAGATTAGAATTGCCACTCCTGCTCTTTTTTGGTAGTTGTTAGCTTGATATATTTTTTTCCAACCTTTGATTTTTAATAAATTCACATCTTTGTTTCTAAGGTGTGTCTCTTGTAGACAGCATATTGATGGATCCTGTTTTCTTATCCATTCTGCCACTCTCCGTCTCTTTATGGGTGCATTGAGTCCATTTACATTCAGTGTAATTAATGATAGATGTGAGTTTGTTGCTGTCATTTTGTAGTGCTTTTTTTTGTGGTGCTGAAGTTTTCTTTGTTCTTCTTACTCTCTTGTGCTGAGTTACTTTTTTTTGTGGATTTTCTGTTCATTTCTTTTGTTTTTGTAGGTTTTGTGTTTGCTGAGACTTTATGTTTTTTGTCTTTATTTTTATGAGTTGGTTAGTTAACTTTCTTTGTGGTTACCATGAATTTTACCCTTATCTTTATAAGTTTGAAGCAGTCTACCCTTACTTGGTATTGCCTTGCTTTCCTCTCCGTTAGAAGGTTCTATACCTATGCCGTTTGTTCCCTCTTTCATTGTTTTGATGTTGTTTTCATCCTTTGATTGATTGCTCTGATTCCCTGTTGTATTTCTTTTAGTTTTGGATAGTCCTTGATAGTTCATTTCCTAGAATGGTATCTGGTTCGTATGAACCTGCGTCCTAGGTCCTGCCTGAGGGCTGAAGCTGTTTGTCCTCAGATCGAAGAACTCCCTTTAATAATTCTTGTAAGTTTGGTTTGACTTTTGCATATTCCCTTAGTTTCTGTTTATCTGGAAATGACCTAATTTCACGACCAAATTTGAATGAGAGTTTTGCAGGATATATTATTCTTGGCTGGCAGTTTTTTTCTTTCAAGATTTTATATATGTCATCCCACTGCCTTCTTGCCTGCACGGTTTCTGCTGAATAATCTGAGCTTAGTCTTATTGTTTCTCCTCTGTATGTGACTTCTTGTTTTTCACGAGCTGCTCTCAGGATTCTTCGTTTGTCTTTAGTTTTGGCGAGTGTGAATATGATATGTCTTGGTGATTTTCTTTTGGGGTCTCTTCTATATGGGGTTCGTTGAGCTCTTGGATGGCCATCTTTTCATCTTTCGTGATATTGGGAAAGTTTTCTGTCAGCAGTTCCTCAATGATCCTCTCTGTGTTTTCTGTTTTCTCCCTGTGTTCTGGGATGCCAATCACTCATAAGTTTTTGCTTTTAATTGTGTCCCACATAACTCTCAGGGTCTCTTCATTTTTCTTTGTTCTTTTTTCTGAGTTTTCCTGAAACAGAGTTGTATCCAAGTGTTTGTCTTCAGTTCCACTGATCCTGTCTTCCATGGTTTGAAATCTACTTCTCAGCCCTTCTATGACATCATCCATTTCTGAAATCTTATTGTTTATCTTTTGGATTTCTAATTGTTGTTTTTGTATAATTTCGAGTTGTGAATTTATTTTGGCATTTTGTTCCTGCATCATCTTCCTGAATTCTTCCAATTTTTTGTTTGTATTTTCCATAAATTTGTCTATTTTTTTCTCATGTTTGTCAGCTTTTTGCCTCAGTTCTTGGAAAATTCCAAGTATTAGTGATCTGAGTTCCCTTTCAGGTACTTCTAGTGCATTTTCTTCCACAGGAGAGTTATCTGGTGTTTTAATTTGGACGCCTATTGGAGCCATCTTGTCTTGTTTTTGTAAATGTTTTGATATTGTTTGCTGTTTTTGGGGCGTTCAGTAGATATTTCTCTCGTTTATTGATTGTAGATTTTTTTGTTTCATCCTTGTGGTACAGCTGGGCAGGTCTATCTAAAGAGGAGCCATTGGGACGGGTTGTTTTTGGCACTCACTGCAGCCACCAGGACGGTCAGTAGTCAGTACTGGGCAGGTTCCAATAGGGCGTGCCTGCACAGCTTGGTGGTGTGATGTCAAGTGCACGGTGCAGGTAGGCAGGATGCAGTGGGGAGATGGTTATGTGTGAAGCTATGCGGCTGTTCCGTCTCCCACTGGATGCTCTGCGAGGCTGCTCTCCCGTTCTCCCATTTGCTGGTCTCCGATAGGAGTCCAAGATGGTGGATCTGCGCTGCGTTAGCTGGTAGGGGATCTCTGCATGAGTCTCTCCTCGCTCTCCATTCTCTTTCAGTATTCTCACTCCGTTTGGTGTTTGGCTGAGTTATTTATCTCTTCATTTGATGTTCTAGGGTTTCAGGATTGTTGATTCTCTGTTTGGCTTAGTTTTTCGGATCTTTGCTGTGGAGGGATGGCGTGGTGCTTCTGCCTAGAGCGCCATCTTGCCAGGCTCTCTAGATAGATTCTATTGCTATGTCTTAAAGTTTATTAATCTTTACTTCTGCAGTGTTTATTTGACTGTTATTCTCATCCAGTGTATTTTTCATTTCAGTTGCATTTTTCATCTCTAGAAGTTCATTTATAATGCTTTCCATATATTTCTTTTTATAAATGGTCATGCTTTTTTTATCCCTTTTTTAACATATTGATATTGCTATAGCAACTCTTTTAATATCCTCGTGTACTAATTCTAACATTTGTGTCATTTCTGGGTCTGCTTCTATTACTTCATTTTTCTGCTTCTTTGCATGCTTTGTACTTTTTTTATTGTATGACAAACACTGAATTTTAACTTATACGGTGCTGAATATTTTGTATTCCTTTAACAATTCTTCATGCATTTTTCTGTGACACAGTTGTGTTACCTGGAAACAGTTTGATTCTTTTAAAATTTGCTTTTAAGCTTTGTTGGAAGGACTTGAGCAGCCTTCATTCCAGGGCTAATTTATCCCTACTACTGAGAACGTGGTAGCATGGTGGTTAAGAGCTACGGCTGCTAACCAAAAGGTTGGCAGTTTGAATTCACCAGGCACTCCTTGGAAACTGTATAGGTCAGTTCTGCTCTGTCCAACAGGGTTACTATGAGTTGGAGTCCATTCGACAGCAATGGGTACTGAGAATGTGGGGCCCTGGTAGCGTAATGGTTAAGAGCTTGGCTGCTAACCAAAAGGTTGGCAGTTCAAATCCACCAGCTGCTCCTTGGAAACCCTTTGGGGCAGTTCTATTCTGTCCTATAGGGTTGCTATGAGTTAGAATAGACTCAACCACAAAGGATTCGGTTCAGTTACTGAGAACATATCCTTCTTAGTACTCTGTCTAATACTTCAAGTATTATAAATTTTTTTCTTTTTATCTTGGAGGAGCACAATATATTCCTGGTCCTACATGAGCTTCAGTGATTATTTTTCCTCTTTCTGTACAGTGATTCTTTCCCCCATCTTGGAGGGTTGCCTCCCATTCATGCCTTCATCTGTCCACAGAGGAAAATTCTAATGGAACACTCTGCAATTCTCTGGAGCTCTTTCTCTGTGCAGCTGTCTCCTCTCTGGCACTCTGACCTGCAAATTCTAGCCATCTTAGCCTCTCTAAATTCTTCAGTCTTTCTCGTCAAGCTAGGGTGATTGTAGGACTCCAACTGGTTTATCACACTCTGAGCTGCATCTTGTTTACTTATTGTTGGGTTACATTAAGTCCTTTTCGGCTCATACGGACCCCATGTGACAGAATAGAACTGCCTCATAGGGTTTTCTAGGAGCAGATTGCCAGGTCTTTCTCCTTTGGAGCCACCAGGTGGGTTTGAACCACCAACTTTTTGGTTATCAGCCTAGCTCTTAATCATTTGTGACACTAGGGCTCCTTCAGACACTCAGTACAGGCAGTAAACTAGAAGAATAGGGCTCACCTCATTTGTTTCTCATCTCTCAGATATCATTGTCTTGTGCTGTGAGTTGTCCAATTTCTGAAAATTTTGTTTCAACTATTTTGTTCACTTTTTAGTTGTTTAAGGTGGGATGGCTAATCTGGTTCTTATTTCTCCATCATGGCTAAAAGAAGAAGTTTACTGTTAATTATCGCATTATAATTTTTCTACTTTTCTTTTAGTTTTCCCATGTCTAGATATTCTTAAACAATGTATTGTTTTATGATCTTCATATAAATAAAAGCATATTTCATATATTATTCTTTGATTTGCTTCTTTTTCTCAATATTATGTATTTGATATTCATCCATGTTGATGCGCATACTATTGTATAATACTCAATTTTGTTTGTCCAATTGCACAATTGATTTGTCCATTCCTCTACTATTGGGCATAGGACTTTCATGTACGTAACAAAAGTTTTGTTTCAGATTTTGGCTGTAACAAATACTGCTATGACCAAGTTTGTTTGTATTTCCTTGTTCAGTTGTGCAATATTTTATCTAGAGCAGTGTTTCTTAAATTTTAATGTGAATACAACTCACCTGGGTATCTTGTTAAAATGCATACTAAGATTCAGGAAGTCTAGGATGGGGCCTGATATGCATTTCTATCATCACCCAGAGCCCTGGTGGTGCAGTGGTTAAGTGCTCAGCTGCTAACCGAAAGTTCAGTGATTTGAACCCACCAGCCGCTCTGTGGGAGAAAGATGTGGCAGTTTGCTTCCATAAAGATTATAGGCTTGGAAACCCTATGGGGCAGTTCTACTCCGTTCTGTGGGGTTGACATGAGTCAGAATCAACTCGAAGGCAGTGGGTTTTATCACCTCCCAGGTAATTTCATTGATGCTGGTCCTTGGAATATTTTGAGTAGCAAGTAGTAGGATTAGCAAAGTATAATTGATGAGTCGAATCCGGCCTGTTGTCTGTTTCAGTGCAGCTCATGAGCTAAGAATTATTTTTTTTAATGATTGAAAAGAAAGAAAAAGAATATTTTGTGATACATGAAAATTATATGGAATTTAAATTTCAGTGTCCATAAATAAAGTTTTTTTGGAACATTGCCTTACTGTATGGCCCACAAAACCTAAAATATTTACTATCTGGCCCTTTAGGGAAAAAAAAAGTCGATTCTTATAGCAGATAGATGGAAGTTGCATTTCTGGTTTTGGTATATACTCATATTCAACTTTCTTATGCCATGCCAAAACTGTTTTCAGTAATGGTTGTACCAGTTTATACTTCCAGCAGAAGCAGGTGAAACTACCTATTATTCTTCATATTAGCCAACAGTTATTTTTAACTGACTTTTAAAGGATGTAATATTGCATACTTGGTGATTTTCATTTCCCTGATTACCAATGAGGTTAAAAAAATATATATATATATATATATATTTAAAGTTCGTGTGTATCTCCTCTTCTGTGAAAATTCTGTTTATATATTTTTCCCATTTTTCTGTTGAGATTTATCATTTTTGGGTTATTTCTTATTGATTCTTTATACTCATCATAGTGATTCCCTGTCATTTATACACATTGCAAAGTTCGTGCTTATCTTTTATTTTTTAATTGTATTAAGTTGCATTTGCCAATCTTTTTTATATATAGTTTTATTTATTTTGCTGTTGTTGTTGAGAATATACACAGCAAAGAATACACCAATTCAACCCTTTCTACATGAACCATTTAGTGACATTGATTACATTCTTCGAGTTGTGTAACCATTCTCACCCTTCTTTTCTGAGTTGTTCCTCCTCTATTAACATAAACTCACTGCCCTCTAAGGTTCCTGTCCAATCTTTTCAGTTGCTATTGTCAGTTTGATCCCATATAGATAGTTCTTAAAAGAGCGTAATGCTCAAGGCAAACTTTTTTACTAATTAAGCTAAACCATTGTTTGGTTTTAAGAAGACATCAGGGGATATTTTTGGTTTAAAGTTTAAAGACTATCTCAGTGCACTAGCTTCAGGAGTTCACCCAATCTTCATGGCTCCAGGAAGTCTGGATTCCATGAGAACTAGACATTCTATTTTGCATTTTCCTTCTTTTGATAAGGATTCTTCTATGGAATCTTTGATCGAAATGTTTAGTAATGGTAGCCAGGCACCATCCAGTTCGTCTGGTCTCATGGCAAAGGAGGCAGTTGTTCATGGAGGCAATTAGCCTCATATTCTATATCCTCCTCCTATTCCTGACTCTCCTTCTTACTCTGTTGTTCCAGGTGCATAGAGACCAATTGTTGTGCATTGGATGGTTGCTTGCAAGCTTTTAGGACCTCAAGCACTACACATCAAACTAGGAGGTAGAACAGAGGCACTAAACATGTTATTTGGCCAATTAACTGGGATGTCTCATGAAACCATGACCCTAAACCTCCAAACCAAGGAACCAAATCCCATGTAGTTTTTTGTTTGTACATAATCAGCCTCAGCAGCTACTCTTTCTTTTTTTTGTCTTTGTTGTAAATATATCTATCACACACTTTTGCCAATTCAATTTTTTACAGGTGTACAATTTATTGACAGCAATTACAGTAATCATCTGTGCAACCCTACCCTTAATCAACGCAATATTTACATCATGGTTAACCCCTCCTTTCCCCCTCCTTTGCTGCCCCTGGTAACCACTAATAAACTTTGTTCTTTATACATTTGTCTTTTCTTGTCTTTTTATTTAAGTGAAGTCATACAATATTTGCCCGTTTGTGATTGACTTATTTCCTTAAGTATAATGTCTTCCAGCTCCAGCCATATTGCAGCATACATCAAGACTTAATTTCTCCTACTGGCTGAGTAGTATTCCACTGCATGTAGTTACCACATTTTGTTTATCCATATGTATATCATATTTCACCACATCTGGTGATGGGTATTTAGGTTATTTCCACCTTTTGGCTATTGTGAATAGTGCTGCCATGAATATTGGTGTACAAGTCTCTGTTTGAGTCGCTGCTTTCAAGTCTTTTGGGTACATATCTAGGAGTGGAATTGCTGGGTCATTTGGTAGTTCTATTTTTAGTTTTTTGAGGACTCACCACACTGTTTTCCCATTTTTTTTTTGAGTTAATGCTTTCTGTGTCTTAAGACATTTTCCTCTAAGCTGATGTATTAAATGTATTTTCCTTTATTGCCTTGAAAAAGATTTTATAGTTTTGCTTTTCAAAATAAATATTTAATACAGATGGAATTGATTTCTAAAAATAGTGTAAATTAGGGATCAAACTGCAGTTTTCATATGGGTCACCAATTGTTCCAACATCCATGTTTTTCAAAGATATGCAATGCCCAATCTAGCATAAATCAACTTTCCATGAAAGCATGAGCTTATTTACTTCCATGACACTAAACTCAAAACCAAAACCCCACTGCTGTCAAGCAGATTCCAACTCAAAGTGACCCCATAGGGTTTCCAAGGCTGTAAATCTCTACAGAAGCAGACTGCCAATCTTTCTCCTGCAGAGCCAGCTGGTGGTTTCAAACCACCAAGCTTTTGGTTAGCTGTCGATTGTTTTAACCACTGTGCCTCCAGGGCTTCTTCACACCAAACCCAGATGATCTCAATTCGGTTAGCACAATAAGTAGTTTTGGTTATTGTACAGCGTATCCCCACACTTGTTCTTTTGGGGAGATGTCTTGGCTATTCTTGGGCCTTTTTAGTTTTATATAAATTTTGGAACAACTTGCCAATTTCAATGAAAAATCCTTTGGGAATCTATGCAGAAATTATATTGAATCTATAGAATAATTAGTGGGGAAGTGATAACTTTCTGATATTGAGTCTTCCCTAGCAATGGGTATATGTCGCTATTTATTTAGGTCTGCTTTAATTTTTCATTTTAAAAATTTATCCATAATGGGATTGCCCATCTTTTATTAGCTGCATTCCTAGATTCTTTATGTGGTCTATTATTATTGCAAATGGTATCTTTCCTCCTTTATGTATTACATTTACAATTTTCAAACTAAAAAGATGAAAGAAAAATAAAATGATTACCTTTATGTCATCCACCTAGATTCAAAACTTGTTCATATTTTGCTTACGTTTGCTCTAGAGAAAGAGGGAGAGGTGATACAAAATGTACTTTTGATATAATATATTCTATGTTCATATTGTGTATTTATTTTTTATTTATAGAGTATGTTACCATATCAATATTTTTGACTAACTCATTTGAAAGTAAGTTCTAGAGATAATGACTCTTGATCTCAAAATTCTTAATCTCTAAGAATAAGGGCATTCTCCTATATAACCATCATACTATTATCACACATAAGAAAGGTAACAATAATTCTCAATCATCATCTAATATACCTTGAAAAATGTCATTAAAAAAACAGAATGCAATCAAGATTTATAGTTAATTATTGTGCCTTTTTAGTTTCTTTTAATCTAGGATAGTCCTCCAGCAGTTTTTTCACTTGAAAGTGACTTTTTTAAAAACTAAGGCAGTTTCCTTTGAAATGCTCCACATTCTTGATTTATCTGATTAGTTATTAATAATTTCATTTAACTTGTTCCTCTATTCACTAAATTTCCTATAAACTGAAAGAGAAGTCCAAAGACTTGAGTCGATTGAGGTTAAAGTGACAAGGACACTTACTAGGTGAAGTTATGCATATCATATTTCACCACATCAAGAGGTGTCTGGGTGTCCAACTATATAATGCTAAATTTTTTCACTTGGATGAGGTGGTGTTTCCATATTTCTCTATATAGTTAGTAATTATTTGAAGGAGTGATTTACAGTAGTTTTGGCATTCATTGATGATCCTTGCCTTGGAGGTTGAAAAATCATGATTCTATCATTCATTCTGCAATTATTAAGACATAGTTCTTCTATAAAGAAGAATTTTCAACCTCCCTTCTTTTTCTTTTTGGCATGTTTGTGTGTTTATCACATTGGACTCAAGGGTTTTTATTTATTCGGTGTATTGTAATTTATTTAATTAAATGGATTGAAGTCATTCTTCTAAATGCTCTGATTGTTCCCATCTTCACCTTTCTGAACTCTTCAAGCTAGACCCTGTGTCCTATAGACACGACCTCATCAGTTTTTTAGTGCTTTCTTGCTTATTGGTAAAATATGTCCCAGGCTCATCTTGTACTTTCCCTTGCCCATATGTGAAATGTAGGAGCCTTGGTAGTGCAAGCGTTTGTGATCAATTGCTAGCCTAAAGGTTGGCGGTTAGAACACACCCAGCGGCTCTGCCAAAGAAAGACCTGGCTACCTGTTCCTGTAAATATTACAGCCAAGAAAACCCTATGGAGCAGTTCTACTCTGTAATATGTGATGTTGCCATGAGTCAGAACTGACTCAACAGGAGTGGGTTTGGTTTTGGAAGATTTTCCCAAAGATCCTGTGGTCCTTGCTACTACAGCGTAATTTCCTATAGGTCCTTTCGTGGACAACTAGAAATGATTTATATGTTTCAAAATCTTGTGACTATTTTTCATTCAACTTTACTATTACAGAAATTTCTTTATAATATTATATTTTATGTTTGTATCTCTTTTCCCTTACAGTGAAAATCTTCTTTTCTAATATATTCAATTACTTGTTTTATACTATCACATTTGTAAAATTGCTTTAAAATGGCTATATTACTTCTAACATAAACGTTCTTTGCAGTGTTTGCAGTTAGAGTACTGTGCTCAAAATTACTGGAAATCATTCTTTTCTTTCTGTGTGGTTATGTTATTAATTTGATATACAGCCAATTTTATGTGCTTCTTTTCTATTCAACTTTTAAATTTAATTTTATGATTCAATATATGAACCATTTACATGGTTCAAAAATCTAAAGAACATAAAAAAGGTATATTCAGACAGACCACACTCCCATTGTATCAACTGAATCCTGTGATAACATTTCCATTAGGTCTTGATTCATCTCTCTTGTATTTCTTTCTGCAAATTAAACAAATACATAATGCTATTATTTTTACTTCTTTGTTAAATAAAGGGAAAAATACTGTATATACTGCTTTACTCAGCTTTTTCCTCCTTAATCTTATAAACCATTATGTATCTGTTAATTGAGATCCACCTCATTTAGTTCTAGTATTGTATAGTATTTCACTGCATAGATGTAACAAAGTTTATCCAACTAGTCTCCTGTACATGGGGATTTAGTTCGTTCTCAATATTCTATTATAAATAATGTCACAATAAATACCTACCACTGCCAGTTGCTGTCAGATTGATTCCAACTCATGGCGGCCCTATGTGTGTCAGAGTAGAATTGCACTCCATAGGGTTTTCAATGGTTGATTTTTCAGAAGTAGATTGCCAGACTTTTCTTCCAAGGTACCTCTGGGTGGACACGAACTTCCTACCTTTCAGTTAGCAGCCGAGCATGTTAACCATTTTTACTAACCAGGGACTTCATCACAGTAAATAACCTCATGCATATATTGCTTACACGTTAGTGAAGGTGTGTCTTCAGAATACTTTTTTGAAGTCGAATTTCTGGGTTAAATGCATGTATTACCAAATTGCCTTCCATAGAAGTTTTACAAATTTGTATTCCCATCAGCAATGTATACATCCTCTTAACATAGCCAACGTGCTTTGGGATTTTTTTTTACAGGTTACAAATTGCATCTCAATGTAGTTTTAAATTTAATTTCTTTTATTCAGAATGATACTTAACATTTAAATATATATATATGAGCCAATTATACATTGTAAACTATGTATTTATTTTTCCAATTTTCTACTGTGTTTGGGGTCTTTTTCTTCTCAGTTTTTAAGAGATGCTGGAAATTAGTGCTCAGCTAAAGTTGTAGGCTAGAAATCTTTTCTTCTTGTTTGTCATTTGTTTTTTGCTTTGTTTATTTTGTTTTTGTCCTGTGGTTTTAAAAATTATCCTTGCTTAGCTTGTGGCGAGTTACTGATACTTAGGAGCCAGATTTAGTGGCTCACCTGTGTGGTATTCTTTGTGTGTATTCTCTGTCCACAGGAAAATACTAGAGCAGAGAATTGGTACGTACTTTTTTGGATGCATACTGACAGGATGAACCTAAGTCACAGGCAGCACTAGATAACTGTATGGGCTAGAGGCCAAGGTGCCATTCACCGTATGTCCCACAGATGGCTAGTTGCAAAGATCTATTGTCTTAATATTTTGCATATTTTTTCTTACTATTTGTTTAATTTCTGCAGCTTCTCTGGTTTTGTCATTGAAAAAAACTGTAATATTGCTTATGTCTTTGCTATTTTTCCTTGTTGTATCTCACCAGAGATAGATCAAATGTTTTAGTCTTTTTTAAACAGAGAACTTTTGACTTTGTTCACACTTTTCACCTGTGAGTTGGAATTGACTGGAGGGCAACTAGCAACAACAACAATCATTTGATTGGCTTTATTTTATAAATTTCTTCTCAAGTATGTGTATGTATTTTGTGCTTCTTTCATTACTCTTATTTTGAATTTCTTTTGTTGTTTCTTGCTAATACTTAAGTGTAATAATCAGCTCATTAATTTTCATCCTACCTTGTTTTCTAATTTAAAGCTATACATTTCTTAGCTCTAACTGCATCTTTCAAATTTTGATTTGGAAAGTTTTTTTATATCATTCAGTTGTAAATATTATCTTCATTCTTATTATTGTAATATAACTTTAGTAAAATAAACAAATTAAACCCGATTTAAATTTAACAGAAAAAAGCATCAGTGAAATGAAGTATGAGGTGAACTTCAGATAAAATGCTTCATTGTAAATTGAGATATTAATTTCTAACACAGACCTTAAAATTAAGGAAAGTTGTAAAGCATTAAATTATAAATAACATTTTGATTTACATGTTCTATAACAAATAGATAAGCAAAATTAAATTTCCCCCTTGGTTTTTTAACTAATGCCACAAGTTAATTAATTAATATTTTAACATACATATGTTCATGTTTCGGAGCCCTGGTGGTACAGTGGTTAAGTGATATGGCTGCTAACCAAACGGTCGGCAGTTAAAATCCACCAGCCAATCCTTAAAAACCCTATGGGGCGGGTCTACTCTGTCCTATCGGGTCGCTATGGGTCAGAATCAACTCGATGGCAACAGGTGTGGTTTTTTTTTTAATGTTAATGTTATTTACATTCAGTTTTGTAATAAAATTACCCATTAATTTGATCTTTATTCTATATTGAAATGGCTTCTGAGCCTTCAACTATGCCTTTTAAAATGACTTCTTTATTCTTGAATTCTTCATTGATTCATTTCTTGGGGCAGATCTCCACCTTGATGTGGATTCTTATTGCAGCACCATCCCACAGAACTGAAAGCTCCTCCTCTCTGTTCTCACTGGCTTGCAGAGATGGCCCTACGTCACAGAATGACTTTTTAGTGATCTGGTTGTTCCTGCTTCTCCCTCTTTCACTCTTGACTCACATACTCACAGCCAATAGGCTAGAACAACAGGTCTTGAAGTGTGGTCCATGGATCCCTCAGGTTTACTGAGCCCTTTCCAGAAGTCCTCAAAGTCAAAACTATTTTCATAATAATGCTAAAACAGTGTTTGTCTTTTACACTCTCCTTTCTCACGTGTGGAGCCCTGGTGGTGCAGTGGTTAAGAGCTCAGGCTGCTAACCAAAAGGTTGGCAGTTCTAATCCACCAGCTGCTCCTTGGAAACCCTATGGGGCAATTCTTCCCTGTCCCATAGGGTCACTATGAGTCAGAATCAACTAGACGGTGATGGATTTGGGTTTTTGGTTTTTTTCTTAAGTGTACAGTGGAATTTACCAGAGGTTATATGACATGTGATATCATAGCACATTTAAAAGATTTGCAAAATTTTAAAACAATGCTACTCTTTACAGCAATTTTGTTTATAAAAATATAAATATTATTCTATTGGGTTTACTTATCTCTACAGTTTACTCAAGCAATCTTAATACATTGAGTGCCTTAGACTTCACTTAAAAAATCATGAGTCGGCTTCAGCTCCAATATTTAAATAGCTTGGAAGTAGTCATTCTTGTCCTTGCAAGAAAAAGCTGGACAGTTTACTTCTGAGATTTTCCTCCCCGATACCCATAACCACAACATAATCATGAGAAAAACATCAGAAACAAACAAACAAAAACAACTGAGGATCATTCTACAAAATACCTGAGCACTACTCCTCAAAGCTCGCAAGGTCATCAAAGACAAGGAAATTCTGAGAAGCTGTCCCAGCCAAGAGGAGCCTAAGAAGACATGATGACTAAATGTAATAGGGTATCCTGGAACAGAGAAAGGACATTGGGGGAAAACTAAGGAAATTGGAATAAAGTACAGACTTCAGTTAATAATAATATAGGAATATTCATTCATTATTTGTGACTTACATCCCTTACTAATGTAAGATGTTAATAATTGGGGAAACTGGATTCAGGGTGTATGGGAACTCTATTATTGTCACAGTTTTCCTGTAAATCTAAACTATTTTAAAATTTATTTTAAAAATCATGGTCACATAAGATAAAATAAAAGAAGAAATGTTTTTATTTTAAATTACAGCATTAAATGTGACACTTGTGTCTTCCATTAAAATGACATTGCAACACTAAGATCATGGAATTCTGCTCTCTATCATTTTTTTATGTTGATACAAAGAATGCTGCCTTTGTTAAAAAGATCCATAAATAACCTTGAAGAGTAGGCTCTGCTGTTAATTCTTAACTTCCAGGTGACTAAGGAAGGAGACAGGAAAAAAAAAAAAAACTTCCTTTCACATGAGAAGTGATGTAGAATCTTTAACGTTTAAACTGCCCCCTTTACTTCCCAGCTGGGAACCATTTCTTTTTGGCAGATGTACCTAGGAATCAGACCACATATAACAGAGAAGATTTTCAGCCATGCTTTTAACCTTTGTACTACATCGTTTTTGAATTATCAATGATCACCTTTATTCTAGATTTAACCATTAAATAAATATTTATTCCCAATGCTTTATTTGAAAAAATGTAGTCTTTCCATGCTTATCACTTCCTAAAAGTCAATTGAACCAAGACAAGATACCCACTGCATGTCTTGGGTAATCTTGAACAAAATTTTAAAATGTCAAGTTCAGGGGTTTTACTTCTGCTTTCATGTATCTAGTTACATAGAAGTCATTTGGATATTTATAACTAGTCATTTTAAGCTACAAAATAAAATAGAATCTTGGAGAATAAATTGACAGGCTAGAAAAGGATAATAGAAAATACAATGTTCAAATAAAGGTTCAACCACATTTACATTATGAGGAGAATAATCATTACAGTAAGAAGTTCTAACTTAGTGGACTTATCTTTCTGTCTTCCAAACATGTCTTCTTTTCATGAACAACGCCACCATCATTCCATAGTAATCCTGCTTAGCTCAGGAGTCACTAAGTCCCATAGAGGGATTTATTTATTTATTTACATTTTATTGTACTTCAGGTGTAGGCTTACAGAACAAATAGTTTCTCATCAAACAGTAGTACACATGTTGTTTTATGACATTGGTTAACAACCCCACAACATGTCAACTCTCTAACTTCTCAACCTTTTTTTTGGTGAAAATACACATAGCCAAAGATACACCATTTCAAAAGTTTCTACATGCACAGTCCAGTGACATTGACTACTCTCTTCCAATTGTGCTGCTATTCTCACTTAAGATGAAGGCTTACAGAGCAAAATAGTTTCTCATTTAACAGTTACTACAAACGTTGCCCTATGACAATGGTTAACAATCTCACAACACATCAACAATATCTACTCAACCTTGGGTTCCCTATCACCAGCTTCCTTGTCCCCTTCTGTCTTCTGGCCCTTGTCACTGGACTACTTGTACCTCGTTAGACTCATTAGGTTTTATGGGGCTGTCCACTCCCAGACTGAAGGGAGAACCTCGGAGATAACTTCACCACTGAGCTAAAACGGTGTCTGGGGGCCATAATCTCGGGGTTTCTCCAGTCTCCTTTAGGCCAGTAAATCTGGTCTTTTTTTTTGTGAGTTAGAATTATGTTCTACATCCTTCTCCGGCTCTGTCTAGAACCCTCTGTTGTGATCCTGGTCAGAGCAGTCAGTGGTGGTAGCCAGGCACCATCTAGCTGTACTGGACTCAGTCCGGTGGAGGCCTTGGTAGCTGTGGACAATTAGTCCTTTGGACTAATCTTTTCCTTGTATCCTGTTCTCTTCATTCTCCCTTGCTCCCGAAGGGATGAGACCAGTGGAGTATCTTAGATGGCCGCTCACAGGCTTTTAAGACCCCAGACACTACTCACCAAGGTAGAATGTAGAGCATTGTCTTTATAAACTGTGTTATGCCAATTGAGCTAGATGTTACCGGAGACCATGGTCCCCACAGCCTTCCACCCAGCAATTCAGTCCCTCAGGGAGTTTGGATGTGTCTATGGGGCTTCCATGACCTTTCCTTGTACAAGTTCTGCTAGTTTCCCCTGTATTGTGTACTGTCTCACCCTTCACCCAAGATACCATTTATCTATTGCCTATTTAGTATTTCCCTCCACCCCTCCCATCCCTGGTAACCAACAAAGATTGTTACATTTTGTGAGTGAACTTTTTCATGGGTTTTTACAATAGAGGTCTCATACAATATTTCTCCTTTTGTGATTGACTTATTTCACTCAGCATAATGTCCTCCAGTTTCATCCACATTATGAGATGCTTCACAGATTCATTGCTGTTCTTTCTTGTTGCATAGTACTCCATTGTGTGTATGTACCATAGTTTGTTTATCCATTCATCTGTTGATGGGCATCTAGTTGTTTCAATTGTTTTGCTGAACAATTGTGAACAATGCTGCCATGAACATAGGTGTGCATATGTCTATTCGAGTGACGACTCTTACTTCTCTAGGAGATACTCCTAGGAGTGGAATTGTTGGATCGAACGGTATGTCTATTTCTAGCTTTCTGAGGAAGTGCCATATCATTTTCCAAAATGGTTGTATCATTTTGCATTCCCACCAGCAATGCATAAGAGTTCCAATCTCCCCACAGCCCCTCCAACATTTTTTATTTCCAGTGTTTTTGATTCGTGCCAGTAATTCCGGGGTGAAATGGTATCTCATTGAGGTTTTAATTTGCATTTCTCTAATGGCTAGTGATCGCGAGCATTTCCTCATGTGTCTGTTGGCCATTTGAATGTCTTCTTTGGTGAAGTGTCTGTCCATTTCCTTTGCCCATTTTTTAATAGGATTATTTGTCTTTTTGTTGTAAAGGTGTGGGATTTTCTTGTAGATTATGGAGATTAGACCTTTGTCTGACTTGTACTGTCCAAAAATTTTTTCCCAGTCTGTAGGTTCTCTTTTTACTCTTTTGGTGAAGTCTTTTGAAGAGCATAGGTGTTTGATTTTTAGACCATCCCAGTTATCTAGCTTATCTATTGGGTTTTGTGCATTGATGGTTATGGTTTGTATCCTGTTAATGCCATGTATTAAGGCCTGAAGTGTTGGTCCTATTTTTTCTTCTATGAATTTTATAGTTTTAGGCTTTATATTCAGGTCTTTGATCCAATTTGAAGTCGTTTTTGTATATGATGTGAGATATGGGTCCTGTTTCATTTTTTTGCAGATGGATATCCAGTTTTGCCAGCACCGTTTGTTAAAAAGACTGTCTTTTCCCCATTTGATAGACTTTGGTCCCTTGTAGAAGATCAGGTGACCGTAGGTGGATAGATTTACATCTGGGTTCTCAATTCTGTTCTACTGGTCAATGTATCTGTCGTTGTACCAGTACCAGGCTGTTTTGACTACTGTAGCTGTATAGTAGGTTCTCAAGTCAGGTAGTGTGAGTCCTCCAACTTTATTCTTCTTCTTCAGTAGTGCTTTACTTATTCGGGGCTTCTTCCCTTTCCATATAAAGTTAATGATTAGTTTTTCCATCACTTTGAAGAATTTTGTTGGTATTTGGATCGGGACTGTGTTGTATTTGTAAATTGCTTGGGTAGAATTGTCATTTTCACAATATTGAGTCTGCCTATCCATGAGCATGGTATGTTTTTCCATTTATGTAGATCTCTTTGGGTTGCATGCAGTAGTGTTTTATAGTTTTCTTTGTATAGGTCTTTTACATCCCTCGTCAGATTTATTCTAAGTATTTTATCTTTTAGGGGCTATTGAACATGGTATTGTTTTCCTGATTTCCTTTTCATCATTCTCCTTATTAGTGTATAGGAATCCAAATGATTCTTGAAGGTTTATCTTGTATCCTGCTACTCTGCTGAATCTTTCTATTAGTTCCAGGAGATTTCTCATGGACTTTTTAGGGTTTTGTATGTATAGTATCATATCATCTGCAAACAGGGACAGTTTAACTTCTTCATTACCAATTTGGATGCCCTTTATTTCTTTTTCTTGCCTTATTGATCTAGCTAGAACTTCGAGTAGAATGTTAAATAGGAGTGGTGATAAAGGGCATCCTTGTCTCATTCCTGTTTTCAAGGGGAATGTTTCCAGCCTCTCTCCATTAAGAATGATGTCAGCCATTGGGTTTTGCATAGATGCCCTTTATTATGTTGAGAAATTTCCCTTCTATACCTATTATTTTCAGAGTTTTTATCAGGAATGGGTGTTGGACTTTGTCAAATGCCTTTTCTGCGTCAATTGAGATGATCATTTGATTCTTTTGTTTCCTTTTATTTATGTGGTGGATTATGTTGATTGATTTTCTAATGTTGAAACATCCTTGCATACCTAGTATGAATCCTACTTGGTCGTGGTGTATTATTTTTTTGATATGATGCTGAATTCTATTGGCTAGAATTTTGTTCAGAATTTTTGCATCTATATTCATAATAGATATTGGTCTGTAATTTTCTTTTTTTGTGATGTCTTTGCCTGGTTTTGGTATCAGCGTTATGCTGGCTTCATAGAATGAATTTGGAAGTGTTGCTTCCTCTTCTATGCTCTGAAATATTTTGCATAGTACCAGTACAAGCTCTTCTGTAAATGTTTTGTAGAATTCTCCAGTGAAGCCATCTGGGCCAGGGCTTTTTTTGGTTGGGAGTATTTTTTATTTCCTTTTCAATCTCTTCTCTTGTTATGGATCTGTTCAGATTATAAACATCACTTTGTTGTAGTTTGGGTGGGCCGTGTGTTTCTAGAAATTTATCCATTTCTTCTAGGTTTTCTAATTTGTTGGAGTATAATTTTTCATAATATTCTGTTATAATCCTTTTTATTTCAGTTGGGTCTGTTGTAATGTCCCCCATTTCATTTCTTATTTGGGTTATTTGTGCCCTCTGCTGTTTTTCGTTTGTCAGTCTGGCCAGTGGTTTGTCGATTTTGTTGATTCTTTCAAAGAACCAACTTTTGGTTTTGTTGATTCTTTCTATTGTTTTTCTGTTCTCTATTTCATTTATTTCTGCTCTGATCTTTACTATTTCCTTTATTCCAGTAGTTGTGGGCTTTTTTGCTGTTCTCTTTTTGTTTGTTTGAGTCCTGTAGTTAATGTTTTGATTTTGTCCCTTTCTTCTTTTTTGATATGTGCATCTATTGCTATAAATTGTCCTCTGAGGACTGCCTTTGCTGTGTCCCAAAGGTTTTGGTATGATGTGTTTTCATTCTCATTTGATTTTAGGAAATTTTTGATTCCATCTCTGATTTCTTCTATTACCCACTGATGTGTAAGCGGGGTATTATTCAGTTTCCATGTAATTGATTTTTTTTCGTTGCTCTTTCTATTGTTAATTTCTACCTTGATGGCATTGTGGTCAGAGAAGATACTTTGTGGTCAGAGAAGATACTTTGAATTATCTCAACGTTTTGGATCTTGTTGAGGATTGCTCTGTGGCCTAAGATGTGGTCTATTCTAGAGAACGTTCCACGTGCATTGGAAAAGAACGTGTACTTTGCAGCGGTTGGATGGAGTGTTCTATATATCTCTTTGAGGTCAAGTTGGCTGATTGTGCCCTTTAGGTCTTCTGTATCTTTGCTGAGTTTCTTCTTAGGTGTTCTGTCCTTTACTGAGAGTGGTGTGTTGAAGTCTCCTACTATTATTGTGGAACTGTCAATTTCTCTTTTCAGTGTTGTTAGAGTTTGTTTTATATATTTTGGAGCCCTGTCATTTGGTGCGTAGATGTTTATTATGGTTATGTCTTCATGATGGATCTTCCCCTTAATCATTATATAGTGTCCTTCTTTGTCTTTTATGGTAGATTTTGTTTTAAAGTCTATTTTATCTGAGATTAGAATTGCCACTCCTGCTCTTTTTTGGTAGTTGTTAGCTTGATATATTTTTTTCCAACCTTTGATTTTTAATAAATTCACATCTTTGTTTCTAAGGTGTGTCTCTTGTAGACAGCATATTGATGGATCCTGTTTTCTTATCCATTCTGTCACTCTCCGTCTCTTTATGGGTGCATTGAGTCCATTTACATTCAGTGTAATTATTTATAGATGTGAGTTTGTTGCTGTCATTTTGTAGGGCTTTTTTTTGTACTGCTGAAGTTTTCTTTGTTTTTGTTACTCTCTTGTGATGAGTTACTTTTGTTTGTGTTTTTTTTCCATTTCTTTTGTTTTTGTAGGTTTTGTTTTTGCTGAGACTTTATGTTTTTCCTCTTTTTTATGAGTATGTTTGTTAACTTTCTTTGTGGTTACCATGAACTTTACCTTTATCTTTCTACGTTTGAAGCAGTCTACCATTACTTGGTATCGCCTTGCCTTCCTCTCCATGAGAAGGTTCTATACCTATGCTGTTTATTCCCTCTTTTATTGTTTTGATGTTGCTGTCATTTACTGATTAACTGCTCTGATTCCCTGTTGTATTTCTTTTGGTTTTCGATAGTCCTAAAGAGGTCATTTCCTAGATTGGTATCTGGCTGGTACGATCCTGTGTCCTATGTTCTGCCTGTGAGCTGAAGCTGTTTGTCCTCAGATCAAAGACTCCCTTTAATAATTCTTGTATGTCTGGTTTGACTTTTACATAGTCCCTTAATTTCTGTTTATCTGGAAATGACCTAATTTCACGACCAAATTTGAATGACAGATTTGCAGGATATAGTATTCTTGGCTGACAGTTTTTTTCTTTCAAGGTTTTATATGTGTCATCCCATTGCCTTCTTGCCTGCATGGTTTCTGCCGAATAATCTGAGCTTAGTCTTATTGTTTCTCCTCTGTATGTGACTTTTTGTTTTTCACGAGCTGCTCTCAGAATTCTTAGTTTGTCTTTGGTTTTGGCGAGTGTGATATTGATATGCCTTGGTAATTTTCTTTTGGGGGTCTCTTCTATATGGGGTTTGTTGAGCTTCTTGGATGGCCAGCTTTTCATCTTTCATGATATTGGGGAAGTTTTCTGTCAACAGTTCTTCAACGATTTTCTCTGTGTTTTCAGTTTTCTCCCCCTGTTATGGAATTCCAATCACTCACAAATTTTTGCTTTTGATTGTATCCCACATAACTCTCAGGGTCTCTTCGTTTTCTTTGTTCTTTTTTCTGGGTTTTCCTCAAGCAGAGTTGTATCCAAGTGTTTGTCTTCAGTTCAACTGATCCTGTCTTCCACGGTTTCAAATCTGCTTCTCAGCCCTTCTATGACACTGTCCATTTCTGGAAGCTTGTTGTTTACCTTTTGGATTTCTAATTGTCTTTGTATAATTTCTAGTTTTGAATTTATTTTGGCATTTTGTTCCTGTATTATTTTCCTGAATTCTTCCAATTTTTTGTTTGTATTTTCCATGAATTTGTGTATTTTTTCCTCATGTTTGTCAGCTTTTTGCCTCAGCTGTTGGAGAATTCTGAGTATTAGAGATTTGAATTCCCTATCAGGTAGTTCTAGTACATTTTCTTCCACTGGAGATTCATCTGGTGTTTTATTTTGGATGCCTACTGGAACCATCCTGTCCTGTTTTTGTAAATGTTTTGATATTGTCTGCTGTCTTTGGGCATTCAGTAGTTATTTTTCTCGTTTTTTGATTGTAGATTTGTTTGTTTCATCCCTTTTTAAAAAAAAAAAAAAGATTTGACTATGTCTGAGCAGGCGGACTGTGTGTTCTTTGTTGTTTGCTCGCCTGTGGGTACAGTACTTTTCACCTCCTTCTCCAAATGGCGGGGTCAGTCACTCAGATATGGTATGGCAGGGCATGTCTATCTGAAGAGGAGTTACTGGGACAGGTTGTTTTTGGCACTTACTACAGCCACCAGAGCGGGTCGGTAATCAGTGCAGGGTAGGTTCCAGTAGGCCGTGCCTTTGCTGCTTGGTGGTGTGATGTCAAGCGCAAGGTGCAGGTACGCAGGATGAAGCAGGGAGATTGTTATGTGTGGAGGTAGATGGATATGGGAGAGAGGAGAGAGGAACAGGAGCTAAAAACATACAAACAAACAAAAAAGAATGCTAGGCGAGCTTTCCGTTGGAGTGGAGAGATGAGAGACTATGAAATGGAGAAAAACAGAAAGATGAAGAGGAAGAAAAGAAAAGACAATAATGAATAAATAAAAATCGGTAAGGTTAAAGAACCGCAAAGTTCCCAGGGATGGTGCAGCTATGATGTCTGGGGAAGTCGCTCTCAGGTGTTGCAGTACAGCCTGGCTAGAAGGCGTGGAGGTATACAACGCCAGGTGTTCAGGAAACAGAAACAGAAGGAAGATATGGAGAGACGAGAAACTGAGCAATGAAGAAAGACAAAAAGGGAAAAAGAGGGAAAAGAAAACAAAACAAATTAAAAAAAAAGAACAAGAAAGTCCCCCAAAGAACAGAAGAAAAAAAAAACAACGAAAAAAGAAATGCGCTCAGGGATCCCTCTGCACGTCTGTGCAAGCCGAGGGGAAAGTCTCCTTGCCACGCAGCACCACCTGGCCAGAAAGGGCTCCCAACTCAAGAAAAGGAAAAGAAAACAAACAAACAATTCAAAAGAAACAAATAACAAAAGCCCCGGGATCCCACCAGCAGCAGCCCAGACCGGGAAGCAGCTCCACACTCGAACGGAGCTCCACAGCCCCTCAGGAAGAAGCAAAGATGGCGCAGGGAGCCAGGTATTTGAGCAAAAGGAGGGGGAGGTGGTGAGAGGTAAGGAAGAAATCAAAAGAAGCAGAAAAAAGCAACACCAGCAGCCAACAAATGGCACTCAGAGAGCTGGCCCGTTCGGGTGTGTGGAATCCAAGCAGCCGGTGTTTCATGGTCAAGAGATTGTGGCCACGGGAAGTAGAGGCCGAGTCTGGGTGAAGAAGGGTGGGGGGTGGGAAAGCATATATCACAAATTACCGGTTGTTTTGTCTCCCGCTGGACGCTCCGTGAGGCTGCTTTCCCGTACCCCCATTTGCTGGTCTCTGATAGGAGTCCAAGATGGCGGATCCGTGCTGCATTAGCTGGTAGGGGACCTCTGCATGAATCTCTCCTCACTCTCTGTTCTCTGTCAGTTTTCTCACTCCATTTGGTGCTTGGCTGAGTTCTTTATCTCTTCATTTGATGTTTTAAGGTTTCAGGATTGTATTCTCTGTTCGGCTTAGTTTTTCGGATCTTTGATGTGGAGGGATGGCATGGTGCTTCTGCCTAGAGCGCCATTTTCTAGAGGGATTTCTTAATGCTTTCCAGAGTACGCCTTCTCCCTCGCCTCACTGATGGTCCAGAGAGGAATCCTGAGGCTGTTATCAGAACTACAGGGAATGATCTTTCCTTTTCCTCTGTAACTATAAATAATCAGTCTTTTCCTATCCTGACAATACTCCCCATGGGAATAAAGCCAATACAGAAGAAAGTCGAGCCAAAATATGGCAACCAGTGCCAGCAACATAGTTTCAACATCTATATCTAGCCAGGCACACTAAAGTCGTGTTGGTGGGCTTCTGACTCTGTGGGCCAATTCATTCCTCTTAAAATTAAGTTAGCTTGTGCTTTTATAAACCTCAACTAAAAATTCTAGATGATACATTTACAGCTTTTGAACTTGTACTATGCTACAAACTATGTTAAGTGCTTAAATATATATGATCTCATTTAATTTCCATAATAACCCAATGAAGTAGATCCTATAGATGACTGCTCTAGGGTTAGAAATAACATATAATTAAAGAGAATAGAATTTAAGTGACATGCCCAAACTTCCGATTTTACAGGTGGATAAACTGAGGTTCAACTAGGTTAAGCTAGTCACAAAACTAATTTTTTCAAAGTTAAGACAATTATGCTATGCCTCTGTGCACAAAAACCAGTGTGTGAAAATGAATAATTGCTTGGTACTCTAAACAATCGAATTGATTTAATCATAAACATTAGTTCATTGACTGAATTCTACTTTTTAGTTCCAAAGCAGTTTACAAAAGAAGTGTCTGTGCCATATGTATATATTTTTCTTCTTTTACAACACCAAAATAATTCCATGAATAGGTAATACTTGGTAATTTGACTATGTGACAATCCATCAAAAAAGTTTTCCTTGATTTTTTTAAAATTTAAATTAAATTTAATTTTTTATTGTACTTTAGATGAAGATTTACAGAACAAACTAGCTTCTCATTAAACTGTTAGTACATATATTGTTTTTTGACATTGCTTAGCAACCCAATGACATGTCAATAGTCTCCCTTCTCTACCTTGGGTTCCCTATTATCAGCTTTCCTGTCCCCTCCTGCCTTCTAGTCCTTGACACTAGGCTGGTGTACCCCTTTAGTCTCATTTTGTCCTATGTGCCTGTCTAATCTTTGGCTAAAAGGTGAATCTCAGGAGTGAGTTCATTACTGAGCTAAAAGGTTGTCTGGGGGCCATACTCTTGGGGTTTCTCCAGTCTCTGTTAGACCGGTAAGTCTGGTCTCTTCTGTGAGTTAGAATTTTGTTCTACATTTTTCTCCAGCTCTGTCTGGGACCCTCTATTGTGATCCCGGTCAGAGCAGTCAATGGTGGTAGCCAGGCACCATCTAGTTGTACTGGACTCAGTCTGGTGTTCATTGATTTTTAAAAATACTGAACACATTTTGGGGCTATGTGAAGAAACCAGAAAACCAAACCCGTTACCGTCGAGTCAATTCTGACTCCTGGCAACTCTGTAAATTGAACATATGATCTATTTCAGGCTAACATTAGAATGCAGAAGATACAGTTTTGGTTTATATTTCTTATGATTCTTTCCCCCATTCTATGAAAATATTCTGAACATTCTTAATTAATAGTCTTTCCTCCAAATTATATTGAGACAGTGTATCAAAAACATATGTTCATAAAAACCCATTAAATCCAAATTTCTATTTCCCAAACTTAACCTTCTTAAGACTGTGAAAAGTAGGGAACCAGTAATAGTTTAGGGGATCTGAATACAGAAATCAAAATTCCTTGGTTCTAGGATACATTTTTAAAACATTGTTGGTGCATTTAGGATTGTAGTAGTAATGAATAGTATATGGTTACGTACCTCTTCTACTTATATGACTCATTGTAATCTATGTAATGGATACTGGCACAAAGTACATGTCTAAAATTTTCTCTTAATTCTAATTTGAAATATTCATGTTAAACAAATTTTGGAAAAAAAGAACTTCCATATCTCCCATATGCTCATTTATTCTTGTTTTTAAAACAGTAATGAAATCAAGCTGCACAAAGAATAGAAGAAATACAGTTTTTGTCAGATTTTAGAGACACATTTTTAGCACATGGTTCCCAAGAATTTATTGACTGTTAAAAATGTTTTAAGGAAACTAAATGTAAATTATGGAGATAGTCTAAATTTTAATAACCATTAATAACACTTTCCTCATTTAAGGAAACTCAAGAATTTTTATTAAAAAAAATCATTTTGCAAAAAGTGATATTAAGAAGGGCAAACTTTTGCCTGTCCTCTTTTCCACTCTAGTAAGCTGAGTTATTCTCAATTTAACATCTCAAGTTTACTATCTAAAAACAGTTTAGCCGCTCATTATCCATAAGCTATGTATGTATGTCCTTAGGTTTAACTGTGGCTGCCCTGAAATTAGAACTAAAGATGGAAAACGCATGACAATGAGCTCATCATGCCATAATGAGATGGGCTTCAGAGATTGCAAAGTGCTTCACTTCCAGAATATGCAAATTGTGTATCATGCCAGATGCAGAAGCGCTGATCCAGTTGCCAAGTTCTATGGAGGGCATGGTGATTCATTCACAAATTGTCACAAATTTAGATACTCAGGAACTAGCAGCCTGTTTAGGGCTGCCTACATGCGTGGATACTGTGGAGTAGTGTATGGCATTCTGGCACCTGGAAAGACACCTCAGCCTCAAATTCTTTCAAACTCTGCCATGATGTCAGACTTGGTTAATCCCAGGATATAACTCAATGTCTTTCTGTGCCTGAGGATATTGGATTTGCTTGCTCATGACAGAGAGAAACCATTCAATTCAAAGAGAAGTATTGACCTCGATATAAATTAGCACATCTTTGAACATTCTGATTTACAGATTTCTCCCTGAAAGAATTCATTTTTGTCCACAGAAGTCAATTTTTTCTCTTCTGTATTTATAAGATATTCAACGTCAGATTCTACATGACGTTTGATTCTATATTTACTATCTTGGAATATATGTATTTATTCAGTAAATATTATTTGACTACCTACTAGAAGCCAGGAACTAAGTTTGATATTAAGTATGATAAAGCAAATTAGATTGTGTCCTAAAAATGTCTTGGTCTGGTAGAAATATAAATAAATAATATTTTCTTTGTTACCATATGTGATCAAAAATATTTAATTTTTAAAATTTTATTTTGTTTTGAAGGTGTTTGAATGGTGGAACAAAAATTTGATACTGAAAAATATAACTTCTGGCCAGTTGTTGAGACAGTATTCATCCCTCTAAATAAGAATTTAGGGAGATATTCACAAAAAAAGAGAATTGTTTTATTCACTCATTCAGTTTTCTGGAGGCTTATCCCTCAAGATGACCTTTCTTTCCAAGATGTCAATCTTTTGAAATAATGAAATACTTAGAGAGTAAAGGCTAGCAAATTTTCGAAAAATTGATTTTCTTAAGGAAAATAAACTATATTTTTTTTCTCTCAGTGTATAGAAAGGTATAGATGCATGTGGCATATATACAAAATATCAGTGAAAAACGTACATTCTTGCCCTGCAAGACAAATCAGACCCACTGCCTCTTTTTTGTAAATAAGGTTTTATTAGAACACAGCCATGCTCATTCATCTAACTATTGTTTATGACTGTCTCCATGCTATGACAGCAGAGTTGAATAGTTGCTACCGAGACCATATGGCCTGCAAATCCTAAAATATTTACTATCAGGCCCTTTACAGAAAAACTTTGCTCACACTTGGTTTATAACTTTGCATTATATTCCTGTAAAAATTAGTGTTTCTGTCATTAATTAACTTGTATTTGCAAAGTATTGCCCAAATATAAAGTGCTAAATGATAGTTCTTATGAAAGTTACTTTATATCATATTTCACATAAAAATGCAAAATGTTAAATAATATCAAAGCAATCCCTTTGTATTGAACCAGCCTATAGAATATATCTATCAGAGAAATTAAAAGAAAAAGAAATACTACCCAAATGGGAATACTTTCTACCAAAATTACTAAAAACCAAAAAAACCAAACCTGTTTATATCCAGTCAATTTTGACTCATAGTGACCTTATAGGACAGAGTAGAGCTACCCCATAGGGTTTCCAAAGAGCGACTGGTGGATTCGAACTGCCGACCTTTTGGTTAGCAGACAAGCTCTTAACCACTACCCCACCAGGGCTCCTAAAATTACTAAACTTGGTACTACATTTTCCATGTGTATCAAAACCCAGTGAGGGAAATAGAACTCACACCAGGAATTCATTACAAGGTATTGAATATAGGGGACTAATTAAGAAGATGTTAGAAGAACTAAAACTATGGATGGAGCCAACTCAGAGATTACTGACTATATGGTGCCACACCCTGGTGGTGTAGTGGTTAAGTGCTATGGCTGCTAACCAAAAGGTTGGCAGTTCGAATCCACCAGGTGCTCCTTGGAAACTCTATGGGGCAGTTCTACTCTGTCCTACAGGGTCGCTATGAGTCACAATCGACTCGACGGCAACAGGTTTTACCGTCTATGGGGCTGAAGGGATAAAAGGAGACCAGAGCTGAAGAGCTAGAGCTATCCAGTAGAAGCTGGAATCACAGAAGTGCCGATCACACTCACTGAACTAGGACGTGGAGAGGTGGACTGCAGGCAAAAAGAGCTGGATCCACTCAGGAAACTGCTGAAGCATTTACCCACCCAGTGTCTGCCATTTGCCAACTATAACAAGAAGCCAGTTGGCAAAAGAGACAGAAATGTGGTTTGGAGAGGACAGCTCTCTTAGATAGAGCAGGGGCTGGCTAGGTATGGATCTGAAAAATAAATAGATAGATAGACAGATGATAGATAGATAGTTGATAGATAGATGGATAGATAATCTACTCATCACGCTATTTTAAATTCTTTAGAAATCCTTAGCTTTTAGATCCGCACACGTGCGCAACACACACGCACATAATGATGATTTTATAAAGTGTCTGGGATTTGCTTAATCATAACCCAGAGAGGTGAGTAGAATGGGTTAAGATCTAGATCAGAATATTTTAACAGTGGCAATACTGACATTTTGGACTGGATAATTCCTTGTCATGGGGTAATGCTCTGTGCATTGTAGGACAGGGTGTTTACCAGCATGTCTGGCCACTACCCACTAGATGCTAGTAGCATCCCTCTTCCTCCCTTTGGTTGTGACAGTCAAAACTGTCTCCAAACATTAACAAATGTCTGCTGGGGGGTAAAATTGCCCCCCATTTGAGAACCACTGGTTTAGATGAAAGAAGATCAACCTTCAGTTAGTCATTATTGAAGCTGGATGACGGACACATGATGGTTTGTTATAATATTTTCTCTACTTCATTGTATTTTTTATAATAAAAACTTAACAATGTGAAACAAGCTACTTTAGAAGAGTGTTCTGCTTCTGCTAGATTTAGTACTTGAATTAAGGCTGTTACTAAAGGTCACGTAAGTCAATACTTGAGCCAGTTAGTAATCATGCTAATGAATTCTGAAGGTCGACTTCTGAATGGCTTTGCACAGAGACAAATTGAGTGATTTTACTTGCTCTATATCTTCTTAGAAGCAAGAACGGTGAGACTACGTCTCACATACTTTGGCCATGTTATCAGGAGGGATCAGTCCCTGGAGAAGGACATCATGCTTGGGAAAGTAGAGGGTCAGCGAAAAAGAGGAAGACCCTCAACGAGATGGAATGACACAGTGGCTGCAACAATGGGCTTAAACATAACAATGATTGTGAGGATGGCGTAGGACCGGGCAGTGTTTCCGTCTGTTGTACATAGGGTCGCTATGAGTTGGAACCAAGTCAACAGCACCTAACAACAACAACAACAACATATCTTCATCATCAATATTCATATGTTAAATATCTAAATACATACGACACTATATTTTATAAATATATTTACACATATACAACCCCAATCTTCAGATATTTTCAACCTAAAACAGACAATTCCTTCACATATAAATAAAGAAAGGTCATTGGCTTGACTTTAAAATAGCCAATCACATCATATCACGCAGCATAAGATAGTTGCATCCTAAGATGAATCAGAAGTGAATCGGAAGGTCAGATTTTGAATTCCATCTGTACTATTATCTAGATTCCTATTTCGAACAAATGCTTTCTTTAGACCTCAGTCTCTTGAGGACAAAAGAATTCTACTCAAAGCTGCTAACATGGTCTTTCTAGAACATATATCAAAATCTTTCATTGCCTCCTTATGTTTTTAAGGATGAAATGCAAAATCCTTATTAGCATGGTTTCTTAAAATCTTTCTTAAAATCTAGCCTTAGCTTATCTCTCTACTCATGTCTTGCAATTTTTCAAATCTCTATGCTCCCATGCTCTCTCCATTCATGATAAATCACTACAGTTCTGTGTATGTGCCATGGTTTCTGATTACTCTATGTTTATTCACATTCCCTATCAGCACAGTTCCCATCTGGCCCGTTTCACTTTTTTTTTTTTTTTTTATCACCAGCCCAACCACACAGTCATTTGCGATGCAGTCCCCTATTCACGTATGGCTTTGCCCCTTTGTATGATGGCACGATACATTCATCTGAATATCGAGCTAATGGATACAATTTATAACATGTCTTTTTTTACTGGCTTTTGCTAGTATATATGTTTGAATGTGTATATATGCAAAGTACTATTTTTCTGTAGCAATTTTTTTATGGAGTAATGATGATTTAAATGTCCAAATTTCTAGCCTCTCTTCACTCTGTTGTGTCTCTCTGATCTCCCTTTGTATACATTTACTGCTCTTCACTAAAATATTTCTATCAGTAACTCCTCTTTTGGGGGGGAGGGGGCTGGTTATTTTCTCATTTTTATTTTATTGTGGTAAAATGTATATATAAAACATAAAATTTACCATTTTAACCTTTTTTAGGGGGGAGGATTACATATTTCCAAGTGGGAATGACCTTTTTTTGCGCTTTTTTTATTGTTGTAAAAATATAGATAACACAACATGTGCAAATTCAACATTTTTCATGCGTAAACTTCAGCGACACCAATTACATCAATCACGTTGTACAACCGTCATCAATATCTGTTGCCAAGTTTTCCATCACCATAAACAGAGACTCAATACCCCTCTTTTTAATTGTTTCTTCTATGTGGTTTGCTTTTTTTACTCATTAACTTCCCTAGGTGACTCTGAGGGGAGAGATCCAGACGCCTGGCTTTGTACCACTCTACTCTACTTCCTTATAACAAACAGCGAACCTATTGTTATAACCAAGAGACTATGAACAAGACAACTTTCAATTTATGTTTATCCTCAGATAAGTCTGGAATTTGCCTTTGCCTGGGTGATGCCAACGGTTAAGCGCTTGACTACTAGTTGAAAGGCTGGTGGTTCAAATCCACACAGAGGTGCCTTAGAAGACAGGCCTGGCAATCTGCTTCCAAAAGGTCACAGCCTTGAAAACACCATGGGGCAGTTCATGTCTGCACACGTGGGGTTGCCATGAGTCAGAATCAACTCGTCAGCAACTAACGATGGCATTTTGGAGGTATGCACAAACACACAACAAAGTCAAACAAGCTGACAAATCTATTTCCCACAGTCTGAGAGCAAATGGTTAAGGTTTAGAAATGTAGGAGATGCCTGTTAAGACTAGATTTTGGCTTGAACCCATGACCAAGTATGAATAAAATTATTATATTTATAATATCATCATTATTATAAAGAATAGTGAAGCTATCTGATTATTTCCTTTAAGTCCTTTCCCCATCTGTTGGTGACATAATTGGGTAGTCAGGGATATTTGAGTCAACTGAGCTTCAGGGAAAATCTGCTATCAGTAAAGCAATCAGTTCAGCTGGAAAATTACACTCCAGATATGAGATATTCATTATTCCAAATTTCCTGCCTGGTGAAAATCAACATCATCTAGGTATGGAAAATAAGTATAATGCAATAAAAGCTATACTTCTTTTGTCAATTTATATTGTTTTTGTATTTATGAATTATGTAATTATTAGACACATACCATAAAGCAGAGAACTTTTATAAAATGGTGTAATCAGCCTCCACAGCTATTGTGTGAACACAGAATTCATTCTCATTCTGTATGCATCCCTCTATAGGAGGACAAAGCAAAATTTGAAAATTTATGTGCATGTATACCTTTTGGCAAATATTATTATGGTTTTTGTGCATTCTTTTGCAATATTTATCTAATTTGCAACTTTCCATTACGGTTTGGTCTGTAAGTGTTTAATGGAGTTCTGTAATTTGAAGAAACAACTTAAATAATCTTACACTTGATAAGCCTAAATCGTCTCCCTTACCCACTTTGGCTTATTAAATATTCTAAGTTCTAAAGATGAAAGGTGGTCATTATGTTAGTAAAGTATCTTTTCTGGTTTTCTCTCCCATTTCCACTCTAATATCAGAGCTTCAACAATATCTTTAATGAGGAAATTACCAAAAACTCTTCTTATAAAATGTCTGTTTAAAAAACCAAATCTCTAATACATACACCACTGTTTGTTTTTCTGCCTTAGTCTCCATATTCTTCAGCAAAAGGCCAACAAAAGATTTCCTGGTAAATTAGAATCCAAAGCATTAGGATGGAATGAGCCTCCTTGGTGAAGGAATTCTTAATCTGCAGATTATTTCCTGTCTAAATATGACATAGGAGTGCTCAAGGGTTCCTTAAAAGAAATTGTCCGCATTTCAGATTCCACAATTAAAAGGGAATGGGGGACTTCCAAACACCCTTCGCTCCAGGAATTTGAGCATGTCAGAAGTTTCTTTCTACCCTGGAGGATTCAGAGGCTGCATGTTAACAAAGCGTGCCCCCAGTTGCATACCTGGGATGAAAATGATGCCTGGCTTGGTGAGTCACTCAACCCCTGAGGACATTTTTGCAAATAGAGGCAAAACGTCAAGACCTTTCTCAAAAATTAAATCAGCAAGCTTCCTAGTTATCCTCCTGGCTTAAGGAGAGGGAGTAAATTCCTATTCCCTGAAGCATCTTGTAAGAGGAGAGCTGCCAGAGCACAGTTCAGAGATGCCTTTAGCATGAATGGGAGCCGGAAAAAAAAATCACCTTTCCAGAATATAAAACAGGAAAACTTTCCTCTGCCCATAGATCTATGTGGATTACGTTTATAAAAATAATTGCTCCGCAGAAAATGTACATAAGAGATACATCAATGATCTCTAAGCCAGGTTAGAATTTTATAAAATAATTTTATTTACTTATTATGTACTTTTTACAAAGATGTATGAATGTATGTTTCCACGGGTACCTATTTCAGATGCTACCATCTATTTTCAGCTTTCTCTGTCTGTTTTAAACTCAGCCTTGCCTCATGCTTTTAAATACAAGAATGCCATATTCAGCAGCACTGACCGATAGCATTTTCTGAGACTGAAAATGTTCCATATGCATTGTTCAGTATGGGAGCCTCTAGTCACATGTGACTATTGAGCACTTGAAGTGTAGCTAGTGAGCCTGAAAAACTGAATTTTTATTTTAAAAATTTTTTAATTAAGTTAAATTTAAATACCCATATGTGGCTAGTAGGTACCTGATTGGTATTGAAGAGCACAGCTCTAGAACAGCAGTTTTCAAACTCTAAGGTGCACCAGAGAATCCTGTTCAAGGGAAAATTTAGGTGCAGGGTGTCTGGGGTGGGGTCTGAGATTCTGCATTTCTAGCAAGCCCTAGGTGATGCCAGCGAGCCTACTCCACGGATCACACTTCAAGTAGCAAAGCTTTAGAGCAGTCTGTTAAAAACAAAACAAAAAAACAATAAAGCACAAAGAAATTAAAGTATATTGGGTTTATTCAAGCAGTTAGAGTCCACCTCTTCCATTTTCTTCTAGCCTTTTGTAGTTTCCTTTAGTTCACATACGTTAGTATTTATCCGTTTATTTGTGTGATGGTTGGATGTCTAATCAAAGCATGAAGAAATTAAAGTATACAGGGTTTATTCCAGCAGTTACTCTGTAGGCATATAGGCAGACCATTGTGTTGCTAAAAAAACCAGATGGCTCAATGCGGGCTAGTTACAATGAGGCTTTAAAGGAGAGGAGGAGGAAATAGAATAGAAAATTAACCATTGGCTACTCTTAATTTGACTGATTGAACCATGCCCCTCCTTACCGAGATCAGCTGTCATCAGGTTTCTGGCCTGGCTGCAGGGTCCTCGCCATATAAAACAGCGCCTATGGCAATTGGTTTTAAATTGCCGAATGATCTCTCACAGCTGCCGACGGAAATGGCTATGGCCGATAGAAACTGCTCATTATGGCCTCTCCTCAAGTGGCACCCAGGGCACACGCCCTACCCGGCATACCTTAGTTACGCTCCTGCCTGGCTGGCTCCCCATGCACTGGTACACATTTCTGATGTAGTCTGAAGGTTTTAAAATGATAGAAGAACCTCAACTGTTCACGAAATCCCAAAGGTTTAGAATTGTTTTTCTCAGGAAACAAAAGCAAAGACTAATCTACGTTTTGGTGACGTTAAATTTTTAAAACAAGTTTATGGTTAACATATAACTTACTGCAAAAGGGGGTTTGCAAAGGCTTAATCAATGTGTCAGTTTGGGCCTCAGTTTCCTTAGTAGTAACAAGTCGTTCTCAAATTTGCTGCATATTAAAATAACCTGGGCAAAGGCCCCGGCAGCACAGTGGTTAAGAGCTCGGTTGATAACCAAAACGTTGGCAGTTGGAATCCACTAGCCTGGAAACCCTATGGGACAGTTGTACTCTGTCCTATAGGTCGCTATGAGTTGGGGTTGATGGCAACAGGTTTTTTTTTGTTTTTTCGGGGCGGGAGGGGGGGGCAAAATTAAAAACCCTAATGCTCAGGCTAAACCCAATACCAAACAAATCTGAAATTGAATTCTCTTGGTGAGACAAACGCATCAGTATTTTTTACATGTTTCCAGGTGATTCCAATGTTCAGCCAAGTTTGCAAACTAGTGCTTTAGAACAGTGCTTATTATATTTCAAAGTGCGTAGGAATGACCTGGAGATATTGTTTAACTAGATTCTAATTCAGTTGGTGAGGGTGGGGCCTGAGATTTTTGCATTGCCAGCCGGCTTCCAGGTGATTCCAAGGTTACTGGTCTGCTCTAGACATTGCTACTCAAGGTGTATGCCCTGGACAAGCATAATTAGCATCACCTGGGAGCTTTTACGAACTGCTGAATCTTGGGCATCACACTAGGCTAAATGAATCAGGATGCGTAGTTGAACAGCATTCCCAGGTGATTTTCATGCACCTTAAAGTTTAAGGGGCACTGACCTAGAAAATGGTAACCATTTTTTGTTAATATTAATTTTGAAGAGTGTTGGAAGTAATTCTTAAGGTTAGAATGTGAGCTCAGTGATACTCAAAGTATGATCCCAGGTCCAGCAGCATCTGCATTACCAGGAACTTACTAGAAATGCAAATTCTGGGGTCCTACCTCAGACCTGTTTAACCTGATATTCTGGGATAGGGCCCCGCAATCGGTCTTTTATCATACCCTTCAAGTGATTCTGATGCATGCTAAAATTTGAGAAATAGTGCTCTGGCTTACGTTGAGTTCAGAATTCTGAAGAAATATGCTTTGGTTATTAATAGTCATATTGTATAGTGTTTATAACCTATACAAGACATTCAAATGCATTATGTACATTGTATTGTGCATCATGTAAAAAGGTACTTGTATCCCAAGTAACAGTACTGTTACATAGATAATTCATATTTGTTGAATGAGTGATTGAATGGTTATTTATGAATAAAATAATAATATACAGAATTTATGGAATCATCCAGGATAATCTTTAAAATGCAATATGATAATTTTATTTCCTTACTAAAATATTTTAATAACTTACCATTTCTCTAAGAATAAATTTAAAACTCCTTTAATTGATACACAAGGATCTATAAGTTCTGATCACATTGTATGCCACTGTCCCCCATCACCAGCCTTCGTGATTGCCCATACACCACCTAGCCCGCTATAATACAATTACTCTAGCCTTTCATTAGTTCTGTCCTTGAACCACACTGCTTTCACCTCAGAGCCTTTGCACACAATGCTCTTTCTACAGAGGTTGTTCTTTGCATATATATCCCTTACCTAGTTAACTCATTCTCACTCTTCATATAACAGGTCCCATATCCCTTCAAAGAGAATCCTCACCTGTATAGATGAAGTCCACCTCTAATATTATCTCCTAGCTTTTGTATTTGTCTTTAGTTCACATGTTAGTATTTAGCCATTTATTTGTCTAATCGTTTAATGTCTATCTCTGATTCCATATTGTGAGTACCTAAAAGTTAGAGATTATGTATGAATTGTTCTCTCAATGCCTAGCACATAGTACCATATTTTCACAAATAACACACCTACATAAATAACACGCCCACACATACAGTGTGTGGCACAGCACACTTATGAAAATAGCGTGGGGGTTGCACAGTCGGCAGAAAAATGTATAGCACTCCCATTATTTGCTTAAAAATACAGTAGCTATGTAATACAGTAAAACCTGAGAAAGCTGGAAACTGTGTAAGACGGAAAGCTGTCAGAGAAGGAACTCAAATATTTTCCACGAAAACAAGCAATAAAAAAATGGTAAGACCGACCCCTGTCAGACTGGAAAATAAGGCAGTTCCATCGAGTTCCGGCTCTCATAGGTTTTACTGCATATGTTGAATTAGAATGGCTTACCAATTCTAATGCCCCACCTTTTTTGCTCCATTGCTTCCCATCTCCACCCATGTTACTAATTAGAAAATTAAATGAGATTTCCAGATTATTCAACTAGGGCGATTCAAAGAGTTCTAGTTCTACTTTCTATGTATAGACTAGAAACTCCTAGCCCATGGTGTTTCATACAAGAGAGAGGCAATAGTCCAATAGGCACTGTTTTTTTTTTGTTGTTGTTGTTGCTTTTGTTGTTATCTTTTAAAATTAATTTTTAGATCTTTCCATATTCATCTTTTTTCCAAAGCAGATACCTGAAAACCAGAACCCAAACCCACTGCTGTTGAGTTGATTGTGACTCCTGGTGACCCCACATGTTTCAGAGTAGAACTTCATTCCATAGGGTTTTCAATGGCTGTAATCTTATGAAAGCAGATTGCCAGGACTTTCTCCTGTGGTGCTGCTGGGTGGATTTGAATTACCAACCTTTTGGTTAATAGCCAAGAGCAAAGCGTTTGCACTACCCAGGGCCCTTGTTTATCACTAATTTACTGCCTGTAGCACCCTCTTGGTAGTTTACTGGACATTCAATGTTAAATGTGATTTCTTTACCATGTTTTTACTCATTTGTCCCCAAAAAGGGGGTAAAAAAATTGGAGATAGGGCAGGTAATTAACATTTATTAGGTGTCTACTTATTTCATGACAAACAGAGAAAACATTGAAGTTGTCAAGGATTTCATTTTACATGGCTCCACAATCAACACACCATGGAAACAGCAGTCAAGAAATCAAACAACGTATTGCATCAGGTAAATCTGCTGCAAAAGACCTCTTTAAAGTGTTGAAAAGCAAAGATGTCACCTTGAAGACCAATGTGCACCTGACCCAAACCACGGTGTTTTCAGTCTCCTCATATGCATGCGAAAGCTGGACAATGAATAAGAAAGACTGAAAAAGAATTGATACCTTTGAGTTATAGTGTTGTCAAAGAATATTGAATATACCATGGACTGCCAGAAGAATAAACAAATCTGTCTTGGAAGAAATACAGCCAGAATGTTCCTTAGAAGCAAGGATGACGAGACTTCATCTCACATACTTTGGACATGTTATCAGGAGTGACTGGTCACTGGAGAAGGACATCATTCTTGGAAAAGAAGAGGGTCAGCAAAAAAGGAGGAAGACCCTCAATGAGATGCATTGACACAGTGGCTGCAACAAACGGCACAAACATAGCAACGAATATGAGGATGACGCAGGACCGGGCAGTGATTCGTTCTGTTGTACATAGGGTAGCTATGAGTCAGAACTGACTGGACAGAACCTAACAACATCACTTACTTCGTTTAGTCTATCTCATATAATTTATTCATTAATATTGTGAAGTAGCTAGCACTATCTCCATTTGATAAATGAGAAAACTAACGTTAAAAGAAATTAAGTAGCTTGTCTTCAGGACACATGGCCAATTTGTAGCATGGCCAATTTGTAACAGACCATGTCTTGTTTTGTTTTGTTTTTTTTTCTTTTAATTTTTTTTCCGATACAAAAATTTATACATATATTGTTATGTGACTCTAATTGCTCTCCCCATACTGTGACAGCACACTCCTCCTTTCCACCCCTGATTCTCCATCTCCACTCAATCAGCTCCTAAGCCTCTCTGCCTTCCCATCTCACCTCCGGACAGAAGCTGCCCATTTAGTCTCTTGTATCTACTTGAGCTAAGAGGCACAATCCTCACGAGTATCTCTTTATTTCCCACAGTCCAGTCCAATCCCTGTCTGAATAGTTGGCCTCAGAAATTGTTTTAGTTCTGGGCTGATAGAGAATCCAGGAGCCATGCTTTCTGGGGTTCCTCCAGTCTCAGGCAGACCATTAAGTCTGGTCTTTTTAATAGAATTTGAGTTCTGCACCCCACCTTTCTCTTGCTCCATCAGGGACTCTCTGTTCCCTGTCGGGGTGGTGATTGGTGGTAGCCGGGCACCATCTAGTTCTTCTGGTCTCAGGCTGATGAAGTCTCTGGTTTATGTGGCCCTTTCTGTCTCTTGGGCTAATACTTTCCTTGTGTCTTTGGTGTTCTTCATGCTCCTTTACTCCAGGTGGTTGGGACCAACTGTTGCATGTTAGATGGCTGCTTGCAAGCTTTTAAGACCCCAGACGCCACTCACCAAAGAAGGATGCAGAACAATTTCTTAATAAGTTTTGTTGTGCCAATTGACCTCGATGTCCCCTGAAAGCATGGTCCCCAGACCTCTACCCCTGCTACTCTGTCCCTCAAAGTGTTTGATTGTATTCAGGAAACTTCTTAGCTTTGGTTTAGTCCAGTTGTGCTGACTTCCCCTGTATTGTGTGTTGTCCTTCCCTTCACCTAAGATAATTCTTATCTACTTTCTAGTTAGTAAATAACACTCACTCTCCCTCCCCACCCTTGTAACCATCAAAGAATGTTTTCTTCTGTGTTTAAACCTTTTTCTGAGTTTTTATAAGAGTGGTCTTATAAAATATTTGTCCTTCTGTGACTGCCTAAATTCACTCAGCATAATGACCTCCAGCTTCCTCCATGTTATAAGATGCTTCACGGCTTCATTGTTGTTCTTTATTGCTGCATAGTATTCCACTGTGTGGATATACCATAATTCGTTTATCCATTTGTCGCTTGGTAGGCACCTAGGTTGTTTCCATCTTTTTGCTATTGTGAACAGTGCTGCAATGACCATGGGTGTGCATATATCTATTCAAGTGATGGCTCCTTTCCTCTAGGATATATTCCAAGGAGTGGGATAGCTGGATCGTATAGTACTTCTAGCTTTTTAAGGAAGCACAAAATCGATCTCCAAAGTGGTTGCACCATTTGACATTCCCACCAACAGTGTATAAGTGTTCCAGTCTCTTCACAACCTCTCCAGCATTTATTACTTTGTGTTTTTTGGATTAACGCTAGCCTTGTTGGGGTGAGACGATATCTTATTGTAGTTTTGATCTGCATTTTTCTAATGGTTAATGATCACGAGCATTTCTTCATGTGTCTGTTAGCCGCCGGAATATCTTCTTTGGCGAAGTGCCTCTTCATATCCTTTGCCCATTTTTTAATTGGATTATTTGTCTTTTTGTTGTTGAGGTTTTGTAGTATCTTGTAGATTTTAGAGATTAGACACGGATCGGATCTGTTGTAGCCAAAATTTTTTTCCCAGTCTGTAGGTTGTCATTTTACTCTTTTGGTGAAGTCTTTTGATGAGCATAAGTGTTTGATTTTTAGGAGCTTCCATTTATCTAGTCTCTCTTCTGGGGCTTGTGCATTGTTACTTACGGTTCATATTGTGTTTATGCCATGTATTAGGACTCCTAGCATTGTCCCTATTTTTTCTTCCATGATCTTTATCGTTTTTGATTTTATATTAAAGGCTTTGATCCATTTTGAGTTAGTGTGAGGTATTGGTCTTGTTTCAGTTTTTTGCAAATGGATATCCAGTTAGACTTCAGGTATATGCCCTGTTGTACTGTAGTAATGAGGGCCTACGCTGTTGACATGGGCCTACACAAGTTCATGCAGGGGAAAAGGCACTCAAAGTCCGTGGATCCCTTATGCCTGCGCCTAGGCAAAGGAGCTGTGCCTACCCTGGGTTCTTGGCTTAGGGGAGCCGGCAGTTTATTTTTTCCCGTTTGTTAATTTGTTCACTCTCCAAGGCAGGGAGAATGGCTCTGGGCGTGTGACGGACCCTACTTCCGGCCTAGGGTGCTCAGCAATTGCTGAAGCCTGTCTGAGACCCAGTGCAGAGCAGGGAGCGGGGAGGTAAATGGGAGAGAGGTTTTTCCCCAAGGGGGGTGTTTTTGATCCACGCAGTAAGCCATACGCAAGTAGTTATCTTTCACCGGTGAGGGCTGCTTCTCACTGGTTCTTGGTGGCCGTGTAGACTCTCTGACACTGGGTCTCTCCCAGTGTGGAAAACGCACCTCCCGAGCATCACTGCTTGCCTGCCTCACCTCTCACCCACAAGCTGCTCAGGCCTGATGGGCTCAGGCTCTTGCCGGGTCAGGTCTGGCAACTCCTCACTGCTTCTGAACCATCTCTCCCTTCTGCTGCCACTCAGTCTGGTTCCTCACCTCTGCCTTTGATGTTCAGGGCTCCCAGATTGCCATATATAATTGAATCACTTGTTTTTTCAGGTCTTTGTTGTAAGAGGGTCCACCAGAGGAGTCTGACTACTCTGCCATCTTGGCCCCGCCTCTTTTTCTTTTAATTTTTTTTGTGCATTAGGTGAAAGTTTACAGAATAAATTAGTTTCCCATTTGATAGGTTGTATATAAAGTCTTCCATGACACTGATTTCATTCCCCACAATGTGCCCGTAATTTCAGTCCTAGTTTCCCGGTTTCCTTTCATCCTGAATTGCTACCCCTTCCTTCCTTCTCATCTTTGCTTTTGGGCAAATTTTGCCCTTTTGATTTCGTATACTTGCTTGTTCTAAGGACCATGTTCCTCCAGGGTGTTGTTATTTATTTTATGGGCCTGTCTATGGTTTGGCTGAAGGGAGGTCTCTGGGAATGGCTTCAGTTCCAGCTCAGGAGGGTGTCTTAGGGCCACAGTCTCAGGGGTTCCTCCAGTCTCTGTCAGGCCAGTAAGTATGGTCTTTTTTGTGAATTTGATTTTTTGTTCTGCAATTTTTCTCCCATTCTGTTGTGATCCCAGTCAGAGTGGTCAGTAGTAGTAAGTGGGCGCCATCTAGTTCTCCTGTTCTAGGGGTCATATAGGCTGTGGTTCTCATGTTGCACTCGTCCTTGGGACTAATTGCTCCCTTGGGTCTGTGGTTTTCTTGATTCTTCTTTGTTCCTGGCGGTAAGAGACTAATAGTTGTATCTTAGATGGCCGTTTTAAAGCTTTTAAGACCCCAGACACTATTCACCAAAGTAGGATGCAGAACTTTGTCTTTATGAGCTATGTTGTGCCAACTGATGAAGATGCCCATGAGTCTATGGTCCTTAGCCTTTGAGCCTAGGAATTTCATCCCTCGAGGTGTTTGGTTTATGTCTAAGAAGTTGCCCTGACTGTGGCCCTTGTATGCTCTATTGTCTGTAGTAATATATAACCAGCCCCTACAGTTATGTATGTAGAAATGTCCACCACCAAAGATATATCTGCAGGTGGGTGTGTTCCCTTATACCTCCCACACCTCTTGGCATATCTATCCACCTATGTATCATTCATGAGTTAGTATTTGTTAATACTGTGTGTCTTGTTTTTAACCAAAGTTTATGCTCCTTTCCCAATACCATCACCCATACTGTTCCATACCTGGCCATCCCGCCTAACCACATCCCTTAAGATAGAATAATACACTTTAATAATATAAATTCAATTTTTACTGACATCATTGTTAAAATGTTGCAAAGACAGCAATGTTTTTACTCTTCAAGTTCTACATAAGCACATACATTGCCACATTTCCAGACATAGAATTTTGCCAATTCTGCCTCTTTATCAGTTTGACAAACTACCTTCTGATGTTACAGGCAGGGACATAGTGAGACATAGCATTTATCAAGGGTAAGTCCTGTGTTCCTTGTACTCATATGTATCATTCACCTTTCGACATCTATCTACATATACGTCCTAACTGGCCCACTGGTGTTATATGTGATACATAGAAATATGTGCTCTTTTTTAAGAAACTAATAAATCTCAACTGCTGCCATCAGAATTTACCATTATTTTCAACAACACCTAAGCATTCTCAATTAATACTTTCCATCGGCACTAGTTTTATGTTATTATGTTATCTGTGCATAGAGGGGAATCTCTGGTAGTGTAGTGGTTAAGTGCTATAGCTGTAACCAAAAGGTCAGCAGTTCTAATCCACCAGGCACTCCTTGGGAACTCTATGGGGCAGTTCTACTCTGTCCTATAGGGTCACTATGAGTTGGAATCGACTCGATGGCAATCAATGGGTTTGGTTTTTTTTTTTTTTTTTGGTGCATACAGGAAATTACAAGATAATTTTTAAAGTGTTTACTCTCCAAGATTTTCTGATAATTTCTATAGTGAATACAAGGAATATCTAATTCTATATGTGCTGTTTTATTAATGTTATTTTGAGTCTTGGAAATATATAATTTTAATCTGAGTAAACAGTATAAATAAGATATCTTAGTAATTTCTACAAGAAGAAATAAAAGCATTGTCTGAAGATAGTTTTGAATTTGAAGTGTACACACACACACATATACATACATATAGCAAATATAACTTCATGTTTTTAAGCTATCTGATACTGTATTATGGAGAAGTCACTATTTTCTTTAAAGGAGATTAAAGAATATCAATCAGTGCGTTAACTAATATTAATTACTTGGGATAGGATAGGTTTTTCTGCAGTAAAAACAACCTCCTAACTGTGATGACTTATAAACAAAGATTTACTGTTCACTCATGTCACATGTGCATCATGGATCGGCTGGGGCTCTGCTCCACATTACTCAACTCAGGATGCACTCTGATGTAGCAGCCACTATCTCAAATGTTAGGGTTGTTTTGGCAAAGCTGAAGACATAGTATCATGACTCTCCTACTTTTCTTATAGCTTCCTAAAACTTCTGCACACATTACTTACATTCACATTTCATTAGCTAGAACAAGTCACATGACTCTGAATTCAAGTGGGCAGGGCAAATGAAATCCTGTCATATACTTGGAAGGATAACCAGAAATATTTGGTGAAGAACATTAATGACTATTCCAGTCTGCTCTCCTGGTCATTAAATATTTGGTTTATTCTTCTTCCTGAATGCAAAATATACACGTCTCTCTGGCCCCTCTCTCCAAAGGAGACAACCCAAAAATCCTATCCTGAAAAAAATCCAAAATCCCATTTGGCTCATACTTTAGAATCTCTTAGTGATGTATGAGAATCTTTACATCAGGTTCAGAAACTTATGGTCCATAAACTAATAAAGCCAGTGAACAAGTGATATTTCCTAAACCATGATACAATATATGTAATAATTGGGAAAGGATGATCACAGTAAAAAAATCTAAAAGGTTCCCATTTAGATAAGGGAAGAATGGTAGACATAGAGCATCTACTGGCTCCATAGGAATTCTGAACTATGACTGGCAAAGGTTGTAAAGGCCCCCTTCCAAGGATGAAAGCTGGAAAGGATGTGTCTGGGTGGAATGTTCCTTGATTAGGCCTTCATTATGCTCCTGGGAAGATATTTCCAGTCCAATGCTCATCAGAGTCTCTTGCTGCAAGCTTTGAAGGTTTTTGCTTTGCCATTATCCTCTTTGGAACCCATCTCAAATAGGCATTGGAGAATACCCTTGCTTGTAGTCTTTGCATTTTTCTCAGCTTGCTTTCTGACACTGCAGGATTGGGACTCCAAGAGTCATTTTGAGTCTTAAACATTCATAGAGTTTTTTGTTTCTTTTGCAGTAAAATTCTCTTAAAAATCTTAGTAGGCTTATCATCTATTTAATTCTAGTCAGTTCCATGCTCCAAAATTCATGCACAGAGTCCATTTCTATACTTGCCTATTAGATTTGCTATATTTATTTATTTTCTCATCCCTATCCCTCTCTTTTTCAACTTGAGCTTATCAAGTTCCAGTAGGAGAGCCATAACTTGATTCTTTTTTCTTGAGCCGTTTTATCCAATTGAAAGGATTTACTGGGTGTCAAAACCTTAATTGGGTCTTTTCTCTGAAAGATCTTAATTTGTTCAGAGATTTTAATAGTGGATATAGGGAGCACAACCTTGAGTTGATTCCTGCTACAAGGCTAGGTTTTAATTGGACTTTGTCTCTCAAAGCTCTTCTTAGATATTTTTTTTTTCCAATTAGTGTTAAAAAGTAGTTGTCTCTTTTAATCCTACAAGTCCCCAGATTTCTGGACTCTCGCTCTATTGTTTTATTCCTGTTTGCAAAGCAGTCAGTTCTTTTCTGAGCCAATCTCTTTCTTGGAGTACTTTATCAAATGTAGCAAATAGAAAAGAACACACACACAACCTTTTTTCAGTATTTATTTCTTGATTTAAAAATTCACTAGGTACATCATTTGCCTTCCAGATTATCCCTGGCAACAATTTTATCAGATGGTTAGCCACTACAAAACATGTATCACCATCCTTACAGCTTCCTTACCACCACTTCTCAGCCCTTATTGTACTGTTTTGTTATGGCCACACTATATTTTTAGGTACCAATTTTTGTAGTAACCAAGATAGATGATGTTGTATAGATTATTTGACATTTAAAAATGTTAGTGACTTATCATCAAGGTTTAATTCTTGTTCCTCCTACACGGGAGAGTTAGAGGCTATCCTCATTCTGCTAGTTACAATTGCTGTCCAGTCGACTCTGACTAATGGAGGCCCCCTGTATGCTGTATGTCAGAGTAGAACTGCTCCACAAGGTTTTCAATGGCTGATGTTTTAGAAGTAGATCTCCACGCCTTTCTTCCAAGGTGCCTCTGGGTGGACTTGAACCTACAACCTTTCCATTAGCAGCCAAACGTGTTAACCAATTGTACCACACATGAACTCCCCTCCTCATTCTGTTGTTGTTGTTAGGTGCTGTCCAGTTGGTTCTGACTCATAGTGACCCTATGTACAACAGAAGGAAACACTGCCCGATCCTACGCCATCCTCACAACTGTCGCTGTATTTGAGACCATTGTTGCAGCCACTGTGTCAATCTATCTTGCTGAGGGTCTTCCTCTTTTTTGCTGACCTTCTACTTTACCAGGTATGATGTCCTCCAGAGACTGATCCTTCCTGATAATATGTCCAAAATAAATGAGATGAAGGTTCGCCATCCTTGCTTCTAAAGAGCATTCTGGCTGTACTTTTCCAAGACAGATTTGTTCGTTCTTCTGGCTTGTTGTTGTTGTTGTTAGGTGCCATTGAGACAGTTCTGACTCATAGTGACCCTATGTACAACACAAAGAAACAGTGCCTGGTCCTACGCTGTCTTCACAATCATTGCTATGTTTGAACTCATTGTTGCAGCCACTGTGTCAATCCATCTCAGTGAAGGTCTTCTTTTTCACTGACCTAGTACTTTACCAAGCATTATATCCTTCTCCAGGGTCTGGGCCCTCCTGATAACATGTCTAAAGTACGTGAGACAAAATCTCACCATCCTTGCTTCTAAGGAGCATTCTAGCTGTATTTCTTCCAAAACAGACTTGTTCATTCTTCTGGCAGTCCATAGTATATTCAATAATTTTTGCCAACACCGTAATTCAAAGGCATCAATTCTTCTTCAGTCTTCCTTAGTCGCTGTCCAGCTTTTGCATGCATATGAGGTTATTTAAAATGTCATGGCTTGGGTCAGGTGCACCTTAGTCCTCAAAGTGACTCATCTTTGCTTTTCAACCCTTTAAAGGGGGTCTTTTGCGGTAGATTTGCCCAATAAAATGCGTCATTTGATTTCTTGACTGCTGCTTTCATGGGCAAATGATTGTGGCTCCAAGTAAAATGAAATTCTTGACAACTTCAATCTTTTCTCTGTTTATCATTGATGTTGCTCATTGGTCCAGTTGCGAGGATTTTTTTTTCTTTATTTTGAGGTGTAAACCATACCGAAGCCTGTAGTCTTTAATCTTCATCAGTAAGTACTTCAAGTTCTCTTCGCTTTCGGCAAGCAAGCTTGTGCCATCTGCATATGGCAGGTTGGTGATGAGTCTTCCACCAAACTTGATGCCATGTTCTTCTTCATATAGTCCAGCTTCTCGGATTATTTGCTCAGCGTATAGATTGAATGAGTATGGTGAAAGGATACAATCCTGATGCACACCTTTCTTGATTTTAAACCACACAGTATCCTCTTGTTCTATTTGAACAACTACCTCTTGGTCTATGTACAGCTTCCTTATGAGCACAATTAAGTGTTCTGGAATTCCCATTCTTCACAATGTTATCCATAATTTGTTATGATCCACACAGTCGAATGCCTTTGCATAGTCAATAAAACACAGGTAAATATCTTTATGGTATTCTCTGCTTTGGGCCAAGATCCACCTGACATCAGCAATGATATCCCTCGTTTCACATCCTCTTCTGAATCTGGCTTGAATTTCTGGCAGTTTCTTGTTGATTTACTGCTGCAACAGTTTTGGAAGTATCTTCAGCAAATTTTACTTGTGTATGATAGTAATGATATTATTTGATAATGTCCACATTCCATTGGATCACCTTTCTTTGAAATAGGCATTAATATAGATCTCTTCCAGTCGGTTGGCCAGGTGGCTGTCTTCCAAATTTCTTGGCATAGACTAGTGAGCACCTCCAGATCTACATCGATTTGTTGAAGCATCTAATTGGTATTTCATCAATTCCTGGAGCCTTGCTTTTCACCAATGCCTTCAGTGAAGTTTGGACTTCATCCTTCAATATCATAGGTTCTTGATAATATGCTACCTCCTGAAATGGTTGAATGTCTATCAGTTCTTTCTGGTACAGTGACTCTGTGTATTCCTTCCATCTTCTTTTGATGCTTCCTATATCGTTCAATGTTTTGCCGATAGAATCCTTCAATATTGCAACTCAAGGCTTGAATTTTTTTTTTCCAGTTCTTTCAGCTTAAGAAATGCTGAGCATGTTCTTTCCTCTTGGTTTTCTAACTCCAGGTCTTTGTACATTTCATTATAATACTTTACTTTGTCTTCTTAACAAAGTTTATTAAGAAAATGTTCTGCATCCCACTTTTGTAAGTGGCACCTGGGGTCTTAAAAGCTAGCGAGGAGCCATCTAAGATGCATCAATTGGTCCCAACCCACCTGGAGCAAAGGAAAATGAAGAACACCAAAGACACAAGGAAAATATCAGCCCAAGAGACAAAAGGGCCACATAAACCAGAGACTCCATCAGCCTGAGACCAGAAGAACTAGATGGTGCCCAGCTATCACCAATGACTGCCCTGATGGGGAACATAATAGAGAGTCCCTGATGGAGCAGGAGAAAAGTAGAGTGCATGTCATGGATTGAATTGTGTTCCCCAAAAACATCTGTCAGCTTAGCTGGGTCATGATTCCCAGTATTGTATAATTGTGTACCACTTTATAATCTGATGTGATTTCCTTATGTATTATAAATTCAATCACTATGATCTAGTAAGATGGATTAGCAGCAGTTATACTGATGAGGTATACAAGATTGGATAGTGTCTTAAGCCAATCTCTTTTGAGGTATAAAAGAGAGAAGCGAGCAGAGACACATGTGAACCTCATATCACCAAGAAAGAGTGCTGGGAGCAGAGCATGTCCTTTGGACCTGAGGTTCCTGTGCTGAGATGCTCCCAGACCAAGGGAAGATTAATGACACTGACCTTCCTCCAGAGCTGATGGAGAAAGTGTTCCCTTGGAGCTGACACCCTGAGTTTGGACTTGTAGCCTACTGGACTGTGAGAGAATAAACTTCTCTTTGTTAAAGTCATCTACTTGTGGTATTTTTGTTATAGCAGCACTAGATGACTAAGACAGTGCAGAACTCAAATTCTAGTAAAAAGACCAGACTTAATCGTCTGACTGAGACTGGAAGGACCCAAGAAGAAATGGCCCCCAGACTCTCTGTTAGCCCAAAACTAAAACCATTCTCGAAGCCAACTCTTCAGACAAGCATTAGACTGGACTATAAAACATAAATTGATACCCGTGAAGAGTGTGCTTCTTAACTCAAGTAGATACATGAGTCTAAATGGGCAGCTCCTGTCTGGAGGTGAGATGAGAAGGCAGAAAGGGACAGGAGCTAGCTGAATGGACACTGGAAATCTGGGGTGGAAAGGAGGAGTGTGCTGTCACAGTATGGGGAGAGCAACTAGGGTCATATAGCAGTGTGTGTATAAATTTTTGTATGAGAAACTAACTTGAACTGTAAACTTTCATTTAAAGCACAATAAAAAAAATAGTGGTAGTAACTGTGGTGACTATTGAGCATTTAGTACAATCTAAGACTGCTCTCAGCACTTCATGCGCCTTAATTCATTTTATTCTTCCAACCACCCTATGAGATCAGTGTTATTATTCCCATTTCGGAGGTATGGAAAAAATAGTATTAAATCAACTTGCCCCCCAAAAACCAAACCTGTTGCCGTCGAGTCGATTCCAACTCACAGTGACCCTATAGGACAGAGTAGAACTGCCCCATAGGGTTTCCAAGGAGCACCTGATGGATACGAACTGCTGACCTTTTGGTTAGCAGCCATAGCTCTTAACCACTATGCCACCAGGGTTTCAAAACTTGCCCAAGCAGGGCACTTATCACTTGGTAGTAAGTGAAGACAGGCACGACTCACATTTCTAGTCACTTTCTGGACAGTTCACCTGATTGTTCTCCAGGCACTCTGAGATGAACAGATTCTATATAATTTTATAATAACAACAACAGTAAGAAGAAGAAGATGCATCAGTTGCTGCCTCTGCTTCCACCTCTAGCCAAGAAGTATTTATTCTTCCTTATTGTGGATAACATATCAACACCACTGAGGTTAGGATATTCAACTTTACGTTTTTACTCTTTCCTATTACCGCTCCTCAGCTCACCGAAGTTCTACTGATGTTTCCTCTTTAATTGTTCTTAAGTCCTCTCTAAATAGTCCCTTCCTTCCTATCTCCACTGATACTCTATATCAAGCCTTTATCTTCTCCACCTCAGTTTTTGCAATATCCTGATTTTACATATGAAGTAACTTTTATAAAATTAATAACACATAGTATATGGTAGATATTTGCTAATACATGTGGAAGATTATCAAGTAGGTTCTACTTGGTGCCAAAGAATAAAATAATACCTAATAAGTGGAAGCAATACCTAATAAGTCACCCTTTATCTCACTCCAAAGAACATAATGATCCTTTTAAGTCAAGCCACCCTAATTGCTGCTCTAACCTTGTTGCATAGTACTGAACTACATCCACCTTTATTTTGTTAGTTAAATGTTATCACTTTGCCTCTCTCATCTCTGACTTCATTGTCACCATTGATAATGGGGAGTCCAATTCCATTTAAGTGTCTCCTATCATTTACCTCAGCCTTCACAGGACTTCTACCAATGAGCTTCTCAAAATATGGATACTCCTCTAACCAGTGTATTGTTTTGGTGTGTGTGTGTGGCTTTAGTGAAGGTCTTATCCTGTGGGCCCTCCCGGGGAACATGGAGAACTGCTGAGATCTCAAGTCTAAAATCTGAAGTCCGTTCTATCCTTCACTTCCCACTGTACTTGTAGAATGTTGACTCCCAATCATTTGTGGTTTCCTCCATGGCAATCAATTTTCCACTATCCAAACTTAGATTTTTCCCAGTCTGAGAAGATCCACTCCCACCCACATGGATCCTTTGGCATGAAAGCTATTTCTTCTTTCAGCAGGGACTGTTTTTCCCTGCTTGGGCTGTGCTGAGACCTAGCCCTGTAGACAGTGAGAGATGGAGGGGGTGGATCTTGAGAATAACAGAGTCAAAGTATAAGGCAGCAATCCTCAGGCAAGGAGAGATTGTTTTCCTTTTGCAAGGGTGAGGTGATTGCTTCTACTGGCCTGCAGGATTTAGGGGCATTTGTGAGTATCAGGTTCCAACACCATAAGTCCCTATTCGAGATTTCAGGACCCCACTCTTCCAATTAAAATTCTAACTTTGCCATAAGGGACTATTAATGCTGTATACTGGGTGTCATTTGTAGCTCTGCTACACATGTAATCAAATCCTAGACCTGATTTTTAAAAATATACTATGGACATTTTCAAGTATTTATAGAGGTATATATAATAGTAAAATGAAGACCATGTACCCATCATCCAGCTTCAACAATTATCAACGCATGGACAATCTTTTTTTTTTTTTTTTAAATCTATACCTCCACCCATCCTCATCTGATTATTTTGTGGCAAATTCCTGACATAGTTATTTCTTTTGTAAATGTTTCAATATAGCTCAAACAGATAGGACTATTTTTTAAATATAACCAAAATACTTTTATAGCACCCACAATGAGGAATAATGCCTTAATACAGTCAAATATCCAGTCAGTGTTTAGAACATTTCCTATAATATCTTATAAATGAGTGTGTGAAGTGTGTATGTGTGTTGTCTGTGTTTAACAGCTTGTTTGTAACAGGATCTGGGCCTGTCTGCCCTGTTGGAAATGAGAGGCCCTCTGGCTCTTATAGCATGCCATACATTGTCAGTTGTCTTCCCTGAGACTTTCATTTCATTTTTGCTAGGCTTTCAATGCTATTAACAGACCCCAGCCTACTCTACAATCATTCTAAATTATCTTTGGCCTCATACAGTTCAATTGCCATAGCAACCATATATTCCAAAGCCTCATCGTCCACCTGCAGTTCATCCCAATTAACCAGAGGCAGAAATAAAAAAGCCTTTTTAATTGTGATTCCATTGCATGACATGGGTTAGCTCCACCCTATCTACAACCAGAAATTACATTCCTATTAGCATCAATACGGTTAGTAATCCAACTCGAAAAATACATCTGGCATGTCTTTTTTTCTGGGGCCACTGCTGACATCAACTATCTTAGTCTGGGTTCCAGAAAAAGCAAAGCCTAAGGGAAATCTTATGGGCTACTAGTTTGTTAGGGAATGCAATCCCAATGAAGCAAGAGAAACAGAGCATGAGTAGGTGGAGGAGCCAATATGAGGAAGGATTACCAAGCTGACTTCCACTCGGCATGAGAGGCAACTGATTATGCATTCTCACTGCACTTACTTGAGGGAAGTTTTATGAACTACTGAGTCTCAGGAAAATTGATTGGAAAGAATAATAGTGAAAAATTTATTCACTGTCTCCCATACCCTATTTGTTAAAGTTATTTTCCCATTGGTTTCAACTCTTCTACATTTTTGGGTTACTTTTTTGTCTCACACCTCAGTGGCAACAGGAAAGTTCCAGATAGGAGACAAGAGGCACACTGCAAAAGAATGAGGTGAGACTGTAGTGGGTTGTGCCTGCAAGAAGTCACACACAGTTGGTAACTGCAGCAGTGACTGGTGTGTGTGTTCTGGGTGGAAGTTGAAACCAGTGGCCAAGGGCTGCAGAGATGGGTGAGAGGATCTGAGGTGACATATAATAGGTGCCTAATACAGAACCCTGTCATAAATTATGCTGTCCACACTCAGCCCTTCATTATCCACATAGACCGTGCCTTGTCAAGTTAGAGAAATAACATAAGGCACTATCAACATTTTTCTAAGAGTGAGATTCAGTACCGTGAAATGTGAATTCTTGACCTGAAACAACTTATCATTGTCAAGTTTGAGGGGGCCTTTTGAAGTGGAGAATGGCAACAGTCCACTCACATGAAAACTTACCAACAATAAAGAAAATGTCATGTGGCAGTGACAGGTAGCTACACTAACTATGGGAATGTTCTGTATTCATTACATGTCTGATCTTAGTATCAAAGAGATACAGATGCATTTTCCTACTTGCACCACACAAAAATCAATTAAAATCATTGTATTTCCTAAAAGAAAACGGCCAATTTGAGAATATATCATCCACAAGAAAATACCCAACAAGAGAGAATTAACCAAATTTCACGGATTATTTTATGGAATAACCACTGAACAGAAGGACTTGGTAGACACTGAATGGGATTGTCAGTGCATGACTAAACTTGACCTAAAACATACATGCCTAAACTTGACCTAAATTTGCACCGATGTCTTTCCCTTAGTTCATAATCTTTGGCAAGGAACTAGTCTACCCATTAATCTCATTTAGGGATGGATAAGGGAGGTGAGATATCAGGGAAGCTCACTTGGTACGCAGCTAAACTTAGGTACAGTTTGTAGATAGTAAATTTAACTAGCCACACGTCACTCAATGGCAGAATCTTCCAGTATTGCTACAGCTGTAATGACTCCTAGTTAGAAGCAAGTAACCCATACTTAAAATCTACTTTCTATTTCAAGGGTAGAGGAAGTAGGTTTATGACTTACCTAAGTACCAAAAGTGAGATGAGTGTGGGTCTGGGGAACTTAAGATGATTCACAACACAGATTCTTGTTCATATGGGAATTTAATGGGGAAATGACTCCCCCTCCTCCAGTTTATAATGCACAGGGTGCCTGCCAGAATGAAGGTTGGAAACAGCCCTTCAAGCTGAAATATCTTAATTGCTAACTGTAACTTGCCAGGCCACAATAAGGGAAAATGGAGCAGTGAATCAGAGATGGGGGCTGGACATTGCAACATACTATAGCCCCAGTGCCTCAAAAATTGTTATTAAATAAATTTGTGCCTCCCTAGTTATTATATCAATTGGAATTCAAGTGCAATTGTACCATCTGGTAAAAAAAAATTCTGACTCACTATCAGAAAGTTCACGTGGGATGGATATAAAAGGAGAGTTGGAATTTATCCTGGAATAACTTCCTGGAAAAATAGTGATACAATAAAACCTGCAAGAGCTGGAACCTGTGTAAAGTGGAAACCTGTCAGAGAAGTAAAACTCAAATATTTTCCAGTAAAATGACCAATAAAAAAGTGGTAAGACTTCACCCTGTCAAAGGTAGAAAACTTTCGAGACCCAGAAAAACAAGCCAGTCCCATTGAGTTCCGGCTCTAAGAGGTTTCACTGTATTTTGATGTGTCATAAATTTCACCAGAAGTGGGTCTAGAATTGAATCTTTGCAAATGTCATGCATACATTAGGTATCATAAAATATTTGCCATGAAATGGAATCTAATCTAGCAGTATGATTTACAATTCAAAATAGTAAATCCTTTTATCATCAAATTAATTTAATTAAACTAAACAAATATGTCATCCATATCACTTTGGAAAGTATGGGCATGTGCTACATGCTTTTGATACAATCATAAACAAGATAGATGGGTTCTTACCCTGTCTTGGCTTATGGCCTGGTAGGAAAGCATACAATACATTACAAAAATAACACTATTACCGCTATAATAGAGGTATTATTTAGCACTGCTCTAGAGCACAAGCGGTATGATAAATTCAGTATGAGGATTTAAGGAAAGACTTCCTGAAAGTGAAATAGAAGCTAAAGGTAACTAGAAATTATCCAAATGTAGTTGAGAGGAAGATTGTTCTGGGTGTGAGGAATAACAGCTATAATGGCACAGAATCAAGATAAAGTGTGGTACCTTCAAAGAACTGAAAGGAACTGAGTATGGCTCATGGCATGGAATACAGTGCGGGAAGTAACAAGAGAGAAAACTGGGTAGGTAAACACTTTCAGATAGGCCATGTGTCTCAGTTTCATAGTGCTGCTATAACAGAAACACAATGGGTGTCTTTGAAGAACAGAAATTCATTTTCTCACAGTTCTGGAGGCTAAAAGTCCAGATCAAAGTCTCGGCCATGTTGGTTGCTTCCTTGTAGGTAGTCCCGGGTGTTCCTTGTTTCAGGGACTTAGAGACGATCCTCATAGGGCGGCTGTCTTCCCCTGTGTGTGTGTGTGTCTATTCTGGTCTCTTTATAGGTACAGAAGTACAGGTAGTCCTTGGCTTATGACGTATTCCAGTTACAATGAACTGTACTTACAACCATACTTTTTTTTTTTTTTGGTGCATCTTATCATTCATAATATGTACTACATACAATGTTACAATGCATAATTTGCTGATGTCATCATATCTGTAAGTTTATTTGTAATGTTTCCAACTCCCAAAGACAGAACAGGTCAGATTTGTAAAGAAATTGATAATAAAAGGCAATAATAATGAAAACTAAAAAAAAAAAAATGAGCTATTTGACTTACGTCAGAACAAACTTATGATGGAGTTATTGGAACTGGACCTCATCATAAGTTGGGGACAACCTGTAATTAGGTTTAGCATCCAGCCTACATTGACAGGTGGATCAACTGATTGGTTGATTGCATTACATTAGATTGCATTACGGGAAGCGATTGCATTACATCGCGTTATGGAAGGTAATCTTCCATACCAAAGGCCAACTTATTTAATCACATGTAACTACTCTATGATGGCAACTAGACTAGTGTTGGAAAAATGGGAAAGCAGTCTGTTGCGCAGCCTGGGCTGCCTTGAGCTCTGATCATGGAGTCTGGTATTGATCCTCCTCTCTCTTGCCCAGTTTTTTCTCCTTATTGGGGAAACTCTCTCCCTGTTCAGGTACACAGAAAATTTTCTCTCTGCTCTGCACGTGTGTGCATTATATGGCACCTGGCCAACCCCACTTCTATATCCGTTCCAGGCAGAGAGGGAACAGGGTCCCTCACGCACAAGAGGGGCCTGTGCAGAAGATCAGCCCTGAGCTGGCAGCTGCTAACTGAAAGGTCAGCGATTTGAACCCACAAGCCGCTCTGTGGGAGAAAGATGTCGTACTCTGCTTCCGTAAAGATTTACAGCCTTGGAAACCCTATGGAGCAGTTCTATTCTGTCCTACAGGGTCACTATGAGTCATAATCAACTTGACAGCCATGGGTTCTTTTTTTTTTTTTTTTAAGATATTCAGTAGGAGTCTCTGAGTGGCACAAATGGTTAAGTGCTCGACTACTAGCTGAAAGTTTGGCAGTTCGAACCCACACAGAGGCATCTTGGAATAAAAGTTTGGCGATATTCTTCCAAAAGGTCACAGCCTTGCAACACTCTGGAGCATGGTTCTCCTCTGCAATGCATAGGGTCACCATGAGTTGGAATCGACTCAATGACAACTGATATTTTTGGTATCCATTATCTATCCCTACATAAAAACTGCCCCCCACTCCCAAATCAGCAAAGATTTATTATCTTACACTTCTATAGCTTGGTAGGACTCACTTGGCTAGTTCTTCTACTTCATATATATTGGTTGAGATAACTTATGTGGCAGCAGCCATCCAGAGACTCATCTGGGGTTGGATGACTAAGAATGGCTTAACTCACATGTTTAGTTGTTGGTACATCCAGCCAGGACCTCTAGCTCACATTCCTTTCTGGCAGAGTAGCCAAGGCTCCTCAGAACATAAAAGGGTAAAAACTGAAGCTGCAAGGTTTCATGAGGCCAAGCATCAGAGTTTACTCAGTCCCACTTCTGCCACGTTCTACTTGTCAGAGAAAGTTAGAGGGCCAACCTAGATTCAAGGGGAGGACCTCTTAATGGAGGGACGGTCAAAGTTCCATTGCTACAGGACATGTAGCATGGAAGACATTGTTTTGGGCATCTTTGAGAACTATCTCTCACAAGGCTTTATAAAACCCATTTGTTTTGAAACATGCCTGTTTCTCTTCCTGTTTTCAACAAAATGTACAGATTAGGGATAGAATGTTGAGTTAGTATAAACCATAATCACTAATGGACACAAATAAGGAGAATATTTTATTCCGATCTTCTGATAATATAGAAAAAATTTTTTAAAAAAGCAGCTGGAATATGTTAGATTCTATAATCCCTAATGGATGGAAAATATGTGCAAATGTTTCTTTATGGATGTCTCAAACTCTAAAATCCAAGATACGATATGACAATTTCACTGATTTTTGTCTTAAGGCTTCTGTTTATAACTTGCTTTCTGCTTTGTGCTAAAGAGAGATTAAACCTGGGTCCCACTGAAACCCAGATCCCATAAAGGGTTGAGATAGGACAAAACTGCTCTGGAATTCTTTGGTTTATTGAGTTGGTTTCTTGAAATATGATTGAAAAGTGGCACATGTAATTTTTAACCATCAGAATTTAGATTGATCCTTTTATCTGAATAGAGTCTCGGTGGGTGAAAATCACTGAAATTGTGGAGTATCTGAAACAACTTCAATCCATCACACTGCAAAATATCATCAGTGCACTGAAAAGAATACAAAGTAATGTTTACTTGCGTATTTTTGGTTCAAAAGTTTTCACTCTGAAAACTAATAAGTGGCTCAAGGTTTTCTAGTTGGCATCTTTCTTAAAAACTACCTTTATACATTTTCTCCTCTATTTAGTAATTCTGAAGTGTTGAGTTTGATGAGTTTTGAGAATGCTTTTCTGCTCTCCCCCTCTCTCTTTCAGCCTCTCTTTCCCCCATTTTATCCCTCTCTTCTTCCTTTTCTGTGTTCCCTGTCTTCCTCTTTTCTGTCCATAGATAAAAGGGGTACGTATGTATGTTGGTGAGCCCTTATTTGCAAATGCATGAATCTGAGATTTTATGCCTAAACTCATTTTAGTTCAAAGTTATACTAGTATAGCAGGGGCTCCTCTTAACCTTAAATGAGGATTAAGATGCGCCCAGACAGGCCTGAAGAGGTGATGGATTGAACATCACCAGGAGACAGTTTTTGTAATAAGAGTTCCAGGATAAAGGGGAGAAAGACAAATAGGCTGTCTCATTTTTTACAAGGGAATTTGAGATCAGGTAGGAAAGAGAAGACAATGGTATCTTTTCTCAATTGTTACTCACCTTTCCTGGGACATACAACCTCTATATAAGCTGATTGAGACCAGAGATGTAGGCAGAACATGCAGGTGCTTTTTTCACAAGGCACTCTGAGAAATGGGAGTCCAAGCAGCAGAGGTCTGGTAGTAGGATGCTCATATGTTCCCTTTTGCCCCGCACAATCCCAGTTTATACCTATTTCCCTGATGTCCCCATTGTCTAGCACTCCCGTTCACACCCAACTCGGACAATAAATTATATGATCACCCTATCTAGTACCCACGTGACAAAGTATCATATAGAGTCCAAAGAGACTCTGCAGGTTTAGATGCCTGAGAAAATATCACCTATGTCTTGTTCCCCATATCAGTCTTGGCAGTGTTGAGGCTCCGTCTTCTCCATCTTCAAGTGGCTTTCATTGTAGTCACCATCAACAAAATAGTCCAGAGCAGAATATGAGCCAAAGGAGATAGGGATTAAAGAAAAAAAAAAAAAAAGACTGGATAAGATTTTGAGGGGCCTGGGTAACCTGCCTAAGCGAATTAAAGGAAGAAAGAGTGAAATGTAATCCATCAGATTTGTAATGTCCCCAATATTTATATACACGGCCGGTAAGGTTTGAGAGATTTGTGTTATAGTTACACAGTTTGCAAGTGAATATTTAGGAAGTTCATTGCCAACCAATTTCTGAATTAGGTGGGACTTAATATTGAGCCTATTAACAGGTATTACATATGTATTATGCCTTAATTTTTTCTTTTATAACTTTTAAAGATAATACTAAACAGGAATAAATAGGTTCATATACGGGCTGAAGTTGGGATAATTTCGCTATCTTAAGTCATGGATAATAGTCTAAATTATACAAATTATTGTCTGTAGTTTGGTTTGGGCCACCAGGCCATTAGAAGTTTTGGAAGTAATTGATCCCAGCTGCTACTGGGTAAATTTACACTTGTAGGCAGTATAAACACCCACGCATTAATAAAGTTATCCTGTGATTAACATATACTTTGGGAAGGAGATTCTCTTATTAAAATATTGGTTTTCTTTAAGAAATATTCTTAAATTAGGTGAGCCACGGATCCTTTATGTCCCTGTGACACTCTGCATGAATACAGACGTGCAGCATAAAAAATAGCTTGTGTGTATCATTGTCTGAATATTTGGTGCATGCATTGTTAAAAGATTTAAAAAAAAACTACCATTACTTGAGATTTCCATTAGTGCATCATTAGCCTTCCATTTCTAGTTTTTTTCTTTTATCCAGTATTGCTGAAACGTTCTGCTCTTAGACTGACCTTTCTTATCCTCTCACTAAAATCCCATCTTCATTTGTTCAATTAATTGACTACACTCTTTTTTGAATGAGTTTCAAGATGCAGCTCCTAATAGCAAATTGCAGTTTAAGCCACTCATCTGTGATGATGAAATTAAAGACATTGCCTTTGACAAAAGAACTTGATCGGTCAGCAAAGATATTGGCTGAACCACTTTATACAGGAATTCTCTTTGTAGATTTTCACAGTGGGGCTGGGCTGCTAGGCCCAATATGGTTATAGATGAAGGACATAATATGGGAAAAGGTAGTTTATTACAGTTTGAGGTTGAAACAGGTTTTAAAAATTGGATATATTTGATACTCATTGACATGAAAATTGAGATTAAACATAGAAAACTTTAGCTTGAGGTCAGCCTCCCTGAACTTCAAAGAGAAGGTGCTTAGCAAGGTTCTAAGAGGAGTGACTCAAGCTAAGCTACTCCTGTATCTTTAGGCAGCCAATTAGCATCAGTACCACTCATCAGCCCCTCCACTAATGTAAGGCTTAATCAATCTCAGAAACATGGGCCAACTTAATTAACTTCAATTTTCCACGTACATAGGCTGGCTCATCTTATGCCTAAGAACCTTTTACTTTAGGCAACCCTTGTTATTCAGATGGAATTAAGTCTCAGGCATAGATTAGTATGATTCTCATTCATTATGATCTCAACATGGTGTAGTATTATGGTTAGATATGTTGTTTGTACTTTCCTTTTTATTAGAATCGGTGACTAGCATCCACAACTGAACCAAAGAAGAAGTAAGTACATATAGATCAACAGAGTAGAATTGAGACTCCAGAATTAAACTCTTAACATTTATGGTCAGTTGATCTTTGACAAGGGTACAATGGCAATTCAATGGGGGAAACGTCTTTTCAACAAACAGTGCTTGGACAATTGGACATTCACATGCAAACTCAAAATGGATCATAGATCTAAATGTAAAAGCTAAGCTCTAAAACTCTTAGAGGAAAATGTTGTAGTAAATCTTTGTGACCTCGAGTTAAGAGGTGGTTTCTTAGATATGACACAAAAAGCACAAGTAACAAAAGAAAAAAGAATAGATAAATAGGACTACATTAATGTTAAAAACAACAAACAACACCACTTTATGTTCGAAAAGATTCTATCAAGAAAGTTAAAAGACAGCCCACAGAATGGGAGAAAATATTTTCAAATCATATACTTCATAAAGGACTGGTTTCCAGAATATATAAAAAACTCCTATAACTCAAAGTAATTTTAAAAAGAAAACAACACAAATAAACCAATTTAAAAATGGGCAAAGTATCTGAATAGGTTACTCTGAAGAAGATATACAAATGGCCTATAAGCACATAAAAATTTGCTCAACATCATTAGTCATTAAAAAACCACACCCGTTGTTGTCAAGTCGATTCCAACTCACAGTGACCCTATAGGACAGAGTAGAACTGCCCCATAGGGTTTCCAAGGAGCAGGTGGTATATTTCAACTGCTGACCTTTTGGTTAGCAGCCGAATGCTTAACCACTGCACCATCGGAGCACCATAATAAAGAGACAATAGCAAGTGTTGGTGAGGTTGTGAAGAAATTAGAACCCTCATACATTGCCTGTGGGAATATTACATGGTACAGCTACTTTGGAAAATAGCTTGGCACTTCCTCAAAATGTTAAACATAGAGTTACCATGTAAACCAGCAATTCCACATCTAGGCATATAACCAAGAGAAATGCAAACGTAAGTCCACACAAAAACTTGTACATGAATGTTCATAGAAAAATTATTCATAATAGCTCCAAACTGGAAACAACTCAAGTATCTATTAACTGATGAGTAGATAAACAAAATGTGGTATATCCATACAAAGGAATATTATTCAGTCATAAGAAGAAATGAAGTATAGATACATGCTACAACATGGATGAACCTTGAAAACTCATGCTAAATGAAAGAAATCAGTCACAAATACTACATATTGCATGATTTCATTTATCTTATTTGCCCAGAATAGGTAAATCTATAGAGACAGAGTCAATCAGTGGTTGTCTAGGGCTGAGGGGTTGGGAGAAATGGGGAGAGTGACTGCTAATGGGCATGTGATCTCTTTCTTTCTTCCTTTTTTAATAGATTTTTTTTTTTACAGCAGTGTCCGTTTACAAAAAAAATGTGCAGGAAGTAGAGTTCTCATATATGCCCTCTCTCCCCTGCATACTTTTCCTTCTATTATTATCTTGAATTCCTGTGGTACATCTGTTGCAATTGATAAATCAATACTGATACATTATTGTTAACTAAAGTCCATAGTTTACATCAGAGTTCACTCTGTGTTGTACCTGAAAAAAAATGAAACCCGTTGTGACCCTATAGGACAGAGTAGAACTGCCCCATAGGGTTTCCAAGGAGCACCTGGTGGATTCGAACTGCTGACCTTTTGGTTAGCAGCCGTGGCTCTTAACCACTATGCCACCAGGGTTTCCTTGTGTTGTACAGTCCTATGGATTTTGACAAATGCATAATGTCACGTGGCCAACATTACAGTATCATACAGTGTGAAACAGGATTGGCATGACCTCTTCATCTAATTTTACAAGGGGGGAGGAGAATCAAGATCAGCATCAGCCCAAAGCTAACCCCTATGAAGTGGAAGTCAGACATACTTCCATACTCTAATCTTTTTACCAATTCTTACACCAGCTGTCCCTCCCATGGCACTCTCTACTTCTCTGTTGGGTTCAATAATCCATTTCAATGGCCACACAGAACTCACAGACCATACTCACGGTTATGGGGTTTATTAGGGAAGTAACAGGCTACAATTCAGAATATAGTTCTTTGATCAATTCAGCTACTTCTTGGCTGCTGCCACCTGGTCCCTAGCTCTCAGCTTGGGCCCCCACTCTCAGCCTCAACCCTTCTCAAGCAAGTATTGCAAAGCTCTTTAGCTCCATAAATAAGGGCCTGGAAGCACCCCACTCCACCAGGAAGCTTCATGCCCAAAGGTGCTCAACTCTCTTATTCCGTGGATCAGTAAGCCTAGCCTGCTGGTCCTGTGCCGCTGTCGTCTGGTGTCATCTTCAGCATTACAGTTCTTTCTCTGTCTCCTGAGTCTAGAAGTTTCTCAGTGAAGCTTTCCGGGGCCCAAAGAATGTGCTCCACTCCCAGATCTTCTTGATAGTAGTGAGGTCCCCCTCCATCCTCTGGGATTGGCTCTCTTTAAGCCTAGTGTGATGGTAAAACTGACCAATCCCCAAAGGTTCCATGTACTTTATCTGTATAGTCCCACCCACACAAGGGTTCCATGCACCTTATTTGCATTAACAAAACTGTCCAATCCCCTTGGTGGACCACAAGCACCTTATTTGCATAGTCCTACTTAATCATCTTGTGGGAATTACAAGACCATGGCTAGAAGGGCCGTATTAAAACAATTCACTGCACTGCATACAGGGTAGTTTCATTGCCCTAAAAATGCCTTGTATTCCAACTGTTCATCCCCCTCACCCCTGCCGACTCCCTGGAAATGCAACCATGGTTCTTTTTACTTTCTCTATAGTTTTGCCACTTCCAGAATGCCATATGGTCGGAATCATACAGTATGTCCCTTTTCCAGACTGGCTTCTTTCACTTCTCAATATGTATTTAAGATCCCACCATATCTCTTCTTACCATGACATCTCATTTCTTTTTATCACTAGAAAATACTTCATTGTATGAGTGTACCAATTTATTTATCCATTCACCTACTGAGGGACATCTTGGTTGCTTCCAATTTGAGGCAGTTATCAATAAAGCTGCCATAAACATTTGTGTGCAGGGTTTTTTTTTTTTTTTTTTGTGGACATATATTTTAAACTCCTCTGGATAGATACCTAGAAGTATGATTGCTGGATTGTATGGTAAGCCTACAATCCAGCAATCATACTCCTAGGTAAGGAGTTTACCTAGCTTGGTAGGTGGTTTCTTTTTCGGGTGATAAAAATATTATAAGAATGATTGCCATGACGGTTAAATGTTCTGTGAACTTACTAAAAAGCATTAAATTGTATACTTTAAATGGGTCAATTATATAGTATACAAATAATATCTCAAGGAAGTTATTAAAGAAAAAAATAAAGAAGAAATAATCACCCTGAATTCTAAAGCAAGCTGGCTGGATGTGAGGCTAGACAATTCCTCTAGGGCACATTAAGTGAGTGCCAAACTGACCCCGCTCCCACTAGATGCCATCCAATCTCTCCTCCCTTTTCCGTTCTGTGTAAAAAATCTTAGGAGTAGAGATAGGGAGTAGAAAAAGTTGTCACAGTTATTGACTGTGGTGATTTTAAAACATAGCTGCAGGTTCTCTGAAACTCTTCCCATCGAGAGATAGGCTTCTTTAAATCTGAGCTGACCTTAGTGATTTGCTTGTAACCAATGGAATGCAGCCGAAGTGACGCAGTGTAACTTCCATGGCTAGGTCAGAAAGACCATGGAGATCCTGTCTGGTTCTCCTGGGCTACTTGCCTTTGGATCAATAAGCCAGGGTGTAAAAAGTCTGAGGCCATAAAGGAGACTGGAGAAACCTTGAGAGTATGGCCCCCAGACATCCTTTTAACTCAGTGGTGAGGTTACCTCCCAGGTTCACTGTTCAGCCTGGGAGTGGACAGCCCCGTAAAACTAAATGAGACTAACAAGGTATAGGAGTCCAGTGACAAGGGCCAGAAGGCAGAAGGGGACAAGGAAGCTGGTTATAGGGAACACAAGGTTGAGTAAGGATATTGTTGATGTGTTGTGAAATTGTTAACCATTGTCATAGGGCAACATTTGTAGTAACTGTTAAATGAGAAACTATTTTGTTCTGTAAGCCTTCATCTTAAGTGAGAATAACAGCACAATTGGAAGAGCATAGTCAATGTCACTGAACTGTGTGTGTAGAAATTTTTGAAACGGTGTATCTTTGGCTATGTGTATTTTCACCAAAAAAAAAAAAAAAAAAAGAAAGGTTGAGAATTTAGAGGGTTAATATGTTGTGGGGTTGTTAACCAATGTCATAAAACAACATGCGTACCACTGTTTCATGAGAAACTATTTGTTCTGTAAGCCTTCACCTGAAGTACAATAAAAATAAAAATAAAAAAAAAGTCTGAGGCCAACATGTTATAAGAAATCCCAAGCCACATGGAGATTCCACATGTAGTTGCACTGGCTCACAGCCCCAGCTTAGATCCAAGCCCATATCCAGCATCAGTTTCTATACATGTGAGTGGAGGTGCCTCCAGATGAGTCCGGCCCCCTGCCACCATGTATTCCCAACTTAGATAAAAGCTGTCCCCACTGTGCTATGTTAAAATTTCTGACCCAAATTACCTGTGAGCACAATAAAATTGTTGTTTTATATCATAAGGTTTCAGGGTGATTTGCTATATAGCACAGTAAAGACAATTTATGGTGAAAGGCTATTCTCCAACTTTTGAGGTCATATAATGGGGAGAAATTCAAAGAATCACTTGTAGAGATTGAAAGTGTACGAAAAAAGAAAACACTAGCTTTCCAGTCCCCATTTTGATGTCTTTCAGTGGAGCAGGCTCACTAAACTTGTGTTTATCCAATTAGAGTAGTGAAGAGGAAAGGTGTCAGGACAAAGAGAGGGAGAGACAATGAATCAGCCCGTACTTCTGGTTTTGGATAGCAAGTGAACACCATGTTGATTAATTGGGCTGGAACCATCTTGCTGGCATCTTATCCAAAATGGCTGCCAGGTTGCCAGTCAAGGTGATTTTAGCAACTCTGTGGAATACTCTTGTGGCAGGAGCTGCGATTTGGACTTGGAGGGAGTACAAGTGATTGAAGAGTAGAGCTGCAATCAGATCATTAAGGGGTACTCATTTGAAGTAACCAGATTACAAGCCCAAGATAGGGACTGCAGCCAGTGAAAGCAGGTTTCTATCCAGGATTAATGGACATGTGTAAGTCTGAATAAAGTCCATGATAAAGAGCACAGGGATAATGCAAGAAATTAGATATAAAAACTAAGCTAGAAACTAAAACAGAACAAACTAACTAGTATAGGACATCAAGGCTCAGGATCAATTGAGGACAGAAAAGCTGTGGTGAATTTACTCAAGAATTCAGACTGATTTCCATAGTTGTTTGGAGACTAGTTAGATAAAAATACCTGAATTGGGACTGACAAATTCCAGTGCAATTCTTAACATTAATCCAAGCTGAAGCAACAAAAATAGGAAGCCAGGGTATTGTGGATGAGGGAAGCCTCTCATGATGTGCCCCACAGAAAGACTGCCTTTGAACATCTGCCACATAGATGTCAGTTGGCACTAGCTAAAAAAGCAGTACTAAGCAATAAAAACAGAGAGAGGAAGGATTACAACCACTGCCAGCTAAGTAAAAATACCTCTGTTGCTTTTTCTTTTCCTTCTCCTCATGACGACTCTTTGGTCTTTGAAGAGAGTTGAAGGTAGGCGTAGGAGATATCTACAATCTATATTTTTCCATTCTTATCCACTATTAATAGTTAAGGTTCCAGATTGAGCCTGAATTTGGGAAAGAAGAGAAGAGAGAGATTGAACTGAAAGTGCCTGTAATGTGCCTAAAATGCCAGTAAGGGAAAGAACAGCCTATTAGCAATGTTTGATTGTTTACATAAGTAATTGCTTATATCCTCCTCAGTTAAAATTATTTACTAAATAACTTACAAGAGTAATATGACCTTATATCTTTGAGTGTTGGGTAACTCATCCAGAGTGTTGCTGTCAGTTGCCTTTGACTCATGGCAACCTTATGTATAACAGAATGAAACGCTATAGGGTCCTGCACCATCTTAATGATTGTTGGTGTGTTTGAGTTCATTCTTGAGGTTATTGTGTCAGTCCATCTCATTGAGGGGTTCCCTTTTTTTCACTGACCCTCTGCTTTACCAACCATGATGTCCTTTCCTAGCAATTGGTCTTTCCTGATGATGTGTCCAAAGAAGGCAAGCCAAAGTTTCGTTGCCATCCTCACTTCTAAGGAAAATTCTGGTTGTGTTTCTCCTACAACTGATTACTGGCTGTGTAGGTTTGTTGTGATAATTAGCTACAAATCCCCTAGAATGATGAAAAAGCAAAGCAGGATCTCAGTATGTAACCAGTATTATCAATCCTCCTGGGGGAAGAAGGACCTCAGGTAAAAGCCCTTCACCAAGTGGTTGTTTTGAATTTCTAATGTTGAAAAAGAATTCTAGCAAACTTCTCTGAGTTACAAGCTTGAGAGTTGATTCTTTCTTAAGCTTCCTGAATTTTCTCCTTATATACTTATTTTAAATGTTTATTGTTGATAATGCTCTCCTTACCACTTGACGTATATTCTGCATATTTCCTAATCTTAAGTGAGAGTCTTTGGTGACATTACTTTACAAGGTATATTAAGCTACAGAAAGATCCTCTTAGCTTCTCACCCTCTTTATATAATCCTGAACTATAGCAAAGAGTATGATTAACCACAAAAAACGTGGTGATTTATAGGAGATGCCTGTGGACAAGCATCTTTGAACTGCTAACTTCCCTGATGATACCTTAGCGATTTATTATGGGTTATTGGTTGTCATGATTATGTATGCAGATTTACCAGGACAGGCGTGTAATAATACTTGTGTGGGAGAAAGAAAGATGGCATATATATATATATATATATATATGGAGCCCTGGTGACACAGTGGTTAAGTGCTCTGCTGCTAACTGGGAGGTCAATGTTTCAAGCCCACCCAGTGGCTCTAAGAGAAAAAAGGCCTACATATCTGCTCTCATAAATATTATAGCCTAGGAAATCCTATGAGGCAATTCTACCCTGTCATATAGGGTCACTATGAGTCAGAATCGACTTGATGGCACACAACAACATATGTGTGTGTGTATATATATATATATCTTTGGAGCCCTGGTGGTGCAGTGGTGAAGAGCTTGACCTCTAACCAAAAGGTCTGCAGTTCGAATCCACCAGCCGCTCCTTGGAAACCTTGTTGGGCAGTTCTACTCTGTCCTGTAGGGTTGCTATGAGTCAGAACTGACTTGACGACAATGGGTTTTTTTTTTGTTGTTGTTGTTTATAAATATTCTTTAAAAAATCTACTCATTATTGCTAGGCTAGAAATGCCATCAGGCTGCTCCCATGATGAGATCATAATGAAGTCAAAGATCTTTGCATGGCTTCAGACTAATCCCTGCCTTCTCTACATAGTCACAGCTACAAAGGAGACTGTTATCTGTAAATGAAAAAGCATGGCTAGAAAGCAAAGCAAACTGGTTGAAATCTGTTGATTTTAGGGAAGTTCAGAGAAGTGAGTTAGAAAATGTGTTTTTTAATACTCTGTTGAGAAAACAAGCTAGGCACTGGCTTCACTTGAACTTTTTACTCAACATTTAAGTGTATTTGTATACTGAAACCCCTTTTACCTGACTTAAAATTCATCTTCTTAGTTCTACTTGTTATCCGTGAGGATACTTGTATTTTAACAGTGGTAAAGTTTACAGATATTCTTAGCATATATTATCTTTTCTGATTTTCACAACACCCTTGTAAAATAGGGAGGGTTAATTTTCACATCCTCATTTATAGGTGAGAAAACTAAAGCACAAATCTCTTGTAACCTGTTCAATGTTAAAAGATTAGAATCTAGACTTTAAATTCCCTACTTTTTCTACTAACTAGTGTCTAACAACATTTTATTTGTGTTATTAGATCTCCGAAAATACATACGTATATATAATACATACACACAATATGAATATAAATGTAGATATTACGTGACAAAATAATACAACTGATTCCCATAAGCTACACACACACAAAATTATAGCAATAATTTCAAGTCAGAAAAATTTTGTTGAACTTTCCTAAGAGGCTTAAAGATGTTTAAATGCATAAATGTTAAACATATGTTATGTATAAAAGTATAGTTATGTATACTGAGGTAGATAAATAGCTCGAAGTGAATTGCTTAAAAATCATCTTCAGTTCTTAATGAAGAAAAAAGAAGGTATATAAACACTGTGTATGAAATTTATGATTTTTATTAAGGTTTGCTGATCTAAGAGGTAAAGTCTGATTATGGATAACCTTCATGAACTTTTTGATGGCTAGATTTCCTATTAGTTTCTTAAACCATGAAATATATTGAATTTAATTAACTGCCTCATCCCCAAAGTTATCTAGATCTGTGCATTCTAGTAGTCATTGTCTTTCTGGACTGAAACAAGGGATAATCATGTGTCAGTCTGTGATTCTCTTTCTCCTCCTCCTATTCAGTTTGGTGATCCTGGCTGAGATAGCTGTGTGTTAGATTTTTGCCTCGGATCATCTTTGTTTTCCATTGCATATTTCCTCTAGCAGTTAATGAGAATAAGGGAGATGTTGTTTAGTTGCCAGGAGTTCTTGGGTGGTGCAAATGGTTAAGCGCTCGCTACTAACCAAAAAATTGCTGGGCCAAAGTTCTTAAAGTGAACAAGAAAAATTTGGTCAATTATATAAAAAAAAAAAATACTGGTTTTGAAGCATTAAAAGCTAACACAAAAGGAAGAAATAAGGGAAACACAGAAAGTTGAGCTGAGTATTTGGGGGTGTTTTTCTCCTAAAGATATCTGCCAAGCATAAAAGAATTGATGGTGAGGCTAGGTCAGATACTGGGCAAAGTTCCTGTAAAGTTCATAGGGCTGGTAAAACAAAAATTAATGTTCAGGATACCTATTAAACCCTATACGCTTTAGGCTGCTAACACAAAGGGCTACATGCCATAAGAAAGTACTCAAACCATCTGGCAGAAGCAAAAATAAATTTTCTTTGGAGGAAAAATGTGTCAAATTGGCTCAAAAATGTCTATATTGCCTTTCATATACTATGCTCACCAACGAATGAAAAAGTATCAAGCATACACATAGATAAGACAAAGATTAAAACCACAAGATGCAACAGAAAATGAAACAGATACAGAGAGAAATGCAGATAATAAATTAATATACATATATTTTAATGAACCTGCTCAATATAGTCAAGAAAATAAAAATGAAATTGCTAATTTTGACAGTGAATAGAAATTATAAAAAGAATAAGATAACATTTCTTGAATAAAAAAACAATAATATAAATAAAAAACATAATGCATGTGGTTAACAACAGATTAGACACAGCTGAAGAAGTAAGAAGACAATATTCAGAATGAAGCATGTAGACAATAGAGAATGGAAAATATAAGAAACTGCACTAAGAATATACGGAGTACATAATAAGGAACATATAAAGTTAGATATAAATGTAACTGGAGTCACAGAAAATGGGGAGAAAGTGGGAAATGAGAAATATTTCAAAAGGAAAATAAATAAGAATTTATCAAAGCTCATAAAAGACATCAAGCCAAGAAGTTGTTGAAACTCTGAAGAATAAATACAAAATTCACACCCTGTACATTGGTAAAACTGCCGACATATACTTTTAAACTTACCACTCTGATGGTGACTTAAGTCTTCACAGCACAGGCAGAGTTGATGTTTTGCAATTTTGTGCAAATATATGTTTAATGTTTAATGTTTGTGTTTCACATTAGACATATATCTCATGAGAGCAGGGCTCATATCTGATTTTATTCTCCACTGTATCTCCAGTACCCACCAAAGTTCCAGACACACAGTAGGCTCTCAATCAATTTACTTTTGCTTAAAGTCTGAAAGAAAGAAGGAAACAATGAATGAACAAAAGAAAGTCCTATTTTTCAGACACTTTCATCAGAGTATTAGGGATACAAAGCTGAAGTAGACAGCTTTGACATAATAAGCCTCCAGATGAGAGACTTGGGCACAAATCCAAAGCCCCAAGTAGGTCTACTCATGAATGGACTGTACCACCAGCACTGGCATAGGAGATATCAGACTCAGGCAGGAAAGTTCAAATAAGGCCAATTGCAAAAAAAAAAAAAAAAAAAAAAAAAATCATAACTATAGAAACTGATGCAAATATCAAAGTAAATTCTATGAGCAGGAATTATTCGTCAGAATCGATTGGCAACCAGGGATATTCCAGCAAAAGCACATGGCTCTGCCTTCTTACCTCTAATATTGTCATAATAGCAGGGTGCATGAGAGCAGATCTTGCTAACTGCAATAGACTAAATTTTTAATAACTGTGTATTTTGCTGCTTGATTGCTCTTCCAGGATTTTCATATGTTGCATATTTTTCAGTTTACTGTTTACATGTGTTCTTTTAAGAAATGAAAGATATAAAGAAGACATTCAAAGAAATGTAGATAAAGTTGGGAGCTTACAGTGTCATTTGAGTTCTTGACAGTAAGTAACAGTTTTTGAGCATTTGAAAGGCCATGGGCCAAGTCTTTTGCACTAGGACTTTTTCATATCATTTTATCTTCCCAATAACCTGAAAAAAAAAATAGGCATTATCCCTGTTTTGCAGATAAATAAACAAAGGCTCATAAAGCCTTGGAGATCTATGGAAATAGCATTAAGCATGTCTAGACCAAGGTCCAAGGAGTCCTGGTTGCCCAGTGGTTAAGTGTTCGGCTGCTAACCCAAAGGCTGCGGTTCCAACCCACCAGCTGCTCCTCGGGAGAAAGATGAGGCAGTCAGCTTCTGTAAAGATCGTCTATTGTTGTTAGGTGCTGTCAAGTCAGTTCTGACCCTATGTACGACAGAATAAAACACTGTCCAGTCCTGTGCCACCCTCACAATTGTTGCTATGTTTGAGTCCATTGTTGCAGCCACTGTGTCAATCCATCTCGTCAAGGGTCTTCCTCTTTTTCACTGACCCTCTACTTTACCAAGAATGATGTCCTTCTCCAGAGATTGGTCCCTCTTGATAACATGTCCAAAGTACATGAGACAAAGTCTTGCCTTCCTCCCTTCTAAGGAGCATTCTGGCTACTCTTCTTCCAAGACAGATTTGTTCATTCTTCTGGCAGTCCATGGTATGTTCAATATTCTTTGCCAACACCTTAATTCAACGGCATCAGTTCTTCTTTGGTCTTCCTTATTCATTGTCCAGCATTCGCCTGCATATGAAGTGATTGAAAACACCATGGTGAGGGTCAGGCACACCTTAGTCCTCAAAGTAACATCTTTGCTTTTCAACACTTTAAAGAGATCTTTTGCAGCAGATTTGCCCAATGTAATACGTCGTTTGATTTATTGACTACTGCTTCCATGGGCATTAATTGTGGATCCAGGTAAAATGAAATTCTTGACTACTTCAGTCTTTTCTCTGTTTATCATGATGTTGCTTATTGGTCCAGTTGTGAAGATTTTTGTTTTCTTTAAGTTGAATTGTAATCCATTCTAAAGGCTGTAGTCTGATATTCATCAGTAAGGGCTTGAAGTTCTCCTCACTTTCAGCAAGCAAGGTGTGTCATCTGCATATTGCAGGTTGTTAATGAGTCTTCCTCCAAACCCGATGCTATGTTCTTCTTCATATAGTCCAGCTTCTTGGATTATTTGCTCAGCATACAGATTGAATAAGTATGGTGAAAAGATACAACCCCCTGACACACACCTTTCCTGATTTTAAACCACACAGTATCTCCTTGTTCTGTCTGAACCTGCACATATCCTTTTGGTCTATGTACAGGTTCCTCATAAGCACAATTAAGTGTTCTGGAATTCCCATTCTTTGCAACATTATCCATAATTTTTTATGATCCACACAGTCTAATGCCTTTGCATAATCAATAAAACACAGGTAAACAAACATCTTTGTGGTATTCTCTGCTTCCAGCCAAGATCCGTTTGACATCAGCAATGATATCCCTCATTCCATGTCCTCTTCTGAATCCGTATTGAATTTTTGGCAGTTCCCTATCGACGTACTGCTGCAATCGCTTTTGAATTATCTTCAGCAAAATTTTACTTGTGGGTTTGATATTAATGATGTAAAGATTACAGCCTTGGAAACCCTATAAGGTAGTTTTACGCTGTCCTATAAGGTCACTCTGCTGGCACAGTGGTTAAGACCTATGGTTGCTAACCAAAAGGTCTGCAGTTCAAATCCACCAGGTGCTCCTTGGAAACCCTATGGGGGCAGTTCTACTCTGTCCTGTAGGGTCACTATGAGTCGGAATCGACTAGTCGGCAACGGGTTTGTTTGTTTGTTTTTTTGGTAGAGTCACTATGAGTCAGAATTGACTCAATGGCAATGGGTTTAGACCAAGGTCCATGCTATTTCTATGGGGAAATATTAACCTCAAAACTAAGCCTTCCCTTCCTTTACAATAAATTCCTTATATATTTGCTTCCTGGTGTTGAAAAACTTTTAAAAATCAAAAACACTTTTCAATAGCCCTCCCCTTACATGGTGGCATGAGGGGGTATTAATATGATAGAGAAACTGCATTGATGAATCCATAGAAAATAACTGTTCTTGAGGATGGATTTTAAAAGAGTTTGAATCGTTGTTTTCAAACTTTTTTTAAAGCAGTGGATTTTTTTTTTTTTTATCAAATGAGATCTTCCACAAGACTATATATAAATAGATAAAAGAGGAGCTTCTCTGGCAAAACTGAAAGTGGAGGAACCTCTTGGACCTTGACACCCCTTCTATTCTAGCAATGGTGCAGTGGGCCATCTTTAGGAAAACTCAGGGTCCTGGGGAAAACTAGGGTTAGATAGAGGTTGTACACTCTGAGTGCCTAAGAGGGAATGGAGAATCAAACGCTGGGGTGCAATCCAAGGAAAAGTTAAATATAGACTTCTCTCCTTCATTTGTAAAATATGGCTGAACCTCATTTAAAAATACTTACTTCCATCATTCTTTACCATTTTTTTTTCCACACTGCTTCCAGGCATATGTACTTTGGGCACTTCTTTAGCTGTCTGAAAAGTAACTGAATCCCAGCTGGTGAATTCCAGTGTTCTGGCTTGCTTCTCTTATGATACTGTTAAAATCAAGTCTATCGATTCCAACTAATGGCAACCCCGTGTAATACAGAGTAGAATCATTTCATAGGGTTTTCTTGGCTGTCTAGTGCAAACGATTTGTATTCAATTACTAACCTAAAGGTTGGCTGTTCGAACACACCCAACAGTGCTGAGGAAGAAAGGTCTGGCGATCTGCTTTGGTAAAGATTACAGCCAAGAAAACTCTATGGAGCAGTTCTCTGTAACACAGGGAGTCATCATGACTTGGAATTGACTTGACCTTTTTTTTTTTTTTTAATTCTTAAGAAAGCAGATCAGCAGACTTGTCTTCTGTGGTGCCATTGGGTGGCTTCAAATTGCTAGTTTTTATATTAGTAGCCTAGGGCAAACCATTTCCACTACCCAGTGCATATTAAGAATTTAGCCTGGTACAGAAGGGTAGCACTATTCCCTTCACATTACTTATATAATCATGGCATTCAAAATTCTTATCCCTGCACAGGCATGCATGCTGTTCCCCGACACTCATTTTTAGCAATCTGTATTAATTTCTCACTTGCTATTGAGCTCCATATGTATTTCTGTATTTAGCTAATTTAACACATTTCCTTTTTATTCTTCCTTATTGTTGACTTGGATTCTTATATACCTGAAACTATATTAAAGAATGGTAACTACCTTTACCTCCTAGCCATGTATTTCTTTTATAATTATCAACCCATTAATGGAAAATTTGCTTTTAATATCAATTCTTCATTATAGTTAATGATGTTAGGCTCTATATTAGAGGTTTTATATTTAGTATTCAAATTCTTATAATGATACTATATGATATGCTATTGCTGTCTCCATTTGGCAGATGAGATAATTTGTTTAGTGTTTTATTCATATCCATGTAACCTAATTTGGTATTTAAATATACAGGGGATATTAATTCTGGTTTTGGCTCCCTGATGTAAAAGGTTTACTTCCACCATTATCTCATGGAAAAAGTGGATCTCTTTCTCAATAGCTCTATACTGAAATGGCGTAATTTGCCTCAGCTAATGAAAGTTAAGAAAAACAGTGCTGTGTAATGATGCTGTCCATAATTAAAGAAAGAAGAATCATGGATTTCTGGAAATCTCCTAAAACTTGATTTTAATTTAGTGTGGGCTCCAATATTTGTATTACTCTTAAAGAGATTTAATTTCATAATTATTAGAGTAATACCCATTTACCTAGTGACAAATAAGGGCATATACACAAATTATGTGTACAATTATGAGACTTTGCATAATTGGAAATGGACATTTCTAAACAAAATGTAAGATTTTTCCATTCACAATTAACAAAAATCTCGTCAAGTAAAACCTTACCCTGTGTTTTTTCTGTATAAGATGCTAAACAACTGGACCCTTTGCATATAAAACAAGCTCAGCATTTCATTTATTTTTAGTTCTCCTTCCTACATAAGTCCATAATGAGAATGAAACCATCTTTTTCTAATTCAATTTAAGAAACATTTATTGAGTAACTACAATGCTCTAGAAACTCTAAGAAAGTTTATTTAAGTAAATACAGTTTGGGCCCTTGAGTCACTTCCGATAGAATATGAGTGGATTTAGGGGCAAATTAACCAGTAAGCAAGGTATGCACGGGCTTACTTGTGATTACTTATTAATCTGTAGTGCACAATTTCACATGGATTTCATCACATTTATATATTAGTAAGTGAACATAAGTAAGCCCATGTGTACCTTGCTTATTGGATAATTCATCCCTGAGTGGATTTAGAGTATATATGTTCTACTTTCTAATGTTCAGTCCATTCCCATATCAGTAGGGCTTCATTCATTCATGTATGCAACAAATATTTATTGAATGCCCACTATGCATCTGGTGGAAACCTAGTGGCGCAATGGTTAAGAGTTCAGCTGCTAACCAAAAGGCCAGCAGTTCGAATCCACCAGCCGCCCCTTGGAAACTCTATGGGGCAGTTCTACTCTGTTCTATAGGGTCGCTATGAGTTGGAATTGACTTGACAGCAATGGATTTCTTTTGTTGTTGTTGTTGTTTTTTCTTTTATGTATCTGGTAGGAGCCCTAGTGGTGCAATGGTTAAGTGCTCAGCTACAAACCGAAAGGTTGGTGGTTCCAACTCACCCAGCAGCTCCATAGGAGAAAGACCTGGTGAACTGCTCCCTTAAAGATTACAGCCTAGGAAAGCCTATGGGGCAGTTCTACTCTGTCACATGGGGTCACTGTGAGTTATAATTGACTCAACAGCACCTAACAACAACATGATAAGTTATTGTGCTAGCCACTGATCTGATCATTTGAATTGACACGGTGTATGCTATCCCTCACACATCTAGTGGAGAAAATAGAAAACTAAATAGGCAAAAACAAAACAACCGTGATAAGGGAAACATCCATTGGTAACATAGTTCATTGAAGGAGTATGAGGAGTCTGTGTAAACATCAAATTCTTAGGTCACATTCACTGATTTTTTTTTTCTTTTGTAGAAGATGTGTTGATGCTCTGCCCATCTTCCTGTGTTACCCATCTTTATAATAAAAGCCTACAGAATCCCACTGGGAAAACCTGCAACCCCTCAGCCCGTGTGTGGGAGAGGCTAGAACTCCTGGTTAGTTAAAATGTCTGAGAGTAGCTCTCAATCAATAATGTATGGAATTTGGAGGTAAATAAACAAGCTTTCTTATCTCTCAGGTAGGGTATCTCTGAGGTGCATTCTGCATGGTATCCCAGAGTTCCCCAGTGAGATTGTGCCTTGGTTGCCCACGGGAGTAACCTGATCAATAACACACTCTATTGCTTTCCTTTTCTTTCCTATCTCATATCTCCTCCCACAATTGATACTTCCTGGATCACCTCCCAAATAAACTACTTACATTCAAATCCTTGTATCCGGGTTTACTGTAGGAGGAGCCCAACCCATTATGTTCACTCTTTAAAAGTCTATAGAAGCATCCTAAGAAACTCTTGACTCTTTAGTGCTAGTTTACTCATAGATTATCTTTTACTTATCCCCTTCAGATTAGAGAAACCAGGGCCATCAATTTTACTCCCAAAGTCATAACTAAAATAGAGTTCTGATTCCTAGGCCATTGATATTTCTACAAAATCATGATATTCTCTTCCCAGTCAGGGAGTTAATCTCATGGGAATAAATATTATGTCATATAAAAGCCTTTCTAATGATCTCTTAGTTTCTCAGCTAGATAATTGATATCAAAACACTAATCTTGAATCCTGAAGGACAAGAATCCTGTCATTGTTCCTAGGTAAGTTACATTTATCTAGCCAAATAAATAAGGAGCCCTGGTGATGCAGTTGTTAAGCACTTGGCTGCTATCCGGAACGTCAGTGGTTCAAACCCACCAGTGGCTCCACGAGAGAAAGACATGTCAGTCTGCTTCCATAAAGATTACAGCTTTGGAAACCAAATGAGGCAGTTCTACTCTGTCGTATAGGGTCACTATGAGTTGGAATTGACTTGATGGCACACAACAGCAGCCATATAAGTAACCTGATGTTTGAATTATGTAGAACTTTGCTATGTATAGTCAAGAAGTAAAGATATAAAATTTCAAGACCCCAGTCTTATTACCAAAAGCATGTATAAAAGAAACATAAATGAACAGAATGCACAAAGATTGATATCCTAAGCGTTAGTGAGCTGAAATGAACTGATATTGGCCATTTTGAATCAGACAATCATATGGACTACAACGCCAGGAATGACAAATTGAAGAGGAATGCTGTCACATTCACCGTCAAAAAGAACATTTCAAGATCTATCCTGAAGTGTAACACTGTCGATGATAGGCTAATATCCATATGCTTACAAGGAAGAACAGTTAATATGACTATTATTCAAATTTATGCATCAACCACTAATGCCAAAGATGAGGAAATTGAAGATTTTTACCAACTCTTGCAGTCTGAAATTATTGAACATGCAATCAAGATGCATTGATAATTACTGGTGATAGGAAGGTGAAAGTTGGAAACAAAGAAGAAGGATTAGTAGCTGGAAAATACGGCCTTGGTGATAGAAACGACATCAGAGATTGCATGATAGAATTTTGCAAGGCCAATGATGTCTTCATTGCAAATACCTTTTTTCAACAACAAAAACAGCAACTATACACATGGACCTTGCCAGATGGAATACACAGGAATCAAATCTACTACATCTGTGGAAAGAGACAATGGAGAAGCTCAATATCATCAATCAGAACAAGGCCAGGGGCTGACTACGGAATGACCATCAATTGCTCATAAGCAAGTTCAAACTGAAGATGAAGGAAATCAAAACAAGTCCACGAGAGCCACAGTACTACCTTGAGTATATCCCACCTGAATTTAGAGACCATCTCAAGAACAGATTTATTGCATTGAACGCTAACGACTGGAGATGAGATGAGTTGTGGGATGACATCAGGGACATCACACATGAAAAAGTTAAAGGTCATGTAAAAGACAGGAAAGAAAGAAAAGACCAAAATAGATGTCAGGAGAGACTCTGAAACTTGCTGTTGAATGTCAAATAGCTAAAGTGAGAGGAAGAAATGATGAAGTAAAAGAGTTGAACTGAAGATTTCAAAGGGTGACTCAAGAAGACAAACTGAAGTATTATAATGACGTGTGCAAAGACCTGGAGTTAGAAAACCAAAAGGGAAGAACAAGCTCAACATTTCTTAAGCCGAAAGAACTGAAGAAAAAAATTCAAACCTCGAGTTGCAATAGTGAAGGATCGTATGGGAAAAATATTAAATGACACAGGAAGCATCAAAAGAAGATGGCAAGAATACACAGTCACTGTACCAAAAAGAACTGGTCAACGTTCAACCATTTCAGGAGGTAGCAGATGATCAAGAACTGAATGTATAAAAGGAAGAAGTCTAAGCTGCACTGAAGCACTGGCGAAAGACAGGACTCCAGGAACTGACAGAATATCAGTTGAGATGTTTCAACAAACAGATGCAGCACTGGAAGTTGACTATGGAATAGACCATCAATTGCTCATATGCCAGTTCAAGTTGAAGCTAAAGAAAATTAAAACAAGTCTGCAAGAGCCAAAATACAATCTTGAGTATATCCCACCTGAATATGGAGACCACCTCAAGAATAGATTTGACACATTGAACACTAACGACTGAAGACCAGACGAGTTGTGGGATGACATCAAGGACATCATACACGCAGAAAGCAAAACGTCATTAAAAAGACAGGAAAGAAAGAAAAGACCAAAATGGATGTCAGAAGGGACTCTGAAAGTTGCTCTTGAACGTTGAGTAGCTAAAGCAAAAGAAAGAAATGAGGAAGTAAGAGTTGAAGAGAAGACTTCAAAGGGCAGCTCGAGAAAACAAAGGGAAATATTATAATGAAATGTGCAAAGACGTGGAGTTAGAAAACCAAAAGGAAAGAACACGCTCAACATTTCTCAAGCTGAAAAAGCTGAAGAAAAATTCAAGCCTCGAGTTGCAGTTCTGAAGGATTCTATGGGCAAAATAATGACTCAGGAAGCATCAACGGAAGATGGAAGGAATACAGAGTCACGGTACCAAAAAGAATTGGTCCTCATTCAACCATTTCAGGAGGCAGCATATGATCAAGGACCTATGGTACTGAAGGAAGAAGTCCAAACTGCACTGAAGGCATTGGGAAAAAATAAGCTCCAGGAATTGATGGAATACCAATTGAGATGTTTCAACAAATGGATGCAACGCTGGAAGGGCTCACTAGTCTGTGACAAAAAATTTGGAAGACAGCTACCTGGCCAACCAACTGGAAGAGATCCATATTTGTGCCCATTCCAAAGAAAGGTGATCCAACAGAATGTGGAAATTATCGAACAATATCATCAATATTACACGCAAGTAAAATTTTTCTGAAGATAATTAAAAAATGGTTGCAGTACATTGACAGGGAACTGCCAGAAATTCAAGGCAGATTCAGAAGAGGACATAGAATGAGGGATATCACTGCTGATGTTAGATGGATCTTGGCTGAAAGCAGAGAATACCAGAAAGATGTTTATCTGTGTTTTATTGACTATGCGAAGGCATTCAACTGTGTGGATCATAGCAAATTACAGATAACATTGTGAAGAATGGGGATTCTAGAACACTAAATTGTGCTCATGAGGAACTGTACATAGACCAAGAGGCAGTTGTTCCAACAGAACAAGAGGATAATGTGTGGTTTGAAATCAAGAAAGGTGTGTGTCAGGGTTGTATCCTTTCATCATATTTATTCAATCTGTATGCTGAGCAAATAATCTGAGAAGCTGGACTATATGAAGAAGAACATGGCATCAGAATTGGAGGAAGACTCATTAACAGTCTGCGATATGAAGATTACACGACCTTGCTTTCAGAAAATGAAGAGGACTTGAAGCACTTACTGATGAAGATCAAAGACTACGGCCTTCAATATGGATTACACCTCAGCATAAAGAAAACAAAAATCCTCACAACTGCACCAATGAACAACATCATGATGAAGGGAGAAATATTGAAGTTGTCAAGGATTTTATTTTGCTTGGATCCACAATCAATGCCCATGGAAGCAGCAGTCAGGAAATCAAATGACGTATTGCATTGGGCAAATCTGCTGCGAAAGACCTCTTTAAATGTTGAAAAGCAAAGATGTCACTTTGAGGACTAAGGTGCCCCTGACCTTATATTTTCAATCGCCTGGTATGCAAGTGAAAGCCGGACAATGAATAAAGAATAATGAAGAAGAATTGATGCCTTTGAATTACGGTGCTGGTGAAGAATATTGAATATAGCATGGGCTGCCAGAAGAACAAACACGTTTGTCTTGGAAGAAATATAGCCAGAGTGCTCCTTGGAAGCGAGGATGATGAGACTTTGTTTCACATATTGTCAGGGGGTACCAGGCCCTGAAGGACATCATGATTGGTAAAATAGAAAGTCAGCTAAAAAGAGTATGACCCTCAATGAGGTGGATTGACACAGTGGTTGCAACAATGGACTGAAACATAGCAATGATTCTGAGGATGGTGCAGGTCTGGGCAGGGTTTCGTTCTGTCATATGTAGGGTCACTATGAGTTGGAACTGACTTGCCGGCACCTAACAACAACAGCACATCTCTGTGCAATGATGCTATGTTCTAAAATTTTTGGATGAATAAAATTAGTAGGACTTTGTTTTGGCACTCAAGTGCTTTTTGTTGGAAAAAAAAAAAACAAAACCAAAAACAAACCCATTACCATTGAGTCCATTCCAACTCATAGAGACCCTATAGGACAGAGTAGGACTTCCTCATATGGTTTCCAAGGAGCAGCCGGTGGATTGGAATTGCCAACCTTTTGGTTAGCAGCCAAACGCTTAACCAGTGTGCCACCAGGGCCCCTTTTGGTTGGTAGGAGGCACAAATTAAATATACAATAAAATGCATAGGGTAACTGATAAAGTGATAGTTTCTTTACATATTAAAATATTTATTTTTATTCTGCTTTGATCCAAAAAGAGGCGCTTGACAAAAATACCTGTACTAAAATAGTTTGCAGTGTACATTTTCGATACCAGGACAAACAGAACAGAATTGTAGAAAGAGAGTAAAGTGTAAAATTAGCATACTGAGAAATATATAAATATGGGCTAACAAGTTTCATGGAGGATGCCAAGTTAGTTGCTAAGACCCCTTTGCTGGCTATCTTCCATTGAGTCTTGCAGTGCAGTTCTCCACCCTTCTGCACTTGAACAGTGCCTCTTGGTATCTAACCTATAGGGACTACCTCATCTTTGGAGAAACTTAAACCCGTGCATGTCAAAACAGGATAAATCTTTTCATTATGCTAATTTATGTATTAGCAAAAAAGAAAACAGTTATGATTTAATGTTTATCACTAGGAAAATTAATCAGATTATTAAATCATAATGTATATTCAGTATAAATGCCACGCATCAGTTAAACTGAATGAATGATGTATACATGGTGATTTAGAAAAATCTCCAGTATGTAAAAGCAAGCTGAAAACCGATACATCAAGTAGGCTATAGTTTATGGAAACAAAGCTGCAGAATAATACTATACTTTTCTATTTGAACACATGTAAATGTATAGAAAGTGTCTGTGAACATCCTTCCAGAAAGCAAAGGACATTGTATTCAGGGATTGTGGTAGACGGCAAATGGCCACACATTCTCTGCAACTCCTCTGATGTAAGAGGTGGAGTTTATTTCCCATACACTCCTGGAATCTGGACTGGTTTTGTGACTTGCTTTGTCACATTGTACGAGTCCCAGGCTTCTTCTCTAGCTCTGTTTTAACACTGAAATCATCTACTTGAGTATGAGAGAAATTATGGAGATAGAAGCCCAAACATCCCAGCCACGTCAGCCATCTCAGCTGAATGATTCCAACTGACACCAAGCGCTGCAGAGATCAGACGAAACAGATGATCACAACCCAAATTGCTGACCCACAGAATAGTAAACAAATAAATGGTAGTGGGTATTGGTGATGGTTGCACAACAGAATTGATGTAATTAGTTTCATTGATTTGTACAAGTGACAAATATTGAATTGGCAAATATTGTGTTATTTATATTTGTTACAAGAAAAAAAAATAACTAATACAGGGATAGTCTTCAAGAAAAAATTTAGTGCTAGCTGTAATTTAAATATATATATGATTTTATTAACAAGGAGACCATAGCTCTATATTATTTGTGTAGTTAACAGTTGGTGAAAAGAGAAAAATAAAAATAATTAATACAAAGAGAAAAAAAATTATTTGATACTCCATACTACCTTTATAGACTAACATGCTGATAACAAAGGATGAAGCAGGCAAACCCTACCTTTATCACTAACCATGTAAAAAGGAGCAGCATGAATCCAATTCCCAGCTGGCCTCATCTTCCCATAGTTCCATTCCTCGCTGCCAGCCACTTCCGTGGTAATTCTTCTCTCTGGCCGCAACCACCCAGAGTTAGATCAGACCTTATCCTCAGCTAGCCTGAGCCTGGTCAAAACAACCCTGGCCACCTGAGGCCAAGTCCTCCGCTAGCAGCTGTGGGCTTAGGAGTCTGCACAACTCCCTGCACTTCAGACCAGCTGGTCTCTCTCTCTCTCTTTCTCTAGTCCCCTGCAACTAGGTCACAAGCTAGAAGGCTCTATCTATCCTTCTTCATGGACTGCCTGTGTAGCCTTTCTCTGTTGCCCAGCCACCCAGAGCTGGGTCTACACAAATTGATTCTGTATTGCCAGCCCCTGCTGGCTCATTGCCCCTGTGAGTTTGCTAATTCTCTAATGGCTCACAACATTCACAAAGACTGTTACCTATGCTTTAAAAACCAAACCAAACCCATTGCCATCGAGTCAATTCCAACTCATAGCAACCCTATAGGACAGAGTAGAACTTCCACATAGGATTTCCAAGGCTGTAATCTTTGGAAAGCAGATGGCCACATCTTTTTCCTTCTGAGTGGCTGGTGGGTTGGAAATGCCAGCCTTTCAGTTAGCAGATGAAGGCTTAACCACTGTGCCACCAGGGCTCCTATCTATACTTACAACTACTCATTCATTATAACCAGAAAGGATCCAAGTGTAGAGACACATCAGGCACGGTCTGGGAGAGTTTCTGGCAGGGAGCCTCCATTTTCTCTCCTGTGAATGGATGTTCTCACCAATCCAGGAGGCCTGAAAGAGGATCCAGCTCTCCTAGTCATTGGGACCAAAAAAAATATGCATGACTTGGGCCTTAATGCATAGTTATGACCAACCCAGCCAATGAATGTGCATAACTTCGTTAGACCCCCTCCTTTCCTGAAGTTAGTTCACCAGGTGTGGGGCTTACGTGCCCCTACTTGGCTGGCTATTTTGGAAAACAAAGACATCTTTTTTTTTAAAGTGTCATCATTAAACAATTTATTAGCCATTTATTTGTGCACATATTCTACGATTTTCTCTGAGATTGAGGTGAATGATCAGCAAAATCTTAGCTAGTAATGATGCCACACCTCTGAGTTCTTGATGACTACTGATTCTTTAGAATCTGAGGAACAGCTTTAAATAAATCCCTTGCTGTTTTACAAAGATGACTGAACAACTCTTTACCATCTGCCAAAAACCAAAAACCATTGCAGTCATGTCAATTCCAACCTATGGTGACCCATGTGTTACTGAGTAGAACTACACCATAGGGCTTTCTTGGCTCTAATCTTTATGGAAGCAGATCACCAGACCTTTCTTCAGCAGCATAGCTGGGTGGGTTTGAGCCTCCAACCTTTACGCTAGCTGTTGTTGTGCGCCATCAAGTCAATTCCGAATCATAGTGACCCTATATGATAGAGTATAAGTACCCCATAGGGTTTCCTAGGCTATAATCTTTACAGGAGCAGAACACCATGGGAAAACAAAGACATCTTGATTGCTCCAATTATTTTTCAGAAACAAATTTGGCTGCTAACCAAAAGGTCTGCAGTTCGAATCCCCCACCTGCTCCTTGGAAACCCTATGGGGCAGCTCTACTCTGTCATGTAGGGTTGCTATGAGTCAGAATTGACTCGATGGCAATGGGTTTTTAGGGTCAAATGGTCAAACAAACTTCTTTGTCCTACAGCTAACCAAACAAAGCATTATATGCCCAGGCTATAGTAAGAGCAGAAGGCAATTTTGGATGTATTCTGTATTCAAAGAAAGAAGCTAAACCACATCTGTTTCCTTTTCCATACTCTTATCTCAGAGCAGGTTATTCTCATGGCCTGGTCAGCCTCCTCCAAAGTGGATCCTCCTCAAACTTTGCTTTTTCCTCAAGTCTCTGCCAAACCCTTCTGTGTTTGAAAATGTCAAAGTATGAGCTTTAAGTCATAGGAGTCATTATCTGAATAGATAGGATTTATGACAGTAATCATTGCATCCTTGGCAATGACCAAGCCTCAGCATTGTCCTTAAGACATGAACCCTGGAGCCCAGACTGCTTGCTTTAGTTTCTAATGTGCTCTATCTTGCCCTGTTGAGCAAGTTTCTTAACACCTCTGTGCTTCAATTTGCTTATTTGTAAAATGGGCAAAATAACAGTACCCATTTCATAGAGTTGTTAGGAAAATTAACGTACAGAAATCATTTAGAATAGTACCTAGCACATAATAAGTGCTATATAAATGTTAGCTATGAAGATGGTTCTCATAATTATTTTCTGTTATTGGAAATTGGCATCTGATTTTTTAGTGATGTGTCTTGCCCAGGCTTGCCATGTTGAGAGTTTAGGTTCATTCTGAAAAGGTTGTTTGTTCTTAATGGTCAGCTCATTAGACGCAAGGGCTTATTTCTAATTTGCTCAACTATATTACTTTCTTAGTAAATCTAATTTACAAAACACTAAAATGAAAATATTTTGCAATTATAGAACACAAAAGGATTTCTAATCCATTTCCTCAGAACAATACTTTTATTTTCTTATAAAGTTATCGGTCTGTTTCATTTTGGAGTTAAGTATAAAATTTTAACAGCCTGATACTAAATAGTTTCCTTCCAGCTCCCAAAATAAAACACAAAGGCTTGAGCTTCTTACACGGTGAAATAGCAAATGGTTCATGGCAGATTTCACCATCTCAACACAGAAATCAAGAATATACAGAAGCTTGCACATTACAGAGGGCAGTGAGAAGGAAAATATAAAACTTAACTATAATTAAAACTTGGGTTGGGGACCAACACACACAGCACACACACAGACACACACACATATACACACAAATAATTGTTAGACTGAATATTTTAAATATCTAAATATCTAACTTTAAACACACCTGTGTTTAAAGTCAATTCGATGTCACTCTATCTTAACCTGAGAAAAGATAAATTTATTCTTTAGGAAATGCCCTTAAAATATCATCTAGGGGTTGAGGCTGATTTTATATTGTTTAATAGCCCATCCTACTTTCTGCTCATAGATTCCAAGGTCAAAGGAAAATCAGCAGAAGGTGCAAACAATTGCCTACTGTTTCTGAAATGTTTCTCTACAAGTTGTTAGAGAGGAAACAGTAAGGAAGAGAAATGCCTAAACTCTTTCTGTCCTTTGTATTGAATATGGGTCTAATAAACCCAGGTTTCCAGTGATGAAATTTTGAGTAGGGGTTGGAAGTAATGTCTGAGAATCCGAAAGGTCCAAACCATATGGGTCTATAATATGAATGCAATAGATATTTGACCTTTAAATAATTTTATAGATTACAACCAAACGCAACGATAGCCATAAAGTTAATAAAGAAAAGCAAGGTAGTAAGAACCGGAGTGTTTATTTGTGGTTCATAACAAATAACAATTACAGTGCATGAACTTTACTAGGCCCTTTACTTAACTGAGTATTAAAGTATGATTACGATCTTGTTATCTATTTACAAAAAGAAATGCATTTTAAAATAATATATATGGTAAATAATATATATGGAAAATCCTCCCAATAAAGTATCTTATACACACACAACTACAATTAACTTATGAGGATATGCCCTTTTATCGTATAAACACACACACGTACATACACAGAGTTTAACCTAAGTGAGAACTTAGCTACTCTTCAGCCTTACCCTCCCTCCATTAATAGTGTAATCATTTTTCAAGATCATTAGCAGTCTCTTCTAATTTTAGTTTTCATACTTGTATTGCATCAGATTGCCAATTACCTTTTGATTACTAATATTTTTCTTACTTTTATCATTTTAAATAGCACAGTCATGAACCTCCTTCTGTATAAATCTTTGTACATAAATGTGATAATTTTCTCACAGTAAATTATTAATAGTCAAGGGCTGTATACACTTTGAAAATTTTGGATATTTATTTCCTTCCAGCAAATTTGTACCGATGTTATCAATCATCAATTGCATTGAAAATGGCCAATTTGCCAACAAACTGGACCCTCCCCTCCCTGGGAGTAATAATATTTGTTTTAATTTTCACCAGTTTCATAGTTGGCAATTATATTTTCTTTTGAATTCAGCATGTATCCATTGGATTCCTAGCATTTTCTTACAGTTTATTTAGTAATTCTGAAATTGGTTCATTTTTCTATTGGCATGTTAAATTAATTGGACTATTTAATCAGTTGTACTATATATGGAAGCATTAGGGCACCTCATTAGAGAGAGGGTCTGGGATCTACAAAGTTAAAGGTATTTTTCCTTGAACTAAAAGTTCTTGACTTCTTATTGTAGAGTAGCTATATGTGTCATGTATATTCTTCTGATCCAAACATATAGAAACTATTGATGAAAATGTGTATTTAAAACCTGTATGCAGTATGCATAATTATACATAATTATAATCACAGTTATAATTACATAATATTATATACAGTTACCTTAAGCAGTGAATGGAAGCTAAAGTCTTATGGCCCAGGCTGTTCAGGACCAGAAATAAGCAGTGAAGACAGGTATTAAGCTACTCTTAGTGATTAGGGATCCAAAGGAAAGAGCAATGACATGGACTAAACCAGTCCCCTGCCTGAATCCAGGGCTGACACTGTGAACCCCAGAAACTAGTTGCTTGCTTGTGGCAAAAACAAACTATAAAGGTAAAATTGACAAATTTAACTGTCCCAAAAGTGAATCTTCTGTTAAAAAACATATGATACCATAAGAAGTTAAAAGACGGAAGAGAGCCTGGGAAAAGCTACGCAAACATGTATAAAAAACACAGTATCAGAACTCAGAATATGACAAACTGCTGCAGATATATAAGACATGGATGAACAACTCATATACTGCATATGCTATGACCATACTATTATGCATATATATGTATATACATATATATATTATATATACATACAGAACTTGTTGTAAGTTGCAATTGAGTGGATTCCGACTGACGGCAACCCCATATACAAAGGGTAGAACTGCTCCATGTGGTTGTCAAGGCTGTGACCTTTCAGAAGCAGATCACCAGGCCTATCTTCTGAGGCCTCTGGGTTGGCTTGAACCGCCAACCTTTTGGCTAGTAGTCCAGTGCTTAACCGTTTGCACCACCCAGGAATATATATATATATATGTGTGTACATGTGTATATATGTATACATATACACATATATATATATATATACATATATATGCATATAAATACATACATATGTGCTGGTGTTTATCTACAGATAAAGTTTTGTGTGTGTTTGTGCATGAAAATGCACAGATAAATTCTGGGAGTTACACACCAATTTTTTAATAATAGTTACTGCTATGGATTGAATTGTGTTCCCAAAAAATGTGTATCAGCTTGGCTAGGCCATGTTTCCCAGTATGTTGTGATTGTCCAACATTTTGTCATCTGATGTGATTTTCCTATGTGCTGTAAATCCTGCCTCCGATGTTAATGAGGCAGGATTAGAAGCAGTTATGTTAATGAGACAGGACTCAATGTACAAGATCAGATTATGTCTTGAGTCAATCTCTTTTGGGATATAAAAGAGAGAAGTAAGCAGAGAGACAGGGGGACCTCCTACCACCAAGAATGAAGAGCCAGGAGTGTGAATGTTCTTTGGACCCGGGGTCCCTGAGAAGTTCCTAGACCAGGGGAAAATTGATGTCAAGGACCCTCCTCCAGAGCACATAGAGAGAGAAAGCCTTCCCCTGGAGCTGGCACCCTCCATTCGGATTTTTAGCCTCCTAAGCTGTGAGACAATAAACTTCTGTTTGTTAAAGCCATCTACTTGAAGTATTTCTGTTATAGCAGCACTAGATAACTAAGACAGTTACTCCCAGTAAAAGGCAGCATTGGGGTTGTTGAATTCATACTCATAACTTTTTATTTTAGATATTTCTGCATTGTTTGCAAAAGTGCAATTTTGTAAATTTAATCTGGCAGTCATGTAAGTATCAATTTGGAGTGCAAAAGATACTTTAGTTGCATATTCAAATTTTTATTACTGCAATAATAATCCTGGTTTCAGAGGACACTAAAGGGAAATGAGTATTGAACACCCACTACCTGCCATGCTGGAAGATATACTTTCACATATAGTGTCTCATTTATTCATGTAATCATTCATTTATATGTAGCAAGCAATGCAATGCCATTGACAGAAAGAAAAATTCAGTTCTATCAGGTTTGTGGAAGGTGACGGTGAGTTCTGTGTTTAGGAGGCTCTGTCCTTTCAAGAATTTTGCCCCTTCTCCTTGATTTAGGGTTAATCCATAGTGGAAATAAACAGTGAGGTTCCTCCTAATTATTTTACATGAGGATCCAGCCAAGCAAAATGAGTGACATATTCTAAGGACTCAATACATATTTGCTGAATTAATGACTAGATGAACCTTGTTCTGTTCACTTTATGCTTATGTAAGAAAAATAAACACAAAATTAGTAGTGACTCCCCTGATTATAATTCACTGTGTAATCTATAGGATTGTCTATGAAATAAAGGTTGCATACAATTACACAAACCTCAGGGCTTTTTTTTTTTTTTTTCATTTCTTCAAAACTATCCTTTCATAAAAATAATAAGTTCCCAGTAATAACCATAGTTTTATCTGTGTGGTCTTCTTCCCTTGGATTAGGCAATTCATTACTATTCTATTAATTAGTGCAGTGGTTTTCAACCTTGGCTGCACATTAGAATCACTTGGGGAGCTTTTAAAAATCCCACGCCCAGGAAGCCAAACCCCGAACCAATTACCTCAGAATCTCTGGGGTTGGGACCCAGGCATCCATCCTTTTTAAAGCTCCCCAGGTGATTCCAATGTGCAGCCAAGTTTGAGAAGCGCTAATTTAGTGGAAGTCACATGATTTGCTCATACCAGGAGAGGTGAATTCTTTCATCAAAAGTACTCTAACTGAAAACTATATGGCATGCAAAGTAAGCAGAAACAGTAGCGTATTTTTTTGTTTGGCTTTGTTTTGTTTTTAAGAAAGCAATCTTTTTAAATATAGAACAGAAATGAAATAAAACGCCCACTATGAAACCATAGGAAATCCTGGTGGCATAGGGGTTAAGTGCTAAGACTGCTAACCAAAAGGTCAGCAGTTCAAATTTACCAGGCGCTTCTTGGAAGCTCTATGGGGCAGTTCTACTCTGTCCTATAGGGTTGGTATGAGTCAGAATCGACTCGACGGCAATGGGTTTTGTTTTGTTTTATTTTTTTTATGAAAACAAAATCCTGGATTTTCATTTAGGCACCCATTCTGAGACCAAAAACTAAACCAAACCCACTGCCTTCTAGTTGAATTCAGATTCATACCAACCCTATAGGACAAAGTAGACAGCGGCGTAGTGAGGAGGGGTAGAGAGGGGCACTTGCCCAGGCGTGGAATGGCGTTCCAAGGTGCCACAATATGAAATGCTCCTGACTGAGCAGCTGGACAAGAGTGGAGAAGGAATTTCTGCTGACATGTCACTGCTATCAACATCTATTAATCTTGAAATCGGGGGGGAGCAATTGAGACAGTACCCCTAGGTGCTCAAACTGGGCATGGGGGACGCAACTTAGAGATTGCCCCTGGGCACTGTTACCTTCGCTATGCCCCTGAAGTAGAACTGCCTCATAGGATTTCCAAGGCTGTAATCTTTACAGAAGCAGACTGCCACATCTTTCTTCCCAGTGGCTGGTGAGTTCCAACCACAGACCTTTTTTGGTTAGCAGGTGAGTGCTTAACCACTGCTCTACCAGGGTTCCTTCCATTCTGAGAGGGTGGTGGTAAAACGTATGTACTCAGGAAAGCTTGGCATCTTAGAAGCAGCTTTAGCAGAAGTAGAGATTTGCCCTGGGCTCAAGTACAGTTAATGAAGACAGAGAAGTGTTAAATCACAAGCCCAGGGATTTGTGTTTTGATTGACTTTATGGGATTGCAAGAGTCACATTTGAAGTCGGATTCTCACAGACTTTCCATAATCAATTACAGACTAAAATAATTATTTCAACTTATTAAATCTGAACTTGTGAACGCAAATACATGTATGTGAATACAGATTAGAACTTGACGATAAACGGGAACTAATGCTTCCTGTATATTTGATTTCTCCTTCTAGCAGAAAGAGTCATTCAATTGCATGTTTAATTTCCCTTCATTAATTGTACATTATATGTTTAGATGTTCCTTTAATATCTATGAATCAGGATGTTGTATGTTATTATTCTACACAAGCATACTATTATTGGGAGATTTTGCATGGTTTCCTGGGGGCATCAGAATAAATTGTTTAGAGTGATGTTTTTTCATGTAGTTTCCAATTCATAATGTTATAGAAGTCACTCATAAAATTATAGTCCTAACTTAAATTGTATACTTAATTTGTTAAGCGTATGTATTCTATTCAACAAAGATTTTGTTTAAAAAATCATAAGCCAAACCTCAATATTACGGTCATGCTGTGAATGTAAGTAAACAAAAGTACCACTAGTTTTTCTCTAAAGGCACTTAAAATATTTTAAGAGTCAACATAGGATGTGCATGGGGATGCAGAAACATATATAAAAAAATACATTCACATGTAGAAAAATGGTTATCAAGTAGAAGTTGAATTCCATCGTCAGTGAAAATGAGACAGCAGGAGGCAGGCCTTGTGTTTGACTTTAGGCTTACTCACAAGATACAAGATATGTGGTACCTGATACAATGTACTTACTCACGAAATACAAAATAAAATGATCAGTGTTTGCACAGACCTTACTGACGTGTGTATGCAGGAGGGGGGCACAAATATTGTAAAGTAGCTTCATTAAAATTTGATCATAGTAGAAGTGCAAGCACTATAAGAATATTTTCCGGGAGGAACTAACCTGTGCTACCAACCAGTAGTCATCGAGTTGACTCCAACTAATGGCAACTTCGTGTGTCAGAGTAGACCTGTGCTCCATAGGGTTTTCAATGGCTGATTTTTCTGAAGTAGATCACCAGGCTTTTCTTCTGAGGCACCTCTGGGTTGACTCGAACCTTCAACCTTTCAATTAGCAGCCAAGTGCTTAACCATTTGCACCACCCAGGGATGCCAACCTGTGCAAATGAAAAAAAAAAAAAACTCTGTTGCTGTCAAATTGATTCTGACTCATAGCAACCCTATAAGACAGAACAGAACTGCCCCATAGGGTTTCCAAGGACCTGGGAAAACTAAGACCCAAGAGCAAATGGCAGATATCCAAATGAGAGAATAAAATGAGGAAAAAATACAGCATGGTCAAGTGCATATTTCCACCAAAGGATGGCAGGTATGTTACCTTAATGTACTAAAAGATATCCAAAATGAAGATGACAGAGCAGGAGGCAGGATGAACAAGGTGAGGTTGGAGAGGGAGGCAGGACAATGGTGAAGCTAAGCCAAAGGCAGATTAAGCATGGCATCAGGGCTGTGTGAGGGCCCTGCACAGTCATGCTTTCAGTGACAAAACCTTGGTGCCTGAGGTGACTATTGGCAGAGAGATGCTCCCATTATCTTCAGGTCTCACCGTGACATTCTTTGCAGGAAAGCACTCTGAGTTCACCGGAAGTACACTTTCCCCTCCTCCCCACCACAAGTCAGCATGCCTGAAAGGAGAGGGGGATCAAGCAGCATCCTGTGAGCAAGATATACCTGCCCTGGGACCCAATGACTGGCAGGTGAGGAAAATTCTTTTCAGTCCAAATAAACTAGAGCAAATATGGGTTTCAGTCCCTGGGAGACAGTCCCATTGTTCTGATTTTGAAATCTAAGAACCTTCTCTGCTCCAAAACACCTGGATCTCCTCTCACTTCCATAGTTTACAACTACCCAAGAACATCATGCTTGCTTAGCCAACTCCCTTTCAATGCTCAAGGGAGAAAGTAATGACAAAGAAAGGCCCTTGATCATCATTACATTGAGGACAATTTTAACTAATGACATTTCTGGTCAGGTGCCAGATTTTGAAAGGCCTTGTAAGCACTTTGAAGATTTTGGATTTTAGTCTATAATCCCAATAGGCAGTCTTTGAAGACTTTTAAATACTTGCATCACATGATTGATTTTGCATTACAAAAAATATGATTGTAGCTACAATGTAAAGTGCTAATTAGAGGTTCTAATTCAAGGTGTCACAGAGGGCATACACTGCTGTCTCCTCTCCTATTTCAAATGTGTAGAAATGACAAAACAGTTGTGTGTTTTAAAATCCATAACCAAAATAGAACTTGAAAAGGAAACAATCAGGAAACTCTGAAAGATGGAAAGCAGAGAGGAACGTGTCATATACTATGAAGGACTAGATTAACCAGAAAGAACTTCTGCTGTAACATATCTCGATATTCTGCATAAAATATGGCAAAAGGAAAACAAAAAACAAACTTAGATGCAGAACAGAGTTTACAATAAATTAAGAAGGAGCTCCCACAGATCAAAATTGCAAACAAAATGTGAAACACTATGGTAAATGGGTACATACTCCTTGATTGCCCTACAATAATTTGCTGACCTTAGTAACAAAAGGGCTTGGGTTATAATGGCTATAAAAAAACAGTTGTTGTCAAGTTGATTCCAATTCATGGTGACCGCATATGTTTCAGAGTACAACTGCACTCCATACGGTTTTCAATAGCTGTGACCTTCTGGAGCAAATCACCAGCCTTTCTTCTTAGATGCCTCTGGGTGGATTCGAACCAGCAACCTTTTGGTTAGCAAGCGTTTAACCATTGGTGCCACCCAGGGACTCCTATAATGGCTACAAAACCAAACCAAACCCATTGCCGTTGAGTCAATTCTGACTCATAGTAAACCTATAGGACAGAGTAGAACTGCCCCATAGGGTTTCCAAGGCTGTAATCTTTACAGAAGCAGACCGCCACATCTTTCTCCGGAGAAGCAGCTGGTCAGTTTGAGTTACCGACCTTTTGGTCAGCAGTCAAGCGCTTAACCACTGCGCCACTAGGGCTCCTTAGAATTCTTATGAAAGGGATGTCTACAAGATGGCTAAGATGCCTGAAGATGACTCTCCCTCCGTCCTCACCATTCTGAGGTTGTAACAAGAAAAAAAAAAACAAAAAACATTGAAACATTGCCATGGAGTGGATTCCGACTCATAGTGACCTTATAGCATAGAGTAGAACTGCCCCATAGGGTTTCTAAGGTTGTAAGTCTTTAAGGAGGCAGACTGCCACATCTTTCTCCTGGGGAGTGGCTGGTGAGTTTGAACTGCTAACTTTTTGATTAGCAGCTAAGGGCTTATCCACAGAGCCACCAGGGCTCCTTATAATGTCTATACAGGGATAGAAATCAAAGTAAAGGTAAGGCTTAGTAAAGGTATTTCTGCTATAACGGAAATACCACAAGTGAATGGCTTTAACAAAGAGACGTTTATTCTCTCACAGTCCAGTAGGCTACAAGTCCAAATTCAGGGCATCAGCTCCAGGGGAACGCTTTCTCTGTCTTCTCTGGAGGAAGGTCCGTGTCATCAATCTTCCGTTGGTCTGGGAGCTTCTCTGCGCAAGAACCTCAGCTAACCTCAGCTCCAAAGGATGTGCTCTGCTCCTGGCACTGTTTTCTTGGTGGTATGAGGTTCCCATGTGTCTCTGCTCGCTTCTCTCTTTTGTGTCTCAAAAGAGATTGGCTTAAGACACTATCCAATCTTGTATACCTCATCAGTATAACTGTCGCTAATCCATCTTAATAGATCATAGTGATTGAATTTACAACACATAAGGAAATCACGTCAGATTACAATTATACAAGACTGGGATTCATGACCCAGCCAAGTTGACAGATATTTTTGGAGTACACAATTCAATCCATGACAAGGTATAGATGGAATGCCTGAGAAAGGTATGTCCAAGAAAAGACTATGATACATACCTTCAGTGGAATGTTAGTGGAGGCAGTAACTGCCTGCAAGGGGAATGAAAAGAAGTTTGTATTTATCAACTTGGACTTCAGGTGAAGAAAATTACATTAATATTTGAATCACAGGCTTGCCTTCATGAAGGTTTTGAAATTTTAATTTGCACTAGTTACATTGACCAGGAACCTGAAGCTGAAAATGTAACATATAAACTGGTCCAAGACTGTTAATTACCCTATTAAATCCCTACTGAACTGGAGCGCACAATCTAACATTAGAAAAGATAGTAGGAATCCTTGACTACAAGCAAAGGAACAGCAAATAGCAGAATTAGAGCTCTAACTTATTCAGGTAATAGAATTATTGGTTATCGACTACAAACTAAATGCATTTCACATCAATGCATAAACAGAAAGGGTAAGATTTCAAAAATGATCCATAAATCAAAATGGATTTTAAAAAAGGAAATGAGAGAGGAATAATAGAACTCAATTAGAAGAAAAAAATTGCAGGTATCCCCTGAGTGCAGAATAGGCTAAATAAATAAAATAGAGAAAATAACAACTAAACCACAAATCTAGACACAACATAATTTCAGAAAACCGAGGATAAAGAAAAAAATTGCTGAAAGCTTTAAGAGAGAGAGAGACAGAGACAACGAGATTATCCCCATAAGCAAGTATGTCAAATAAGCAGCAAAATATCGTAGTAACGTGGTTGTTGTTAGTTGCCATCGAGTCAGCTCCAACTCACCGTGACACCGTGTGTGCAGAGTAGAACTGCTCCGTAGGGTTTTCAAGGCTGTGACCTTTCAGAAGCAGATCACAGGACCTTTCATCCAAGGTGCCTCTGTTGTTAGGTGCCGTCCTGTTGGTTCTGACTCATAGCGACCCTATGTACAACAGAATGAAACACTGCCTGCTCCTGTGCCATCTTCACAATCATTGCTATGTTTGAGCCCATTGATGCAGCCACTGTGTCAACCCATCTCATTGAGGGTCTTCCTCTTTTTCACTGACCCTCTAATTTACCAAGCTTGATATCCTACTCCAGGGGCTGGTCCCTCCTGATAACATGTCCAAAGTACGTGAGATGAAGTCTTGCTATCCTCACTTCTAAGGAACATTCTGGCTGTACTTCTTCCAAGACAGATTTGTTTATTCTTCTGGCAGTTCATGTTATATTCAATATTCTTCTCCAGCATCATAATTCAAAGGCATCAACTCTTCTTTGGTCTTCTTTACTCATTCTCCAGCTTTCGCATGCATATGAGGCAATCGAAAATACCATGGCTTGGGTCAGGAGCACCTTAGTCCTCAAAGTGACATCTTTGCTTTTTAACACGTTAAATAGGTCTTTTGCAGCAGATTTGCCTCGTGCAATGCATTGTTTGATTTCTTGACTGCTACTTCCATGGGCATTGACTGTGGATCCAAGTAAAATGAAATCCTTGACAACTTCCATCTTTTCTCCGTTTATCATGATGTTGCTTATTGGTCCAGTTGTGAGGATTTTGGTTTTCTTTATGTTGAGATGTAATACATGCTGAAGGCCGTAGTCTTTGATCTTCATCAGTAAGTGCTTCAAGTCCTCTTCACTTTCAGCAAGCAAGGTTGTGTCATCTACATATTGCAGGTTGTTAACGAGTCTTCCTCCAATCCTGATGCCACGTTCTTCTTCATATAGTCCAGCGTCTCAGTTTATCTGCTCAGCATTCAGATTGAATAAGTCTGGTGACAGGACGCACTCCTGACACACACCTTTCCTGATTTCAAACCATGCAGTATCCCCTTGTTCTGCTGGAACGACTGCTTCTTGGTCTATGTACAGGTTTCGCATAAGCACAATTAAGGGGCCTCTAGGTGGGTTCAAATCACCCACATTTCAGCTAGTAGTTGAGTGCACAACCAGTGACTCCTGGAGCAATGTTTTCAAAGATTTGAAGGAAAATGACTTTGACTGTGGAATTTATACTTAGGCAAACTATCACCAAGTAAGAAGGATAAACAAAAAGAATGTCAGTTATACAAGGTCTCAGAAAACGTTTCACCCTCAAATCCACTCTGAAAGAATTATTGGAGAATCTACACAAATAAAAAAAAAACAAAAGAGGTGAAAGTGAAATGTTATATTCAACAATAAGCAAAAAAAGAAGCAGTTACTTTTAAATTATAAATTTATAGTTTTAGAAAACATGTAAGACTGAAAAGAAATAAACTAAGCTTCCAATTTAAGAAGATTAGAAAAAAAATGTTAACACAAAATTTAATTAATGGAAGCACATAAAATACTCAGTTAAAAAACAAGTGTAAAAATGTGGGGTTGATCACTAAAATTGTGACTAAAACTGAGTTTGAAAATTATGATTAAGCAAATAGAGGGAAAATACCATAAAAATGTATTGGTGTTTACTTCCTGTTTTCTTCTGGAAAGAAAAAGAATCCTACAGCTCTATGTGCTAACTTCATGGACTCAAAACATAAAAAAGCTAAATGAATGTGTGAAAGAAAAAGTCAATTCCACAATCACTTTTGAGGATTTTAAATCTCTCTCAGAAACAGATAAAAACTAGTAAGAATATAGAATATTTGTACAACATAATTAATAAGGTTGATCTCATCAACTTACGTATAGGATCTTGCACTCAACAGAGAATTTTTAAAAAATGCCCATTGCTGTCGAGTCAATTCTAACTCATAGTGACCCTACAGGACAGAGTAGAACTGTTCCACAGGGTTTCCAAGGAGCACCTGCTGGATTCGAACTGCTGACCTTTTGGTTAGCAGCCTAACTCTTAACCACTACACCACCAGGGCTCCCATTACTGACCAGGCAGAGAATAGACATCCTTTTATAGCATTAAAAAAGTTGACCATGGACTAAGCTCCACATACAAGTGTTTCTACAGCAGATTGCATAATCCAAGAGCAGGTGCCAAAGAAGTAATTAGTTGGTCTTAACCAAGGTTGGAGTACTGCCAAACAGTGAGTCAAGGGATTTTTAGATGACGAAAAAATAGTGGTTGAAATTTCTGAAAGAGAATGTAAGCCAGATGGGGTAAAAGATTTGCAAAGATGAAATAAAAATAAGAATGGAAAAAATACTATAGCTAGTTATATAGGTGAAGAGTTCTTTTTTCCCCCTCTTCATTAATTTTATACCCAGTGTGCTCCATGAACCTGAGAGGATCTGTCCACAAGATCCTAATCAACAAAGCTTTTACATAATCCTTTAAAAACTCATTTGCTTCATCTAAAGTTTAGAGATTTGAACTTAGAGGTTTGATATTGAAGTTACTTCTGTAATGCAAAGATTTTATTCTTCTTTAATTTGTCATGATTTTGGTTATGTGTTCATATCCCTACAGCATCCTGCAGTTACAACTTGCCGTGTTTTATTGTAGTTACCTCTTTACTCCTCAGTATTCTCCACTAAACTATATACCTTCAGAAGCCAGGGATTATATCATTTCAAGCATAGATTTTCTAATACTTAACATGGTGTCCATCCCACAGAAGGAGCATAATAAATTATTAGTGAATAACTGATTTATGAATGATAAGTAAGATAAGGAGTCCATTACAGCAGTCGTTGAAATATGGTCCAGGAAACCCTTGGTGTCCCTGAGACACTTTCCAAGGTTTTCAAGATCAAAAATATGTTCATAATAATGCTAAGACATTATTTAGTTTTTTCACTCCTGTTGTGGTTGTTGTTAGGTGCTGTAGAGTAGACTATAGCGATCCTATGCTCAACATAACAAAACACTGCCTGGTCCTGCACCATCCTCGCAACTGTTATTATGCTCGAGCCCATTGTTGCAGCCACTGTGTCAATCCATCTTGCTAAGGGTTTTCCTCTTTTTCCCTGACCCTCTGTCACTCCTAGTCTCTCACAAGTGCATAGTGGAGTTATCTAGAGGCTACATAGTGTGCGATATCACAGTAAGATTGAATACAGAAGCAAAGCACACATGTAAATCCAGTGATCTTCTATTAAGCCAAGTATGGAGGACATTGGCAAAAATATAATGTTACTTTTCTCACTAATTTTTTTTTGTTTTGGAAAATAGATGTTGTTTTTTTTTATAGAATACATTATTTTAACATGCAAGGGATTTATTATTTTTATTTTAAAATTAATATTTAAAAAATACTGAGTTCTAAGTTTTAATATGGTACCAAAAAAAAAAAAAAGCAGTTGCTATCGAGGAGATTCCAACTCATGGCAACCCCATGTGTGCAGGGTAGAACGGCATTCTATAGGGTTTTCAAGGCTGTGACCTTTCAGAAACAGATTGCCAGGCCTTTCTTCCAAGGCACCTCGGAGTGGGTTCAAAGCTCCAAACTTTGTCTAGTAGTCGAGTGCTTAACAGTTTGCACCACCCAGGGACCATTTTAATATGGTAAATATCAATAAAATATTGCCCACATTAACAAAAAAGATCTTTTATATCCTCAATAAAATGTAAGAGTGCCCTGAAACCAAAAAGTTTGGGAACCTCTTGTCTGCCAACTGCAACAGCAGCTTCATCTTCCAAGCCATGTTTAAGGAAGAGCTATATCCTTATTATTCTCTTGTCCTGTAGGTCAACCTTCAGCCTGTGGTTGCAAAATATACAGCACAACAAAACCAGTTTGGCCACAGTTAATTTTGAAACTTAGATCATGTTAGCCATCAATTTTTGACAAATGTAATTAATTTCAGCAGTGCTGTGATCTGAGTGGTGACAACCTTAAAAGGTTCTGCTACCTTTAATTTTGTGATTATGTTTCCCTCCTTTGTAGTAAATTGCTCATGAAACTCTGGGCAATCTCACAAAGTGGAACATTGCAAGGGACACAGTCACAAACGTTTTTATTCTGTAGGTTTGTCTAAAGTGCATGAAAGACAAAGTATGTGCAATTAGCTATGTAATCAAATTTCTTGGGCATATGTACATTATAGTCTAGTGTTGGACAATAGCTTATTTTGCTTCAAAAATAGTTTAGAGACAAACTGTTAATGTATTTGAAATATATTTTAAGGATGCGTATACTACTTCCTAGGTCCCTGAGTTGTGCAAACGGTTTATGTGCAACTACTAACCTAAATATTGGCAGTTGGAACCCACCCAGTAGCTCCAAGGAAAAAAGGCCTGGCAATCTGCTTGCATAAAGAGTACAGCCAAGAAAACCCTATGGAACAGTTTTACTCTGTAACACATGGGGTTGACGTGAGTTGGAACTGACTCAACAACTTTTTTTTTTTTAGTACTATTTCCTAAAGCTTTATGGACAATGTGGTTGTGATTATACTATTCCTTGCTCAATTCTGATTTCAGATCCCTTTAGTTCTCAAGATAGTTTATGAAATTTCCTCTATATATGATCATATTCATGGAGATAATAACAACAAGGAAACCCTGGTGGCATAGTGGTTAAGCACTACAGCTGCCAACCAAGAGGTTGGCAGTTCAAATCCACCAGGAGCTCCTAGGAAACGCTATGGGGCAGTTCTACTCTGTCCTATAGGGTCGCTATGAGTCGGAATCTACTTGACTGCAACAGGTTTTTTTAATTAACAACAAGGATGCTGAAAATGGGGAGCGCAACCATCCCTTTTGCTTGATTTCTCCTTCAGTAGGCTCTCACTTGAGCTATGGTGTTTCTTTAAGCTTAGTTTTGGAAAAGGTGGGTGGTGGTAACATTAAGGAGAGGAGGGCAGAGTCCAGGGAGAAATTTGAGGCATGTGGAGATCAGCTGGCTTTAAGAAATCCAGTGAAAATCATAGCACTAAAAAAGGAGAGTCACAGAGCAACCAAACGTGTTCATTTAGGATCATGAACTAGGACCAGTTCTGCTATTTCAATTCAAATGCTCTACTGTGATTTTAAACCTGTCCATAATACGTGGAGCTCATTTAGCCCCATTTCTCTTTTCTTCTGTTGTCTTCAAAATTGTACTCTTCCTTTAAGCTCGTTAGGAGGGACCCAGCCTGCTTTTATTATTGAGTTTGACCCTCTATTTGCCATCACTGTTTGTGCCAGCCTTCACGGTGGACACTATATATGTGGGTTTGTAAATGCTCTGAGCTCCCTGTGGGCCATTTATCATATTTAACGCCAGCGGAAATACCTCATTGTCATAAACCTGGCTCCATGGCATAGCACAGAGTAAAAAGCTCCAGGGAGAAATCTCACCATCCATGTCAAATCATAACATTTTTCAGGCAGGAAGAATCTTTAGTGATAATCTGACTCAACAGCCTCATTTTACAGATGATTGAACTAGGGCCTACAGAGGCTAAGAAGAGCCGGCACACCTTCTTTGGGAAACGATTCAGCATCCTGGGAGAAAAAAGGACCTTTCTCAATCACCTATAAAGAGTTAATCATGGATCCAATTACTTGCAGGTGTACTTAGGACTAACTTGGACAAACAGTACAATATAATATCTCCAATCTTACATACATATATCACACACACACACACACACACACACACACACACACACACACACACACAAAACCTTAAAGGACAATCAGTATTCATTGATATCAGGTACTGGAAATGAATTAGGCAATGATAAAACGTGTCTACTGTCAGACACAGCTTACTTGCTTAGTTGTCTCATCCAATATTCTTTAATATTCACTCTGCAGTTTGTGAAAAAAATAATCTTCTGAGAGTATATGAACTTTGTGGGTCATATTGTGTGGCAAAAATATTCAATTCCAACAGTCACAAACTATGTTATGCTCTTTTAAGAATCCCATGTATAAGAAATCCTAAACATGCACACCGTATTATCACTTTGCCAGCAGCACTTGAGAAACAGAGAGAGAGAGAAACGGTGCAGCATAGTAGAACGTCTCTTCCCACCTAACTCTTCTATGTTATCACTCTATGATGATTATTGTATAACTCACCGTATGCGTTTATAATGTATCAAAACAGAGGATACCTTTTTTTTTTTTCAGGGAAAAATTGCAATTGCATTTTTGAAGACAGTGGTTTCCCAGACATCCTAATCTGAACATAAATATTTATTTACATTAAAGAAAATACCCTCCGATTTATGTTCCCTTGATGTTTTCATTTCAATCCTCTATATAGTTTGAGTCAGTACTGAAGAACAAACATGACATATTTTGTAAGGCCAAATCATGTGTCCAAAAGCATGGAGAAATGTGTGAGGAGTTGATGAATAATGATTAATGGTGATTATGCTGATTAAGAATAAATGATAGGTCCTGGATATTTTGGGGGCTCTCACCCCCCTCCCATTTGTACAACAGATGACAAATGCAGCATACAGCTGCACTGCAATTAAGTGCCTTTTTGAATTAGAACCCTTTTTGATACTGTTTAATATGCTGGGTCTATTAGACAACTATACATACAGCAGATTCAATCTGTGACATTAATAATTTAACCAAAATTATAGCGAAGGTTACTGGCCTAAATCGTTTAGAAATCATGAAAAATATCCACAACATGTGGGCAAGTGTTTAAAAAAAAGCAAAAATATGAAAAAAAAAATTTCAGCCATATAAATGTTACAAAGGAGAAAACAATGTCATTAACATTGAGAAAGTAGAATATTCCCTTTTCATATAAGGCATTTGTAAAAAGGCAGAAATGGCAATTTGTGGCACAGACGCCCTCTTGGAATTCATTTTGTCAACACCCAAGCAGGTGGCACAAGAGAAACAGACTGAGAAGTATGTTGATAATATGAGGTCATTCCAGAATCCCATTTAGGCTGTTCACTTCAACATCGTTTTAAACCCCTGGATCAGAGTCGTAAAATCTTTTTGATTTAGAAAACGATTTTTCTGTATCCTGCCATAAAAATAAATGATATTTTGTAACAATACCCAAACCAAACCCACTGCCGTCCAGTCGATTCCAGCTCATAGCGACGCTATAGGACAGAGTAGAACCGCCCCAGAAGGTTTCCAAGGCTGTAATCTTTACGGAAGCAGACTACCATATCTTTCTCCCACGGAGTGGCTTGTAGGTTCGAACCACCAACCTTTTGGTAAGCAGCCAAGCGCTTAACCACTGCACCACCAGGGTTAAATATCATGCCAGATGTGTTATTTTGCAACTTGTGTCCGTTCAACATTTTGTTTCTGATGTTTATTTGATATACATGGCTTTTATTCATGCATTTTATTTTTTTTTAATATTTTATTGTGAGGTAGGTGAAAGTTTACAAAGCAAATTATGTTCCCCTTTAACAATTTTTATACATATTGTTCCGTGCCATTGGTTACAATTTTTATAATGTGTCAGAATTCTCATTATTTCCATTCTATTTGTTCTGTTTCCATTGATCTAGCTTCCCTTTCCCTCCTTGCCTTCTCATCTTTGCTTTGGGTAAATGTTGACTGTTTTGGTCTTATATAGTTCATTGTTTAAGGGAGTACATTACTCATGGGTGATAGAGTTTATTTTATAAGCCAATCTATTATTTGACTGAAAGGTGACCTGCATAAATCGCTTCAATTCGGTTCAAAGGTTTTCTTAGGGTGATGGTCTCGGGAGTTCTTCTAGTCTCTATAGGTCCAGTACGCCGGGCTTTTTTTAGGAATTTGAGTTTTGTTCTACATTTTTCTCCCATTCTATCCGGGATCTTCCCCTGTGTCCCTGGTCAGAAAGGTTGGTAGTGGTAGCCAGTCACCATCTAGTTCTTCTGGCTATAAATCTTCACAGAAACAGACTACCACATCTTTCTCCTTCAAAGCAGCTGGTGGGTTTGAACCGTTGACCTATCAGTTAACAGCCAAGCGCTGTGCCACCAGGGTTCCTAGAAGAACTGCCCCATAGGGTTTCCAAGGAGTGCCTGGTGGATTCGGGTTGGCAGCTGAGCTCTTAACCATTATGCCGCCAGGGTTTCCTTGTAACAATAATATCTGTTAAATGTCAAAAACTTGCCATGGGTTTAGCAGAGTTGAAATGCTCCCATTGGTTCAAGAGGAAGATGCCAGCTGTAGCTTAGATGACTCATTTAAAAACAGAACAAAACAAAAAAAAAAACATTGCTGTCGAGTAGATTCCAATTCATAGAGACCCTATAGGACAGAGTAGAACTGCCCCATAGGGTTTCCACAGAGCAGCTGGTAGATTCAAACTGCTGACCTTTTGCTTAGCAGCCATAGCTCTTAACCACTAACCCACCAGGGCTCGTCAGGTAGGTAATAATCACTCTGCATGTATTGTTTTAGTTTCTACTCAAGATGGGTTATTGGCATGTATACCAGCAAAAAATCCTAACACTGATCTTGCTTGCCTCCTGAGTACCTCTGAAATCATTTATCTTTTACCAAATTCAATTTTCCCCTTTTATTGTTTTACCAACATACTTGCCTCTTAACCTTATCATGGATTGAGACCATGGATTCGTGCATTTTGTCTTGCTTACTTTTAAATCCTCAAGACTTCTCACATGACATATGGCATGCACTAAAATGAATGCCTGTTGAGTGAATAAATCATTCGATGAATGAGTAAATGATTCTATTAATGCTGCTGACTCATTTATTTCACTACGTGTAATAACAATGATAAAAACACGTTTAGTAAGTTTTCCAATGTTGCTATTAGTAGTTAATAAAAGCACTGTGATTAGCATCTGCCCAGTTGGAACACTGGAATATAAATAGCACAGCAGAGGCTTTTATTTTGCAAATACCAGCCACCCCTCTAATTTAATTTCTCTCTGACTCAATATTGGTTGTGAAGCAAAACCTGTATAAACCATGACAGACAATTCAGACATCATAATTAAAATTGACTTATTCTGTCTGTTGTCTATCATGTGATTCTTTTTTGCACAAAATCAGCAAAGCTTTTGTTTATCACATTGACTGGAATGTCAAGGTCTCTGATGATTATGACTCATGGAGAATAGCTTTATCAGAAAAATGGGGCACTTGGAGTGCTTTAAAATAAAAATTATGGCATTAAAACATGTTTGTTATTGAGCTACACAGGATTCTAGCTTTACAGCAGTTTATTTTACTCTGTATATTCCAGAAATTAAATAAACACAATTATAACAGTAACTCAGGTTTTCCAGTGGAGAAAAAATACAAAGAAACAAACAAAAAATAACAAAACTGTTGTCATAATGGGATCAATGGCATGGCATCTAGGATTAAAGAGTCACCAACGTGAAATCTGTTTGTGAGAATGTCTGGCGTGGGTGAGAGATGATGGGGAGGAGGGATAATCAATCCTGCAAAATGTAGGCTTATTTGGGAGAGGAGAAACGAAAAGAGAGTGTAAAAGAATCAGGCCTTTGGGATCTCCTGATTGTTTTGAAGATCTTGCCAGAGATTGGGAGCCATGTAAAATTTTCCGAATTGTTACCAAAACAAAAAAACCACTGCCATCGAGTCAATTCAGACTCATAGAGACCCTTTAGGACAGAGTGGAACTGCCGCATAAGATTTCCAAGGCTGTAATCTTTACTGAAGCAGACTGCCACATCTTTCTATCACCTGGTGGGTTCGAACTACCCATCAGGACTCCTAATAAATGCACATTGATAAAAAAAAAGGTCCTTGTTCCTTCAGCTTCTATTCCTTGGTTCTTTGGTGATCTTCATGTGGTGTGGCATCTATCATATCCCATCTTTGCTTGCTCTTTTGCTTGTTTAATCTCTCAAAAGAGACTAATTTATGAGACACCCTACACTAATATTATCTTATTAACATAACAAAGAAAACTCATTCCCAAATGGGATTATGGCCACAGGTATAGGAGTTAGAATTTACAAAAGGTTTTGGAGGGACATAATTCAATCCATAAAAGTCAGGTTTATGGAGGTATAATTGACATATATAAAATAATTTACCCTTTTCAGAGTACAGTTCTGTGAGTTTTGACAAAAGCGCACAGTTGTGTGAGCACAGCCACAATCAAGATATAGATTAGTTCCATCACCCCATCACTTCGCAGAGGTGTAGAGAGGGGGCAGGGCAGAGGGGAGCACCTGCCCCCAAGCGCAAGTCCAAGGGGGGTGCCAGACATGGTGTGGAATGACATTCTGAGGCGCCACAAATATGAAAGGCACCTGATTGAGGCAGCCGGACAAGATGGGGGAAGGTGTTTCTGCTGACAGGTCGCCTCTATCAACGTCTATTCATCTTGAAATAGAGTGCCCTTTTGTAGTTAATCCCTCACCCTCACCCCAGCCCCTGATCTGTTTTCTGTCCCTATAGTTTTGCGGCCTTTTCAGTCTGGCTTCCTATAATTAACATAACGCATTTGTGATCCGTCCACGTTATGAGGAATAGTTTATTTTTATTGCTAAGTAGTATTCCACTACATGGATATACCACAGATTGTTTATGCATTCTCCCATTAAAGGGCATTTAATTTACTTCCAGTTTCTGGCAATTAAGAATAAATCCGGTATAAACACTCATGTATGGATTCTTGTGTGAAGATAATTTTTTTTTGTATTCTTTTTCCTTTGTATAAATTATATATTTAACTTAATGGCCAGACTGTTTTCCAAAATTGCCATACTATATTACATTTGGGGCTGCAATGTACGAGAATACTTGTCCCTTGCTAGCCCTTGAGATTGTTAGTTTTTTGTGTGTTCTGTTCTGTTTGGGGTTTTATTATTTTTCTGAATTTTATTTTTCTTGATTCTGATAGATGTGTAATTGTATCTCATTGTGGCGTAATGATGTGGAACATCTCCTCTTCTGGTGCTTATTAGTCAGACATATCTCTTTCTTGTTGAAGTGTTTGTTTAAATATTCTGCCCATTTTTGGTTGAGATGTTTATTTCCTCCTTATTGTTCAGTTTTGAGATTTCTTTATATATTCTTGATATAAGTCCTTTATCAGATAAATGTTTTACACGTATATAGCATCCAATTTATCTTTTTTTTTCTTTTATGAATAAGCTTTTGGTGTTATATTTAAGAAATATTTACCAAACTCAAATTCACAAGGATGTTTTCCTATGTTTTGTCTATAAATTTTATAGCTTCTGGTTTACATTTAGGTCTATGATTCATGTTGATTTAGTTCTTTGTATATTGTATGAGGTGTGAGTGAGATTCATTTTTTTCCTTGTGGGTATCTAATTGTTGCCGCATCACTTGCTGAAAATACTATTGTTTCTCCAATTGAATTGTGTTTGCACCTAGTGGCAAATGTTTGGATACCTATATATTTAAAACTATAACCCCCCCCCAAAAAAAAAGATCAATCCCTCATATATATGTTGGGTGTACATTAGGACTTTTTATTCTGTTCCATTAATGTACATGTCCACCCTTTTGCCAATACTACATGGTCTTGATAGCTGTAGCTTTATAAATAATTATTGAAATCAGGTAAACTGTAGCATCAAACTTTGTTCCTTTTCAAAAATGCTTTTTTGCTCTTCTAGTTCCATTGTATTTTCATATAAACTTTAAAATCAACTTGCCTATGTCTATGAAAATTCCTGCTCATGTTTTGATTGGAATTGTGTTGAATCTATAGATTCAGTTTTGTTGGAATCTACATCTAAACAATATTGAGTCTTTCTATTCAGGAACACTGTATGCCTCTCCATTTAGTAAAGTCTTCTTTGATTGCTTTCATCAGTGTTTTATATTGTTCAACATACAGATCTGACACATATTTTATCAGATTTATATCTAAGTGTTTCATTTCTTTGGTGAAAATTTAAATGGTAATTTTTCCATAAACTTAAAAATGATTCTTTTTTAATTTATCGTACTTTATTCATTGTATCAATAGGTTAAGAAAGTAGAATTTTCCCAAGCACTGATTTATAGATAATGTGTCTAAGTGGTGCACAAAAAGTTCAGTTCTATAAATGGTAACATTCGATTATCATTTTAAATGCAATTTCAATCCTTATTTTAAGCTACATGCAGTAACAATTTAATACAACATAGCTAAATACCCACAAAACCTGTCTATCTTGAACTTCAAAAATGGTTTCCATACAAGTCAAGTATATACATTTGCACAATGAACAAGAACTAACAAACATGTTAAGAAAACACTACCCAAAATACTTATCCTACATTTATTTTTAGAAGATTTAATCTGATCTGGAAAAATGAGCTCTCCCAAAACTTGACAAATAGTATGTATAAACCCCAAAGCTTTCCAATCAAAAGGCCTCTCAACACGGAAACATTCATATGAAACTTTTAGTTTCTAAAAAAAAAAAATCATTCTTGTTATCTGAAGAGGACTATTAAATGATCTTTTAAGATAGATAAACATTCTTACAAAGTCTATATTTTCCTAAATTACCTTCCACTTAAGAGAAACACAAACCAGTTCACTATCTTTGTTATGGATTGAATTGTGTCCCCCCAAAATGTGTGTCAACTTGGCTAGGCCATGATTCCCAGTATTGTGTGATTGTTCACCATTTTGTGATCTGATTTGATTATCCTGTGTGTTGTAAATCCTAACCTCTATGATGTCAATGAGGTGGGAGTAGAAGCAGTTACGTTAATAAGGCAGGACTCAGTCTACAGGGTTAGGTGGTATTTTGAGTCAATCTCTTTTGAGATATAAAAGAGAGAAGTGAACAGAGAGGAGAGGGACCTCGTACCACCAAGAACGAATCGCCGGAAGTAGAGTGCATCCTTGGACCTGGGCCCCTGCACTGAGAAGCTCCTAGACCAGAGGAAGATTGATGACAAGGAACCTTTCCCCAGAACCAAGGGAGAAAGCTTTCCCCTGGAGCTGGAGCCCTGAATTCGAACTTCTAGCCTCCTAGACTGTGAGAGAATGAATTTCTGTTTGTTAAAGCCATCCACTTGTGGTATTTCTGTTATAGTGGCACTAGATAACTAAGATACTCTTTAACAATCTCTCAGACTTCTATTGTCTAGAAACTTGAGAACACATGAAACACATCTCAGCTATCATAGAATCAAAGGTACCATTTAAATTTCACATATTAAATAGCTACAGTACAGTCTACAATGGCACAAAGACACCTAACACATAAATACTACTTTGTCATTTAAATAATCAAATGTCAGAAAGTAATTTAACTTATGTGTAGCCATTAAAACCCAATAAGTAATTCAAGTATGTAATATAAAGTTAGGCAATTAAAGGCTCAAATACCAATCTAAGATCAAAGACATGAAAGTAAAGGCTGAGTATTTTGTGTTTCTCCACCTTTCATTTACATGGTTAGATATCAGAACCTTACAGTAGAAAATATACAGTTACTACATACGGTTTCCCCAGAAGATAATGAGGCTTCAGAAAATGCAATGTGTCAAGATCCATAGTTTGCATCATCAAATGTTGTTCTAGCTCTTTTCAATTCTTCATTCGTAATAAGCAAGTCTTTAACCCTAGCAAACTTTCTCAGGTCCTTTCGAATCAAGAAGACAATATCTTCAACTTGTACGTGACCTTGTCTTCTGATTGACATTGCATTGTGAGTCATTTCAGTGATGAACTCTATGACAAGGTATTTGAGAATATCTACTGACTCAGGGTAAGGATGCTGGTCATCTCCAAACCCATATACCATGCATCGTAATTCTTTAGAAAAAAGTCTCTTTCTTTTGTCCTATCCACTTTCTACATCTCCTCCAGTTTCTTCATTTTCTTCCTCAAAGGTGGGGTCTTCTTCCTCATCTGCCATGCAACCAGTCCGCCCATAAATATTTTACAATAATTTTAGGTTTACAGAAAAGTTGCAAAGATAGTACAGTTCCCATATACCTCTCATCCAGTTTCTTTTATTTTGAACAACTAAGGAACCAACATTGTTACACTGCTATTAAAAAAAAAAAAAACAAAAAACTTCACACTTTATTCCTATTGCACTATTTTTTTTTTCATTAGTGTAATTTTTTTTTCTGTTCCAGGATCCCGTCCAGGATACCGCATTGTATTTAGTTGTCCTGTTTCCTTAGGCCCTTCTGGTCTATGACGGTTTCTCATACTTTCTTTGTTTTTGATGACCTTGACAGTTTTGAGGAGTATTAGTCAGGTATTTTGTAGAATTTTCCTAAGTTTGGATTCATCTGATGTTTTTCTCATAATTAGACTTGATTTGTATGTTCTGGGGAGGAAGACCACAGAAATAAAGTGCCATTCTCATCACATCAGATCAGATCAGGAGTACGTGCTGTCAATATGACTTATCACTGTTTATGCTAAACTTGACTACCTGGCAGAGGTAGTGTTTGCCAAGTTTCCTCACTATGAAGCTGCTTTTTAAATGGCATTTGAAAACATTTAAATGCCCAGATGTTCGTCACTAGTAGATAAAAATAAAATGAATTTTTCTATATTTATCTTTTATCCTGTGACTTTGCTAAATTCACTTATTATTTCTTGTACCTTTTTATAGTCTCTATGGGATTTCCAGCGTAGAAAATCATGTTGTCTGTAAATACAGTTTTATTTCTTCATTTCCAATCTGTGTACTACGTATGTATATATGTATGTACTACTTTATTGTACTGGCTAGGCCCTAAAATACAATGTTGAATAGTACGGTGAGAATGGACATTCTTGCCTTTTTCCCGAAATTATGAGGAAAACATCCAAACGTTATCATTAACTATTATATTATTTGTAGGCTTTTCTTCCCCCCACATGCCCCTCATCGGGTTGAGGCAGTCCCTTTTTGTAATATTCCAAGGGTTTTCATCATAAATGGATTTTGAATTGTGTCATATGTCTTCCTTCATTTATTGAGATGATCATATGGTTTTGTTTCTTTCGTTTGTTGATACAAGAAATTACATTGCTGGTTTTAAAACACTGAGGGATGTTTTTTCTCATATTCTGTCCTGCTCCCAAGTTTTCTCTTCAGTGGGTCCCTGGAAAAGAGCCTCCCGGTATATGCACTGTCCCCTTGTGTTTGCAGCTCTCAGGAGCCCTACAACCCTTGTGCTAGCCCACACTTGTCCTTAGCAAATTGTTAAATATTTTCTTTGAAATCTTTTTAGCCTCTTTTATCCTGGTCTCGGCTTCCTCCTGTGCTCTGCCACGGTGTGTCGGTGGTCATGTCACATCTCACCTCGGAAGTGCCTGTCTTCCCTCAGATTTCAGCCTTGTTTGTTATTCTGTGACCTCAGATCTCTGATGGGTTCAAGAAAATTTATGACTTTATAATTGGTCCTGCTCTTTCTCACTGTTAGTGTGGAAATGACAGTCTTTCTCACTTTCCACACTCTAGGCAGAAGACAGTAGTCTTTGTGATTAAAAAAATAAAATAAAATGCCTTACTTCTAACAATAAAATGATCCAGGGACATCCTTTCTCCCAGAGTATTTTAAATAGAACTTCTTTCTGAAGAGTGAAGTGCAGCAATGGGGTTGGTTCAGACTCATATTCGTTGTAGGTGAGGCTAATTTTCAGAAGTTGTTCTGTATAGCATCTAGTCAGTGGTTAGAATTTAAGATTTGGATGATAACTGTATTTTGCATTTAAGGAAACGCTCCCTCTGGAGTTTAAAATGAAGAAGCCAAGAGATAATTATATCACTTTTGGCGGAGTAAAAAGAAAAGCAGAATAGGATATGATATGATGATGTTTCAAGTTGCATAAATCAATCCTGCTGGCTGTTTTCCCGAAGAATGAACTGGTGAGTGCCACCCAGAGGAGAAAGCCACTTTTTTTTTAAAAGAAGCATATAAATGGTAGCAACCAGTGCAGTTTAGCTTTGTTCAAATTATGGAATTTTATATAAGCATACATTACATAGATGTGCTTTCTTTAATTCAATAACTAGTTACTGGACATTAAAATATTACAGACACTGATCTGCCAGTTAAAGAAGAAGCATTGAGACAGTCAGTCAGGAGACCTGAGTTTTAGCTCTAATGTTATTATTAACTCTTTGAATAAGCTTGGCTAATTACCTGTCTGAACAAAATTAGGAGAGGGGACTATGTCAAGGATTATAGTTAGGCAGCTATTCCACTAAACTCCCTCTCAATATATTTTATCCAGTAGTAACGGTGGACTAGGTGAAGAACAAGGAGCCTTGGTGGTGCAATGGTTAAGCACTCAGCTACTAACGAAACTGTTGGCGATTCAAACTCACCAGTGGCTCCTTGGGAGAAAAGACCTGATGATCTGCTCCTCTAAAGATTACAGTTTAGGAAACCCTATGGAGTAGTTCTACTCTGTTACATGGGGTCATTATGAGTTGGAATTTGACAACAACAACAAGTAAAGAAAGCAGCGTCAGTAACTACCTTCGATATACAGATGACACAACCTTAACAGCCAAAGTGACGATTTGAGGCACTTACTGATGAAGGTAAAAGACTACAACCTTCGGTATGGATTACACATGAACATAAAGAAAACAAAAATCCTACAACTGGACCAATAAATAATAACATTATAAAGGACAAAAATATTGAAGTTGTCAATGATTTCATTCTTCTTGGATCAACAATCAACGCCCATGGAAACAGAAGTCAAGAAATCAAATGATGTATTGCATTGGGCAAATCTGCTGCAAAAGACCTCTCTCTTGGAAGGGTTAAAACACAAACATGTCACTTTGAGAACTAAGGTGCGCCTGACCCAAGCCATGATATTTTCAATCACCTCATATGCATGGGAAAGCTGGTCAATGAATAAGGAAAACCAAAGGAGAATCGATGAATTTGAATTATGGTATTGGCTAAGAATATTGAATATACCATGGACTGCCAGAAGAATGAACAGATCTGTCTTGGAAGAAGTATAGTCAGAATGCTCCTTAGAAGCGAGGATGATGAGACTTTGTCTCACTTTGGACATGTTATCAGAAGGGACCAATCCCTGGAGAAGGACATCATGCTTGGTAAAGTAGAGGGTCAGCGAAAAAGAGGAACACCCGCAATAAGATGGATTGGCATAGTGGCTGCAAGAATGGGATCAAGCATAACAACCATTATGAGGCTGGGGCAGGGCCAGGCAGTGTTTTGTTCTGTTGTACATAGGGCTGCTATGAGTCAGAACTGACTTGACGGCACCTAACAACAACAACAGAACCCCAACATCCAACACTGTGTTTGTATAACTGATGGAGTCTCTGGGTGGTGTGAATGGTTAAACGCTGAACTACTAAATGGACAAAAGTGGGAGTTCGTGACCTACAAATGGTAGGGATGCACTATCTTTTTTCCTGGGTGTAACTTTTTTGTTTGTTGAGTCATTGGTCTCTCATTCAAGGTATTGACTTTACTTAAATGTTTGGTTGCCTTTAAACAGGCAGGTTTTATGCAGTGATGGTGCCAAAAAGCAATTTGGGGATAGGTTAAAGATTGAATGAGAGGCAAGTGAATGGAGACAAAATGATCACCTGATAATTTTAGAAGATTGTCTTCAAAAGGTAGAAAAGAAAAAGGACAAGATAGTTGGAGGAAATCAGGGGTCGAGAGACAGATTTTATCTGAATGTTTGTGTATTTTGATTTCTGTATTTGATTTTATAGTTTGGAAAGTAATATACAAGTTCATGTTTGCCAACTTTTGGTAGCTAAACCCGTAACCTACACTAACCTATTGTTAATTTTATTTTTCTTTATGAAATAATTTGTCTCTTGGATTTTTTTAAATTGAATTTTAGATGAAGGTTTACAGAACAAACTAGCTTCTCATTAAACAGTTAGTACATATATTGTTTTATAGCATTGGTTAACAACATGTTAACCAATGACATGTCAGTACTCTCCCTTCTCGACCTTGGGTTCCCCATTACCAGCTTTCCTGTCCCCTTCTGCCTTCTAGTCCTTGTCCCCGGGCTGGTGTGCCCCTTTAGTCTTGTTTTGTCCTATGGGTCTGTCTAATCTTTGACTAAAAGGTGAACCTCGGGAGTGACTTCGTTACTGGGCTAAAAGGGTGTCCAGGGGCCATACTCTTGGGGTTTCTCCAATCTCTGTCAGGCTAGGAAGTCTGTTCTTTTTTTGTGAGTTAGAATTTTGTTCTACATTTTTATCCAGCTCTGTCCCAGACCCTCTGTTGTGATCCCTGTCAGAGAAGTCAGTGGTGGTAGCTGGACACCATCTAGTTGTACTGGACTCAGTCTAGTGGAGGCCATAGTAGTTCTGGTCTATTAGTCCTTTGAACTAATCTTTCCCTGTGTCTTTAGTTTTCCTCATTTTCCCTTGCTCCTGAGGGGGTGAGACCAGTGGAGTATCTTAGATGGTTGCTCACAGGCTTTTAAGACCCCAGATGCTACTCACCAAAGCAGAAACTAAGAACATTTTCTTTACAAAGTATGTTATGCCAATTGAGCTAGATGTTCCCTGAGACCATGGTCTCCACAGCCCTCAGCCCAGCAATTCCGTCCCTAAGGGAGTTTGGACTTGTCCATGGAGCTTCCATGACCTTACCCTGAACAAGTTGTGCTGGTTTACCCAGTATTGTGTACTGTCTTACCCTTCACCATAGTTACCACTTATTTATTTTCTGTTTAGTGTTTTTCCACATCCACCACTCCCCTCCCTGGTAACCAACAAAGATTGTTTCTTTTTGTGTGTAAACCTTTTCATGAGTTTTTATAGTAGTGGTCTCATGCAATATTTGTCCTTTTGTGACTGACTTATTTCACTCAGCATAATTCCCTCCAGATTCATCCATATTGTGAGATGTTTTGCAGATTCATCATTGTTCTTTATCATTGTGTAGTACTCCATTGTGTGTATGTACCATAGTTGGTTTATCCATTCATCTGTTGATGAGCATCTACGTTGTTTCCATCTTTTTGCTATTGTGAACAATGCTGCAATGAACATGGGTGTGCATATGTCTATTGGTGTGATGGTTCTAATTTCTCTAGGATATATTCCTAGGAGTGGGATTGTTGGATCATATGGTATTTCTATTTCTAGCTTTCTAAGGGAGCGCCATATCGTTTTCCAAAATGGTTGTACCATTTTGCATTCCCACCTTGTCTCTTAGATTTTGTATGCATGTTCAATGTAGACAAACTGGTGACTGCTGAGATGTAAAATAAGAAAACAAAACAGTAAATGATCCAAAATCCCACATCCCAGAATAACACCTTTTAAAATTGGTAAAATAGATTGTCTTTCCAAAGACAGCTGCAACAATCACTCTCATCCTACATGCTTGTCTTAGGCTGGGTTCTCTAGAGAAGCAAAACCAGTGCAGTGTATATGTAGTCAGGAAGAGAGAGAGATCTATTTCAAGGAAATGGCTCAGGCAGTTGTAGAGGCTGGCAAGTCCCAAGTCCATGGGTCAGATGTCAGGCTGGAGGCTTTTCCTGACTCACATAGCTGCAGGTGCTGACGAACCAAGATTGGAAGGTCAGATGGTATGCTGCCGACTCATCGGTTGCAGAAGCCAACAAATTCCAGGATTGGCAGGCAATACGGCAGGCTCAAGTCCAAAGCACCCGAGTTCAGGTGATGACGAGCCAGATGCAAGATCCAGAGCAAGCAAGACAGTGTTGGCAGAACTTCCATATATATAGGATGCAGGTCACACCCCTGAGGAAACTCCCCTTACAACTGTTTGGCTGATGACATCAGATCACATCGTGGAGGGTGACTACATCATTATATAACTGCCAAACTACACTATTGCATAACTGCCAAACTACATCATTACATAACTGCCAAACCAATGAGAATCATGGCCCATCCACGTTGACACACAACCTTAACCATCACAATGCTCTTTTGAAGTGTGACTTTGCCATGCCCCATCCAGGGTGGAATCTATTTCCCTTCCTCGTGAATCTGGACTACCCAGTAGAATGCGGCAGCAGAGACAGTGTGTAACTTGTTAGATTGGATGTTAAGAAATATGTACCTTCTACCTGTACTACCTGGAATGCTACCTTTTGAAAAAAGGTCAACATATAAGAAATACAAATACTCTAAGGCAACTATGATATGAGACAGCTCAAATAAGCTACAGGGGGAAAGAAAGGCCATATGGAGGGACACAAAAGTGCAAGACACCTGAGTGACAACTTTATGGACCTTCCAGCCCAGCCCAGCCACCAGCTGATTCTAGCTGAGTTACTGGAAGAGGTAACTAAAATGATTAGAGTGTATTTATCACCAGTCCCCCTTTTCTTCTATGGACACATATTCTTAATGGGTTAGCATTCTATGAAGACTTTTTAAAAATTATTAACTTTCAGACATTCAGAATATATATAAATATTAAAATAACAAACACTCATATACCCATCACCCAGTTTAAGAACTAAAACATTACAAAATATAATGAAAACCTCCTCTTATGAGGTAATCAGTATGCTGTAATGATATTTATTTTAAATAATGCCTTATATATTTACTACATATATGTTTTTATTAGACAGTATAGACTATTTTTGTGGAAATTTTAATCTTCGTGCAAGTGATATTTTAATCACTTTTAAGTGATTTTTTAAATTTTAGATTTTAAGTGATATTTAAATCACAATTTAAGTGATAATTATCCGTTGGAATATTGAAATTTTTTGTGCAATGTTAGTTTTTTGAGATTCATTGGTATTGATACAAGCTGCTCTATCTGAATCATTTTGCTTATTTTAATTTCTGCATGAATGTACTTCAATTTTTGATCAGTTTTCTTGTTAATGAATTTGTAGATCATTTCCAATTGTTTATACTACAAACAATGTTGCTTATCAATATTCTTGTACCTTATGTACTTAGGAGTGAAAAGCTGGATTGTAGGGTATGCACGGACTTACTTTTGTTAGGTATTTCCAAATTGTTCATTGAAAGCCACCAGTAAGATTTTCTACACAGTATTCCCTATTTTCTTGAGACTCATCATACTCAAAACATGATATGTTGTTCTTCATAGTTTTTCTCTGGCAATGTCAGCATATAGGTTGTCCCACCTTAGCATTTGACATGAAACAACATATATTTTTAATTAATTATATTATAGTTGGGAGAGAGATGGCTCAGAGTGTGGAAAATAAATCAGGGATTGTTATAATCCATCCCACTATGAGTCTATAATTTTGCTTTCTGAGAGCTAAACATCATTGGCTCCTTGCTCTTGTCCTCCTCCTACTCATCCTCTTCCTCTTTCTCCTTCTCCTTCTTATCTTCTTCCTCCTTCTCCTTCATTAATAACCAAAAGCAAAAGCGAAGACTTCAAACCTCCTTATTTTCTTCCCATGACAACATATTTTCCTCCGGACCATGCTTTTTTAAATCAGAAAATTCATTGTTCTCTCCTGCTTGCTTCTTTGTCCTTTGATGCAATTCTGATATTTTATATTAACACTGACTTCTATAGTTTCCCTGTATCTTAGTCTCTTTCTGCAGAACATAACTCTCGAGAACACAATTAAACAGAACACAGCAGGGCTTTAAAGTAGAGATAAAAGTTATTTCTCCACAGTAATGGTGGACTAGATTTATATATATTGCATTATTGGTAGTTCCCTATCCACCACCAAAAATCAACAGCACAATATCACATACTAGCAATCTCAGTTGCTGCCCAGAGTGCCATATTTGTAAATATGTAACGGAAAAGGAAAAACAATCAAACTCTAAATTGAGTTCTACTCTACTTTGATAATAACCTCTTCATTCCAAAGGTAGTGCCTGAGCCACGCTGTTCTACTAAGTTGGGTCCTTCCAGTGGGAAAACTGCGTATGTGGAGGGGAGCCTTTCTTGGCTCCAAATTTTAACCCTTCTCTCATATTGTTTTAAGAGAACACTCTCTAAAACTCCACATGCCCTCTATCTGTAATATTTTGTTTAACTTAATCCTGGACTTCATTTCAATAGCCCCTTCTTTGTATCAAAACCAAAAAAGTAAAAAACCAAACCCATTGCCATTGATTCGATTCTGACTTGTAGTGATCCTACAGGACAGAGTAGAAGTGCCCATAGGGTTTCCAAGGCTGTAATCTTTATGGAAGCAGACTGTTCAAACTGATGACCTTTCTGTTAGCAGCTAAGGGCTTAACCACTGTGCTGCCAAGGCGCCTTCTTTGTATTGACTAAAGTTGAAATCAAATTCCAAAACAGAGTTACAGAGCAAAACAAAAGTTTTTTTAAGGTTTAAATTCACATGAGAGCAATGTATTCAAGTCTTAACAATCATTACTTTCAAACTAATGATATCGTTAGTATGAACTTGAGGAGTGCAGGAGGACACATTTTGAATTTGTAAGTACCTGTCATTTGAGTCTCCATTCCTCATTAGATAATTTGTACTTCTTTTCAAATTTCCTCAATTGTGTAATTTTAACCCAAACCAAATTATAATTGCTAACACTTACTAAGCACTAACTACATGCCAGGTATTGGGTTAATTGTTTTATACATATTTTATCTGATTTTTCTCAACCAATTTTTGAGTCCATAATATCCATTTTACAGATGAAGACACTGAAGCATATAAAGACTTTCAGAGATGTATTACATGTATTTATTAAAAAATTAATCATTTTTTGTTTATTTAATTTTATACCCTCTAATACTTAAAGTAAAATTGAGTACAAAAATGCACATAATATTTAAGAAAGTCATTTGTAAAATACAAAAGTAAATTCACCAAGAAGTTACCTTCGAGGTTCACTGTTCAGCCTGGGAGTGGACAGCCCAGTAAAACTAAATGAGACTAACGAGGTACAGGAGTCCAGTGACAAGGGCCAGAAGGCAGAGGGGGAGTAGGAAGCTGATGATAAGGAACACAAGTTGAGTAAGGACACTGTCGATGTGTTGTGAGATTGTTAACCATTGTTATAGGGCAACATTTGTAGTAACTGTTAAATGGGAGGCTATTTTGTCCTGTAAGCCTTCATCTTGGGTGAGAATGGCAGCACAGTTGGAAGAGCATAGTCAATGTCACTTAAATGTGTACATAAAAAGTTTTGAAACGGTGTATCTTTGGCTATGTGTATTTTCACCAAAAAAAAAAAAAAAAAAAAAAAAAGCTGAGAATTCAGAGGGTTAAAATGTTCTGGGGTTGTTAACCAATGTCATAAAACAGCATGTGTACTACTGTTACATGAGAAACTGTTTGTTCTGTAAGCCTTCACCTGAAGTACAATAAAATATTAAAAAAAAAAAAAGTAAATTCACCAAGAAGAAAAATATAGAAACACAGTAAATTAATTGCATGACAACTTTTGTTAAATAAACCGATGCAACTCCAAAGACATTATGAAATTGAGACGAAAAGCTACTAAGATATTTTTAGCCATATATATTTGGTGAAAAAAAATTCTTACTTTATAAAGTAATTTATAGGCTTCCTATCAGTACAATATTTTTTATTACAGGTGTGGGAAAAATTATAAGACTTTGGGTGGTAATCATGACCAGTTCACTTTCTGTCATGTAATACCTTATCTTTTACTATGCAAATTTGTCTTCCATTAGTTACTCTTTAAACCATCAAGTTTGTGATGTGAACAGATAAGCTACTTGATATTGAATTCTGTCAAGTTCATCTGTTAGGATTCTGTTTCTTTAAAAACAGATGAAATTAGAAGGCATACACGTGTATATATTTTAAATTTTATTCTTGCTGCTAATATTTAGTAAATACTAGAAGGAAACAGAATAATTTTCTGCAACACTTCAGTAAATAATTCTATAATTTACTTACTTTTTTGTGGAAAAGACGATTGCATTTATGACTTTGTATCAGTAACTAAAATTTTAGAATGAGTAACGGCAGAAGCCTAGATTTAGAAATGCCATTTTTTCAACTGAGCTATCTATTTTGTCCTTTGATAAATTTTGAGGATGTATATCTAGAATACGATATCAGTTATTTTAATTTGTACCTCTAGGAAGATTTGGGACATAGTTATGTGTTCTATATTTAAATGCATGTTTCTTCCTTTGCAAAATAACTCCGTTATCATTATGTTATTAGCTTTCTTTGTGTGTAAAACTTCAAAGGCATATTGCTGAATATTATGTTTTAGTGAGATGAAGGTAGAAGTGGTAACGGGAAATACGACTGAATTTTATATTGTCATGAATGTTACTTTTGAAGGCCTCAGGTTCCAAATAAGAAATCACAATGACGGTGATACAAGGACACTTAAAAAGGGTTTGTCAAGAGCTTAGTTGTTTGATGAATTTAGATTCCACATGGAATTCACTCATGCATTTATGCATCAACTATTTATCAAGTGCCTATCAGACATCAGGAGTTGCGCTAGGTACCAAGGAATGCGGATATAGGATATGGGGCAGGTATCTCACAATATTAAGAGAGGAAGAAAAACAGATAATTGAATGAAGAAAAGAAACAATACAGAAATGTTTATGTCTGTTTCCAGAAATTAGAAATGCTGTTGTGAGGAAGGAAGACAGTAGTCGTCAATGACAAAATGTATTTATATGCTCTCTCTACCATTAAGATAATAAGGACCTCAAGTCAAGGCGCTATGGCTTATTTTTGTCTCTTACTCAAGACAGAATATCTGCTATAAGAAACAACTCCCAGATCTCCGTGGCTTAACAAAATGGAGGTGGATCTCTTCTTACGTCACAGGCAAATTGGCTGTTTGGTGGGTAGCTTTTCAAATAGGGATTTAAATGAACGATTCCTTTCATTCAGTAGATCCACCACTTCCAGTGCCTTAAAATTCTCCCATGAGTGTTCTGCATCTAGCCTGGAGACAAAAGGATAACAGACACAGAGATTAGCAAGTGGTCTTAGTGGCCAGGACTGGAAGTGCCAGTCAGCCCACATTCAATTCTGCCCGCATTTTAGTGGCCAGAACTCCATCCTGTGGTCCAAACTTAACTCCAGAGGCTGGTGGAGAAAGAGAACTTGAATATTGTTGAACACCTTGCCAAACTCTGCCTCATGCTTTTTTCCCCCCAGCCTAGCACAATGCCTGACAGATACTTGCCACTAATAAATGTTTGTTGAACTTTCAGTCTGTATTAAATAGAAGTTGAGCAAAGTTAATATACTTTTACAGCAGCAAAATAAATCTGCTTTTGATTTTCATTGTATAGTTGTTGTTAGCAGCCACTAAGTTGGCCCTAGACGCACGGCAACCGCATGCAAAATGGAACAAAACACTGTTCCCCCATGATCAGTTTCAAATCATAGCATTGTGATTAGCTGATTTTTGGAAGTTGATTGCCAGGCCTTTATTCCTAGTCCTTCTTAGTCTGGAAGCTCCTCTGAAAGCTGTTTAGCATCATAGAGACACGCAAGCCTCCACTGACAGCCAGGTGGTAGCTGCACATGACCTGCACTGGCCAGGAATTGAACCTGGATCTCCCATATGGAAGGCGAGAATTCTACCACTACCCCTTTTCTTCATATAGAGTTAGTCTTCCTTCAGTGCTTGTATATACTCTGCTGAGCAACTGGATACACAACATCCTTTAGTCCTCATAACAACAATATTGAAGGTAGTTACTTTTATTTATTTCACTCTACTCACGAGGAAAACAAGGCTCCTTAAGATTAAATTACTTGCCCCAAATTACAGGGAGCAAGCAATCTGATTTCAGTGAGCTTTGTTATTTGGTGGTGATTTTGATCATTTTGATTTTTGAATGTTATTGGTTAGGTGTGCAGTGTGGGTCAAAATGAACTTGGGCAGAAGAGCTTTTCTTTGCTTAGACTGAGGAGATGTTAAGAAAGGAAAAGAGAAGATTTGGAAGAGATTTAATAGTGACAATGTACTCTGAATATAGGTGCAGAAGCAAACTCGGTAGTGTTGACTTGAAATATACATATTAATTCACTGCATTTTCTGAAGTAGGCCAAACGGTGTTACATAAGCCTGGCTGCCTGCCTAGTTGTTAATATAGGGTATTCTGACACTCATGGAGTGTTGGTCGAAAATATTTGTTAAAAGTAGACCACCAAAATGTTTTCAAATGGGAAATAAGTGTTCTGAATGTCCATCATAAAATACTCTTATGTGTGTACCTAAGAAAGGACATTTTTAATATTGTCTGTCTCCACCAGTGGGTCACACTGAGTACCACTATTCACACTGTGGGAGCAAATATGACATAATATTGAGTGGTAGGACTGGTCTTCTAACCACAGTTTATGGAAAGAGCTCACAGTGAAACTGTATTTTGTTTTTAAAAAGTTTTCTTCTAACTAGCAAGTAGTTAGAAGTATTTTGGAAATAAATTTGTCTTGGAAAAAAATAAATATTTCTAGATAATTAATCCATATTGAGAAGGACAAACAGCAATAATTAAATATATCGTCATTGTTTGGGTCAAGATATGCCAAAAAAAAAAAAAAAAAACATATTTCAATTCTCATGAAGTAGAATCCCTCAAAGACAGGGTAAATGCAATTTTTTGTCTTTGAATTACCAGTGTGTTAAACAGCCTAGATGTTCCATAATTTATTAATGTATTATTGAATTAATGCACTATAGTTTTTCTTAAAGCAGCTTGACTACTAATTGGAAGGAGCCCGGTGGCACAGTAGTTAAGTACTTGGCTGCTAACCAAAAGGCTGGCAGTTGGAACCCACCAGTTGCAAAGGGAGAAAGATGTGGCAGTCTGCTTCCATAAAGATTACCGCCTTGGAAACCTTATGGGGCAGTTCTATTGTGCCCTATAGGGTTGCTATGAGTTGGAATCAACTCAGTGGCAATGGGTTTGGATTTTGGGGTTACCCTAATTAGCCCATTTGTCAGTTTGTCATACTGTGATGGTTTGTGTGTTGTTGTAATTTTGGAAGCTATTCTTCCAGACTAAGACAGACTAGGAAGAAAAACTTGGCAATCTACCTCTGAAAATTAGCCAATGAAAACCCTATAGATCACAACTGAATATTGTCTGATATAGTGCTGAAAGATGAGCCCCCTACATTGGAAGGAACTCAAGATATACAGTGGCAGCTATGGTGCAGGACCAGGAAATGTTTCATTCTATTAAACATAAGGTCGTCATGAATTCACATCAACTCAATGGCAACTAACAACAACTACAACCTTAATCACAGCTAAAGATAGTATGAGACTCTGACAATTGTTCACAAAAGGCAACATCAGTTGAAGACTTGGCTCAAGTTATTTTTAGAAAATACTTGCCTTATTGGGTGCAGAGAACCTCTATGACATTTAAAAAGACCTGTACAATTATTCCCAGGTATTCAGCTACAATGTGGTGGGTTGTTAAAAAAAAAAAGTTATTCTACTTGTACAGTAAATTACAATTGTATGTGTCATAGATTAGGTTCCCTGGGAGGCAGACTCCGAGACAAAGTTTAGTGTACAGTCTATTTTTCAGGGAGTGCCCCTGGGATCAAGAAGGTTGGGGCAGAGGGAGAAGTCCAGTTTTGAAGCAGGTCCATCCATAGTCTCAGCTCTTCTCATGGAGGAAGTTTTGGAGCTAGACTGGCCCATTAGAATTGTCCCCTTATGAGGCCAAACGTCTGGGCCTTTATACCCCTGCTTCGGTCACAGAGCCTCACGGAGATGGGCTTGACCTTGAGGGAGGCAGCTGAAACCATCCCTGAAGGGGCTGAGAGAAGTCAGAGCGACAAGTCATCTCTTGAAGGGGGATCTGGGTGGTGCATGTCCCTGTCCATCACAACAGGACAGCTGAATGAAAAACAAATTTTGATATCTACTAAATTTAAATATGATTTAATATTAAACAGCAGTCAAGAAATTGAGAGACCTTTACTTTATAACCAAAAACAAATATTTACTTTTATAGGAGCTTAGCATTCTTATAAAAAGCAGACATTCCCCGTACAGGGAACTTTGGCAAAGGAATCCATTACAGACAGGAAAATATGTCAAAATTAAAAATAAAATATGACCCCAGTAGTGTGGTGGGCCTGGAAAAGTTGCTCTTCTAGAGTGATGCCCTTTTTTATTTTAGTAAAATTGAAGATAAGACTTAGTTTGGTTTGTAATTTATGGCCTCTTCCTAAAACATATTATATATGCCATTGGTTTTATAGTCAAAGGGTGCTCAATACTATGTAAATTATTAAAAAATGAACTTTGATCAATATTTTGATCACATGTTAAATTATATTATTGATAAAATTGGTGTGTACTCAAGCCTTCCCCAAGAGGATGAGTCAAACTAGGTTAAGAAGTGACTATAGGGACAATATATGTTAAAAGGTTAATTTGGAAGAATTCTACGTTAAGAGAAACGACAGCATAGTTGAAAGGATGTTTACTAAGCTGAAGGTTGAGTCAAGGATGGCCATGGCTAGGAGCTTTAAAGGTGTGGAAAGAAAAGGTGGGTGAACAAGGATTGAGACTATTAGAAATGCAGATGGAAATGCTCCTTAAGAGCAAACAGCTAGGCTGAAAGTGGGTGACAAGGCAATGAGTTTGTACTATAGTCAACAGAATATGCTATATTACTACAGGTTGGAAGTTCGAGTCCACCCAGAGGCACCTCAGAAGAAAGACCTGGCAATCTACTTACAAAAAATCAGCCATTGAAGACCCTATGGAGCACACTTCTACTCTGACACACATAAGGTTGCCATAAGTCGGGATCGACTTGATGGCAACTTTTTTTTTCTTGTAAACTTCAAATTCCTTAGATCTATTTGCTTTTTTTAATTTCTTCATTCAACAAATGTTTCTTGATTACCTACTATACTATAATGTGAACTCTAATGACAATTTTGAATCTTAATATTTCACTCTGCAACTACATATACGTAGAAGTCAGTGGAAAAGTTTAATACATTTTTCATTCCCCATTCATTCACCATATCGTTAAACTTACTTGATCTCAAGCTGACTGTACTTTTCTCCTTCCCTAGCTGCTTCCTCACTTACAAAAATAGTTACGAAATTATACTTCTCAGACATATCTGGTGAGATGCATGCCTTCAACCTTGAATTGTTTAATAAGAAATTAAGAATAGAAGTTATTTAGAATTGCACAATATCCTTTCTTATTTTTCTTTTGTCAAGAATGTAAATTTATAAAGCTTTCAACACCAAACACTAAAGGTTTTAGAGAGGGCGCAGAGAAACTATCGCTATTTTGTACTTTACTAATTCTTGGTATTTTTTAGTGCCACTGAAGTAATTTAAGTTCATCTATGGAAATTAAGTGCTTCATGCTAGAGATATGACAAATAAGAGATATATTTAAAAATATTTTGTGGCTCTACAGATAAAGAAAATGGGACAAATGTCTATATAGTCTTCTCATTCCCTGGGTTATAAGTAAAGATTAACTATAAGGAAATGACGTTATACCAAAGCCAGAGAATGTGACTTTTATTTTTGGGAATTTTTATGAAGCTCAAAACAAGCACTTCTGAAGTACTGCTGTCTGCTGATTTTTCTAAGTGAGCTGGATAGATCAGCAAATTGCTATTTTGACGATTTAGGGAAAGGAAGTAATACACTTTTTCTGAAATTCTGAACTCCCATGCCCCCCGACAAAAAATGAATTGAAGTATTTTGATTAGTTATAGACTTCAAAATTTTGGAAAATAGCCCTTTATAAATTAGCATGCATCATTTATAGCATTTCTTAAGCATCATAGTTTGCATTTAAAAGACACGCTGTGTTATGTTAATTTCCTTTATTGGTTGTATAAGGTAGCACAAAAGCAGGTTGTTGCGTGCCATCGAGTCAATTCTGAGTCACAGTGACCCCATGTGACAAAGGAGAACTGCCCCAGAGGGTTTCCTAGGCTGTAATCTTTACAGGAACAGATCACCAGGTCTTTTCTCCCGAGAAGCCACTGGTGAGTTCAAATTACTGACCTTTCGGTTAGCAGCTGAGCGCTTAACCATTGTACCACCACTAGATTTTATTTGCTGACTGTTTTTATTTTTGATAAACAATGCAAGTTTTTCACTAGAATGTCAACCTGAGCTTTTTATTGAAACGTTTATGAGGTAGAATAACACGCAGAATATTACTCATTGCATAAATACATAGGGTACTTAGAGATTAACTTGGTTCCCAAAACATGTAAAATGGATACTACTAACCTCCCGATCATTGATTCCAATTTTGTTAACATGAGGCACAACCTTCTCAGTAAATTAAACATCTTATAATTTCTGTGAAAATCATCCCAGTTTCTTGGAAAAATTGAAAGGTCGATTCAGTCAAAGATAAAGAATTCAATTCGATGAAACAGACAGTAACTGATCTCATTTAGATATAATCTCACAAAGGAGTTCTAGCAAATTCTGTAATCGCTTTAGGGCTTGTATATCCTAATCTGTGAAGCAAGAAGATAACATATATCTTTTCTGTGCCTGCTTTCTGAGCATTTAGAAAACACGCAATGTAAATGATTGCTTTTGCTTCCAGCTCTCATTCTGCATGCTTCCAATGCTCATTCCCGTTTTGAGTTTTAGTTGTTCTCGATATATTGGCATGATATCTTTATTTTACCTGGAGATCTTGAAGAGAATAGAGGAGAAATTTAATGTACTTTTAGGGTACTGTAGACATTATTTTAAAATTATTTAAGTGCAGAATCACCATGTCCATTTCCCTGAAAAACCAGCATGCATCTTGTTCTTCTGCTTCTCTTTAAGCTTGATTACATCTCTGCTCAATTACAGAAATGAGGTTTTAATTGGACTTCCTTAATTGGAAGTTTGTTGATCGCAGAGCACAACTGCTCACTTGTTCTTTAAGAGTCAGTTCTGATATATACGAATACAGTAGAAAAGAAAGAGGGAGATATGAGAGGTCTCTGCAAATACACTGTGATCCCTAATGCAAGTTTCTAAGTTACAAATGATTCACATTGATTACCTATCTCTAACTCTGCCATTTTATTGGTGTTTTGTTATCTGGTAGTATTTCTAGAACATCTATAAATGTAAATGATTTAAATTACCTTCATTTAAAAATAATGGCATTACAGTTTATTAAAAATTGAAACATGTGCATTACAAAATTTTAATACTCAAAAATTAAGGAAAATTATAACAATTTTAAGAAAAATGAATCATATACTACATATGTTATTTGAATTACAGAGTATGTAATGTAGTTTTATTTTTATATAACCAAAGGAAAATAAACTGAAGAGAAAGATGAGATAGCAGAGCTTCAAATAAACGTTTTCTTTTTGTTTGCTGGTTTGTCTAAATGATATGATTAAATTAAAAGAATAGATTTTTCAAAAACATTAAGAATTTGGGGCCACTTTAGCCTTAATTGGAGCCCTGGTGGTGCAGTAGTCAAGAGCTCGGCTGCTAACCAAAAGATCAGCAGTTCAAATCTACCAGCTGCTTCTTGGAAACCCTATGGGGCAGTTCTACTTGGTCCTATAGGGTCACTATGAGTCAGAATCGACTGGATGGCAATGGGTTTGGTTTGGGTTCTGGTTTTTAGCTTTAATACATGTATATGTTTCCAATCTAGATGGTATATTTTGACACCTTACTGTGATATTCAAGGAAATTGACACTCAATCACTTACTCTAATTTTCACTTCAACATCCTTAGAATTTTCACTTGTAATACTTCTAATATTGTCAAGTTTGATAGCATGTATATACTCTAACTATAATTCTTATAATACCATTGATTTTGCTAAACTGAAATTGATTTATTTTTCATTACCAAGCTTTGATCTGTTGAAGTCATTCCTGGTTTATTTTAAATCACACAACTAATTAGTTGGGTTTGGGGATCCAGTGGTTTTTTGTTTGTGAGTTTGATTTTTAAGAAGGATGCTATATTTTCTGGGTACTGTATGCCTTAGAATGTTTTTCTGTTATCTTTTCACTTGAAGAAAAACTTGCCTGGGTATAAAATTCACGAAACATAGTCTCTCCCTTATAATGGGTTAAATTTTGCTGAGTAATATTCTTGAGTTGAATAAAAACCCGTTGCCTTCAAGTCGTTTCAGACTCATAGCGACCCTATAGGACAGAGTAGAACTGCCCCATAGAGTTTCCAAGGAGCGGCTGGTGGATTTGAACTGTCAACCTTTTGGTTAGCATATTGGTATGTAAAAGGCTGAGGTCAACATGGTTTCCACCACCTTGTGCAGGACTTGTTTTGTCTCTGACAATCTCCATTTGAATAATTTTAGTATACCTGTTCTTCAGTGGCTTTATCACTATATGCCTTGGTGGTTAATTTTCATTTCAGTGTTTCTTCAGACAAGATACCTGTCTTAGTCATCTAGTGCTGCTATAACAGAAATACCACAAGTGGATGGCTTTAACAAACAGAAATTGATTTTCTCACAGTCTAGTAGGCTACAAGTCCAAATTTAGGGTGTCAGCTCCAGGAGAAGGCTTTCTGTCTTTGTCAGCTCTGGAGGAAGGTCCTTGTCATCAATCTTCCCTGGTGGAGGAGCTTCTTAGCATAGGGACCCCGGGTCCAAAAGACTCGCTATTCTCCTGGCTCTTGTTTCTTGGTGGTTTGAGGTCCCCCTGTGTCTCTGCTTGCTTCTCTCTTTTATATCTCAAAAGAGATTGACTTAAAACAAAATCTAATCTTGTAGATTGAGTCCTGCCTCATTAACATCATAGAGGTAGGATTTACAACACATAGGAAAATCACATCAGATGACAAAATAGTGGACAATCACACAATACTGGGAGTCATGGCCTAGCCAAACTGATACACATATTTTTGGGGGACACAGTTCAATCCATGACAAGATCCTTTTGGTGTACGCAGTGTAATCTTTATTTCAATGAAAATTTTTTCTATTGCACATTTAAATATTTTATGTTTAAATTGTCTTCCATAATTATCATTCTTACAATCCCTGATTATTTTTCAGTTTTGTTTTGGTAATAAGCTCAAGGCTTTGAACCATGTTTTCAGTCATGCCTGTGCCATTTGTGTTACCCCGCATATGTCTTTAGTCTGTGAAATGTGTGTTTTTTGTTTTTTGATTCCTTCTATTCCTGCAGCCCTAGCAGCTCACAATTTATTCCCTTATCCCTTCTGAAATCTGTTCTTTAAAGCCTTTAAACAGAGCATTAAGTAATTCTCTTTTTTCTTTTAGTTGTTTTGTTTTTAGAAGAAAAAAAACCATCTTGCCACTAGTTCCTTTAAAGTGATGAAAAATTACTCTTTTTTTTGGGATGTAGTTTCTCTTTTGATGCACATTGTTTTCTGTGTGTGTGTGCATGTGTGTGGTTTTTATGCACACAAGCTTGTTTCATCATCATTATTGAAATTTGCACGGGGATGGCTACTAACTGAACATGTTTTGTGCACATTTGTTCTTATGCACACGTTTGCTTATTTGCTGTGGGAGAGTGGGCATTTGAAGGAAGCTTTAAGTAGTCCAAAGTTCACATTTAGTTGTAGGTATTTGTCACTTTCTCATAATATCTGTTAATTGATTTGTCTTGGAGGTGATAATTCCTTATGGAGCTTGATTTTTAGAGGACATTATTGGCTTCATACAAGTATTGCAGGGATTGTTACTACAGGAAGAGCATTTGTTTATGGAGAGGAATATTTACTACCACTTTTCTGTTACTCAGTGAATAAAGTTATACATCTACTAAGCGTTTTTCCGAAATATTTAAATATTCCTCAACAAATACTAGCATTAAAATAAATGAAATACATGAAGTATTACTAGACATTTAAATATTGATTATGAACTTAGTCTAATTCTTTTAAACATACCAACACAATCACAAGTCTAATATGTCAAAAGCTCTTATTTCCCTCTAATACCTTCATCATACACAAATTATTACCATGATTATAAAAGTTATTACTACAAATACAGTTAAATTGGTACTAACATATCAACATTGAAGATTTGCCCTATTTATTCATTAACTCTATACATGAAGTTATAGAAATATTAGCAAACCTCAAATAAAAAGAGAATTATGTTAGATTAATCAAGATTGCCAGTTCTGGCCAAAACACAGAATTTAATTTTATCTTTAAAAAGGATTCAAACATGAGCCGACATTCACCGACCATGTTTCTTTTTGGAGCAAGGTTCATTGCTAAGTCAGTTGGACTTTCCAAGTCCATGCCTCATCTCAAATTCTGGTGTCTTCCTTTTCTCACATGCCCATCAACTTTTGATCTGAAAATATTCTTCCTCAGTTTAAAAGTTACTTCATCATGCCATAGTAGCAACTTATTAAGAAGTTAGGTTATCCAGGTATTTGTACTCCAAGAAAAGTCCCTGGGTGGCACAGATTAAGCACTCAGCTACTAACTGAAAGGTTGGTGATTCGAACCCACCAGAAGGCTTCTTGGAAGACAGGCCTGGCAATCTGCTTCCAAAAGGTCACAGCCTTGAAAATCTTATGGATCATTTCGACTTTGCAACACATAGGGCCGCTGTGAGTTGGAATTGACTCAACAGCAGTGGAATAGGCCGCATAAGCTCAAATACCACTGTTGCTGAATAATTGATTCCTACCATTACTAACCCCCACTTTGTCTCATGGTATTTCTTCTTCTTTCTCCCTCATCCTATTCCAGTTCCTGTGAAAGGTTAGGATTAACTAAAGTTTCTCCTTGGAAAGTGGCAAAACAAATTGATAACCGGCAAAGATTGCCAGCAACAGGATTAACTAATCTGGGACGTGACAATCGTGACTAACAACACCAGATAATCTTCAAGGATTGCCAGTAAGAAGTTAGATCATCTGCGACGTGCAAATCGTGACCACTGTGAACAGAAAACTATAATCCTGTCCATATAAAATATTCAGCCAGTCTCCAGTCAGGGAGACAGGGTTTTTGGAGGAGCTCATTCCCCTCTGTCTCTTGTATATCGATATACAATAAAACCCTCTTGCTGCTCACCTCACCCCTGTCTCAGTACTGGCTTTTGCAGCAGGCAGCTCAGATCTGCCTTTTGCAGTAACAGCAACTGGTTTGGTTTGGGTTTTTTTGTTTGTTTGTTTATTTTGATATTCCAAGAAAATACCCACTGCCTTTGATTCAATTCTGACTCATAGCAACCCCGTAGGGTTTAAATCTCTGTGGAAGAAGACTGCCACATCTTTCTCCCACGGAGCCACTGGTGGTTTCGAACCGCCGACTTTTCAGTTAGCAGTCGATTGCTTTAACCACTGTGCCACCAGGAGGATGCATTAAGTCTATGTGGTCAGTTATCTTTGGATTTTTGGCTAACCTATCATCTTGAAACTCGTTGCTCTACTCTTATTTATCAGATCATTGTGTGTAAACACTGGTGCTGATTATTCCTCTTATTTTTTAGAATCATGTGGCTTTCCTAAAGTTCCTTATTATAGCCAAGGGAAACAAAAAACTGTATAGTCACACTTAATTAAAAACAAAAACAAACAAGGAAAAAAAAGAAATTCCAAATAGATTGCCATTGCATTTCTTGTCCAAATAAAAACAAATTTAAGCATAATCTGGTAGAGCCATCCATCTTTTATATTTACAATTAAATTTTATGCATGTTGAAAGAACTTTTTCATTTGTAAGTATTATTAGATACCCAAGGCTTTTCACAGATAAAGCATGTTCCACATAATTGTAATTATTTTTCTCTTTTTGATGTTTTACTTTTTCACAACTTGGCCAGTGGGAGCTCTTTTAAAAAGGTGTGCCTTTGATCTTTTAACCCTACTGTAGATCTACTCTGAAGCCATTCTTGATTTCTGGCAACAAGGTCTTCCAATCCATTATTTACTTTTTTCCTGCCACAAGACATAAAATCAGTTACTTCAACCAATTCCCAATTGGTTTGAATGGAGAAAAGTCTTTTGGAAATGTAGCAAATGAGTATTATATTCAGGTGTTGGTAACAAGGCTTGAAAATGACATTTACTGAAACAAGTTAGGAGTTTATTTTTCTCATTCCTAGGAAGATGTTCAGAAGACCAATATTAACTGCAATATTAAATGACTTTGTCTTCTTGTTGCCTTCAGGTCTTTTTTTGACATATGTGTTGGAAAGAGTCCCTGAGCAAAAATATGCCTAGTTAAATGACATTTAAAATGCATTCAATAATTATAGTAGCAACTATTCAAGATTACTTAAAAGTTCACAAATTCCTTTTGAATCCTTAGACAGTGTCAATACATGCATGCTAGTAAAGCAGCTTTTAATTCTGATCAAATAATAATTTAGAATTTACGTTATCTTAAGAAATTTTTCTACTATCAGAGTGGACCCATACTTATCTTCAGTTCTACATTACTCATTGCATTTCTTTTAATTTGTTTATCTCCCCTATTCCCACCTGTGGAGCCCTGGTGGCTCAGTGGCTAAGAGCTATCGCTGCTAACCAAAATGTCAGCAGTTCGAATCCACCAGTCTCTACTTGGAAACTCTATGCGGCAGTTCTACTGTCTAATAGGGTTGCTATGAGTCGGAAGTGACTTGACAACAACGGATTTGGTTGTGTTTTTTTCGGGGGGGGGGGGATTACTCCCACCCATAGGGAGCCCTGGTGGCACAGTGGTTAAGCACTCGGCTGCTAACTGAAGGGTTAACTGTTAGACCCCACCAGCCACTTCGCGGAGAAAGATGTGGCAGTCTGCTTCTGTAAAGATTTATAGCCTTGGAAGCTCTATGGGGCAATTCTACTCTGTCCTGTAGGGTCGCTATGAATTGGAATGGACTCGACGACAATGGGTTTGGTTTTTTTAATATTCTCACCTATAGCTTTTGGATTGTATACATATTAATTGTTGCTGTCATTTTTACTTTATTTCTGTAGTTAAAAAACACACTGCTAAATAGCTCATAATTTCTAAAATATGATTGTTTTTAATTTTCACAACTTAGTGATGTAAGGATTCTATATTGTTAAGAGCTAAAACTAAGACTCAGAATTAATATGTGCCTTAATTTTTATACATTTATTTTTTCCTTCACTTTTTAAATAACTATTCCATGAACCCTTTCTATGTCTTGAACTGTGAGCAAAGTGCAAGGTGTATAATTTATTAATTTAGTATTCGTTTTATGATTATTTATTGAGTGCCTAGTAGGTATATAAACAAAAGAGAGAAGGTCACTACCCTTGTAGAGATAAATAGAATATAATTCATGTGAAAAAAGACAGACCATGGGTCTTGCCCATAAGGAGGTTATAATCATAATACAAACCCAGTTTACTGAACGTAAAATTCTATGCTAGTCTATGTTCCTCATACAACCTAAAAAGCTTCCTGTCTTAGGTTTACCTTGTTCCCCATTGGTATTTCCACTGTCAGTGCATAATATGAGTTGGAGTGACAGAAGACCAGATTTCAATTTTTGACACTTGAGAAAAGTGCAGTTTATAGAAAATAAAATTTAGCAGGTGTTACTAGTTAGATTGTTCATAAAACATTTATTGAGTGGCTACCATGAGCCTGGCACATTTCTAGACACTTGCAATAGATCCAGACACAAACAGAGCGAGATGCTTACTTCTGAGGAGCTTACATTTGAGCAAGAACTTATTAACGTCTTTTCACTGTTTGATATTGTATCAATTATTACGTAACTAATATATATTATATTTCATTACATTACATTATAAATTATACGTATTGTATTGCATGATATGACATGATATGATATGGTATGAATTTGGCTATTTGTTTACTGTCCACCTCACAGCTGTAATGTAAGCTCCATGAAGGCAAGCCTATTTATTACCATATTCCAAGGGGCTTGAAAAATTCCTGGCCCAGAATATGTACGGAATAATTATTTGTGGAAGGACAGTAGGGAATGGAATATATTTTAAAGCAAAAATAAAAAAGACAGTCTGGAACTCAGCTCACACTGAAAAGCTGAGGTCGTTTAATTCTAAAAACAAATAACATGCATGAAAATAGGCATTAATTGCATTTATAATTTCTCAAATTGATTGTAATTCTGTTTTAAAGGTGTGCTGCTGTTGTTGTGTGCCTTCGAGTCGATTCCAACTCATAGTGACCCAATATGACAGAGTAGAACTGACCTATAGGGTGTCCTAGGTTGTAATCTTCATGGGAGCAGATCACCAGGTCTTTTCTCCCACGGAGTGACTGACGGGTTTGAACTACTGACTTTTTAGTTAGCAGCCAAGCGTTTAACCACTGTGCCATTAGGGCTCCTTCTTAAGGGTACAGATATGGAATTATAGTGATCAAATTGCTCTCTATTCACTCTTTCCCAGACTATTTTCAATACAAAAAAAAAAAGTGGTAAAATGAATACCTGAAATAAAAGTCCTAAGAATTAAGGAAAATATTAAGGAAAACATTAAATATTTTCTATGACTTGACAATTACAGCATAAGAATTCTTGGGTGTTTCCTTCTCAGATTCTAAAATGTTTGAACTAGTACATGAAAATATATAACAATAACAAGCTTCTAACCATTGATAAGAAAAAATTAGTGTATTTTAAAATATGTTAAAATCTCTGATTTTACTAGTGTTGACTAATGGTGAGAACCTTTACCATGTAATATATATAATTTGTTTTTTAATGCTATTTAAAAATTGTTTGATTTCTCTAAGTTATATGCAGCAACCTGAATTTAAAATGATAAATAATAAGAATAAATAAAACTTGTTAGGTAGATTTACTTTTGGACCTTCTTTAAGCAAGCGTTAGAATATGTTTATCATTTTATAAACTGGTATGTGTGGTAGACAGAGTAACCCAAAAATCACCACATCTTCATCCCTGGGATTTGTGAATATGTCACCTTACATGACAAAAGAGACGTTACAGACATGATTAAGTTAAGGATATTGAGCTAGGAGGATAATCCTGGATTATCTGGGTGGGCCAATGTAATTGCAAGGGTCCTTATAACTGAAAAGGATTAAAATTTGCATAAAAATAGTCAATGTTTAATAAAAACATATATGTAGTAAACATAAAAGGTATTATTTAGAATACAAAGTGATTAAGCACTTGGTTGCTAACTGAAAGGTTGGACTTTTAAACCCGCCAGCCACTCCTCGGGAGAAAGATGTGGCAGTCTGCTTCCCTAAAGACTACAGCCCTGGAAACCCTATGGTGCAGTTCTACCCTGTCCTATAGGGTCGTTGTAAATTGGAGTCGACTGATGGCAAGGGGTTTGGGTTTTTTTGTTTTATAACTGAAAGAGGGAGGCAGGAGAGTCAGTCAGAAAGACATCTGAAGATGATGCTACTCTGTTGCCTTTGAAGATGGAGGCCATAAGCCAAGGAATGCAGGCAATCTTTAGTAGCTGAAAAGGGCAAAGAAATGATTCTCCCCTAGAGCTCAGAAAAGGAACGCAGCTAGTAAGACCCATTTGGACTTCTGAACTCCAAAACTGTAAAATAATAAATTTGTGTTGTTTTAAGCCACTAATTTTGTGGTACTTTGTTACACCAGCAATAGAAAATTAATACAGTATATAAACAGAACAAGTTCAATGTTTTTTTATTAATGGATTAGAGAAGGACTCTACAATCTTGTTTACGTTGTTTATTTTTAAAACAAAAACTTAACTCATCTAACTTTGTTTTAAATAATGTTAATACAGATAAAGTTCTATATCATACAGTATACAGGCTAATTACTTTGGCTGTTTCATTGCTCCACACTAAACTCCTGTCCCAAGACAGCTATTTTAAAGGGATAAAAAGCCTCATTAGCAGTTCTATAATCAAATAATATAATCAGCCAAACATTTATAACTTAATTATTAATAATAGCACAGCTACATGTAATTTATTTACTCACAGTAATAAAAGTAAACGGCTATGTATTAACCAGTGCTACAGTTTTCACACATTTTCCAGTTAAGATAGCTTAACATATTTTCCATTTAAAGTAAACATAGTACATTATTTATTTTAATCAATGTATTATTGTATGTTATAAATTATATAAATATTATTTTAATAAATACATATTTCTAATTTATTGAGTTTATCATCCTCCTAGCTCTATTTCAATATAATATGTATATAATATATTGAATTTCTAATATATAATAACAATATATATATAGTGTATATATTAAAAAAGATGTACACAGTTTATAAAGACAATGTTCTACATTCTACCTTGGTGAGTAGCGTCTGGGGTCTTAAAGCCTGTGAGCAGCCATCTAAGATACTCCACTGGTCTCGCCCCTTCAGGAGCAAGGGAGAATAAAGAGAACAGGTTACAAGGAAAAGATTAGTCCAAAGGACTAATGGACCACAGCTACCAAGGCCTCCACCAGACTGAGTCCAGTACAGCTAGATGGTGCCCGGCTACCACCACTGACTGCTCTGACCGGGATCCCAACAGAGGGTTCTGGACAGAGCTGGAGAAGGATGTAGAACAAAATTCTAACACACAAAAAAAAGACCAGATTTACTGGCCTAAAGGAGACTGGAGAAACCCCAAGAGTATGGCCCCCAAACACCCTTTTAGCTCAGTGGTGAAGTCACTTCTGAGGTTCACCGTTCAGCCGGGGATTGGACAGCCCCATAAAACAAAATGGGACTAATGAGGCACAGCAGTCCAGGGGCAAGGACTGGAAGGCAGAAGGGAACAGGAAAGCTGGTGATAGGGAACCCAAGGTTGAGTAAGGACAGTGTTGACATGTAGTGGCGTTCTTAACCATTGTCACAGGGCCATATGTGTACTGTTTAATGAGAAACTATTTTGTCCTGTAAACCATCTAAAGTGAGAATAGCAGCACAACTGGAAGAACGTAATCGACTTCACTGAATTGTACATGTAGAAATTTTTGAAATGGTGTATCTTTGGCTATGTATATTTTCACCAAAAGAAAAAAAAAAGGTCGAGAAGGGAGAGGGTTGACATGTCATGGGGTTGGTGGCCAATGTCATGGAACAGTATGTGTACTACTGTTTGATGAGAAACTGTTTATTCTGTAAACCTTCACCTGAAGTACAATAAAAAAATAAAATAAATAAAAAAAAGATGCACACACAAAATGATTCTTTCCTTATTTGTATATTCAATCCTGCATTGTGGAAAGAGAGTCTAGGATGTTAGAATTAATGCTTGATGAATCGAGGTGAAGGGCTCTGCATGATTAGTTAGCAGGTTTGGGCAATACCTTGATCAATGTGAAGCCAAAGTATTCCTCAGTAGGTTTTCTGACCTAATGTGTGGGAATCATTCTAATTGCAGTAGGGAAATGATGCCTACACAGATTCCATTAGTCTCTAAAATTATTTAAAAAACCAGTTGAGACCTGAAGACAATGTCATCCCCAGCTTTTCCACCTCCTGGCATTATCAATCATTGCTGTTCCATTCAGGTTGTCATTTTTTTTTTTTTATTGTGGTAAAAAACTATATAACACAAGGTTTGTCAATTCCACTTTTTTACATGTACAGTTCTGTGACATTTATTACATTCATCATGTTATGCAACTGTCACCATTAACAGATACTCAATGTTTCCTGAGCAATGAATCCCCTTTTCTCCCTCCCGCTCCTAGTAACCATTAATAAACGTTGGTTTCTAAGCATTTGCCTATTGTAGATATTTCATATAAGAAGGGTCATGCATTATTTGTCCTTTCGTGACTGATATACTTCACTCAGCATAATGTTTTCAAGGTTGAGTCATTTTTCTGGGAAAATTGTATAGTAAAAGAACTGTGGAATGTTTTTTTGGGGGAAAGTTTGAAGGGTAGGCTTATGCTATTATGTAACTTTCCCTTAAGAAGCAATGACAGTGATACATATTTTACTGCTATAGCAAGTATGCAACACCTTTTAATTTATCCAAATCTTGTTTACAAAACCATGTTGGTGCTTGATATTGTCAGTAGGTCTCTAAGTAGCACATCACATACATAAAGGGATGATATTGAGTAAAAATGATATTATGGTGAATTCACCATAGTGAATAATGGTCTTTATTTGCACTTTGATGAAGGAAAATTGACATGGGACACTTAACCCAGAAAGGACTACTTAGCATAGCAACCAGCAATGGGTTTCTTGGAGTTCCATAAATGGTAACACGTCAAATCATTCTCACTAAACTGGGAAACTTCTACATTTTGCTTCACTGGCCAAAGTATCAAAGGAAATACAAAGATGGTTGGACAATTGAGTTACGGTATCAACATATTTCTTACCTGAGAATATTGCTTGGCCTAAACCTAAAGACTCAAAAGGTGTTTCTAATGTTGACTGAGTTCTTCTGACAACTGTAGACCACCCTGCCTTTAGTCCCATAAGCCATGATAGAACCATAGGTCTTCTTACTAATTCCAAACATGAGTTGCCACCTTTGGCTGCTCTCCATGGAGAAAATTCTTAAATTAACTTTGAGTTTCTGGAATCTGCTTAAGATTTTGAATATCTGAGTTAAAATTATTATTTTTGTCATATTATATTTTGGTGTCTGCCAGAAATGGTTGAATACTGATGGAGTAAGCAAGAAGGCAGCTTGCAAAGACTACCATTATGGGGCCCAAAAAGTGATGAACTGTTTATGAAAAAGCAGTAATTACAACCTGGTGGAACAAAAGGCTTCATCATAATGCAATTTGGTGCCTCTGACAATACAGAAAAAGGGAAATCAGCATAACGTATGCCAAAGGACGTTTTGATCAACTAATTATGAAAAGCAATAATTACAGCCTAGTAGAAAAAATCATTTAAAATTTTTGCAACTCTAATAATACTGAAAGAGGGTTATTAAAATTTTTGCAACTCTAATAATACTGAAAGAGGGTTATTGACATAAAGTATGACAAAAATGGTTTCGATGCACAACTAAATTTCCAATTATTTTTACCAAGGAAGTTCTTTACAAGAATCTTATTTTAAGGTGCTGGCCCACACTCAGGTTACCAATCCAAAATTGTTTTCTCTACAAATCTGTCATTGTTAGTTGTTGTCTAGTATTCTGACTCATGTGTGCAGAGTAGAACTGCTCCATAGGATTTTCAAGGCTGTGATCTTTGAGAAGCAGATCGCCAGGACTTTCTTCCCAGGCACCTCTGGGTGGGTTTGAACTGCCAAACTTTTAGTTAATACTCCAGCACTTAACCATTTGCACTGCTCCGGGACTCTCTACAAGTCTATAGACCTATCCAGAGTGTTAATTAGAGGTTTAGAATGTTTGCAGCATTTGACTTGTTTGTGCATAGTATCTAACACTTTTGAAATGCGGGATTCCACTGGGCTATTTTAAATGCTTAGTAAGGAATTCCCGTGACACATGCCCCCCCCATCACACACACACAAACACACACATCACTAATATATGCACAGAGACATATACACAGACACATCATAAAGCTTGGTATTTGTCCTTGTAAGTTCCTAGGATGTCACACATAATGCATATTGTTAAATAGAGAGTAATTTCTCTCTCTCTCTCTCTTTCTTCTTTTTATTTCATTCTCTATTGTCTTATCTACCTCCATCATGAATTACAGAAAAAACAGACATAAGGGAATGTAAATTATATTATAAATATTAAAAGATTGACTCATCAACATTATCTATAAGTGTGAATAACAGCAATGTTCTCAGCTTGTTTAATTCAACCCCATCACCCAGGTGCAGATTCGGTAGCTTTGCTACTTTCAATTCCCCAAAAGACTACCAGAAAACCTGTTACTCAAGGAAAGCAAATTTAATTAGATTTACTTTACTAGAGGAAGATACTGCCTTGACAGGGATTTAATACTATGTCAGAATGGGGAATCAGGAGAATATTTATAGGATTACCGGCAGTGCATCACTAGGGTTGGTGTCACCCAGTGCGGTAACTCATGGTATTACCCTCCCCCCATAGGCCTCTTCCCATCCCAGACCATACATATCCTTAGTAATGTTTATTGTACTCATGTTACTCACAAATCATAATTCCTGTATATCACTCCTTCTTTTCCTTTAATTATTACTTCATTTTCAAAAATTTATTGATATGGGTTCACAAATACTAATTACCACAATATTGTAGCTAAAACACCAGAAAATCTGACAAAATCAGCAACTATGAAAACACTGGCAGCAATGAAAACAATAGTGTATTCTGGTAGTGTGTGCAGAGGATGATGTAATTCGAAGCGTCATTGTAATTGGGTAATAACGACAGCTCTGACCGGAGGGCATTAGAATATTCAAAAAGTAAATTAGCATACAATTTTAGCCTCGTAGGTCTATGGATACATGTAAGCTGGCCTTACGAGATATGTTTTTATTGTTATAACTAGCTACAAGAATATTTTTATAAACAGTCATTTTGGTGTCACCCCCTCTGACAGTGTCACTTGGTGCGGTCCACAGCCCTTCCACCGCTCTAGTGATGCCACTGGTTATGGGGTCTGGAATAAAGTTGGTTTAAAATGGGTCTTTCAAGGCAGAAAATTTATTGGGATTGACAAAGTCTGGACATAATAGGTTATGATTGATGAACACTCTTCCAGGTGAGCATCTTTAACATGAGTCTTGATACATTTAACTCTTATTTGATAAGTGAGCTGTTTGCTAATGTGAGCAATCTATTGTCCTCAAAGGAGAATTGCTTGCCCTGATGAACAAACTGCCTGGACAAATAGGTTTGTAGCAATTTCATGAAGCAAAAAGTGCAGTTATGTACTGGTTTAAAAGGTCTATGTTCCAGGACAAGTAGTTCAGGGAAAAAATATTGAGGTTAGCAAATGTGGCCTCAGTTCTCAGTCCTGATTATTAGACTATATTGAAGCAGGTGGTCTCAATTCCCACTATAATCATCATACCAAGTGTCTAGTGTCTCCCACTTTGGAATATCAGTGTCCCAAGACATTAAATTAAACAAAGCTTACCAGTGCTACCAAGAATCTCCTTCTGGGCCATCAGCAGGTAAGATGCTGATGAAAACAGAGCGAATTTGTTTCTAGAGGTTGGTAAAGATCAGTTAACTTGAGAATGTGACATGAGTTCTTATTCAGAGAAAGAGTTGGCAATTGGCAGGTATGTATGTATTAAATTCTGGTCCTTGGGGCATTCCATTTTATTTCCCAGGAATATCTATCAATATATTCCAGGCAATAGGCCCTGTTGCCTTTAACTGCAGTATCCCCAGAATCAGCAGCCAGGCTTCTCTATCCACTTTGAATACCCCTTAACACTGGTTTCTCTTCCCTGAAAACTTACCCCGGGTTCCATCCCACACACAATCTCTATCCCTCATTCCCCCACCCACTCTTCAATCTATTCCCTTATTTCCCTTACCATGATGGTAATTTGATTCCAAAGACAAAATAATTAGCAACTAAGAAACTGTTGCCTCTTTTTTTTTTTTTTTAATAACGCTGAGGGTTTATTTCGGGAGTAGATTGCCACCCCTCTCTTCCTAGTCTGTCTTAGTCTGGAAGCTCTGCTGAAACCTGTCCACCATGGGTGACCCTGTTGTTATGTGAAACACCAGTTGTCATGGATTGAATTGTGTCCCCAAAAAATATCTGTCAACTTGCCTGGATCATGATTCCCAGTATTGTATGATTGTATAATCTGAGGTGATTTCCTTATGTGTTGTAAACTCTATCACTATGATGAGGTTATACTGATGAGGTATACAAGATTGGATAGTGTCTTAAGCCAATCTCTTTTGAGATATAAAAGAGAGAAGTGAGCAGAGACACATGGGAACTTCATACCACCAAGAAAGCAGTGCCAGGAGCAAAGCGCATCCTTTGGACCTGAGGTTCCTGCGCACAGAAGCTCCCAGACCAAAGGAAGATTGATGTCAGGAACCTTCCCTCAGAGCCAACGGAGAAAGTGTTCCCCTGGAGCTGACACCCTGAATTTGGACTTGTAGCCTACCGAACTGTGAGAGAATAAACTTCTCTTTGTTAAAGCCATCCACTTGTGGTATTTCTGTTAGAGCAGCACTAGATGACTAAGACACCAGTGGCATAGCTTCCAGCATCATAGCAACACGAAAGCCATGACAGTACAAAAGACTGACAGACTCATTTACTTTGAACACATCATTAGAAAGACCAATCAATAGAAAAGGACATCATATTTGGTAAAGTAGAAGGTCAGCAAAAATGAGAGAAACCCTCAATGGGGTGGATTGACACAGCAGCCACAATGGCCTCAAACATACCAATGATCATAAAGATGGCACAGGACCAGGAAATGTTTCATTCTATTATGCATAAGATTGCCATGAGTCGGAGGTGACTCTACAGCAACTAACAACAAGGGTTTATTTAGTCTTCTAGTGCTTCCTGAAGGTGAGGAAAAATTTTATTTATTCATTTATTGTACAAAAAGAGAAAAAAGAAACCAAAACAGTTAAGTTTCTATGATAACACAGACTCAGTATTCATATTTTCAAATTGTGTTGGTATCCTGAAGAGCTAAGGGTTTTGAGAATTGATATTCTGAACAGCTGAGTGCTGTAAGAAGAGTAAATGCAAACAATGTGTTATGTTTCATCGTCATCATTATTTATAATTAGTTAATAAAACATAAAGATGGAGGCAAAGAAGACAGAATTGGTGGCTAGAAAGTGGTCACTGGGGAGTGTGTCAAGGCAATAAAGAAAATGTTGTAACTTCAGCATATACTTCTTATATTCCAATTAGTACAAATTATGTGATATAATCATTGGATATTGATTAAGCAATAACAGTCAACATTTGTGGAGTTTCCCAGGAAGTTGATGACTGTCAGGAAGTGACTCCCATTTTGTCATCAATTTCTCAGGAAATAACTTATGTGAAGGTCAAATATACTTTTCCCTACTTATTTTGCACCCATTCTTAAGGAATACTCTGAAAGACTCAGTTAAGCTTCTACTAAGAGCTCAGGCTGCTAACCAAAAGGTTGGCAGTTTGAATCCATCAGCTGCTCCTTGGAAACCCTACAGGACAGTTCTACTCTGTCCTATATGGTTACTATGAGTCGGAATGGACTAAACGGTAATGGGTATAGTTTTTTGGAAGGATGGTTTTGGAAAGAGAATTATGAGTATAATACCTAAAAATTTAGGGACTGATTAACCAATTAGCAAGGTACTCATGGGCTTACTTGTACTTACTTACTATATGTGGTGAAACTCATGTGAAATTGTTCACTACAGATTAGTAAGTAAATAAATATAAGTAAGCCTGTGCATACCTTGCTTACTGGTTAAATTGCCCCTGCCTAAAATGCCAACATTGTAATCGGTTCTGATAAACTATGACTGTATTCTATTAGGTTGATATATTACCTCTGCATGAATGTAAAATTAGTTTTATTTTACAGATAATAAATTTCAAAAAATCATGATTTCCCAAACATTATAAATTTACGTGGCAGTTGGGGGAAATTTCCTCTTGAAAAGAATGAGTATTAATTTATTGACTATTAGTAGGGGTGGCACTAAAATTAATCCATTTTATTTGATGTTATACAGAGAACTGAAATATAAAAAATATTGATAGTCATAGTAACAATCTATATAACACACCAGAGCAATATACTTCAGTTACAAAAATAGAGCTTGATTTTTTTTATGATCCTAAAAATTTAGTGGTGGATGTCCTTTATTTAATGGCAATTTTATCTCCTAAATGATTCTTACTCCTCAGTATGTAGTGATTAAAGTGTACACAGCTTTTTACTCCCCACCACCTGCCCACCTCTGGCTTCTGGTTCCTATCAAGTCCTAGAAGTAGCTCAGGCTATTTCATACTTGTTAGTTTTCCACTGCTGCATAACAAATTACCACAAACACAGTGGCTTAAAAGAGCACACATTTATTATCTCACAGTTTGTCTGGGTCAAGAGTCTGAGGACAGCTGAGCTAAGTCTTCTGCTCAGGCTGCAATCAAGCGGTCAGTTGGCTGCATTCTTATCAGAGGCTTGACTAGGGAAGAATCTGCTTTCAAGCCTATTCAGGCTGTTGACAGAATTCATTTAGTTATGCCTGAATGACTGTGCTTACAAGCTGCTTATTGGCTGCCAGCTGAAAGACATCCACAGTTCCCTGCCAATCAGTGACAACTTTCATAGGCAGTTCACAACATGGCTGTTTGCTTCTTACAGGCTACCAGGAAAATCAACCTCTCTCTGTGTTTCTCTCTTTCCAGTCTGCTAAGACAAAGTCTTAAATAAAATATCATCACAGGAGTAAGCAGACTCTTACATAAAACATTATCACAGGGAGTGCCATCACGTTTGTCATATTCTATTGGTTAGAATCAAGTCAGAGGACCTACCTGTACTCAAATGGAGATGATTATGCAAAATTGTGACACATGGGGGGGTCACCTTAGACTATATCTGCCACACATACCATCCCCCAAATCAACTCTGAAGACACTATAAAGATGAAAAAGTAGCATTTGTTTGAGCAAAAATAACAACAAAACTTTGGGAAACCCCTACAGAATCATAGGCTCCCTTCAACAGTAAGTGTGTTTACCAGGTGCGCTGAAGCTTGGGGTGGAGAACAGCTTGAGACAGCAATAAAGGAAAATGATGGAAGGAAGACGTTAAGTTCTGTTTTTGCCTCTCCTTTTTGCTTTGAGACAATAGTTATCAGCCCTTCAGCAAGAAATCTGCAGCAACAGAACAGACCACTAGTGTAGAAAGTAACAGTGCAGAACGTAAGTCCTGCAAAGATATGAAGAAGAAAACAACTGGGGGCTGATCAGGAACTTGTGGCCTTCATTTCTCTATGCTGTCACACTCCAATCTTAAAATCTAGTGGATTATAATCTAGGGAGACCAACTCCTTCCAATGTTACTTATCCTTAAGAGTTTTAAAGTGAAATCCTGGTCACAGGAGTTACTTCATTGAGTGGGAGCAACTGGAAGTGACTTACAGTGCTTGTGTGGAACAGGATGTTCTGCCTCTCTCTTAAAATTCTCCCTTAGTAACTATAGGAGAACTTGACTTTGGCTTTGTTCCAATACCCAGCTGAACAGCTGACACTGCCAGGGAACATGAGCTCTCAGATCAAATCTATTAAACACTCAAAGTATAATGACCTCAAAAGAAAAACAACAAACCAAACAACAGATACCATCTGAAACATAACAGAAGGACCAAGATCTTGAATATACATAAACAGCTAAGAGATAATATAAGCAGTAAAAACATAAACAATAAAACATCAAGAAGAACCAAGTGGAAATGTTTAGCATAAAATTTGTAACATTTGAAAGAAGAATATAATTGTTGGAATAAATAGTGGGAGAGGTACATCATAAGAATCACTGAGTTGAAAGATCAGATTGATAAAGGCTCCTAGATGGCAGCAGGAAAGGAAAAATAAGTCAGAAAATACATAGCTAAAGCTGAGTGCTAAAGAGCATAAAATGATGAGTTACAGAAGGAAAGAAAATTAAGAGGAAAAGGTAAGAAGCAATATTTGAAGAAAATTTTTTTAAATGTTTCCCAAGATTGAAAAAAAAAGAGAGATCAAAACTTCAGATTTACAGTATTTCTAGAGAGATAAGGGATGAAAAGGTAAAATCCATAACTAGACACATTATAGTAAAATTCAGTAACACCAATGACAAATCCAAATTTTAAATGATTCCAGATTTAAAAAAAATAACTTACATGGAAATAAGGATGAGCTATTATATCAAAATTATTGATAGCAAAACTTAACACAAAAAATGTAAACAAAGTTTAAAATTATTAAGGAAAACACATTTAAATCAGGAAAGTAATATTGGGCCACACAGTCCTGCAAATGTGAAGGCATAGTAAAACTAATTTTCGGTAATGATGTCTGAATTTTTGACAAAAAAGAAATGTAGTTTAGATACACTTGAAAAAATATGAAATATGAAGAGAAACAAGTCTAGAAACACACTTCAATATATAAGACACTGGGAAGATAAAATCCTTTATTATATTTTCTTGTGGTCTTAAAAAAAATACAGCCTAATTCCCCCAAAAGGATAAAAAGGATGTATTAAATCCATCTAGAAATAAAAATCCAAACAATATTAGCATAGTGGAAGATTTCAGGGTCAAGTATAAAACCAAAAAAAAACCCTGTTGCCATTGGATGGATTCGGATGCATGGTTACCACATGTGACAGAATGGAACTGCTCCATAGGGTTTTCTTAGCTTCACTCTTTATGAATCCATATCGCCAGGCCTTTTTTCTGTGGTAATACTGGGTGGGTTTGAGCAGCCAACCTTTAGGTTAGGAGTTGAGTGCAAACCTTCTGTGCCACCTAGGGATCTTGATAAGTGTAAAAGGGACATATTTAAATACTTGCCTCATAAATATCCAATTGCTAGGGGATAAATAATCATAAGTTTAAAATTTCAAAATGGCAAGACTCTGATTTTCATTTGGATGTAGAAAGTCACCCTAAAAAACAAATTAAGTGAGGTAAGCTACAAAAATCAAAGATTTTTTTGTACGTTTGTGTTAAACAGTATCAGAGAACTGAAGACAGAGAAATATACATGAACTAAACATCAGAGAGTGGCAAGGCCTTCTTAGCAGAAAAGAGATCCATGGCTGCTATCATTCCTGGTGGAAAGGAGGAAGAGGAATAAGCCATAGTTGTGAGGTGTTGTTAAGGAGAAACTAGCTGATTTCAAAGGACAGGTCAAGAAGACAAAGTAAAGTATTATAATGAAATGTGAAAAGACTCGGAGTTAGAAAACCAAAAAGGAAAAATATGCTTGGCATTTCTCAGGCTGAAAGAACTGAAGAAAACATTCAAGCCTCGAGAAAAATGGTGCTCTAGGCAGAAGCACCACGCTGTCCCTCCACAGCAAAAATTTGAAAAACTAAGCTGAACAGAGAAAACAACAATCCTGAAACCCTAAAACATCAAATGAAGAGATAAAGAACTACTATCCAACACCAAAAGAAATTCAACAGGGAATCAGAGCAGTTAATCAGTAAATGACAACCACATCAAAACAATAAAAGTGGGAATAAACGGCATAGGTGCAGAACCTTCTAATGGAGAGGAAGGCAAGGTGATACCAAGTAATGGTAGACTGCTTCAAACTTAGAAAGATAAGGGTAAAATTCATGGTAACCACAAAGAAAGTTAACAAACATACTCATAAAAAAAAGAGAAAAAACATAAATTCTCAGAAAAAGCAAAACCTACAAAAACAAAACAAATGAAAAAAAAATCCACAAACAAAAGTAACTCAGCACAAGAGAGTAAGAAGAACAAAGAAAACTTCAGCACAACAAAAAAAAAAGCACCACAAAATGACAGCAACAAACTCACATCTATCAATAATTACACTGAATGTAAATGGACTGAATGCACCCATAAAGAGACAGAAAGTGACAGAATGGATAAGAAAACAGGATCCATCAATATGCTGTCTACAAGAGACACACCTTAGAAACAAAGAGGTGAGTTTATTAAAAGTCAAAGGTTGGAAAAAAATATATCAATCTAACAACTACAAAAAAAGAGCAGGAGTGTCAATTCTAATCTCAGATAAAATAGACTTTAAAACAAAATCCACCATAAAAGACAAAGAAGGACACTATATAATGATTAAGGGGACGATCCATCATGAAGACATAACCATAATAAACATCTACGCACCCAATGACAGGGCTCCAAAATACATAAAACAAACTCTAACAACACTGAAAAGAGAAGTTGACAGTTCCACAATAATAGTAGGAGACTTCAACACACCACTCTCAGTAAAGGACAGAACAACTAAGAAGAAACTCAGCAAAGATACAGAAGACCTAAAGGGCACAATCAGCCAACTTGACCTCAGACATATTTAGAACACTCCATCCAACCGCAGCAAAGTACACATTCTTTTCCAATGCACATGGAACCTTCTCCAGAATAGACCACATCGTAGGCCACAGAGCAATTCTCAACAAGATCCAAAACGTTGAGATAATTCACAGTATCTTCTCTGACCACAATGCCATCAAGGTACAAAGTAACACTAGAAAGAGCAAGGAAAAAAATCAAGTACATGGAAACTGAATAATACCCTGCTTACACATCACTGTAATAGAAGAAATCAGAGAGGAAATCAAAAAATTCCTAGAATCAAATGAGAATGAAAACACATCATACCAAAACCTTTGGGACACAGCAAAGGCAGTCCTCCGAGGACAATTTATAGCAATAGATGCACATATCAAAAAAGAAGAAAGGGACAAAATCAAAACATTAACTACAGAACTCAAACAAATAGAAAGAGAACAGCAAAAAAAGCCCACAACAACCGGAAGAAAGGAAATAGTAAAGATCAGAGCAGAAATAAATGAAATAGAGAACAGAAAAACAATAGAAAGAATCAACAAAACCAAAAGTTGGTTCTTTGAAAGAATCAACAAAATCGACAAACCATTGGCCAGACTGACAAAAGAAAAACAGGAGAGGACACCGATAACCCTAATAAGAAATGAAATGGGGGACATTACAACAGACCCAACTGTAATAAAAAGGATTATAACAGAATATTATGAAAAACTATACTCCAACAAATTTGAAAACCTAGAGGAAATGGATAAATTTCTAGAAACACACGGCCTACCCAAACTACAACAAAGTGATGTTGAAAATCTGAACAGACCCATAACAAGAGAAGAGATTGAAAAGGTAATAAAAAAAACTCCCAACCAAAAAAAAGCTGGCCCAGATGGCTTCACTGGAGAATTCTACAAAACATTTACTGAAGAGCTTGTACCAGTACTACTCAAGCTGTTTCAGAGCATAGAAGAGGAAGCAACACTTCCAAATTCATTCTATGAAGCCAGCATAACACTGATACCAAAACCAGGCAAAGACGTCACAAAAAAAGAAAATTACAGACCAATGTCTATCATGAATATAGATACAAAAATTCTGAACAAAATTCTAGCCAATAGAATTCAGCATCATATCAAAAAAATAACACACCACGACCAAGTAGGATTCATACCAGGTATGCAAGGATAGTTCAACATTAGAAAATCAATCAACAGAATCCACCACATAAATAAAAGTAAAGAAAAGAATCACATGATCATCTCAATTGATGCAGAAAAGGCATTTGACAAAGTCCAAACACCCATTCCTGATAAAAACTCTCAGTAAAATAGGTATAGAAGGGAAATTTCTCAACATAATAAAGGGCATCTATGCAAAACCAACGGCCAACATCATTCTTAATGGAGAGAGGCTGAAAACATTCCCCTTGAAAACAGGAACAAGACAAGGTTGCCCTTTATCACCACTCCTATTTAACATTGTGCTGGAAGTTCTAGCTAGAGCAATAAGGCAAGAAAAACAAATAAAGGGCATCCAAATTGGTAAGGAAGAAGTTAAAGTGTCCCTGTTTGCAGATGATATGATACTATACATAGAAAATCCCAAGACTCTATGAGAAATCTCCTGGAACTAATAGAAAGATTCAGCAGAGTAGCAGGATACAAGATAAACATTCAAAAATCAGTTGGATTCCTATACACCAATAAGGAGAACAATGAAAAGGAAATCAGGAAAACAATACCATTTACAATAGCCCCTAAAAAGATAAAATACTTAGGAATAAATCTGACGAGGGATGTAAAAGACCTATACAAAGAAAACTACAAAACACTACTGCATGAAACCCAAAGGGATCTACATAAATGGAAAAACATACCATTCTCAAGGATAGGCAGACTCAACATTGTGAAAATGACAATTCTACCCAAAGCAATTTACAAATACAACTCAATCCCGATCCAAATACCAACAACATTCTTCAAAGAGATGGAAAAACTAATCATTAACATTCTATGGAAAGGGAAGAAGCCCCGAATAAGTAAAGCACTACTGAAGAAGAAGAATAAAGTTGGAGGACTCACACTACCTGACTTGAGAACCTACTATACAGCTACAGTAGTCAAAACAGCCTGGTACTGGTACAATGACAGATACATTGATCAATGGAACAGAATTGAGAACCCAGGTGTAAATCCATCCACATACGGTCACCTGATTTTCAAAAAGGGCCCAAAGTCCATCAAATGGGGAATAGACAGTCTTTTTAACAAATGGTGCTGGCAAAACTGGATATCCATCTGCAAAAAAATGAAACAGGACCCATACCTCACACTGTACACAAAAACTACTTCAAAATGGATCAAAGACCTGAGTATAAATCCTAAAACTATTAAGTTCATTGAAGAAGAAATAGGACCAACACTACAGGCTTTAATACACGGCATTAACAGGATACAAACCATAACCATCAGTGCACAAACCCCAATAGATAAGCTAGATAACTGGGATCTTCTAAAAATCAAACACCTATGCTCTTCAAAAGACTTCACCAAAAGAGTAAAAAGAGAACCTATAGACTGGGAAAAAATTTTTGGACAGTATAAGTCAGACAAAGGTCTAGTCTCCATAATGTACAAGAAAACCCAACACCTCTACAACAAAAAGACAAAGAATCCTATTAAAAAATGGGCAAAGGAAATGAACAGACACTTCACCAAAGAAGACATTCAAGCGGCCAACAGACACATGAGGAAATGCTCGCGATCACTAGCCATTAGAGAAATGCAAATTAAAACCACAATGAGATACCATCTCACCCTGGCATCACTTGCATGAATCAAAAACACTGGAAATAACAAATGTTGGAGGGGCTGCGGGGAGATCAGAACTCTTATGCACTGCTGGTGGGAATGCAAAATGATACAACCATTTTGGAAAATGATATGGCGCTTCCTCAGAAAGCTAAAAATAGACATACCATTCGATCCAGCAATCCCACTCCTAGGAATATATCCTAGAGAAATAAGAGTCGTCACTCGAATAGACATATGCACACCTATGTTCATGGCAGCATTATTCACAATAGCAAAACGATGGAAACAACCTAGATGCCCATCAACAGATGAATGGATAAACAAACTATGGTACATACACACAGTGGAGTACTAAGCAACAAGAAAGAACAGCAATGAATCTGTGAAGCATCTCATAACATGGATGAAACTGGAGGACATTATACTGAGTGAAATAAGTCAATGACAAAAGGACAAATATTGTATGAGACCTCTATTGTGAAAACCCATGAAAAAGTTCACACACAAAATGTAACAATCCTTGTTGGTTACCAGGAATGGGAGAAGTGGGGGGGAAATACCAAATAGGCAATAGATAAGTGGTATCTTGGGTGAAGGGTGAGACAGTAAACAATACATGGGAAACTAGCACAACTTGTACAAGGAAAGGTCATGGAAGCCCCACAGACACATCCAAACTCCATGAGGGACTGAATTGCTGGGCGGAGGGCTGTGGGGACCATGGTCTTGGGGAACATCTAGCTCAATTGGCATAACAGAGTTTATAAAGACAATGTTCTGCATTCTACCTTGGTGAGTAGTGTCTGGGGTCTTAAAAGCCTGTGAGCGTCTCATCCCTTCGGGAGCAAGGGAGAATGAAGAGGACAGGATACAAGGAAAAGATTAGTCCAAAGGACTAATTGTCCACAGCTACCAAGTCCTCCACCGGACTGAGTCCAGTAGAGCTAGATGGTGCCCGGCTACCACCACTGACTGCTCTGACCCGGATCACAACAGAGGGTTCTGGACAGAGCTGGAGAAGGATGTAGAACATAATTCTAACTCACAAAAAAAAGGACCAGATTTACTGTCCTAACGGAGTCTGGAGAAACCCCGAGATTATGGCCCCCAGACACCGTTTTAGCTCTGTGATGAAGTTATTTCCGAGGTTCACCATTCAGCCTGGGAGTGGACAGCCCCATAAAACCAAAGGGGACTAATGAGGTACTGTAGTCCAGTGACAAGGGCCAGAAGGCAGAAGGGGACAAGGAAGCTGGTGATAGGGAACCCAAGGTTGAGTAAGCTTATTGTTGATGTGTTGTGAGATTGTTAATCATTGTCATAGGGCAGCATGTGTAGTAACTGTTAAATGAGAAACTATTTTGTTCTGTAAGCCTTCATCTTAAGTGAGAATAGCAACACAATTGGAAGAGCGTAGTCAATGTCACTAAACTGTGCATGTAGAAATTTTGAAATGGTGTATCTTTGGCTATGTGTATTTTCACCAAAAAAAAAAAAAAAAAAAAAAAAAGGTTGAGAAGTTAGAGGGTTGATATGTTGTGAGGTTGTTAACCAATGTCATAAAACAATACGTGTACTACTGTTTCATGAGAAACTATTTGTTCTGTAAGCCTTCACCTGAAGCATAATAAAAAAAAATATTCAAGCCTCGAGTTACAATAGTGAAGGATTCTGTGGGGAAAATACTGAACAACCCAGGAAGCATTGAAAGAAGATGGAAGAAATAGAGAGTCACCAAAAAGAACTGCATTCAGCCATTTCAGGAGGTAGCACAAGAACTGATGGTACTGAAGGAAGAAATCCAAGTTGCACTGAAGACATTGGTGAAAAACAAGGCTCAAGAAATGGACGGATTACTAATTGGGATGTTTCAACAAGTGACCTCGGCACAGGAAGTGCTCACTTGTCTATGCTGAGAAATTTGGAAGACAGCTGCCTGGCCAACTGACTGGAAGAGTTCCACATTTGTGGCCATTTCAAAGAACGGTGATCCAACAGAATGCAGAAATTATTGAAAAATATCATTAATATTACACAGAAGTAAAATTTTGCTGATGATCTTTCAAAAAACAGTTACAACAGTACAGCAACAGGGAACCACCAGAAATTCAAGCTGGATTCAGAAGAGGACATGGAAGGAGGGATATCATTGCTGATGTCAGGTGGATCCTGGCTGAAAGCAGAGAATCCCAGAAAGATGTTTACCTGTGTTTTATTGACTATGCAAAGGCATTCGACTGTATGGATCATAACAAATTATGGATAACATTGTGAAGAATGGGAATTCCATAACACTTAATTGTGCTCATGAGGAACTTGTACTTAGACCAAGAGGCAGTTGTTCAAACATATCAAGGGAATATTGAGTGGTTTAAAATCAGGAAAGGTGTGCCTCAGGGTTGTATCCTTTCACCATACTTATTCAATCTGTATGCTGAGCAAATAATCCTAGAATCTGATCTATATGAAGAAGAGCATGACATCAGGACTGGAGGAGACTCATTAACAACCTGCGATATGCAGAGGACACAACCTTGCTTGCTGAAAGCGAAGAGGCCCTGAAGCACTTATTGATGAAGGTCAAAGACTACAGCCTTCAGTATGGATTGCACCTCAACATAAAGAAAAGGAAAATCCTCACAACCGGACCAAAAAGCAACATTATGGAGAAAATATTGAAGTTGTCAAGGATTTCATTTTACTTGGATCCACAAACAACACCCATGGAAGCAGCAGTCAAGAAATCTAACAATGTATTGCATTGGGCAAATCTACTGCAAAAGATCTCTTAAAAGTGTTAAAAAGCAAAGGTGTCACTTTGAGGACTAAGGTGTGCCTGCCCCAAGCCATGGTATTTTCAATCGCTTCATATGCATGTGAAAGCTGGACAAGGAATAAGGAAAACCGAAGAAGAACTGACTCCTTTGAATTGTAGTGTTGATGAACGATATTGAGTATACCATGAACTTCCAGAAGAACAAACAAATCTGTCTTGAAAGAAGTACCGCCAGAATGCTTTTTAGATGTGAGGATGGAAAGACTTTCTCTCACATATTTTGGACATGTTATCAGAAGGACCCAGTCCCTGGAGAAGGACATCATGCTTGGTAAAGGAAAGGGTCAGAGAGAAAGAGGAAGACTCTCAATGAGATGGATTGACACAGTGGCTGCAACAATGGGCTCAAGCATAGCAACGATTATGAGGATGGCACAGGATCAGGCAGTGTTTCGTTCTGTTTTACATACGGTCGCTATGAGTCGAAACCAATTTGGCCACACCTAACAACCTAATAACAATAACAGTTAAACTTTTAGTGAGATTTTTTTTTCCATTTTTAAGTGTTCTTTGTGTTTATTTTGGATACAAATTTAAGCTAGTTGCCCAGTCGATTTGGACTCATGGTGACCCCTCGTGTGCATGTGTGTCAGAGTAGAACTGTGCTTCCAATATTTTCTTCCTTCTTTTCTTTTTGCCAATTCCACATTTTTCAAGTGTACAATTTAGTGATATCAATTACACTAATCATGTTGTGCAACCTCACCCATAATTTTTGCCGAACTTCCCATTACCATAAACAGAAACTCACAGCTTCCTAAGCAATTACTACCCCTTTCCTCTTCCCTCCCACTCCTAGTAAAAAAAAAAAACAAAACAAAACCCATTGCTGTTGAGTGGATTCTGACTCATAGGGACGTTATAGTACAGAGTAGAACTGCCCCATAGAGTTTCCAAGGAGCACCTAGTGGATTCAAACTACTGACCTTTCTGTTAGCAGCAGTAGCACTTAACCACTATGCAACCAGGGTTTCCCCACTCCTATTAACTACTTTTGATGGTTGCATATTGGTTGATATGACACATTTGAATCTGGAGGTTCACTAGCTGCAGAGAAACTATACAACCAAATGCCAAATCTCTCTTCCAGGTGTTCACCGAATGCTCGGTGGTAGTAAACCATATGCTAATACAACTTAGAAAATATATGAAATTGAACAATTTCTAGAAAAAATACATATCTCTACCATACAGCTTAAGAAATTGAATATGGCCAATATCTTGAAATCTCACTGTGTATCTTTCCCATTCTCTGGAGATAATCACTATCTAAAATTTTCCATGGGTTACTTAGTTTACTTATTTTTAGAATTAATTTTGTTGTTATTGAGGATACACACAGCAAAACATACACCAATTGAACAGTTTCTATAGGTACAATTCAGTGACATTGGTTACATTCTTTGAGTCATGCAACCATTTTCACCTTCCTTTTCTGAGTTATTCCTCCCCAATTAACATAAACTCACTGACCCCTAAATTTCCTACCTAAATATTTCAAGTTGCTGTTGTCAATCTGATCCCATATAGATATATTTTGAAAGAGCACAATGCTGAAGGCAGACATTCATTATTGGGTAAGCTAAACTGTTGTGTGGTTTTAAGAAGGCTTCAGGGAATATTTTTGGTTTCAGGTTTAAAGATTATCTCAGGGCAATAGTTTCAGGAGTTCATCCAGCTTCCATGGCTCCAGAAAGTCTGGAGTCCATGAGAATTTGAAGGTCTGTTCTGCATTTTCCTCCTTTTGATCAGGATTCTTCCATAGAATCTTTGATCAAAATGTTCAGTAATGGTAGCCAGGCACCATCCAGTTTGTCTGGTCTTACGTAGGCTACCGACTTGGAGAATATCTTCAGAAACCATGTATCTTATAAGACTTTAATAACCAAAATATATATAAAGCTTCGCAACTTAACAACATAAAGACAAATAATCTAATCATAATGTGGGCAAAGGACTTGAATAGACAGTTTACCAAGAGGACGACATTCAAATGGCTACCAAACACATGAAAAGAGGCTCAACAACATTAGCCATCTGAGAGATGCAAATCAAAACTATGATGAGATACTATTTCACTGCCACTAGGATGGCTAAGATTAAAAAAAAAGGAAATAACAAATGTTGGCAAGGATGTGGGGATGTTGGAACCCTTATCCATTGCTAGTAGGAATGCACAATGGTACAGCTGCTACAAAAAACAGTGTGGTGGTTCCTCAAAAAACTAAAAATAAAACTACCAAATACCCCCAATGTCACTCTTAGGTATATACCCAAAAGACTTGAAAGGAGAGACATAAACAGAGACTTGTACATCAATGTTCGCTGCAGCATTATTCACAATAGCCAAAAGGTGGAAACAACCTAAATGCTCATCACAGGATGAATGGATAAACAAAATGTGGTACATACATACAATGGAATACCACTCAGCCAGTAGGAGAAATGAAGTCTTGATACATGCTACAATATGGATGGAGCTTGAAGACATCATGCTGAGTGAAATAAGTCAATCACAAAAGGACAAATATTGTATGATCTCACTTATATAAAAAGACGAGAAAAGGCAAATTTATTAGTGGTTACCAGGGGTGGGAGGGAGGGAGAAAGTGGGGGGGGGGTGTTAATGGTCATGAAAAAATTACATTGATTAAGGGTAGGGTTGCACAGCCAATTATTGCAATTTCTGTCAGTAAGTTGTACACCTGTAAAAAGTTGAATTGGCAAAAGTTGTGTGACAGATACACTTAAGACAATGGGGGTGCAGGGGAAAGAGTAGCTTCTGAGGTTGCTTATGTACTACCAAAAACCTCATGGGATTTGGTTCCTTGGTTTGGGGGTTTAGGGTCATGGTTTCATGAGACATCCCACCCAGTTAATTATCCTAACAATGTGGTTAGTGCTTCCCTTCCACCTCTTAGTTCATTGTGTAGTGCCTGGGCTCTTAAAAGCTTGCAAGTGGCCATCCAAGGCACAACAATTGGTGTCTATTCACCTGGAGCAACAGAGGAAGAAGGCGAGTCAGGAAGAGGAGGAGGATATGGAATGTGTGGCTAATTGTCTCCATGAACAACTGCCTCCTATTTGATTTATTTTATAGTTTTATAATGTATCATTAATTTTGAACATTTTTAATCTTTATATAAATGAATTCATATAATTATATTCCTGTAACTTTCTTTCAAATTCAATAATATATTTTGGATTCACTCTTTTTCATATGTTATTTTTGTTCGTTTGTTTTCACAAACATATAGTATTCAATCCAGTGGATGTACCACAATGTGTTTATTCAGTTTTCTGGTGATGATTATCTGGATTGTTGTCAGTTGCTTGCTATTACAAAATACAGTGTTATGAAAATTTTTACTTTTTTCTTCGTGCAAATGTGCAGAAATTATCTAAATTATAGATAAGATTGTAATTGCAGAGATTCAAATAGTTTTAAAAGCATGTGTACCAGTTTATGAGAGTTTCTGATGAACAACATTTTTAGCAGTTCAGGACACTGCCAGACTTGTGCTAAGGTTTACAATTTGTTGAGAAATTATATCTCATAGTGTTTTTATTTTCATTACTTGGCTACTAATGAGATTGAACATATTTTCATATACTTATTGGCCATGTTTATTCTTCTAGGAAATTTCTGCTAAAATCATCTTTTGCTACATTTTTATTGGTGTACATTGTTTTTTTTATTGATTTGCTGGTTATCATATGTTAAAATTATTTATCAATTACATGTGTTATGAATATCTTTTTCCATTTAACTTTGAAAACATTTTAATTTCAAGTATTTAAATTTATCAACATCTTTTCTTTTAAAAATTTTGTTTTTAAGATTTGTAAAATTCCCAACTCAGAGTGTGTAAGGATATTTGCCAATATATTCTCCAAAAGGTTGTAAAGATTGTGTTTAATATTAAACTCTTTTATTGATGTGTATTTTTTATATGGTATAAAGTAGGGTCCCAATTTAATTTTTTTGAACAGTGGCTACTTATTTAATTAGCTCCACAAATGCAAGATTTTTGTCTGTTTATTCATTACTATAACCCAAGCACATAAAACAGTGTCTGGCACATTGTAGATATTAAAAAATATTTGGTGAATGAATGAAAAATCCATTTTTCTCCACCCATATGCAAAGCTAAATATATAATAAAGCAGTTTCCCAGATACTCATAGATTTCTATCGGATCTATTTCTTATGTTAAAATGAACATAGTCTATTAGTCTATTCTTGAATGAATATAATCCTATATTATGTATTATAAATTTGCAATAATCCCTAATATATGGAAGGGCCAGTACTTTAATGTTATTTGTTTCTTTTTCAGGAGTTTCCTGGCTACTGTTGGTCTTTTTTACTTTAAAAAACTGAGAAATAATTTCATTCGCATTTCTTTGAATCATTAGATAAATCAGAGGATACTTGACATTTGTACGATATTGAGTCTTCCTTTCCTGCTACTTGGTGTATTCCTTCATTAATTGAAAAACTATTATATATTTTTTAAAAATAATTTTCATAGTTTTCATATTAAAAGTATTAGAAATCTTTTATTATTTTTGTGTGCTGGGTAAAGAGCATATTTTAAAATAAAGTATTAAATAATTTAATTCTTGCATACGAAATTGTAACTCATTTTTGTGTATTGCTTTTGTATCCATTTTTTCATCCTACACATAGTTTTTAAGTCCTTACTATCAGTAAACAAGAACCCTGGTGGTGCAGTGGTTAAGAGCTTGGCTGCTAACTAAAAGGTTGGCAGCGTGAATCCATCAGCCACTCCTTGGAAACCCTGTGGGGAAGTTCTACTCTTGTCCTATAGGGTCGCTATGAGTTGGAATTGACTTGACGGCAACAGATTTTAGTTTTTTGGTTTTTATCAATAAACAATAAGAAATGGAATATACGGAAACTTATACATATGTGTCTGCATCATTTAAATAGAATTAAAATATGAAATATTTAGGGATAAATTCAAATATGTACAAAACTTATACACTAAAAACTGAAAAACCTTGCTGAAAAAATTAAATATGACATACATATGTGGAGAACTATAGCATGTTTAATGGATAGGCAGACTCAATATTGTTAAGATGTGAATTCTCCCTAAATTTTTTCTATAGATGCAATACAATTCCAATCAAAACTGTAGAAACCTTTTGGTAGAAACTGGCAAGATTATTATGAAATTTATGTGGAAATGCAAAGAACTTAGAATAGTTAATTTTTTTTTTTTAAAAAGCTGAAAAACATACACTACCTGATTTCAATATTTAATATAAAGCTAGAGTAATAAAGACATGTGGTATTCACAGACAAATAGATTGGTGGGATAATATAGAGAGTCCAGATATAGATTCACACATATATGATCAATTGATATTTGACAAATATCCATGGGCAATTCAATGGAGAGATAATAGGATGTTTTTTTTCAACAAAAAACACTGGAAAAATTGGATATCCATATGCAAATAAATAAATAAATAAATAAATTTACCTCATTCCTTATGTCATAGCATACACAAAACGTAACATGAAATATATTATAGAACTAAATTCAAAAGTTAAAACTATAATACTTCTGGAAGAAAACATAGAAGAAAATCTTTGTGACTGTGGACACTGACATCAATATTAAAACACTTTGCTCTAATAAGCCTATTATGAAAATGAGAAATCAAAACACAGACCGGAATAAAATGCTTGCAAATTGTTTATCCAATGAAGGACTTGTGTCCAGAATATATAAAGAACACTTACAATTCAATAATAAGTAGAAAAACAGCTCAATTAAAAATAGGCAAAAGATGTGTACAGATGCTTAACAACAATGTGTGAATGGCCAATAGATACTTGCTGTTTGAAAAAAGCAAAATAAAAACACAATTTGATGCCATTACATATACATTAAAATGGATGAAAATTTAACATCTGATAATAACAAGTATTGGTGAAGATGCATAGCAACTGAAACTTTCAGTTTGCTGGTGAGAATGCAAAATGGTACAACAACTTTGGAAAACCATTTGAAAGCTTCCTATAAACTTAAACATACATTTAACATATGATTTAGCAATCCCACTCCTAAGTATTACCCAAGAGAAATGAAAACACATGGCTACCCAAAGGCTTGTACTTGAATGCTCATGGCAGTAGTACTTCTATTCTATAAAATACTATTTTGCAATAAAAAGGAATAAACTGATATATGCAACAATATGGATGGACCCTAAAAGCATATTGTTTAATTCCATGTGTATGAAATTCTAGAACAGACAAAGTTATAGGGGGCATATCAATTGATACCAGAGACCAGAGGACTGGGGAGGGAGTTTATTTCAAATGATTGCAAAGGAACATTTTGGGGAGATGAAATAGTCTATGTCATGATTTTAGTGGTCATTACATAATTAAATACATGTCAAAGCTCACTGAATTGAGCACATAAAATTGTTGAATTTTATTGTATATAAATTATACTTGCAAAAAGTTGATTACAAATTAAAAATATAGAAATGACAAAATTTGAATTAAAAAATCTCAAAGAGAACAGCAAAAGAAGCTCACAGCCACTAGAAGAAAGGAAATAATAAAGATTAGAGCAGAAATAAATGAAATAGACAACATAAAAACAGTAGAAAGAATCAACAAGATCAAAAGTTGGTTCTTTGAAAAGATCAATGAAATTGACAAACCAATCATCAAACTGAAAAAAGAAAAACAGGAGATGCAGCAAATAACTCAAATAAGAAATCAGATGGGGGACATTATGACAAACCCAACTGAAATAAAAACAATAACAAAATACTATTAAAAGTTTGACTCCAACAAATTTTAGAATCTAGAGGAAATGGACAAATGTCTAGAAACACACTACCTACCTAAATTAACACAAGCTCAGATAGAAGATCTGAACAGATTCATAATAAGAGAAGAGATTGAAGCAATAATACCCCACCCCACTCCCCGCCAAAAAAAAAATAGCCCTGGCATGGATGACTTCACTGGAGAATTCTACCAAACACTCAGAGAGGAACTCACACCAGTACTACTCAAACTATTTCAGAGCATAGAAAAGGAAGGAATACTCTTGAATTCATTCTATGAAACCAGCATAACCCTGATACAAAGCCAGGCAGACACTACAGAAAAAGAAAATTACAAAACAGTATCTCTCATGAATATAGATACAAAAATTGTCAACAAAATTCCAGCCAATAGAATTCAACAGCATATCAAAAAAATAATACGCCACAACCAAGTGGGATTTATACAAGGTATGCAAGGATGGTTCAACATTAGAAAATCAAACAACATAATCCACCACATAAATAGAACAAAAGAAAAGAATCACACAGTCATCTCAATCGACGCAGAAAAGGCATTTGATAAAGTCCAATGCCCATTCCTAATAAAAACTCTCAATAAAGTAGGAATAGAAGGGAAATTCATCAAAATAATAAAGGGCAACTATACAAAACCAGGAGCCCTGGTGGTGCAGTGGTTAAGAGCTCAGCTGCTAACCAAAAGATAGGCAGTTCAAATTCACCAGCTTCTCCTAGGAAACCCTGTGGGGCAGTACTACTCTGTCCTATAGGGTCGTTATGAGTCGGAATTGACTCGACTGCAACAGTTATGCAAAACCAACAGCCAACATTCTCAAAGGAGAGAGGCTCAAAGAATTCCCCCTGAGAATGGGAACAAGACAAGGATGTACTTTATCACCACTCCTATTTAACATTGTGCTGGAAGTCCTAGCTAGAGCAATAAGGCAAGGAAAAATAAATAAAATGCATCCAAATTGGAAAGGAAGAAGTAAAACTATCTCTATTCGCAGATGCTATGATTCTGTACATAGACAATACCAAAGATTCCACAAGAAAACTACTGGAACTAATAGAAAGATTCAGCAGAGTAGCAGGATATAAGATCAACGTAGAAAAATCAGCTGGATTCCTACACACCAACAAAGAGAACTTCAAAAAGGAAATCAGGAAAACAATACCATTTATAAAACCAAAAACCAAACCCATTGCTGTGGAGTCAACTCCGACTCATGGTGACCGTACAGGACAGAGTAGCACTGCCCCATAGGGTTTCCAAGGAGTGGCTTGTGGATTCAAACTGCTGACCTTTTGGTTAACAGCCATAGCTCTTAACCACTGCATCACCAGGGCTCCATACCATTTATGATAACCCCTAAAAAGATAAAATACATAGGAATAAGTCTAACCAGGGACATAAAAGACCTATACAAAGAAAACTACAGAACACTATTGTAAGAAACCAAAAGAGACCTACATAAATGGAAAAACATACCATGCCCATGGATAGGAAGACTCAACATTATGAAAATGTCAATCATACTCAAAGTGATCTACAGATATAATGCAATTCCAGTCTGACCCAAGCCGTGATATTTTCGATTGCCTCATATGCATGCGAAAATAGGTCAATAAATAAAACCGAAGAAGAATTGATGCCTTTGAATTATGGTGTTGGTGAAGAATATTGAATATACCATGGATTGCCATAAGAACAAACAAATCTGTCTTGGAAGAAATATAGCCAGAATGCTCTTTAGAAGAAAGGATGGTGAGACTAGGTCTCACATAATTTGGACATGTTATCAGGAGGGGCCAGTCCCTGGAGAAGGACATCATGCTTGGTAAAGTAGAGGGTCAGGGAAAAAGAGGAAGGCCCCCAGGAGATGGCTGCAACAATGGGCTCAAACGGCAATGATTGTCAGTATGGTGCAGGACCAGGCAGTGTTTAGTTCTATTGTACATGGAGTCGCTAGGAGTCAGCACTGACTCGATGGCACCTAACAACAACAACCTTGAATTGCAAATGCAGGAAAATCAGTTTTATTTTTTCTGTCAGATAAAACTTCAACATGAAACTAAAATGCTGATTTCATTTATGTGTAAAAGGGCAGATTTATATTCAAGTTTGCGAGAGAAGCGTCTCACATTTCAAGGTATTCTTTAAGAAAATTATGGCTTTTTATTTTCTGGTGCATGAGGGAGTATGGGAATGCCATTTGACTGATGTGAAAAATGTAAATTTGTACAGGAACTATTGGCAAGAGTTGTGATGAGAGTTGTTTATAAAAACTCGTAGTAAGGGAGGCTGTTTAATAAAGGACTTCCAAAAACCAAGTTGCTTGTCAATGGTTATTTATAGTCATCTGTAAATATTTGACTTGGTTTTATCTTTACACCCGGAGGGGAACTAGAGAAAACTGATACTAAAACACGGCCCCATGAAACACTGAAAAATGAGGTAGAGGAAGGGGAATGAAGACTGCTTTCTTCTCTAGGTCTTACAACCCATTCAGCCTAGAACCAAGACAAGACTTTCAAATGGAAAATCTTAAAATAGATTGTATATATACATAATCCATGTTTTCTTCTTTAATTTTATATGTATGTATATATATTTGCATATGCATATTGTCAAGGCCCAGAGGAATTCAATTCAGAGCAGAGTTTCTCACTCCAAAGAAGCTCACTGACAATTTGCACTTTTTTCTTTATATATTGAGAGTAACCATGGAGAACGCAAAGTTAGATAAAGGAATATTTTGAAAATGATGAATATGGCTATCTCAGTCATCTAGTGCTACTCCAACAGAAATACCACAAGTGGATGGATTTAACAAAGAGAAGTTTATTTCCTCCAGTCCAGTAGGCTACAAGTCCAAACTCAGGGCATCATCTCCAGGAAAAGGCTTTCTCTCTCTCTATCAGCTCTGGAGAAAGGTCCTTGTGATGCCTCAGTCTTTCCTTGGTCTGGGAGCATCTCAGCACAGGAACCTCAGGTCCAAAGGACACGCTCTGCTCCCAGCACCGCTTTCTTGGTGGTATGAGGTTCCCATGTGTCTCTGCTCACTTCTCTCTTTTATATCTCAAAAGAGATTGCATTAAGACACCGATCTTGTCAACCTCATCAGTATAACCTCATCACAGTGATAGAATTTCCAACACATGAGGAGATCAAGTATAATCTCATCATAGTGGTAGAGTTCACAACACATAGGGAAATCACATCAGATAACACAATCATACAATACTGAGACTCATGACCTAGCCAAGTTGCTACACACATTTTTTGGGGGACACAATTCAATCCCTGACAATGGCCATTTTGTTTGGACTTGTGGCTAAAAGAGGCCTTGACTCCTTTTCTTTCCTTTTGCTTGTTTCCTTCCTTCCTTTCCTTTTACTTATTTTCTTCCTCCATCCCTCCCACCCTCTCTCCCTCCCTTCTTGCTTTCTTTCTTCCTTTCTTTTTCTTCCTTCATTCCTTCTCACTCACTCTGTCTCTCTCTCACTCAAAAAACTAAACTAATTGTTAGAGTCTGCCTGAAAAGAAATATGACTTCTTAAAAATGGTGATTATGGGTATTTTACTAGACCTCTAGGTTTTTGGCCTTTGTTTCACCATATATTTTTAAGTTCATTCATTTATTCACTCATTCTTTCATTTCTCATACAGTTGCTGAAGGTCTAATATCAGCCATGTAGTATATGTGATCCTAAGGATTCAAAAATGAATAAGAGAAGATCCAATGCCATCCAAAAGCTCACAAGCAGGGTGGGAGTAACCATGTAGGACATTTGCATTACAATAAGTATTATCAGCAATATCACAAGGCTATTAATACAAGTGTAATAAACGCCAAGGAAAGAATGTGGATCAACTCATCAACTCTTGAGCGATATCTTATGATGTTACATGTTCAGGATATATATATTTTTTTCTGAAAGTATAATGGATTTGTATTTCTTTCTACAAGTGTTAATTGCAAATGCAAAGATGAAAATTGACCATTGTCATAAGAGAAGTAAAAATAAAATATTACGATAAATCTGGATGGAAAGAAGTTGGTATATTTGCAGTGTCTAGTTTCTAGAGGTCCTCTAGTGTTCATTTTTTGGAAGTGATTCTGATATTTCCATCTCCCAATAAGACATGAACTTTTACTTCTTAAGCCATATCTTAAACCAAAAAAAAAAAAAAAAAAGCCAAACCCTTTGCTGTCAGGTCGATTCCAACTCATAGCGACCCTATAGGACAGAGTAGAACTGCTCCATGAGGTTTCCAAGGCTGTAATCTTTATAGAAGAAACTGCCGCATCTTTCTCCAGAGGAGCAGCTGGTGAGTTTGAACTGCTGATTTTTCAGTTCGCAGCCCTGGTGGCACAGTGGTTAAGGAGCTCAGCTGCTAACTGAAAGCTGTGTAATCCTAAAACAGTATCGACTCATGTATAATAATGAATCATATATAATCCTAAAACAATATTGAGTCATATATCTATAAAACTAAGGAATAGTAACTTGAGTTTTGAGTGTTAATACAATCTCATCTAGAGTATTAGAGTAATATGGGTGGATTCACTTTCAAATTGATTTGGTATTGAAGGCACACTGGAATAATATTCAAATAATATTCCACATTAACTACTTAAGAATCTCTAGAATTGCCTTGGTAATGTAAGAACACTCAGTTTCTCCATGTCAATATACATGTGAGTAATTTAAAAAAAAAAGTGGTTAAAATGGGGATACTTAGGGGAATTAATTAACAAGGAATTAGCTCAACATTTATTTCAATAACATACCTCTTGTGGAAAGGGTATGAGGGAAACATGATATAAAAACTCTGTTTTGCAACTGACATAAGGTATAAAAATTTATTCTGCTAAATTAACATAAAGCTAGAAAAATGTTGTATATAATCAAAGCTGCAGTGATAAAGCTGTCCTTCCTACAGCTGAACTGATATAGTAACAGTGGCATGGTATGTTATCACCATTACTGCTACCTCTACAAATTTGGAGCGTGATACTTGTCTTATCAGGATATTAATTAATGGACTACTTGCTAGCACACGTCGCTGAGGTCAATTTTACCCTAGAGTTATTTGACAAACCCTTATTTCATATTGAATTATAAAGTCAAAAAAGACAGTTCGTGTTACACGAAAAAGTGAGCTCAAATTGATAGAGGGAGTGGTGCAACAGATATGGATTAGCATGAAAGTGTATGGAGAGAAAAGTGGCTTTAACATCACCTAAAAGAAGACTGGTATTCAAGAGAATTTAAAACCCCCTTGATAACAAAGTAAAGGAAAAATACGTTACCATATAGTAATAATGTATAGTTATAGAACATTCCTGTAATATTAATAAAAATATATAGTAATTTAAGAAAGAATAAAAATTCAAAATTGAGCAGAATATTTAGTGCAGTGCTCCAGGTAAGATTACTGTGAATTATATGGAAATTCATTATATACCTAAAGAAAGAATTAATTTACAAAAAAGAGAAAGAAAAGAAAGAATGCATTGCTGAGAGAGACTTGGTTTGCAATGGATGCACTGAAAAGCTGAAGTAACACACTAAATACTGATACAACTCCTCAAAGTACTTTACAAGGAAGAAAAAATCTTGACCGGCATATTGAGAGGCATTATCCCAGGGCAAAGCTATCCCTCCTGGTTTCATTGTATCATTGTGTGGTTGTAGTTTTTTTTTTATTGTTGTAAAAATATATGTAACACAACGTTTGCCAATTCCATGTTTGTTACATGTACAATTCAGTGACACCAATGAAATCACTCACGTTGTGCAACCATCACCGGTATCACTTATCAAGTTTTCCATAACCGCAAACAGGTACTCACTGCTTCCTAAACAATCACTTCTCCTTTTCCCTTCCCTTCCGTCTCTGGTAACCACTAATAAACTTCGGTATCTATACATTTGCCTATTCTAGATATTTCATATGAGTGATATCATGTAATATTTGTCCTTTTGTGATTGACTTACTTCACTCACAATAATGTTTTAAAGGTCCATCCATGCTGTAGCATCTTGTTTCAATCTGATGAAATTAAGCATTCAAAAAGTATTTAAAAATAATTAATCCTTTATTCCCTGCAGACTAAGAATCTTTTGAGAATAGATGGTATCAAGAATAAATCTGTCTACAGGGAAACACATTACTGGTTATGGAAACACAATTATGCCATGGCAATTTATGCCATGGCAGTTCCGCTGGACCAATAAGCAACATCATGATAAACAGAGCAAATATTGAAGTTGTCAAGGATTTCATTTTACTTGGATCCAGAGTCAATGCATATGGAAGCAGCAGTCAAGAAATCAAACGATGTATTCATTGCGCTGGGCAAATCTGCTGCAAAAGGCCTCTCTTTAAAATATTAAAAAGCAAAGATGTCACTTTGAGGACTAAGGTGCACCTAACCCAAGCCATGGTGTTTTCAGTCGCCTCATATGCATGCAAAAACTGGACAATGAATATGGAAGGCTGAAGAAGAATTGAAGCCTTTGAAATACGGTGTTGGCAAAGAATATTGAATGTACTGTAAACTGTCAGAAGAACGAACAGATCTGTCTTGGAAGAAGCACAGCCAGAATGCTCCTTAGAAGGGAGACTTGTGAGACTTCGTCTCACATACTTTGGGCATGTTATCAGGAGGGACCAGTCCCTGGAGAAGGACATCATGCTTAGTAAAGTAGAAGGTTATCGAAAAAGAGGAAGACCCTCAATGAGATGCATGGACACAGTAGCTGCGACAATGGGCACAAACAAAGCAACGATTGTGAGGATAGTGCAAGACCGGGCAGTGTTTTGTTCTGCAGTAGGTGGGGTCATTATGAGTCTGAATAGACTGATTGGCACCTAAAAACAAGTTTTGCTCTTTCCCAATCCAGACCTCCTTGCCAGAGCAATCACTGTTAATTCCTTCTTGTGTATGCTTCTAGACATTTTCTATGTCCTTTTACCTTAGAGATTATTTCATAATTTAATGATTCTTAGGATTGTATGATATGGTTCTACCACAATCCATTCCACCTGCTCCTTATTGATGAGCATTAAGTTGTTTTAGAGTTTGCATGGAGAGTAATGTTTCTAATTTTAAAATAACAGATTGTTTCTCAGATTTTAATGCCTCATATCAAAAAAAATTGTTAATATCATAATCTAGAGCCAAACCCGTTACTGTCGAGTCAATTCTAATTCATGGTGACCCCATGTGTTACAGAGTAGAACTGCTCCATAGGGTTTCTTGACTGTAATCTCTACAAAAGCAGATCGCCAGGCCTTTCTTAGGAGAAGTCTCTGGGTGGGTTCGAACAGCCAACCTTTCAGTTAGTAGTTGAGTGCAAACCACTTGCACCACCCAGGGACCTTTGTTAATATGCTACTGTCCCTAAAAGATGCATGTATGAAAAATGTGATTGCTAAATGCTTGTGATTTTTTTTTTAAGATGAAGAAAAATATTCTTAGTCAAGATAAATTCACCAAAGCCAATGCCACTCTGGAACTTCAAGATGAAGCCTATATTAGAGTGGGCTGAAAAATCTCTATATTTGTGCTGAGGTTGACTGAATTGTTGTTAAAAATGGTTAATCACCCAGACTAAATAAAAACTCCAATTTCATGCATAATGTAGCTGAGTTATAAAAGCTAACACCTATGACATAAGGCCAAAGGGAAACGGAAGATTTCCTTTCAGGACTCTTAAATATGTGTCCTCACCTGTTGACAGCACTAACTAGGATCATAGGGACTGTCCCTGTCCTAAAATGTCAGGGCACTAGATTCTAGCGGAGTTAGGGCTAAGTGGGCCTTAGCAGAGAGATGGAAAAATATTGTTTGTATTAATACTAACCAAATAATTTTCTTCCTAAGTCTGTAACGGAGCCCTGGTGGAGCAACTGTTAAGAGCTACAGCTGCTAACTAAAAGGTCAGCAGTTTGAATCCACCAGCCACTCCTTGGAAACCCCATGGGGTAAGTACTACTCTGTCCTATACGGTCGCTATGAGTGGGAATCGCCTCGACGGCAATAGGTATTTTTTTAGTATATAACACCTCATTAAGGTTTTTTTTTAATTTCTAATCATCTACATGTAGTATGAAGATGCATTATTGGTATAGGTCTGTTTTGGGATAATGTCCCAAACCATGTAAACCTATGTATATGTGGTCTTAAAAGTACAATTGAAAGCATTTCAAACAAATGCTCATATCTACTGGTAAAAAAGGCTGTTGGTTTTTGGTTGGTTTCAGAATCTTCTAAATTGCCTGGTGAAATTTCCAGCTTGTGCTGAACTCCATGCTTGGAGGGCTAATACTGACCCTGCACCTGTCAGTGAGGCTGCAGATGGTGCACGTAACACACACGATTGCCTTCAAAACAGGAAGGAGGAGGAGATGAAGGAACAGATTGCTGTGGGAAATGAACACACACTTCCAAAAGGCTAATTATTTGCTCCCTAAAACTATTTCCAGTGTGTTGCATTCTTAAACACAGAGGCTCATTTCTGTGCATCATTAAAAAGGTTAAGAACAGTTATGACAGCAAATGCAATACATAAATACGTGTGGCATCAATGCCCAACGTGCGTACTTTGTATTCTTTTATTTGAGTTTATGGTAGAGAAACTCAGAGTATGGTTTAAAATTTGACACTCAAATTATGGATAGATGAAATGAGAAAATGTTGAATAATAACTTTTTCTCTCCCTTAGGAAACCGAGAAATTAACATTAGTTTCAATGTAACTCTTCCAGATAACCAAATTACAATTATTACAATTATTGATTGAATATTATAACATTAAAAAAGGAAATATAAAAATAAATAAAAAAGCAAATAGCTACTAAAAAACAAAAACAAACTATAACAGCAAAATAAACTATGGCATTGATTTTAAAATATGAAGCTGAAAAGCCTTATCATAAATGAACTTGTTTAAAAAGAAATGGAAAAGGAATAATACAGATATTAACAAAGAAATGTATTTGAGCCATAATTGTACAGTAGTGATGTGGTTTTCATCACAAAGGAAGATTATAGGCTGATAATAATTTGAAATTTTTTAAATATGTGAAATGCATGATTCAGTGGTGGTAATAAATTTATTTTTTAGATCAATACATTTATTTAAACAGAAACGATTTTATACAAAAGAATATTCATAAAATTTAGTAAAAACAGTGTCCTGATACTATGATGTGGTTGTACAGGGGTGGATTAACAAGTAAGCAAGGTACTCGTGGACTTATGTTAAGCAAGGTATGCACGGGCTCACTTGTGTTTACTTACTAATCTTTGATGTGGTGAAAAGCAGGTGAAATTGTACACTACAGATTAGTAAGTAAGCACAAGTAAGCCCGTGCATACCTTGCTTATTGGGTAATCCGTCCCTGTGTGTGCGTGTGTGTGTGTGTGTGTGTGTGTATCTGAAGGTTGACCTACTTATTTACGTAGTTTAAATGTATTAGCATGATAAAAGAGTTTGATCTCTGATCATATTTTCCTATCCCATTGTTCATTTTTCCTAAACTTCCGAGAAAAGAGGAAGTTTGGATATACATGCTGTTTTTGGAGTATCTTTTTTACTCTTATATAAAAGCTTATATTTCTTGTAGGCTGATATCATCCTCATTGCTTCATCATTTACTTCCCAGGTGACCTGGTCAAATTTCTGGGAAGATATAAGGCATGCTCAGTACCTGTGGAGACACTGCATCTAATGTCTTAGTTCTGGGACTGGGGACCTGCCACCTTTACCCTAATTCTACTCAGGCCACTCATTCTCAGAGCCATACCACTGCTCACACCAAACTCTTCTTCTGAAACCATATACAATAACCTTGCTATTGCCCAGGTCTCTGCTCATACTCTGGACCAATTACAATTTGCCATTCCCTCTACTTCACGTGCCTGGCTAAGTGGCTTTAACAAAAATCATGTTTATATGCAGATTAGTACCATGGCAAATCCAAAGCTTCCAACTTCATCTCAGCCCTCAGAACTTTCCCCCAAATCTGTGTGTGTGTATTCAGCTCTTGCTCCCATTTTCCAAACTCGGTTACTCTTCCTAATAACCCCTCTTTGGAAGCCCCATATTGGACATTTGATTCCTAGGAAATAACTTAGTTCATACCGAAACCACTGAGAAAATTGCTCCCATTCAACATTTTGCCCCCAAACCTAAAAACTTATCTTCATCTACCTTTTCTTTATTACACATTATTGAATCTCAGAGGATGAGGTATCTCTCACCTTGGTCAAGGCTACTCATTCCATCTGTGGCTTTGACTTCATCCTTTCTTGGAAACGTTCTTCATTGGTGCTCACCATTCTCTGGTTTCTGCCATCTGTTTACTTGTTCTTCACCATAGTCACCAAACATTTTGAGGTTTCTACCAAGCTAAACAAATACATTTCTTGAAATTTGATCCCATCTTGCTGCCATATAAATGTTTTAGCCCTGGTGGTGCAGTGGTTAAGCTTTCAGCTGCTAACCAAAAGGCTGGCAATTCAAATCTACGAGCAGCTCTTTGGAAACCCTATGGGGCAGTTCTACTCCATCCTGTAGGGTCACTATGAGTCGAAATTGACCGACTCGATGGCAACAGGTCGCTTCTCATACAAACTTCCTGAAAAAATTGTCTAACTTTTCTGTTTACACTTATTCTTTATTTAATTCTGAACCCATCAAAATCTGACTTCTGCCCCTTTTTACTCTGAAACTGGTTCTGCTAATGTCACCTAGGACATTCTTATTTCCAAATCCCATGACATTTTAAAAACATTTATTCTTGTGAATCTCTCTATTGCATTTGACACTCTTGAGCACACCCTACTTTATATATTATGTGAGTAATACATATTCATTATAAAAAGTCAAGGAAATTAAAATGCAATGAACATTTATATGTATATCATTTAATATTGTATTCTGTGAATTAACAATATATATATTTAGATAAAAATGCTTTCAAGATAGCCCTAGTAATTTGCAACAACCATTACAGTTTTCACCTGAAACTCTGTTGTGAGTGGTTTTTGAGTGATATTAAATATTCTTTCCAAACACAATTATCATGCAGTCATTGTATTTTTTTTCCTAATTTTTTAATCAATCCTTAGATTGATAGTTAGACTGCATCCAATTTCATTACTTTTAGAAATAATGAAGAAATTGATATTTTAGTTGGATTGTTTAACAGTGTAGTTAATAATCCCTTAGTATAAACAACCGAATTTGGAATTTACAGGTTAACATGTAAGCATGTTTTTAAGATATTTGTTATACTGTAAAACCTGTGAAAGCTGGAATCTGTATAAAGTAGAAAACTGTCAGAGAAGGAAAACTCAAATACTTCCACTAACAGAGAGTGATAGAAAAGTGGTGACTGCACCCTGTCAGAGGCCAGAAAACTTTCGAGACCCAGAAAAATAAGGCATCCCGTCGCGTTCCAGCTCTCACAGGTTTCACTGTATATTTTAAGTAATCCTCCAAATTTCACAATTTACAGAACTAGCAGATCTTCTGAGCCCTTGTTCCCAGAAATAATGAATGTATATATTTTCTTCAACTTGTTTTAAAACCTAGTGTGTAACTTATTTAAATTGGGTTATCTTTGACTATTGGTGAGATTCACATTTCATCATATATATTTTTTATTTTTAGTGATTTTGAAATTCATATCATTTGCTGCTGTTCAACTAGATTTTTCATGGGTGAGAGATGAAAAATTCATGCACCTATGTAACCATCACAGAAGAGTAGTACTTCATGCCCCTTTGCATGTTACAGCCCACGCCACTCCCAGACGCAGCCACTATTTTAATCTTTATTACCATAGGTTAGCTTAGTCTGTTTTTTAATAAGAGCTTTATTATGATATAATTCACATAGAATACAATTCATCAGTTTAAAGTGTACAATTCAACGGATTTTAATATATCCACAGATACGTGCAACCTGTACTACAGTCAATTTTAGAACATTTTCATCACCTCAGAAAGTAACTTCCGCACTCTTTAGTTATCACCTTCTTCACCTCCAACCCTAAACCTACCTACCAAAAAAAAAAAAACATTGCCATCGAGTCTATTTCGACTCATAGTGACCCTGTAGCCCTGAGCAATCACCAGTGTACTTCCTGTCTCTATAGATTTCCCTATCCTGGACATACCATACAAATGGAATCACATAATATATGGCCTTTTTTGTCTGGCTTCTTTCACTTAGCATCATCATTTTCTAAGTTCATCCATGTTGCAGCATATACCAGTATTTCATTCCTTTTTATGAGCTAATAATATTCTATTGTATGTATATACCACATCTTGTTTATCCATTCATTAGTTGATGGACATTGGGATAGTTTCCACATTTTGGCTATTATGAATAATACTTCTATAAGCATTCATGTACAAGTTTTTGTTTGAACACCTGCTTCCAATTCTTTTAGGTATAACCTAGGAATGAAATTACTGAGTCATATGGTAATTTTGTTTCACTTTTTGAGGAATCACCAAATTGTTTTGCACAGAAACGACACCATTTTACATTCCCACTGGCAAAGCACGAGGGTTCTAATTTTCTCCACATTCTTTCCATTACTTTTTATTTTCCGTCTTTTATTATTATTATTATTACAGACATCCTACTGGGTGTGAAGTGGTATCCCATTGTGATCGTATGATAATTGTGTATTTAATATCTTACCGGAAAATTTTAGAGTTGCCATCATATAATTGGTATTTAAAGCCGCCAGAGTGGTTGAGATCACCATGGGAGTAACCGTAGATAGAGAATATAAGAGAACTAAGGGTTGAAGAGAGAAATGAAAGGAATCATTAGAAGAAAACAGAGGAAAAGTGGCCAATAATTAAAATTAGTACAGTACTGAAGGCCAAATGAAGAAAAGGAAAAGAGAGTATTATGTCACATGCTGCTGAATAGTCAACTAAGGTGAGGACTGAGAGCCAACCATTGCACTCAGTAACATGGAAGTCATCGGTGAACTTGAGTTGCGGTGGGTACAAAAGCCTGATTGGGATGGGTTTAAGAGAGCATGTAAGGAGTGGAACTGGAGACAGCAGTATAGAAAATTCTTTCATTGAGTCTTATTTTAAAGGTAAGTAGAGAAATGGTAGAAGGGGGATTGGAAACAAGGAGTTTTATTTACTTACTTAAGATGGTAGATGTAACAGGGTGTTGGTAGGCCAATAGAAATCAAACAGTCAGTAGTGAGGGAAGAATTGTCTGAGAGAAGCCCTGGAGGGGGTAAGGTTGGAAAGTTCTAGTGTATAAATTGTCTTTAAAAACCAGCTGTTGTCGAGTTGATTACGACTCATGGCGACCCCATGTGTGCTAGAGTAGGACTGTGCCCCATAGGATTTTCAATGGCTGTGATCTTTTAGATGCAGATTGCCAGTCTTTCCTTCTGAGGTGCCTCTGGGTGGACTCCAGCTGCCAACCTTTCAGTTAGTAGCCAAGTACTTAACTATTTCTACCACCCTACCCTCCCTCTCCCCCCAAAAAAGTTGCTGTCCAGTCGATTCCGACTCATGGAGACCCCATGTGTTACAGAGTAGAACTGTGCTCCATAGGGTTTTCAATGGCTGTGACCTTTTGGAAGTAGATTGCCAGAACTTTCTTCCAAGGTGCATCTGAGTGGATTCTAACCTTTCAGTTAGTAGCTGAGCACTTAACTGTTTCTGTGCCCAAAGATTCCTTTGTATCACCCAGGGACCCCAACTGCCTTTGGATAATGGTGTTTGTAATTTATCTACTTCACAGGAAGGAAAGCAGAGGGTGTAGGTACAGAAGATGGTAGGTGGGTGGACCTGGTGATAGTATTCTGTGAATCTTCTCTGATTATGTTCATAAACATGAGGCAAATATCTGACTTCATAGATTTCCAAATATGTCCAAATTATCTTTTATTGAATATTCCATCTTTTAACCATTGAAGTGGTATAAAATTTATAGTACAAATTTCATCATTTATTGTTTCTAGTCTTCTAATTATTCCTCTTTATTTATTTGAGATTTCCATCCCCTTTAATACTTGACTTATATGTTGTATCTTCATAGAATATTTTAACATATATAACAGGGCAAGTTCCCCCCTCATTATTCTTACTTTAAATATTTTATTTTTCATTCTTAAATATTTATAAGTTTAAATGAACTTTATAAGTTTCTAAAATCCCTTTGGGAGTTTTATTTGACTTATACTAAAAGCAGAGATCATTATAGAAAAAAATTGGCATTAACATATTGATTTTTTCCTATCAAGGGATTCTCTGTATCATTTAGTTAAATCTTCTTGTTTTTTTCATACACATCATATGCGATTTGCAATGTATATGTATAGGTATTTTATATGTCACTAACTATTGGCTAATATACACTGTTGATACATAGAAAAATATTGATTGTAAACATTTCTTTCATCAATATACACATAATTGGATGCTCTGATCATTAGATTTTAGGTCAGTCTCCTGGGAGACTAGCCCATCATCTGAAAATTATCATAATTATACTCCCACATTTCCAATAACCATAACAGTTCTTTCTGTGTCAAATCTAATTGCATTTACTTGAACTTCTGCAAAAAAAGGTTACTTAATAACTTGAGTGAAAATCATTTTTGCTAACTATGACATATGCATACTAATAAGGATTTGGGTAGTAGCTTGACAATGGATAATTTTTAATGTATAAGGAAAAAGTAAGTTTGAGACATATATGCTGGAGTTTAGCAAATAATTTTTCAGCATTGGTGAGAAAAGTATATTTTTCCTTCTAACCTTGTGATGTAATAAATTTAGTTATAATATTTAAATCATATAAATTAGATAGTTAAGCAATAATTTTATCAATGCAGATATTATTTAAATATTATAACTATATTAATTTATGATATCATTAGGTTAGAAGGGAAAATATGCTTCTTTCAAAAATGTTGAAAACTTATTTGCAATTCATGAAATGATCCATACTTGATGATAATGACCTTTAAAATATACTGCTATTTCATGTATTAGTACTTTATTTTAGAATTTTCACATTAATATTTCTAAATGATTTTGTTCCAAATTTTTCTATTCTGAATTATAATTACAGGATCTGTTATGAGTAGTTTAGATGCTTTGTAAAACTAGATGGGAGGGTTTTGATTATTTTTTCAATTCCTGAAAAGACTTTATATAGAATAGAGTATAACTAGATCCTGTAAATATTAAAAGCCTTCCTTATAAAACATGTGCATGCAAGTCCTCTCTAAAAGGACCATATTTCACCCTGGTTGTTAGGGTTTTCAAATTTCCTTAAGCAAATTTTAGTAATATATATTTCCCTAGAAAGACACATATGCACACATACATACATACACACACAGTTTTATTTTTAAATGATTATTATGCATCTCTTTTAAAGCATCACAATTTTTATTTTGTAAAAATAATGCATGCCTATTATAAGTAATTTAAGTAAAGTGGAAAAAATACAAAATGAAATTTAAAGAGGAATAAGTCCAAATTTTAACACCAACACAGCCACACTATTATTTTTATCATTAAAAATTCCAGACACACACCACACACACACACACAGAGCATGATGGATGGATGGATGGATGGATGGATGGTTTGATCGATTTAAGAAAGAAAGGAAGGGAAGATTATAAAGAGTAGAATACATATTTTAATAGAAGTGTTAATTGTAGTCATATTTTTATATATAGAATTAAGAAAGCAAAACAAAACTAAAGAAATTGATCAACTTCCAGATATACATTTCCCACAATATTTTTCTAACATGTTAATTTCTGACACTAGCAATTGTATCCTGCCGTGGAAGGTGAAGATGGTAACACTCTCCCACTTCCTCCCGCATTCAATTTGTTAAGTTACACCATTATTTTATACCGTCAAGATTTTAGACATTATATTACAGTAGTATAGCTATGATTTCTGTACCAAAACCAAACCTGTTGTCATCGAGTTGATTCTGACTCAAAGTGACACTGTAGGACAGAATAAAACTGCCCCATAGAGTTTCCAAGGCTGTGTAAATCTTTACAGAAGCAGACTGCCGTGTCTTTCTCTCAAGGAGCAGCAGGTGGGTACCAACTACTGATCGTTGGGTTAGCAGCAGAGCACTTAACCATCGTGCCACCAGGGTTTCCTTGTTATGATTTCTATAGTTGTATATTTACTCTATGTTTCAATCAATGCTCTGTTGCTTACTATTCTTCTTCATTACTGAAGTCTTTATTTCATTAATCTCTTATTTGGCTGAATTTCATCTCCTGGTGTCTGTGTGTTTTATGGTGACTGGTCTTCCCTGTATTCTCTACATTCTTCGGGTGACACAGAATTTTCTTGTTGGCTTTTTACTTGCTTGGGTAGAAATGACTTGGGCTTATTTTCTTTTCTCAGATGAGAGAAGGCAAAAGTAAGAAGTTAAGAATGCAAATTTGGATTTTGTTTTCCTACCAATTAGGGAATATTAATAAAAATCCTGAAGAATTGATGCCTTTGAATTACGGTGTTGGCAAAGAGTACTGAATATACGGCTGGTAAGGGCACAGTTCATTGCTCTGGCAAGCGACGTTGCGCAGCCGCAGCTATAGGTGATCACTGCTGTTACGTGAGCCTATTCACAGGTCAGTCAGAGTTCGCTATTTCTGCTCCATGCTTGACCTCGCTCACAGTAACATGAACTGTGCCTATGGAAGATGTGAGCAACGCTTGGCAATTGAGAACACTCAGTAGTCAGAAATCTGAAAGAGCTGGTTAAACTGCATCGAGCTCTGAACAGAGTTTCATGTGAATGGAAATTTGTCAGGTGAGTGTAAACATTTTAAACTTACATTATTCACATTTTTTAAGTATGATATTTAAATTCAAGGAATAGAAAATAGCGTATAATTTTTGGGTGATTACATTCTTGTATTCAATTTCAATTTAAATGTACTATCACACATTGTACTTATATTTATCTCACAACTCGAAATGTTCACAAACATCAGCAACTAGCGGGAAGAAAAAAAATTGTGGGTGTGAAAATTAATGTTTAAATTGTGATATACTGTTATTTCACTGAAAACAACTTGATGGTTCACTATGTATGAAGTGAGATTTTTCTTCAAAAGGTGCTGGAAAAATGCACGAGAATGTTGTAAAGTGGGACTTAGAATGGAAGAAATAGGCAAACCCTTAGAATGTAAAATTGAAGTTATTATGGTTTTTCTAATACACGAGAATACCTCATAGATATTGCGAGTTTGGTTCCAGAGCACTGCAATGAAGCAAATATCACAATAAAAACAAGTCATATGAATTTTTTGGTTTCCAAGTGCATGTAGAAGTTATATTTACATGTACTGTAGTCTATTAAGTGTGCAATAGCATTATGTCTAAAAAAACAATGTACATACCTTAATTTAAAAATACTTTATTGCTAAAAATGCTAACGATCATCTGCGCCTTCAGCGAGTCATAATCTTTTACTGGTGGAGGAGCTTGCCTTGATGTTGATGGCTGCTGACTGATCAGGGTGGTGGTTGCTGAAGGTTGGAGTGGCTGTGGCAATTTCTTAAAATAAGACAAAGAAGTTCACTGCATCGACTGACTCTTCCTTTCACGAAAAATTTCTTTGTAGCATGTGGTACTGTTTGACAGCATTTTACCCACAGTAGGACTTCCAAAATTGACGTCAATCCTCGCAAACCCTCCTGCTGCTTTATCAGCTAAGTTTAAGTAATATTATAAATCCTTTGTTGTCATTTCAACAATGTTCACAGCATCTTCAAGAGTAGATTCCATTTCAAGAAACCACTTTCTTAGTTTATCCATTAGAAGCAACGCCTCATCTGTTAAAGTGTTATCATGAGATTGCAGCAATTCAGTCACATCTTCAGGCTCCACTTCTAATTCTAGTTCTCTTGCTATTTTCACCACATCTGCAGTTACTTCCTGAAGTTTTGAACTCCTCAAAGTCATCCGTGAGGGTTGGAATCAACATCTTCCAAACTCCTATTAATGTTGATATTTTGGCCTCCTCCCATGAATCATGAATGTTTTTAATGGCATCTAGAACGGTGAATCCTTTCCAAAAGGATTTTAATTTACTTTGCCCAGATCCATCAGAGGAATCACTATCTATGGCAGCTATAGCCTTACGAAATGTATTTCTTAAATACTGAGACTTGAAAGTTGAAATTACTCATTGATCCATGGGCACCAGAATGGATGTTGTGTTAGCAGGCGTGAAAACAACGTTAATCTCCTTGTATATCTCCATCAGAACTCTTGGGTGACCAGGTGCATTGTCAATGAACAGTAATATTTTGAAAGAAATCTTTTTTCCTGAGCAGTAGATCTCAGCAATGGGCTTAAAATATTCAGTAAACCATGTTGTAAACAAATGTGCTCTCATCCAGGCTTTGTTGTTCCATTATAGAGCACAGACAGAGTAGATTTAGCATAATTCTTAAGGGCCCTAGGATTTTCAGAATGGTAAGTGAGCACTGGCTTCAACTAAAAGTCACCAGCTGCATTATCCCCTAACAAGAGAGTTGCCTGTCCTTTGAAGCTTTGAAGCCAGGCATTGACTTTTCCTCTCTAGCTGTGAAAGCCCTAGACAGCATCTTCTTCCAATATAAGACTGTTTTGTCTACATTGAAAATCTGTTTTTTAGCATAGCCACCTTCATTGATTATCTTAGCTAGATCTTCTGGATAACTTGCTGCAGCTTCTATATCAGCACTTGCTGCTTCTTCACCTTGCACTTTTACGTTATGGAGACAGCATCTTCCCTTAAACCTCACAAACCTCTGCTAACTTCAAACTTTTCTTCTGCACCTTCTTCATCTCAGAGAGTTAGGGCCTTGCTCTGGATTAGGCTTTGGCTTAAGGGAATGTTGTGGTTGGTTTCATCTTCTATCCAGACCACTAAAATTTCTCCATATCAGCAATAAAGTTGTTTAGCTTTCTTATCATTCGTGTGTTCACTGGAGTAGCACTTTTAATTTCCTCAAGAACTTTTCCTTTGCATTCATAGCTTGGCTCACTGTTTGGCACAAGAGGCTTAGCTTTCGGCCTACCTCAGCTTTTGACGTGCCTTCCTCACTAAGCTTAATCATTTCTGGCTTTTAATTTAAAGTGAGAGATGTGCAACTCTTCCTTTCACTTGAATGCTTAGAGGCCATTGTAGGGTTATTAACTGGCCTAATTTCAATATTGTTCTGTCTCAGGGAATAGGGAGGCCTGAAGAGAAGGAGAGAGACAGGGGAACGGCCAGTTGGTGGAGCAGTCAGAATACACACATTTATCAGTTAAGTTTGTCGTGTTATATGGGCGTGGTTTGTGACGCCCCAGAGCAATTACAATAGTAACATCAAAGATCATTGATCACAGATCACCATAACAGATATAATAATAATGAAAAAGTTTGAAATATTGTGAGTATTGTCAAAACGTGACACAGAGACATGAAGCGAGCACATGCTATTAGAAAAATGGCACGGAAAGACTTGCCCGACACAGAGTTGCCACAAACCTTGAATTTGTAAAAAAAATATAATAAAATGAAGTGCGATAAAATGAGATATGCCTGTACTGACAATACATGGCTAGAAGCGTTTTAATATGTACTAGCTCTGATTCATTTCTAAAAATGTATTTATGCATTCTGTTCTCTTCATATTATCAAAGTCTAAGCAGATTTGTTTTTACTGTAACGTAATATACCTACTGTCATGGATTGAATTGTGTCCCCCAAAATATCTGTCAAATCGGCTAGGCCATTATTCCCAGTATTGTGTGATTGTCCACCATTTTGTCATCTGATGTAATTTTCCTATGTGTTGTAAATCCTACCTCTGTGGTGTTAATGAGGCAGAATTAGAGGCAGTTATGATGAGGCAGGACTCAATCTACAAGATTAGGTTGTGTCTTAAATCAATCTCTTCTGAGATATAAAAGAGTGAATTGAGCAGAGAGTTAGGGGGACCTTATACCATCAAAAAACAAGAGCCAGGAGAATAGTGTGTCCTTTGGCCCCAGGTTCTCTGCTCTGAGGAGCTCCTCGACCAGGGAATATTGATGACAAGGACCTTCCCCAGAGGCAAAAGAGAGAGAAAGCCTTCCCCTGGAGTTGGCACCCTGAATTCAGACTTCTAGCCTCCTAGACTGTGAGAGAATAAATTTCTCTTTGTTAAAGCCACCCACTTGTTGTATTTCTGCTATAGCAGCACTAGATGACTAAGATACCAGCTCCAAAAAGTCAAACCCATTGCCATCGAGTCGATTCAGACTCATAGCAACCCTACAGGACAGGGTAGAACTGCCCCATAGGGTTTCCAAGGAGCAGCTTGTGGATGAGAACTGCCAACCTTCTGGTTAGCAGCTGAACACTTAACTGCTGTGCCAACCAGGGCTCCGTAATGTAATATAGTGATTATAAAATATGCCCTAATGTTAATATTATTTCTTATACCTTGAATTCTAGTATGGGACTAGCCAGAGAAAATCCACTTCGAGAATTTTACAAGTATGAAAAGATTGAAAATAAAAGCACTTGTAAAATTTGCAACACAGATACAGTTGGAGACCATGCATGAATTTACAGAGGCATCTGAAGTGTCACCACACAAATAAATGCAATGCAATGCAAAGCAAGAAGACATAGAAGATTGAAGAAAGTGTCAGAAGTATTCTGAATAAGCAACAACAATGAAGAAAAAAAAAACTTTAGCCCCATTTGCCATTCCAGAATGCCTTAAGGTGAAATTAGATAAGCAATTGTCCATGCATGTGATGAGTTAGCTACTGTTAACAGGGGTTGTTCACTGGAGTTAATTGAATATGCAGGATTACATAAAATTTTAAATCCAATTATTGCTGCAATTGGTCAAAAATTTTCAATCAACTCAGAGAATTTTAGAGAAATGATACCTCACTTGTCCATAAAACTTAGCTCCAAAATTAGTAGTAATGAAGAAAAATGAATATTCCCTTTGAAAGTGGATGTTGCCGGTAGATTGAGTCAGTCAATTCTAAGAATTAACACTCAGTTTGAATCAAATGGTAAGATACATCTGCTGACACGGAATGAAGGAATTAAAAGAAAAACACACGTCTGTACATAAAAGAAAATACTGTGTATCAAATTTTAGAGAAGTAAAACACTGATTTACAACAGATTTATTCTGTAACCATGGATAATGGCTCTAATATGATTAAATTTGTTGATTTGCTCAGAAATGATAGTGAAATCGAATGGCAAATGTCAGGGCAAAATGACAATTTTGAAGACTCTGACTTGCAGACATTAACCATTGCAGAGTGTGGTGAAAGACCCAAAGTTTATAAGAAAAGATTGACTGGTATAAAGTGTGCTGCACACACACTTTTTAAAGATGCAATAAAAGATGCTGAACTGGAAGAATTTTTCGGAGAATGTTGTGAACTCATTCAAATACTTGATACTCTGACATTGTCTACCAAATTTTCGGATAATAATCTAAGGAAACTTGTACTGGATTGCCCAACAAGATGGAACAGTATATACATCATGTTAGAAGTCTTACTTCTTGTCATTGTTAAGTGCTTGTCTAGTCGATTCCGACTCATAGCTACTCATAGTACAACAGAACTAAACACTGCCGGGTCCTGTGCCATCCTCACAATTGTTGTTATGTTTGAGCCCATTGTTGCAGCCTCTGTGTCAATCCATCTTGTTGAGGGTCTTCCTCTTTTTTGCTGACCCTCTACTTTACCAAGGATGATGTCCTTCTCCAGGGACTGGTCCCTCCTGATAACATGTCCAAAGTACATGAGACGAAGTCTTGCCATCCTCACTTCCAAGGAGCATTCTGTCTGTACTTCTTCCAAGACAGATTTGTTTGCTGCTGCTTCCATGGGTGTTGATTGTGGATCCAAGTAAAATGAAGTCCTTGGCAACTTCAGTATTTTATCTGTTTATCATGATTTTTGCTTATATGTTGCAAAAATCCCTGTGATGTATTAGCTGAGAATAATATGAAATATTACTTTTCTAATGACAAATAGACATATGTCAATTAATTTTGGATACTTTAAAACCTTTAAAGAAAGTTACAGTAAGATTGCAAAGTGAACAATTAACCATGAGTGATGTTTTTGGTATGTGGGTGGAAACTAAGCTGAAATTAAGAACTCTTAATAATACATTTGGAAACACATTGATTGAAAAATTTAATGTCAGGGAAAAAACTTATTGAAAATGATAGCATACTAGGAGCAGTTTATCTAGATCTTTCTTATCAAATTCTAATTAGTTCTGAACTTAAGGTGAAGGCCATATTACATTTAAAAAGCATTTGGAAAATGACAGAAAATCTGAAAATGAGCAATACTGAAAGTGAAACAAAGGGAAGCAATTCAGGGAATACTCTCGTTTCAAATGATGATGTCGATGAGATGGAATTATTTCTCAGAACGAAGGGAAAAAAGTTAATTTGAGATCAAACGACTGTACTGTTAATATTGACTCTATCTTAAGCTTTGATGATGTACAAATTGTTGAGAGAAAAAAATGTATTCTTGAATTTTGGGAAGAAGATCATGAATAATATCCCCAGTTATATGAATTGCTGTGGTAGTCTTGGGTGCACCAGCTACTCAGGTCATTGTTGAGAGAGCTTTCTCAGGTTTGAAATTCATCTTGCAAGACAACAGGGATAGCTGAATTGAAAAAACATTAGAGGGCACTCTTTTAATCAGGGGTAATTATGGTTTATTGCAATAATGTTTTCTAAATGAACTGTAAAATTGTGTATGAATTAAATCTATATTTGTAATAAAATATTTATTTCCTGTAATGTTATGGCAATTCTTCAGCTTAGAATTGGGATGAATAATAAAGTATTAAATATTTTATTGTGCTTTGCCTTTACGTATTGATGTATTAGGTATGATAGTACACTTTGTATTTCTAGTATTTCTTGAATAAATTCTTAGTAATTTTATGTGACTATTGTTAGTAGTGAAATGTCACTTATATCAAAATTAAGTTTGTTTTCAGTGTATTTTATGGTATTAAATTGAGAATTTCCTACTAAAAATTATTTTGAATCTTCAAGTTAATATTTATGCAGTAAATTAGGACTGTTTTTATCACAATACCATTTTTAAACTGACTCAGTTCTGTAGTGAATTTTAGTATATTTAAAAAGATACATTTTTTAAAAAATAATATGTTCTACATTGTGTTTTTCTTTGTATTAAAATGTTTTGAGATAGTGATTAAAATTGAACATCATTGTCACTTTAGATTTAATTATTAATGAATGTGTAGAAAGAAATAGTTTAATATTGCTACTTTCAAAACTAATTACAAAATATTGGGATGAACAAAATTCAAATTAATATAAAAATGCAATATTATTTGCAATATAAGAACAAATTTGGTAGCCATATTTCTTCAGATGAAATTGCTCCAGGTTATCCATTTGCAGAACATGAATTTGAGATAAACTAAAAAAAAAACAAAAAACAAAAACTTGTTGCCATCTAGTCGATTCTGACTCAGTGACCCTGTAGGACACAGTAGAAATGTCCCATAGAGTAAAACACAGGTTCGAACTGGTTCAGTGATGGTCAATGAAGCAAAATCAGAACTGAATCAAATTTTAAAATTTTGCTGAACTGAAATGGAAAAATTTACGGTTCAAAGCCTGGTTTTATTCACTGTCTTGTTACAATTTTTTAAAATATTCTGCATCTTTTATTTCAATAATTTTATGATATTTTCACCCAGGTATTTAAGCATGCTTACAACTATTACTTAAATATAAAGTTACGTTGAGATTATTTTCATACTAGAGAGTAAATCCCTTGGTTATTTATTTTCATCAGTTTTACTAGATTGTGTATAATATGCCTCCAGTATTACTGTATATCTGAAAATACCAAGCTATTGTATTCACTGTGACAATAATTTGAATTTTTGGATAACACATTTTTTCCCCACAAAATTCTATAAAACTTTCTTCATTGACGTCTAAACTTTTATACAGTGGAGAAGGTAGCTGTCAGCCTATAGGTAATTTATTAACCTTCTTTTGTTTAATTTCTGTTGGGTAGACAATTGGAGGTTCTATTAAGTCTTCAAAAGTTCTCTAGATTATTAATCGTTGATGCTTTAACAAAAGCGCCTATTACTTTTTATAACGTGAGTTTCATACCCTCTCCTAAATTCTGCCAGTTCCCTATGTAAAAGCAGGAACTTTTCTTATTATCATCCTAATCTTTTACCTATTTTGTAATATTTTCTTTAATGTTATCAGGACTGCAAAGCAGACTCTACTTCAAATCAATTTCTATTTTCTGTAGTAAAATATGTTACAATGTTAATATGGAAATATACATATGTTGTTGTTATTTGCTGTCCTCGAACCGGTTCTGACTCCTGGCAACCTTAAGAATAACAGAATGAAATATTGTCCAGTCTTGTGCCATTTTCAGGAGCCCTGGTGATGCAGTGGTTAAGCGCTCAGCTGGTAACCAAAAGATCGTCAGACTGAATCCACCAGCCACTCTGCGGGAGAAAGATGTGGCAGTTGGCTTCTGTAAAGATTTACAGCCTTGGAAACCCTATGGGGCAATTCTACTCTGTCCTTTAAGGTCATTATGAGTCAAAATTGACATGAAGTCAACCTGTTTGGATTTTTTGGATTGGTATGTGTGTGAAGGAGCCCTGGTGGCACAGTGGTTAAACGATCGGCTGGTGGACAGTTCGAACCCACCAGCTGCTCTGAGGGAAAAAGATGCAGCAGTCTGCTTCCATAAAGACTTACAGTTTTGGAAACCCTGTGGGGTAGTTCTACTCTGTCCTGTAGGGTCACTATGAGTTGGAATCAGCTCAATGGCAATGGATGTGTATGTGCGTGTACGTATACAAACACAATTTTCTCTATGACACACATATTCCTTTCTTGCTCAATTTTTGATTTCTCTCTCCCTCTCTCTAATGAGCCTGGTACTGTCTCAAAAATAGTGTGGAGAAATTTTCCTTCCAGCACTTCCCTATACCCCATAATGCTGTTATAATCTTGTTCTCTTATCTTAAACTGAAATATAGAGTAAGTTTACAATACCAACACAAAAATCTAGGAAGAGGGCTAGTAAAATGCTCAACAATTAAATACTACCTGGGCAGATTCATTTAGGCATAGGATGAAGACACTGTATCAGGTATCCATTCAATGAGTGTGTGCCTCAAAGTGAGTGAAATGGGCTATGAGAGACTTGAATCTGCATTTTCCACAGGTCGCCTCAGCAAGCCAATATCTCATTCAGGGCTGAGCGTGATTTCTAGTGTTTAGAGATACTCAACAAGATCCCAAAATGAAAGCCAACTAATTCATTGGGTGTTCAGCTGAAGAAAGAATGATCCATTCCACCTAGATATGAAAATCTGGCTGTGGAAAATTATTGCACTGAAACAAAGTGTAGTTTTCTCCTACATGATGCCTTTCTAACTTTTTTTTTTCCACTCACATATTTTCCCATTACATGCTGACTTTAAAAATGGAAATTATGGTAAAATGCTCCCCCTTAAACTTTGTTTTGGTCTTTAAAAATGTGTTTGTTCAACTTATTCTCATATGTTTCTTTTTAAGTTGAGAAATTGATGAGCCAATCATTATAGTGCATGTTTAAATGATACTGCACAGTGATGCAAATGCACAGTCTTATTTCCTGGAACTTGAATTTTTTGTGTTATTTTAGGTAATTACTGAAGCTTTTTTTTTTTTAATCATGATTATTCTAGTATCTAGTTAACTCCTCCAGTTTTCTTGTATTTAATAAAAGTCTTCAGCTACTCAGGCAGCCACTTGCCTATACTATCTTCCTTTTTACATGGAAAGAAGGATGAGAAGGTACAGTCTCAGACTTCTGGGAAGGATAGAAGCATGAGCACCATACTGAACACCTCCCTGCAGATAGTCTTCCGGACTTAACACATGGCGCATGTGTGCGCGCGCGCACACACACACACACACACACACACACACACACACACACCTAAAAACAACCAACAACACAACAAACTAAAAACAAAACAAACAAAAAAGTGTTGGAAATTAAAGAAAACATTGCCCATATACAGAAGGAGAAATGTAAGATAGCACAGCTCCACTGAAATATGAGTGTCCAAAATGTGATTCCCCATTAACTATATGCAAATATTTAAAACGTGCTACCCCTCACTGCTTTAATGTTGACTCTGCATGTCTTAGAAGAACCAATTTAGCTCACAGAGCTTATTCACTTCCCATTAGTTTTGTGTCCTATAAATTATAATATGATTCTGGTAAAAGAACGTTTGAAGTGATTCGTGATCTTTAAATTCTTCAAGTGTTACTATAGAAAATGGTCATTTCTACCTTCATTACATACTATATAGTAAGTTACTGGAATTTACTCTTTAGTTTTTTAGTGTTCCATTGCCTAACAAGACCCCAACAACATGGTAGGCATAATTATATAAAGAAGAAAGACCTAGTATGGAATCTCAATAGCTGTGAGATTGAGGGTGTGTTACTTAATCTCTTTTAGTCCTATCTTCTTCATGTGGGAAATGACAATGATAGCAAAACTAGCATCATATCATTACTAAAAGCTCTAAAAGAGATAAATAATGCAAGTCTACAGAATGTCTAGTATTCAAGAAATACTGAAAAATGGCAGCTATTACTCTTGACCATTGGCTGATGAAAGGATGAATGGATGAAGGAATAAACAAAAGTACAAGACAGATACAATCACACTATGGCACTAATCTTTTGCTATTCTGAAAGAACTAGCATGCTATGTTTGCAAACCTCATCAGAAAAAAATAACCACATTGCTCAAAAAATATAGCTCATTATGGTGATATTGCGGCTGTATTAATTCTGAAAGCAATTATAAAACTTTTTAGACCAACACAGCTTTAATATGCTAGATATGTGCCCTGTTCTGTAGAATGACTGTGGAAGATTTGAATGCATACTGAATGATAGGTGCTCCTTATTAAGTTTGAGCAAATGATAGATCTGACATTTGCAGTGGATAAGTAGTAAAGAATTCTATACTGAAACACAGCCCAGAATGTGTACATTAAAAATGATATATTGTTTTCTCACTATAATAATAAGCATAGGCTCAGTGATTTAAAGATGGGTGGGGGGAGTTGAACAAATAGCAACTATCTTCATATACCAATCTGCCTAATTAGGCACTTACAGTTAAATTCCAGTCATGGATTTTTTTTTTTTTTACCTTTGGTTAGATACAAGTAGATCAATTAAGGAGCCCTGGTGGCACAATGGTTAAGAGCTCGGGTGCTAATCAAAAGGTCAGCAATACGATTCCACCAGTTGCTCCTTAGAAACCCTATGGGACAGTGTCTTAGTTATCTAGTTCTGCTGTAACAGAAATACCATAAATTGATGGCTTTAACAAACAGAAGTTTGTTCTCTAACAGTTTAGGAGGCTAGAAGTCTGAATTCAGGCCACCAGCTCCAGGGGAAGGCCTTCTCTCTCTTTGGGCTCTGGTGGAAGATCCTTGTTATCAATCTTCTCCTTGTCTAGGAGCTTCTCATCTCAGGGATCCCAAGTCCAAAAGATGTGCATGCTCCTGGCTCTTCTTGCTTGGTGGTAAGGAGGTTCCCCTGTCTCTCTGCTTGATTCTCTCTTTTATATCTCAAAAGGGATTGACTCAAGATACAATCTAATCCTGTAGAGTGAGTCCTGCCTCATTAACATAACTGCCTCTAATCCAGCCTCATTAACATCATAAGGGTAGGATTTACAACACACAGGCAAATCACATCAGATGACAAAATGGTGGATAGTCACACAATACCGGGAATCAGGGCCTAGCCAAATTGATACGCATATTTTTGGAGGACACAATTCAATCCATGACAGGTAGTTCTACTCTGTCCTATAGGGTTGCTATGAGTAGGTATCAACTCAATGGCCATGGGTTTGGTCTGGTTAGGGCTATTAAAAGGAAGCCCTGGTTGCACAATGGTTATGTGCTCAGCTGCTAAACGAAAGATCAGCAGTTTGAACCCACCACTGGCTATGTGGGAGAAAAGACCTGTCACTAGTAAAGATTACAGTCTAGGAAACCCGATGGGGCAGTTCTACTCTGTCCTATGTGGTCACTATGAGTTGAAATCAACTCGAGGGCACACAGCAAAAAGCTCTTTAAATAATATAAAACTATAGTTTTATTTGGAAACCCTGGTGGCGTAGTGGTTAAGACCTATGGCTGCTAACCAAAAGGTCAGCAGTTTGAATCCACCAGGCATTCCTTGGAAACCCTGTGGGGCAGTTCTACTCTGTCCTATAGGGTCATTATGAGTTGGAATCGACTCAACGGCAATGTTTTTTTTTTTTCCTTTGGTATAGTTTTATTTAAGGCAAGATATCCGCCTGCCTTTTTTTTTTTTTAATCCTTCTGATACCCAGGTCATTATCAATACCAATTAAATTGGAAGTTTCCAAGTGGGAGTCAGGAATCAGTATTTAATTTTTTTTTTTTTTAGATTTAAAGTGTCTTATTTAAAAAATAAAACAAAAATATAATTTGAACTTTGGGGCAATTAAAAGAATTGTTTCATTTTCTAAGACTTGACACTAAAAAGAACAAAAAGCAAGTATAAGATCATTATTCTATAATTGCTCTATTTTGTTCTTTTCACTCTAAGAATGGAATCTTTTTCAGAGACAGATAGATAGCTTGTCAAATTTATACTTAAGATATTTAGCTATACTTGACCAGAGGTTTCAGAGGCTAGTCTAAACTTCTTATGTTAAATATTAACATTTTCCCAATAGTAAGTACTCTTAAGTCACATCTCATTTATCTCCCTCCTTAAGAACTGCATAGTCTTATTTTAAATAGTTTACAAACCTGTAATAAATCATAGAGTTTGCTAAGAGTAGAGGTACTCTGATTAACATGCATTCGAAATGGTGTGGCCAGTGGAAAAGCAAGCATTATTAAATATGAATGCAATCCTTACCAACACACAGTGAACCATTTTTTCCCAGTAAAAAAAAAAAAAAACTCATCCAAAAAAGGTCTCCTTCTATAAAGATTTCTCATTTCCAAATCACAGTGAAAGGAACTTGAGTAATTTACCAATTTTGTTTTCTACAATATGCCTTAGAGATACCTCACTAAAAATTGGTATCTGACACAACAGAACGACACTTGTAGAATGTAATACTGTAATGACAGTACTGAGATTGATTGCTACGGACATATCAAACTCTTTGAGTATTAAATGGTTACATCTGAATTACTTATGTAGAACACTGGTCCAATAACATAAAAATGGAGAACAGCAGCTGGAAATGTATCTCACTCACTGTTCAGAGATAAAAGGGTTAACTATTCTTTCCATTATTTTCTGTTGTTAAGTCTTTTTCATGTTGAAACATGAAGGTAATTAAATTCTTGTATTTTTCCAAGCTACTGTATGAACAGGATGTTGAAGGCCATCACTATACAGCATTCTGCAACATAAAGACTCTTCCATTCACCAATTCTTGTACACACCCAAAATATACCCAACAGTTCAGTTTTATTTCTGTCCAGAACACTGAGTGTCAAGGATCGGATATAAGCACAGGTACATATAAGCAGCAAGATTACAGTCAACAGACTCTGAAAATTGAAAATGGCAGACATAGGAAGGCTGGGGAAAGGAAGAATCAGTATATATTTGAAAACCAGGGGTCAGACTTAGTGTGATGGTTGATTTTATGTGTCAACATGGCTAGGCTGTGATTCCCTGTGGTTTGGCAGGATCTTAGACTGATTGCTATTCCATACTGTAATGTAACGTAATAACATGCCTCCAGAATATAAATGGATATTCTGGTAGACCTCTTTCTCTCTCACCTCTGCACTCTTCTTGCTGCCTGACCTATGGATCTTGGGATGTAAACCCGCCATCTGACCTACAAATTTGGGATTTGTCAGTGCCCTTAATTGTGTGAGCCATTTCCTTGAAGTAACTCTGTCTGTCTCTCTATATATATCCACACACACAAATATATCACTGATTCTGTTTCTCTAGAGAACCATAAAACACTTATAAGGAATGAGAATGGCATCAAACGCAACACACCTGTTGTAGTTATCTGGTGCTGCTATAACAGAAATACCACAAGTGGGTGGCTTTAATAAACAGAAGTTTATTTTCTCACAGTTTAGGAGACTAGAAGTCTGAATTCAGAGTGCTGGCTCTAGGGGAAGGCATTCTCACTCTGTTGGCTCTGGGTAAACGTTCTTGTGATCAATTTTCTCCTGGTCTAGGGGCATCTCATCACAGAGACCCTGGGTCCAAAGGACATGCTCCGCTCCTGGCTCTTCTTGCTTGGTGGTAACGAGGCACCTCTACTCTCTGTTCGTTTCTCTCTTTTATATCTCAAACAAGATTGATTTAAAACACAACCTAATCCTGTAGATTGAGTCCTGCCTCATTAACATAACATAACTTCCTCTAATCCTGCCTCATTAACATCATAGAGGTTAGGATTTACAACACATAAGATAATCACATCAATCACAAAATGGTGGACAACCACATAATACTGGGAATCATGGCCTAGCCAAGTTGACACACATTTTGGGGGGACACAATTCAATCCATAACAACACTAGAGCTACTTCTTTTCAAATTAACACTTCGTTTCCTCATCTACAAAATAAGCAAAATTATTGTCTTGCAAAATTGTTTGGAGATTAAAGTAGAATAGGAGGTGAAACAATATATAAATTTAAATTATTAATATTTTAATTCTAACTTGTTGACTTCCATAATACTTGTGATCTGTATCATGTTTATCAGCCTCACTGCAAGTTTCTCTCTCTCTGTTTTTTGGGGAAGGACAAAATATTTTCCAAATAAGGTGACATAACATCCTGATTTTCCTAGAACTAGGAGCCTTCCCAGGATGTGAGACTTTTTAGTGGTGCACCCTATGCCAAATGTCTATTGAATCTAAGGCAATTCATTTTTTATTCTTGTTGTTACACTGACCTTCAAAACACTTTATTTTGCAAGTTTGAAGGTTGAATTACCTACAGCGTTTGGATGAACTGTTACAAATTATAAAGATATTTTTAGATGTTTAAGTGAGTTCTGAGACAGCTGGTTGTAAAGAAATCAGAAAATAAAGGACAGTGAAGATAATGTAAGAAGGATATGATTTTAAAGGATTTTGTCAAACTGGAACAGCCAGCCAGCACCAAGCCTATTTCTAGCTCTGTTATGTTTTCGCTCAACACTAGCATGGTGATTGCTTTTCAGCTACTGTTAGACCTCCTATGTTTCCCACTAGTCTCTCCACACCATTCCCCCAGCACAGATTATGTCCCTTCGTGGCCTCTAATATGAAGAAAACTGCTTCTGTTGAAATGTCTTCCTTCATTTCACTGCCTTATCAATTCTTTGAAAACGCTGAATGCTTATGGTGTCCTTTGTAACAGGATGGATCATTGTCACTATCACTTTTTATCTTATTTCATGAATGTTACTTAGTGCAGTATGATAATTTGGGATACAGTTATTATTCAAAACTTCATTTAAGATCCAGGATACTGAATCCATGGTGACTAACATAACAGTTGGTGGTGATAGAATTTGAGATTTGACTTCTAAAAACTTTCTAGATGAAGTGACTTTATAATTTCAGAAGAATGTGGCAGCCATAACTCAATATATCTACATCTGAAACCAAAAGTGTCCATATAATCTATTGATTTAATAGCCACGGTACATAAAAGCACAGAATACACTACAGCCTTTCTGGAAATGCCAAGGGGATTTTTTAAGGATCCCATAGCAAAGAAATGCTATTATAATTTGTTGCATGATAATTTGATAACCATGCTTTGTATGATCAGAAAAATAATACAGAAAATAGTTGTGAAACATCAACAACAATTGTTTAATCGAATTTCAAAATAAGTGCAAAATAAATTAAAAATATTATGTCTGGCAAAGCTAAGGGTTTAAAATAGCAATTTCTTTGCATTTGAAGTAAGTTATGTAACTTAAATTTTTCCACAGAGTGAATTACCTTGGTACTAGTTCTCTCCTTCTGACCCACAGAGTATGGCTACCAATATCCCAGTAAGGAAACTAGAGAGTTGTTTCCTGGTATGATTGATGGGAAGATTCTCCAGATTCAGGGTCAGGAGGCATTCATGTCTGGCAGAACGGGGCAGGGAGAGATACGAGGCTGAAAATAGAAGAAGTCAGTGACAATCTGTAGAGTGAAGGCCAACACCTCCATCTCCCTCCCCCTATCCAACTTGTAAAACATTTTAGACTAGAAATTTCAAGCAGGATTTTAAAGAATTACTTTCTGGAGGCAATAGCCCCACTGATAAGGCTTCCAGGTTCTGAAATTTTGAGTATCCTCCAATTAAAAATTCATCATCTAATTAGGTTATAGTTAATTCTACCAGTCAGTAAGCCTCCTTGTACATAAACCATCATCTTTTCAGTAACTCAGTTTAAAATAAGAATTGGTAGTCAAAGATCATTAGACATTTGATAAAAGCCTCTAAAGTGAAACATGAGCCCCAAAACAAGCAATAAGAAATTAGTAAAATTAGTAAAAACAGAAAAGATACAGAGAGCAGAAAGTAGATTCAATTTTTTTATAATTAGTATTCTCCGTGTAATATTAAAAATGAAACAAGAATGAAATATTTTAATGAAATAATCACAGAACAAGAAATTGGAAATTAAATGTAGGTTACCTGAAAATGGCCAACAAGCACATGAAAAGATGCTTCACATCATTAGTCATTAAAGCCCATTGCCATGGAGTCGATTCCGACTCATAGCGACCCTATAGGACAGAGTAAAACTGCTCCATAGGGTTTCCAAGGAGCGCCTGGTGGATTCAAACTGCCAGCCTCTTGGTTAGCAGCTGTAGCTCTTAACCACTATGACACCAGGTTTTCCTCATCAGGGAAATGCAAATCAAGACCACAATGAGATACCATTTCACCCTCACTAGGCTGGCTAAAAGGAGCCCTGGTGGCGCCGTGGTTAAGTGTTCAGCTGTTAACCAAAAGGTTGGTGGTTCAAACCCATCAGCTGCTCCACAGTAGAAAGATGTGGCTGTCTGCTCCCCTAAAGACTCTAGCCTTGGAAACCCTATGGAGAAGTTCTAATGTGTCTTATCGGGTTGATACGAGTCAGAGTCTGCTTGAGGGCAATGATTTTTGGGTTTTAGAATGGCCACTATATAAAAAAAAAAGAAAGAAAACAACAAATGTTGGTGAGGATGCGGAGAAATTGGAACCCTTATCCACTGCTGGTGGGAATGCAAAATAGTACAGATGCTGTGGAAAATAGTTTGGTGGGTTCTCAAAAAGTTAAACATAGAGCTGCCATATGACCCAGTAATTCCACTCCTAGGTATAGACCCAAGAGACTTGCAAGCAGGAATGCCAACAGGCACATGTACACCAGTGGTTATTGCAGCACTATTCACAGGAGTCAAAAGGTGGAAACAACCCGTCAACAGATGAATGGATAAGTAAAATATGATATATATAAATACAATGGAATATTCTTCATCCCTAAAGAGAAATGACGTCCTAATACATGCTACAACATGGAATGAACTTTGAAAACATGTTGAGGGAAGTAAGTCAACCACAAAAGAAATATCTAGAATAGGCAAATGTATAAAGATCGAAGTTTATTAGTGGTTGCCAGTGGTTATATATATTTATATTAATATAAAAATAGATAAATTAGTGAATAAATAAATACATAAACATACTAATCAATAAATTAAATAATTTCATTGTAACCTTTGCATAAATATTCTTAAAGAATTTTTGTTACATTTACCAGCAATCACATACAAATAGAACCTGTCGTTTTTCTTTAATGCTTGGATTATTTCTTTTATTTTTCTCACAAATAGTACATTCACTATAGAAATTTTGGGACATACTGATAATCAAAAAGAAGGAAAAAAGCAATAATTTTATGTAATCCATTTACTTTCATTTTTATGTGTGCTTACATGCACACAGAAAGCATGTGTGTGAATGTATGTGTGTGTGTGTAAAAAAGTATGATCATACTTATATGCTGTTATGGTGAATGAATTATCACTTAACAGTATATAATTTTTCAAAATAATTAAAAACTCTTTAATCATATGGAATTCAATTAATGTTTACTGAACACCTACTGTGTTCAAAGGTTCATAAAGAGACATGCATGAGGATTTTCATTATAGCATTCTCTGTGGAGATGAGATGGACAATGGAAAGATCTGGATATCCATGATTGAAGGACTGGCTAGAGAATATAATGATAACATACTCTGAGGTTCTATGTAGCATTCTGAAGCAACAAATGAGATACATACATAGAAAGGTGTGTGGATCATAGTGAGATCTTAGTGGATAAAAGATAAGAAGTACAAATACAATCCAGTGAGGGTCTTCCTCTCTTTACTTTACCAAATATGATGTCTTTCTCCAGGGGCTGATCCCTCCTGATAACATGTCCAAAGTACATGAGACAAAGTCTCACCATCCTTGCTTCTAAGGAGCATTCTGGTTGTACTTCTTCCAAGACAGATTTGTTCATTCCTCTGGCAGCTCATGGTATATTCAATATTCTTTGCCAACACTGTAAATCAAAGGCATTAATTCTTCTTCAGTCTTCCTTATTCACTGTCCAGCTCCACCCATATTATGGAGGGTAGTCTGCTTTACTTGAGGCCAATTTATTTAATCTCATGTTACTACTTAATAACAACATCTAGTCTAGTAGATTGATCAAACAATTGGGCACCATAGATGTCTTAGTCATCTAGTGCTTCTGTGGCAGAAATACCACAAGTGGACAGCTTTTAACAAAGAGAAATTTATTTTCTCACGATCTGGTAGGCTATGAGTCCAAATTCAAGGCATCAGCTCCAGGGGAAGGCTTTCTCTCTCTGTCGGCTCCGGATCCTGCTGCTGTCTCCCATTCGTCTGACCTCCAGTTTTTGGGACTGAGCTATCAGCTTATCTGCCGGTCTTGGGATTTGTTGACCTTCATAGCCTGTGAGCAGGAGCCCTGCTCTCCGACCTGCCAATCTTGGGTTTGCCAGTCTCTGCAGCTACATGAATCTATAGAAGCTGCTATCCCGATCCATGGACTTGGGACATTCCAGTCTCTACAATCATGTCAGTTGTTTCCTTGATATAAATCTCTCTCTATATATATTTATACAGTTTACTGGTTTTGCTTCTCTAGAGAATCCATCCTAGGACAATAGGCTAGCTAAGATGACACATAAAATTAACCACCACAGGCAGAAATACACAATTTGATAAGCCTGGCAAGCTGATATCAAGTTTGATTCAGCATTATCAGCAGAGTTTGGAAATTGTGGCCGGGAGTTGGCTTGAGAACTCTAGGAACATGAGTTCATTAAGTGAGGTATGCAGATGGAAAAAAGAAGAAAGCTGAAAATAGAACTTTGGGGAATACACCAGGTCTTAATCAAGCATGATAGATTTCCTTGATCTTTTAATAGAAGACTTCAAAAGGCCCTTTGGAGTAAACATCATTTTATTCATGATATTAACAAAGTTGCATTGCAGAAAAGTGACCACAATAAAAAAAAGTGGCAAGATATATTATGCTTTCGTCCCAATTGCTATGTGAGTATTGGGTCTCTCTCTTATTGTTAATAACATATAGATTTATGAGCACAAGTAAGGAAACAAGGTTTCTTTCATTTTTATTTGGTTATTTAATAATTTTGGCAGAGTATTTAGTTCCTTTAATTTTTTAATGATCTTATTTTGACTATCTTTTTTTAATGTTAAAGTGTTTATTTTTTTCTCTTTTTTAATTGTACTATAGATGAAGGTTTACAGAACAAGCTAGCTTCTCATTAAACAGTTAGTACACATATTGTTTAATAACATTGGTTAACAATCCCATGACATGTCAACACTCTTCTCGACCTTGGGTTCCCTATTATGTTACCAGCTTTCCTGTCCCCTCCTGCCTTCTAGTCTTCACCCCTGGGCTGGTGTGTCCCTTTAGTCTCATTTTGTTTCATGGGGCTGTCTATGGCTGAAGGATGAACCTCGGGAGTGTTACCCAAATAGGGTCCATGCCCTGGAGCAGATGAGCCAGTTGAAACAAACTCCAAGTCAGAAAGAGTAAGAAAGTTTTAATTTAGGAGGTGTATACCAACGGGGATCCAACAGCAATGCAGGCTGTCTTTATGGAGTCCCAAAAGGCATTTTTACGTCAGAGCTTATATATGACTTTTACAAAGTTAGAAGTGTTGTTATACATTGTAAGGTATTTACAAGAGACTCTTAATCATACTAGAGAGATACATGCCAGACATTTCCTTATCTGACATCTGGGCTCTAATCTTCCTGTGGAGGATCCTAAGTCACAGCTGGCTGGACAGAGCAAAACAAAGTCATTAACAAAGGTATGTGCAAAACAAAGCCATTAACAAAGGTTTGTGAAAAGGACAAAGCAAAGAAGAAAAGAAAGAAAAAGACTTACAGGTTCATCATGGCGTTAGTTATGTCAAGCTTTCAGTCACCCATTTTGAAAAGGAGAAAACATGCTGGGGAGTATTAGGGTCACAGGAGTGACTTCATTACAGAGTTAAAGGGTGCCCAGGGGCCATATTCTCTGGATTTCTCCAGTCTCTGTCAGGCCATTAAGTCTGGTCTTCTTTTGTGAGTTAGAGTTTTATCTACTTTTTTCTCCAGCTCTGTCCGGGACCCTCTACTGTGATCCCTGTCAGAGCAGTCAGTGACGGTAGCTGGGCACCATCTCATTGTACTGGACTCAGTCTGATGGAGGCCGTGGTAGGTGTGGTCCATTAGTCCGTTGGACTAACCTTTCCTTTGTATCTTTAGTTTTCTTCATTCTCTCTTGCTCCCGAAGGGATGAGACCAGTGGAGTATCTTAGATGGCCACTCACAGGCTTTTAAGACCCCGGACGCTACTCACCAAAGTAGAATGTAGAACATTTTCTTTATAAACTGTTATGCCAATTGAGCTAGATGTTCCCCTAGACCATGGTCCCCACAGCCCTCCGCCCAGCAATTCGGTTCCTCAGGGAGTTTGGATGTGTCTATGGGGCTTCCAGGACCTTGTATTGTACAAGTTGCACTGGCTTCCCCAGAATTGTGTACTATCTTACCCTTCACCAAAGTTACCACTTCCCTATTGTTTCTAGACTATCTTAAGCACGTTTTTCTTTAACAAAGTGGCAATAATTCATCTGAAATCAGCAGTGTGAAAAATAAAGGATACTTTAATAAACAAATACGAGCTCTACCTCAGCAACAACATAAGGGAGGCACTTGTTAGTGTATACTATTTTTATTAATATTCTAGGGAATTTTCAGGTGTTAATTAGTAGCATGCAACTTTCTCTGGTATCTAGACTTTATGAAACAATGTTACAAAAATATTTATAGTAATAAATTATAAAGCATGCAGAGGTCAAATCTTGGGTAAAGGTTTTGAGTAATAATTGGATTGTTAAATCTAAATTCGGCCTCTTTGCACCAAATGAGGGACGAGTTTTGGTAAAAATTCATGTTATTTTAGTTTTTGCTTCCATTCTAGGACAATGTTGAGTAGGGATTAAGAGCTTGGCTTCTAGAGCTATAGTATGTGGCTTCAGACCTTGGTTCTGTAATAGTTTGGCTATGATATTCATACATGTCACTTCACATCTCTGTGTTTTTGTTTCCTTATCTATGTGCAGTAAAACCTGTGAAAGCTGGAAACGGTGTAAGGCAGAAACCTCTCAGAGAAGGAAAACTCAAATATTTTCCACTAAAACAAGCGACAGAAAAGTGGTAAGACCCTGTCAGAGGGGGAAACTTGCAAGACCCAGAAAAGCAAGGCAGGCCTGTCAACTTCCAGCTCTCACAGGTTTCACTGTAATAAGGATAACAGTACTCTTTCATACAACAATGCCTAGAAAGTGTTGTTATTGCTGCTATGGAGTCGATTATGACTCATGGCAACCCCATATGTGTCAGAGTAGCAATGTGCCCCATAGGGTTTCCAGTGGCTGATTTTCTGCAAATAAATTGCCAAGCTTTTCTTCCAAGACACCTCCGGGTGATTTCAAACTCAATTAGCAGCCAAGCACCACCCAGGGACACCACCCTAGAACATAGTAAGCACTTAATAAAATGGTATCCATCATAATTTTACTTTGGACTTCCTTACCCTTACCTCCAAATAATCATCTAGACCCTATCTTCTCCAATCTTCTATAAAAATTATTTTTATTGTATTGAACTCTTTTTAAATCTCTGCCTTTTCTATAGCCATCTTCATAGAAACAGGTGAACACATTGATGCCAAATTCTTCTCTTTATTATGGTCTAACTCTGTCCTTCCCTTCATATCCAAGCTTACATTAACACATCATTATTTTCTCAGTTCACAGTGATTTGTTCATCAAGCACACTCCCTCCATCTTCCCATACACTCACTCTGAATCAATTACTCTAGTCTCACTAGTGACACCAATGACTTCTTAAACACCAAATCAAATGAACACTTTTCTTCTTTTAATTTGGTGGCACTTTAGCCATCTTCAATACTGTTGATCAGTCCTCTTTCCACCCTTTGTTTCCCCTTAGTCTCCATGATACTGCTCTTCTTGCTTTCTATTCTATTCTATTGGTAGGTCTCTCTCATTCGGTCTGTTAGCATTTCTTCTACTTATCACTTCCATGCTGGGGCTTTCTAGAAATTTGTTCTAAGCTCTATGCTCTTTGCAAGTTGTGTCCTACACAAAGGCCTTTGACTAAATGTCTGGTGGGAACTAAAATTGCTTCTAAAACAAAAAGACAGGACATGTCTAGTTTTGATGAAGATATTGAACAGCAAGAACTGTCGTACACTGGTCGTGTGAGTGTACATTAGCACAACCTCTTTGGAAAACTGCATATGTTCCCATTATCCTCAATATATTAGCACAATTGCTCAAGTTTAGATACACAGAAATTAGTTTTAGATCTGCTATACCCATTGCCGTCCAGTTGATTGCAACTCCTAGCGAACCTATAGGACAGAGTAGAACTGCCCCATAGGGTTTCCATGGAGTGGATGGTGGATTTGAACTGCCAACCTTTTGGTTAGCAGCCAAGCTCTTAACCACTATGCCACCAGAGCTCCTACAGCTGCTATAGAGTTCAATAATATTTTAAATCATTTTTATCATTCTTTGTGCATGTGCATGTGTGCATGTGTGTGTGTGAGTGGGTGGGTGGGTGGTGAAATGTATCTCTCCTGAGATGTAAATCTCGTAAATATAAGATTTGACAAGTTCTGACAAATGCATGCACCCATAAAACCCAAAATTCCATCAAGATGTACAATATTTCCCTCAAGCCCCTTCCCTCTCAACTCCTAAGAACTCTAACAACTATTTTTTTGTTTTTTCTCCGATAGATTAGTTGTTTTCTGTTCTAGAACCTCAGATAAATAAAATAATACAGTATATACTCTTTCATGTCCGCATTCTTTTGCTCATCATAATGTCTGTGAAATCCATCCATGATATTGAGTGTATCCATAGTTAATTCATTTCTATTGTTGACTGGTGTGTTTTTACATGATACACCACAATTTCTCTATCCATTCTCCTGTTGATAGAAATTTGGATTGCATCCAGTTTTTGGCTAATATGAATAAAGCTGCTACTAACATTCTTTACAAATAGTTTTGTGGACATATGTTTTCATTTCTTTTGAATAAATACCTAGAGGTTGAATTACTTCATCATAGACTATTTATGTATTTAACTGTATTTTTTAAAAAATTCTATTGTGTTTTAGGTGAAAATTTACAGCACAAATTAGCTTTTCATTCAAAAAAATTATACACAGATTGTTTTGTGACATCGGTTGCAATACCTGCAATGTGTCAGCACTCTCCCCACTTCCTTTTCCACCCTGGGTTCTCTGTGTCCATTTGTCCAGTTTTTCTGTACCTTCCTGTTTTCTGGTCTTTGCTTTCGGGCAGGTATTGCCAATTTGGTCTCGTATATTTGATTGGACTAAGATGCATGTTCCTCACATGTATTATTGTTTGTTTTATAGGCCTGTCTAATCTTTGGCTAAACGGTGGACTTCAGGAGTGACTTCAGTTCTGAGTTAGCAGGGTGTCCAGAAGCCACAGTCTCAGGGGTGCCTCCAGTCTCTGTCAGACCAGTAAGTCTGATCTTTCTGTGTGAATTTAAATTTTATTCTACATTTTTCTCCCTCTCTGTCCAGGACCCTCTATTGTGATCCCCGTCACAGCAGTCGGTGGTGGTAACTGTCCACCATTTAGTTCTTCTGGGCTGTCTTAGTCATCTAGTGCTGCTATATCAGAAATACCACAAGTGGATGGCTTTAACAAAGAGAAAATTATTTTCTCACACTCTAGTAGGCTAGAAGCCCAAATTCAGGGTGTCAGCTCCAGGGGAAGGCTTTCTCTCTCTGTTGGTTCTGGAGGAAGGTCCTTGTCATCAATCTTCCCCTGGACTAGGAGCTTCTCTGCAAACGAACCCTGGGTCTAAAGGATGCACTCTGCTCCCAGCACGGCTTTCTTGGTGGTATGAGGTCCCTACATCTCTGCTTGCTTCCCTTTCCTTTTATCTCTTGTAAGATAAAAGGTGGTGCAGGTCACACCCCAGGGAAACTCCCTTTACATTGGATCAGAGATATGACCTGAGCAAGGGTGTTACATTCCACCCTAATTCTCTTTAACCACAGGCAGAGATCATGATTTATAACACATAGGAAAATCACAAAATGGAGGACAACCACACAATACTGGGAATCATGACCTAACCAAGTTGAGACATATTTTGGGGGCACACAATTCAATCCGTGACATGGGCCCAGGATGGTGGAGGCCACGGTTCCTGTGGTCCATAAGTCCTTTGGACTAATATTTTCCTTGTGTCTTTGGTTTTCTTCTTTCTCCTTTTTTCCAAACATGATGGGATCAATAGATGTATCTTAGATGGCTGCTCATAGGCTTTTAAGACCCCAGATGCTACTCACCAAAGTAGGATGTAGAACATTTTCTTTATGAACTATGTTATGCCAATTGACCTAGATGTGCTCCACTACCATGGTCCTCAGTCCTTAGCCCCAGTAACTCGATCCCTCAAGGTGTTTGAATGTGTCTAGGAAGCTTCTATGACTTTGCCTTTGTCAAGATTTCCCCTATATTGTGTGTTGTCTTTCCCGTAACCAAAGTTAACTTGTCTACTATTTAGTCATTTTCCCTCCACACCCATCCCCTCCCCTGTAACCGTCAAAGATTGTTTTCTGCTGTGCATAAACCTTTTCTTGGATTTTTATAATTGTAGTCTCATACAGTATTTGTCCTTTTTTTTTTTTTTTTTTTTTTTTTATGTCGCAGTGTAGCACTTCTCTCTGTAGGGTTTTATTTTATTATTTTGTTCTTGTTGTTGAGAACATACACAGCAGAACATACACCAATTCAACATTTCTGCATGTACAATTTAGTGACATTGATTACATTCTTCGAGTTGTGCAACCATTCTCATCCTCCTTTTCTGAGTTATTCCTCCTCCATTAACATAAACTCACTGCCCCTAAGGTTTCTATCTAATCTTTGAAGTTGCTGTTGTCAATTTGATCCCATACATAGGATTTTCAAGGCTGTGATCTTTCAGAAGCAGATCTCCAGGCCTTTCTTCTTGCAGCATTGCTGGGCGGGTTCAAACTACCAACCTTTAGGTTAGTAGTAGAGTGCAAACCACTTGTGCCAACCAGGGACTCCTGATGGCATATGTAAGGTCAATGAAAAGGCAACACTGACATAAGATTACTAAATTAGATACAGAAAGTTTAATTTTTTTTTGTTTTTTTTTTTTGTTTTTTTTTTATATATATTTTATTGTACTTCAGGTGAAAGCTTACAGAGCAAATAGTTTCTCATGAAATAGTAGTACACATGTTGTTTTTTTTTTGACATTGGTTAACAACCCCACAACGTATTAAGCCTCTAAATTCTCAACCTTTTTTTTTGATGAAAATTACAGATGGCCAAAGATACACCGTTTCAAAAATTTCTACATTCACAGTTCAGTGACATTGACTACGCTCTTCCAACTGTGCTGTTATTCTCACTTAAGATGAAGGCTTACAGAACAAAATAGTTTTTCATTTAACAGTTACTACACATGTTGCCCTATGACAATGGTTAACAATCTCACAGCACATCAAGAATATCCTTACTCCACCTTGTATTCCCTATCACCAGGGGGCTTCCTTGTCCCCTTCTGTCTTCTGGACCTTGTCAGTGGACTATTGTACCTCTTTAGTCTCATTTGTTTATTTATTTATTTATTTATTTATTTATTTTTATTTTATTTAAACACCATTTCAAAACTTTTTACTTACACATTTAAGTGATATTGACTATGCTCTTCCAATTGTGCTGCCATTCTCGCCCAAGATGAAGGCTTACAGGACAAAACAGCCTCCCATTTAATAGTTACTACAAATGTTGCCCTATAGCAGTGGTCAACAATCTCACAATACATCGACAGTGTCCTTATTCAATTTGTGTTCCTTATCATCAGTTTCCTACTCTCCCTCTGCCTTCTGGCCCTTGTCACCGGACTCCTGTACATCGTTAGTCCCATTTAGTTTTACTGGGGTGTCCATTCCCAGGCTTAACATCGAACCTTGAAGGTAACTTCCCCTCTGAGCTGAAAGGGTGTCTGGGGGCCACACTCTCGAGGTTTCTCTAGTATTCTTTAGGCCAGTATATCTGGTCTTCTTTTTTTTTTTTTTTTTGGAGTTAAAATTATGCTCTACATCCTACTCCAGCTCTGCCCAGAACCCTCTGTTGTGATCCTGGTCAAAGGAGTCATTGGTGGTAGCCGGGGACCATCCAGCTGTACTGGGCTCAGTCCCGTGGAGGCCTTGGTAGCTGTGGACCATTAGTCCTTTGGACTAATCTTTTCCTTGTATCCTGTTCTCTTCATTCTCCCTTGTTCCCGAAGGGATGAGATCAGTGGAGTATCTTAGATGACCGCTCATAGGCTTTTAAGACCCCAGACACTACTCACCAAGGTAGAATGTAGAGCATTATCTTTATAAGTAGTGTCATGCCAATTGAGCTAGATGTTCCCCGAGATCATGGTCCCCAGAACCCTCCGTCCAACAACTCAGTCCCTCGGGGGGTTTGGATGTGTCTATAGGGCCTTCATGACCTTTCCTTGTGCAGGTTGTGTTAGTTTCCGCTGTACTATGTACTATCTCATCTCTCACCCAAGTTACTACTTACCTATTACCTATTTAGTATCCCCCCCCCCCATCCCTGGTAACCAACAAGGATTGTTACATTTTGCATGTGAATTTTTTCATGGGATTTTACAATAGAGGTCTCATACAATATTTGTCCTTTTGTGATTGACTTATTTCACTCAGCATGATGTCCTCCAGTTTCATCCATGTTATGAGATGGTTCACCGATTCATTGTTCTTTCTCGTTGCATAGTACTCCATTGTGTGTATGTACCATAGTTTGTGTATCCATTCGTCTGTTGATGGACATCGAGGTTGTTTCCATCGTTTTGCTATTGTGAATAATGCTGCCATGAACATAGGTGTGCATATGTCTATTCGAGTGATGACTCTTATTTCTCTAGGATATATTCCTAGGAGTGGGATTGCTGGATCGAATGGTACATCTATTTCTAGCTTTCTGAGGAAACGCCATATCATTTTCCAAAATGGCTGTATCATTTTGCATTCCCACCAGCAGTGTATAAGAGTTCCCGTCTCCCCGCAGCCCCTCCAACATTTGTTATTTCCAGTGTTTTTGATTCGTGCCAGTAATGCCGGGGTGAGATGGTATCTCATTGTGGTTTTAATTTGCATTTCTCTAATGGCTAGTGATCGCGAGCATTTCCTCATGTGTCTGTTGGCCATTTGAATGTCTTCCTTGGTGAAGTGTCTGTTCATTTCCTTTGCCCATTTTTTGATAGGATTGGTTGTCTTTTTGTTGTAGAGGTGTTGGATTTTCTTGTAGATTATGGAGATTAGACCTTTGTCTGACTTGTACTGTCCAAAAATTTTTTCCCAGTCTGTAGGTTCTCTTTTAACTCTTTTGGTGAAATCTTTTGAAGAGCATAGATGTTTGATTTTTAGAAGATCCCAATTATCTAGTTTATCTGTTGGGTTTTTTGTGTTGATGTTTATGGTTTGTATCCTGTTAATGCCATGTATTAAGGCCTGAAGTGTTGGTCCTATTTTTTCTTCTATGAATTTTATAGTTTGAGGCTTTACATTCAGGTCTCTGATCCATTTTGAAGTAGTTTTTGTATATGGTGTGAGGTATGGGTCCTGTTTCATTTTCTACAAATGGATATCCAGTTTTGCCAGCACCATTTGTTAAAAAGACTGTCTTTTCCCCATTTGATGTATTTTGGGCCCTTGTCAAAAATCAGGTGACCGTAGGTGGATGGATTTACATCTGAGTTCTCAATTCTGTTCCATTGGTCAATGTCTCTGTTGTTGTACCAGTACCAGGCTGTTTTGAGTACTGTAGCTGTATAGTAGGTTCTCAAGTCAGGTAGTGTGAGTCCTCCAACTTTATTCTTCTTCTTCAGTAGTGCTTTACTTATTCGAGGTTTCTTCCCTTTCCATATAAAGTTAATAATTAGTTTTTCCATCTCTTTGAAGAATGTTGTTGGTATTTGTATCGGAATTGCATTGTATTTGTAGATTGCTTTAGGTAGAATTGCCATTTTCACAATGTTGAGTCTGCCTATCCATGAGCACGGTATGTTTTTCCATTTATGTAGATCCCTTTGGGTTTCATGCAGCAGTGTTTTGTAGTTTTCTTTGTATAGGTCTTTTATATTCCTGGTCAGATTTATTCCTAAGTATTTTATCGTTTTAGGGGCTATTGAAAATGGTATTGATTTCCTGATCTCCCTTTTATCGTTCTCCTTACCGGTGTATAGGAATCCAACTGATTTTTGAATGTTTATCTTGTATCCTGCTACTCTGCTGAATCTTTCTATTACTTCCAGTAAATTTCTCGTGGAGTCTTTAGGGTTTTCTATGTATAGTATCATATCATCTGCAAACAGGGAGAGTTTAACTTCTTCATTACCAATTTGGATGCCCTTTATTTCTTTCTCTTGCCTTACTGCTCTAGCTAGAACTTCCAGCACAATGTTAAATAGGAGTGGTGATAAAGGGCATCCTTGTCTTGTTCCTGTTTTCAGGGGGAATGTTTTCAGCCTTTCTCCATTAAGAATGATGTTGGCTGTTGGTTTTGCATAGATGCCCTTTATGATGTTGAGAAATTTCCCTTCTATACCTATTTTATTGAGAGCTTTTATCAGGAATGGGTGTTGGACTTTGTCAAATGCCTTTTCTGCATCAATTGAGATAATCATGTGATTTTTTTCTTTCCTTTTATTTATGTGGTGGATTACGTTGATGGATTTTCTAATGTTAAACCATCCTTGCATACCTGGTATGAATCCTACTTGGTCGTGGTGTATTATTTTTTTGATATGATACTGAATTCTATTGGCTAGAATTTTGTTCAGAATTTTTGCATCTATATTCATGAGAGATATTGGTCTGTAATTTTCTTTTTTTGTGATGTCTTTGCCTGGTTTTGGTATCAGCGTTATGCTGGCTTCATAGAATGAATTTGGAAGTGTTGCTTCCTCTTCTATGCTCTGAAATAACTTGAGTAGAACTGGTACGAGCTCTTCTGTAAATGTTTTGTAGAATTCTCCAGTGAAGCCATCTGGGCCAGGGCTTTTTTTGGTTGGGAGTTTTTTTATTACCTTTTCAATCTCTTCTCTTGTTATGGGTCTGTTCAGATTTTCAATATCACTTTGTTGTAGTTTGGGTAGGCCGTATGTTTCTAGAAATTTATCCATTTCCTCTAGGTTTTCAAATTTGTTGGAATATAGTTTTTCATAATATTCTGTTATAATCCTTTTTATTTCAGTTGGGTCTGTTGTAATGTCCCCCATTTCATTTCTTATTTGGGTTATTTGTGCCCTCTGCTGTTTTTCTTTTGTCAGTCTGGCCAGTGGTTTGTCGATTTTGTTGATTCTTTCAAAGAACCAACTTTTGGTTTTGTTGATTCTTTCTATTGTTTTTCTGTTCTCTATTTCATTGATTTCTGCTCTGATCTTTACTATTTCCTTTCTTCCGGTGGTTGTAGGCTTTTTTTGTTGTTCTCTTTCTATTTGTTTGAGTTCTGTAGTTAATGTTTTGATTTTGTCCCTTTCTTCTTTTTTGATATGTGCATCTATTGCTATAAATTGTCCTCTGAGGACTGCCTTTGCTGTGTCCCAAAGGTTTTGGTATGATGTGTTTTCATTTTCATTTGATTCTAGGAATTTTTTAATTCCATCTCTGATTTCTTCTATTACCCATTGATGTGTAAGCAGATTATTATTCAGTTTCCATGTGTTTGATTTTTTTTTCCTTGCTCTTTCTAGTGTTAATTTCTACCTTGATGGCATTGTGGTCAGAGAAGATACTGTGAATTATCTCAGCATTTTGGATCTTGTTGAGGATTGCTCTGTGGCCTAAGATGTGGTCTATTCTGGAGAACGTTCCATGTGCATTGGAAAAGAATGTGTACTTTGCAGCGGTTGGATGGATTGTTCTATATATGTCTATGAGGTCCAGTTGGCTGATTGTGTCCTTTAGGTCTTCTGTATCTTTGCTGAGTTTCTTTTTAGTTGTTCTGTCCTTTACTGAGAGTGGTGTGTTGAAGTCTCCTACTATTATTGTGGAACTTTCAATTTCTCTTTTCAGTGCTATTAGAGTTTTTTTTTATGTATTTTGGAGCCCTGTCATTGGCTGCATAGATATTTATTATGGTTATGTCTTCATGATGGATCATCCCCTTAATCATTATATAGTGTCCTTCTTTGTCTTTTATGGTAGATTTTGTTTTAAAGTCTATTTTATCTGAGATTAGAATTGCCACTCCTGCTCTTTTTTGGTAGTTGTTAGCTTGATATATTTTTTTCCAACCTTTGATTTTTAATAAATTCACATCTTTGTTTCTAAGATGTGTCTCTTGTAGACAGCAAATAGATGGATCCTGTTTTCTTATCCATTCTGCCACTCTCCGTCGCTTTATGGGTGCATTGAGTCCATTTACGTTCAGTGTAATTATTGATAGATGTGAATTTGTTGCTGTCATTTTGTAGTGCTTTTTTTTGTGATGCTGAAGTTTTCTTTGTTCTTCTTACTCTCTTGTGCTGAGTTCCTTTTGTTTGTGGATTTTGTGTTCATTTCTTTTGTTTTTGTAGGTTTTGGTTTTGTTGAGACTTTATGTTTTTCGTCTTTATTTTTATGAGTTGGTTTGTTAACTTTTTTTGTGGTTACCATGAATTTTACCCTTATCTTTATAATTTTGAAGCAGTCTACCGTTACTTGGTATCGCCTTGCCTTCTTCTCCTTTAGAAGGTTCTATACCTATGCCGTTTGTTCCCTCTTTCATTGTTTTGATGTTGTTGTCATCCTTTGATTGATTTCTCTGATTCCCTGTTGTATATCTTTTGTTTTTGGAAAGTCGTCTGTAGTTCAGTTCCTAGAATGGTATCTGGTTCATGTTAACCTGCGTCCTAGGTCCTAGGTCCTGCCTGAGGGCTTAAGCTGTTTGTCCTCAGATCGAAGAACTCCCTTTAATAATTCTTGTAAGTTTGGTTTGACTTTTGCATATTCCTTTAGTTTCTGTTTATCTGGAAATGACCTAATTTCACCATCAAATCTGAATGAGAGTTTTGCAGGATATATTATTCTTGGCTGACAATTTTTTTCTTTCAAGATTTTATATATGTCATCCCATTGCCTTCTTGCCTGCATGGTTTCTGCTGAATAATCTGAGCTTAGTCTTATTGTTTCTCCTCTGTATGTGACTTCTTGTTTTTCCCGAGCTGCTCTCAGGATTCTTTGTTTGTCTTTAGTTTTAGCGAGTGTGAATATGATATGTCTTGGTGATTTTCTTTTGGGGTCTCTTCTATATGGGGTTCGTTGAGCTTCTTGGATGACCAGCTTTTCATCTTTCATGATATTGGGAAAGTTTTCTGTCAGCAGTTCCTCAATGATCCTCTCTGTGTTTTCTGTTTTCTCCCCCTGTTCTGGTATGCCAATCACTCGTAAGTTTTTGCTTTTAATTGTGTCCCACATAACTCTCAGGGTCTCTTCATTTTTCTTTGTTCTTTTTTCTGAGTTTTCCTGAAACAGAGTTGTATCCAAGTGTTTGTCTTCAGTTCCACTGATCCTGTCTTCCATGGTTTCAAATCTACTTCTCAGCCCTTCTATGACACCGTCCATTTCTGAAATCTTGTTGTTTATCTTTTGGATTTCTAATTGTTGTTTTTGTATAATTTCGAGTTGTGAATTTATTTTGGCATTTTGTTCTTGCATCATCTTCCTGAATTCTTCCAATTTTTTGTCTGTATTTTCCATAAATTTGTCTATTTTTTCCTCATGTTTGTCAGCTTTTTGCCTCAGTTCTTGGAAAATTCCGAGTATTAGTGATTTGAGTTCCGTATCAGGTACTTCTAGTGCATTTTCTTCCACAGGAGAGTTATCTGGTGTTTTAATTTGGACGCCTATTGGAGCCATCTTGTCTTGTTTTTGTAAATGTTTTGATATTGTTTGCTGTTTTCGGGGCATTCAGTAGATATTTCTCTCGTTTATTGATTGTAGATTTTTTTTTTTTTTTTTCGTTCTTGTGGTACAGCTGGGCAGATCTAGTTGAGGAGGAGCCACTGGGATGGGTTGCTTGTGGCACTCACCGCAGCCACCAGGACGGTCGGTAGTCAGTGCTGGGCAGGTTCCAATAGGGCGTGCCTGCACCGCTTGGTGATGTGATGTCTAGGGCACGGTGCAGGTAGGTAGGGTGCAGCGGGAAGATGGTTATGTGTGAAGCTAAGCTGGATATGGGAGAGAGGAGAGAGGAGGAGGAGCAAAAAGTGTACAAACATAAAAGAATGCTAGGGGAGCTTGTCGTTGGAATGTACAGATGAGAGACTATGGGATGGAGGAAACCAGAAGGGGGAAGAGAAAGAAAAGGAAAGAATGACCAAATAAAAATCAGAAAAGTTAAAGAACTGCAAAGTTCCCAGGGATCCCACCGGTGCAGCTATGAGGTCTGGAGGAGTCGGTCTCAATTTTCACAGCTCAGCCTGGCCAGAAGGTACAGAGGCATACATCGCCTGGAATTCAGGGATCAGAAAGAGAAGGAAGAGATAGAGAGACAAGAAATTAAGCAATGAAGAAAGACAAAAGAAAAAAAGAGGTAAAAGATGACAAAACTAATCAAAAAAGGAAGAAAAATAAAATTGAGAGAAAAAAAAAAAAAAGGGCAACACCAGCAGTCAGTGCCTACAAATGGGACCCAGAGAGCCCCCACTCAGGGGCGCGAATTCCAAGAAGCCGGTAGTCTCGGGGTTAAGTGACCGTGGCCACGGGAAGCAGAGGGGCCAACGAACAAAGGCCCCGGGATCCCACCCACGCGGGGGCCCAGACCTAGAAACAGCCACACGCCCGCACGCAGCCCTACAGCCCCGCAGGAGAGAGCAGAGACAGCACTCGGAACCAGGCACCCAGGCAAAAGGAGGGGGAGGCGGAAGAAAAAGTTTCGCTAGGTCCCAGCAAACGGCTCCCAGAAAGCCTCCAGCCCGGGCGTGCGGAATCCAAGCACCGGCGCCCCCCTGCTCAGGGACTCCGGCCACGGAAAGCAGAGGGGCGAACGAACAAAGGCCCCGGGATCCCACCCACGCGGGAGCCCAGACCTAGAAACAGCCACACGCCGGCACGCAGCCCTACAGCCCCGCAGGAGAGAGCAGAGACGGCACTCGGAACCAGGCACCCAGGCAAAAGGAGGGGGAGGCGGCAGAGAAAGGTTCGCTAGCTGCCAGCAAATGGCTCTCAGAAAGCCGCCAGCCCAGGCGCGCGGAATCCAAGCACCAGCACCCCCCAGCCCAGAGACCCTGGCCACGGAAAGCAGGGGATCCCCAGCTGAGGCGGAGAGGCGTGGGTGGTGGGAGAGCGCGCACCGCAGTTTACCGGTCGTTCTGTCTCCGACCAGATGCTCTGCAAGGCTGCTCTCCCGTTTGCTGGTCTCCGATAGGAATCCAAGATGGTGGATCCGCGCTGCGTTAGCTGGTAAGGAATCTCTGCCTGAGTCTCTCCTCGCTCTCCGTTCTCTTTTAGTATTCTCACTCCGTTTGGTGTTTGGCTGAGTTCTTTATCTCTTCATTTGGTGTTCTAGGGTTTCAGGATTGTTGATTCTCTGTTAGGCTTAGTTTTTCGGATCTTTGCTGTGGAGGGACGGTGTGGTGTTTCTGCCTAGAGCGCCATCTTGCCCCCCTGCCAGTATTTGTCCTTTTGCAATTGACTTTTTTCACTCAGCATAAAGCCTTCCAGATTCATCCACCTTGTGAGATGTTTCTAAGATTCATCATTGTTCTTTATGGTTGTGTAGTATTCCATTGTGTGTATGCACCATAATTTGTTTACCCATTTGTCTGTTGATGGGCACCTAGGTTGTTCCCATCTTTCTGCTATTGTGAATAATTCTGCAATGAACATGGGTGAGCATATGTCTTTTCATGTGACGGCTCTTATTTCTCTAGGATATAGTTCTAGGAGTGGGATTGCTGGATCATATGGTATTTCTATTTCTAGCTTTTTAAGGAGGTGCCATATCACTTTCCATAGTGGTTGTATCATTTTACATTCCCACCAGCAGTGCATAATAATTCCAATCTCCCTGAAAATTCTCCAACATTTGTTATTTTCTGGTTTTGTTTTGATTACTGCCAGTAATGTCGGGGTGAGATGGTATCTCATTGTAGTTTTGATTTGCATTTCTCTAATGGCTAATGATCTCAAGCATTTTCTCATGTGTCTGTTAGCTGCCTGAATGTTTTCTTTGTCTGTCCATATCCTTTACCATTTTTAAATTGGATTATTTGTATTTTTGTTGTTGAGGTGTTGAAGTATTCTATAGATTTTAGAGATTAGATACTTGTCGGATATGTGGTTGCCAATTTTTTTCTTTCCCAGTCTGTAGGTTCTCTTTTTACTCTTGGTAAAGTCTTTTGATGAGCTTAAGTGTTTAATTTTAACTCATCTAATTCATCTTCTGGTGTTTGTGCATTATTAGATGTGGTTTGTGTTGTATTTATGCCACGTATCAGGACCACTAGCATTATCTCTATTTTTTCTGCCATGATGTTTATCGTTTTAGGTTTTATATTTAGGTCATTGATCCATTTTGAGTTAGTTTTTGTGTATGGTGTGAGGTGTGGGTCTTGTTTTCATTTTTTGTAGATGGATATCCAGTTTTGCCAGCACCATTTGTTAAAGAGACTGTCTTTTCACCATTTAACCAACTTTGGGACTTTGTCAAATATCAGCTGCTCATGGGTGGATGGATTTACGTCTGGGTTCACAATTCTGTTCCACTGGTCTATGTGTCTGTTGTAGTATAAGTGCTAGGCTGTTTTGACTACTGTGGCAGTATAATAGGTTCTAAAATCAGGTAGTGTGAGGCCTCCCACTTTGTTCTTCTCCAGTGATGCTTTACTTACCAGGGGCCTCTTTCCTTTCCATGTAAAGTTCATAATTAGTTTTTTCATTTCAGTAAAAAATGCCGATGGAATTTGGATCGGGATTGCATTGTATCTGTAGATTGCTTTGGGTAGAATCGACATTTTCACAATGTTTAGTCTACCTATCCATGAGCAAAGTATGTTTTTCCACGTATGCAGGTCTCTTTTGGTTTCTTGCAGTAGTGTCTTGTAGTTTTCATTGTATAGATCTTTTATGTCTCTGGTTAGATTTATTCCTAAGTACTTCATCTTCTTGGGGGCTGTCATGGATTGAATTATGTCCCCCCAAAAATGTGTGTATCAGTTTGGCTGGGCCATGATTCCCAGTATTGTGTGGTTGTCCTCCATTTTGTGATTGTAATTTTATGTTAAAGAGGACTAGGGTGGGATTGTAACACCCTTACTAAGATCACATCCCTGATCCAATGTAAAGGGAGTTTCCCTGGAGTGTAGCCTGCATCACTTTTTGTCTTACAAGAGACAAAAGGAAAGGGAAGCAAACAGAGAACTGGGGACCTCATTCCACCAAGAAATCAGTGCTGGCAGGAGAGCATGTCCTTTGGGCCTGGGATCCCTGAGCAGAGAAGCTCATAGTCCAGGGAAAGATTGATGACAAGGACCTTCCTCCAAAGCCGACAGAGAGAGAAAGTCTTTCCCTGGACCTGACACCCTGAATTTGGACTTCTAGCCTCCTAGACTGTAAGAGAATAAAAAAGCCACCTACTTGTAGTATTTCTGTTATAGTGGCATTAGATAACTAAGACAATATCTAATTTGAGGCAGTCTTTTTAGTATTTTGATAAAATCTTTTGATGAGCGTAAGTGTTTGATTTTTAGGAGCTCCCAGTTATCTAGTTTCTCTTCTGGTGTTTGTGCATTGTTTGTTATGTTTCATATTCTGTTTATGCCCTGTATTATGGCTCCTAGCTTTGTCCCAATTTTTTCTTCCATGATCTTTATTGTTTTAGATTTTATATTTAGGTCTTTGATCCATTTTGAGTTATTTTTTGTATATGGTGAGGTATGGGTCCTGTTGCATTTTTTTACGGATGGCCACCCAGTTTTGCCAGCACCATTTGTTAAAAAGACTGTCTTTTCCTCATTTAATGGACTTTGGTCCTTGGTCAAAGATCAGCTGATCATAGGTGGATAGATTTACATCTGGGTTCTCGATTCTGTTCCATTGGTCTATGTGTCTGTTCTTGTACCAGTAACAGGCTGTTTTGACTACCATGGCTGTATAGTATGTTCTGAAGTCAGGAAGTGAGAGACCTCCCACTTTGTTCTTTTTCTTCAACAACGCTTTGTTTATCCAGGACCTCTTTCCTTTCCATATAAAGTTGGTGATTAGTTTTTCCATCTTGCTAAAGAATGTTGTTGGTATTTGATCAGAATTGCATTATATCTGTAGATTGCTTTGTGTAAAATTGACATTTTCACAATGTTGAATCTTCCTATCCATGAAGGTTGTATGTTTTTCCATTTATGTAGGTCTCTTGTGGTTTCTTGCAATACCATTTTGTAGTTTTCTTTGTATAAGTCTTTTACGTCCCTGGTTAGATTAATTCCTGAGTATTTTATATTTTTAAGGGCTATTATAAATGGTATTCTTTTCCTGATTTCCTTTTATTGAAGTTCTCTTTGTTGGTGTATAGGAATCCAATTGATTTTTGTAGATTTATCTTGTATCCTGGTACTCTGCTGAATCTATCAGTTCCAGTAGTTTTCTTGTGGAATCGTTTGGGTTCTCTATGTATAGGATCATATCATCTGCAAATAGGTATAGTTTTACTTCTTCCTTTCCAATTTGGATGCCCTTTATTTCTTTTTCTTGCCTTATTGCTCTAGCTAGGACTTCTAGCACGATGTTAAATAAGAGTGGTAAAAGGCATCCTTGTTTTGTTCCCATTCTCAGGGGGAATGTTTTCAGTCTCTCTCCATTAAAAATGATGTTGGCTGTTGATTTTGTATAAATGTCCTTTATTATGTTGAGGAATTTCCCTTCTATACCTATTTTTGAGAGTTTTTATCAGGAATGGGTGTTGGACTTTGTCAAATGCATTTTCTGGGTCGATGGAGGTGATCGTGTGATTCTTTTATTTATGTGGTGGATTACATTGATTGATTTTCTAATGTTGAATCATCCTTGCATACCTGGTGTGAATTCCACTTGGTCGTGGTGTATTTTATTCTTGATATGATGCTGAATTTTATTGGCTAGAATTGCAGGAGCATTTCTTCCTTTTCCATACTCTGGAATAGTTTGAGTAGTACTGGTGTGAGTTCCTCTCTGAATGTTTCATAGGATTTTCCTGTGAAGCTGTCCAGGCCAGGGTTTTTTTTGTTGGGAGTTTTTTTAAATAACTCTTCAATCTCTTCTCTTATGGGTCTGTTCAGATTTTCTATTTAGTCTTGTGTTAGTTTGTGTAGGTAGTGTGTTTCTCAAAATTTGTCCATTTCTTCTAGGTTCTCAGACTTGTTGGAGTACAATTTTTCATAGTATTCTGTTATGATTCTTTTTATTTCAGTTGGGTCTGTTGTAATGACCCCCATCTCATTTCTTATTTGGGTTATTTGCTTCCTCTCCTGTTTTTCTTTTGTTAGTGTAGCCAATGTTTGTCAATACTGTTAGCCTTTTCAAAGAACCAACCTTTGATCTTATTTTTATGTTCTCTATTTCATTTATTTCTGCTCTAATATCTATTATCTCCTTTTTTCTGGTGGCTGTGGGGTTCTTTTGCTGTTCTCTTTCTATTTGTTCAAGTTGTATGGCTAACGTTTTGATTTTGGCTTGTTCTTTTATGATGTGTGTGTTTATTTCTATAAACTGACCACTGATCACTGCCTTTGCTGTGTCCCAAAGGTTTGATATGATGTGTTTTCATTCTCATTTAATTCTAGGAATTTTTTTCATTTCTTCTTCGATTTCTTCTGTTACCCAGTTGTTTTTAAACAAGGTGTTATTCAGTTTCTACGTATTTGATTTTTTTCCCTTGCTCTTCTTGTTATTGATTTCTACTTTTATGATATTGTGATCAGAGAGAATGCTTTGTATTATTTTGATGTTTTGGATTTTATTGAGGGTGGCTTTGTGGCCTAGAATGTAGTCTATTCTGGAGAATGTTCCATATGCACCGGAAAAGAATGTATACTTTGCTGCTATTGGGTGGAATGTTCTGTATATATCTATATGGTCAAGCTGGTTGATTCGGGCCTTTGGATCATCTGTCTATTTCTGGTGTTTATTTCTAGATGTTCTGTCCTTTATCAAGAGAGGTGTGTGGAAGTCTTGTACTATTATTGTGGAACTGTGTATTTCTCTCTTCAGTGCTGTTGAAATTTGTTTTATGTATTTTGGAGCCCTGTCATTGGGTGTGTAGATATTTAGATATTTATTAAGATTATGTCTTCTTGGTGGATTGTTCCTTTAATCATTATATGATGTCCTTTCTTGTCTTTTATGGTGGATTTTGCCTTAAAGTCTATTTTATCTGAGATTATTATTGCCACCCCTGCCCTTTTTGGCTTACTGTTTTCTTAATATATTTTTTTTCCATCCTTTGATTTTTAATATATTTGTGTCTTTGTGTCTAAGGTTTGTCTCTTGTAACAGCATATTGGTGGGTTGTGTTTTTTTTTTTTTCTCTAATCCATCTTGCCACTCTCTGTCTCTTCACAGATGTGTTTAAACCATTTACATTCAGTGTGATTATCAATAGGCATGAGTTTATTGTTGCCATATGATTGTGTTTTCTTTTTTTTTTTTTTTTTGTGGTGCTGATATTTTCTTTGTTCCTTTTACTTTCTTGTGCTGAGTTCCTCTGGTTTCTGGATTTTCCTTTCTTTTCTTTTGTTATTATAGATTTTGTGTTTACTGAGACTTATGTTTTTCTTCTTTTTATTCTGATGAGTACGTTTGTTAACTTTCTTTGTAAATTTACCCTCATCTTCCTAAGTTTGAACCAGTCTTTTATTACTTGCTGTCACCTTCACTTCCTCTCCATTTGAAATTTTTATACCTACACCATTTATTCCCACTTTTATTGTTTTGACATTGTCGTCACTTACAAATTGATATCTCTGTTTCCCTGTTGTAAGTCTTTTAGCTCTGTTTTATTGTTGAGAGTTCTTTACCTAGGTTGGTTTTCTGTCTGATGCTGTCCTGTGTTCTAGACTCTGGTTGTTGTCTGATGTTGTTGGTTCTCTAACTGAAGAACTCCCTTTAATATTTATTCTAAGTTTGGTTTGATATTTATGAATTCTCTTAATTTCTGTTTATTTTGAAATGTGTCTCTCCTTGTTCTCTGTTTTCCTTCCGTTTCTTCTTCCACTCAGTGTTTGATCTAGTTCTTTATCCCTTCATTTGATGCTTAGGGTTCCAGGATTGAAGTTTGTATCTGTTTTACTTAATTTTTCGGGTCTTTTCTGCAGAGGGACAGTATGATGTGTCTGTCTAAGGTGACTTGTTGGCTCTGCCCTGTATGTTTAACCTTATTAGAAATTTCCAAACAGTTTTTAAAATGGTTTTGTCATTTTATAAACCAAGTAGAATTATATTTAATTTTCTTGAACTGTTTCACAACTTCTCCAAAATTTGGTGATGTTAGTCTTTTTGATTTTAGCCATCATTCATGTATACATGATTGTGATGTGCCTGTTAGTATTGACTTTTTTCTTTTTGAGTTTATGGAATTCATTATATATTCTGGATGTCAAGTCTTTGTCACATATGTTAACTTGCATTTCTCAAAGTCATTGGCTTTTCAATTCATTTTCTTAACTGTGTCTTTTGATGAGTAAAATTTTAATTTGATGAAATCTAAAGTATTTTTTTCTCTTGTGGTTAATGTTTTCTGTGTCTTGTCTATGATATCTTCACCTACTTCAATTGTTGAAGATATTCGCCTATGTTTTCTTTGTGAAGCTTTATATGTTTAGCTTTTGTAGTTAGGTCTATGATTCATCTTATATTAATTTTTGTGGAGGTTGTGAGGTAAGGGTCAAGGTTAATTTATTTCTCATATTCAGTTATTACAGCACCATTTGTTGAAAACTTTCGTTTCCCCATTGATTTGTGCATGTGGTGAGTGGGTACATACACACTTGAGCATGCATTTTGCTTAAAAACCAATTATCTGTATTAAGTGAGGATCTATTTTTGCACTCTCTAGTCTGTTCTACTGAACTATTGCCTGTCGTTATTCCAAAACCTTCTGCTTTGATTATTGTAACTTTTTATTAAGTCTTGAATTCAGGTGGTATAAGTCCTCTAATGTAGTTATACTTTTTCAAGATTGTTTTAACTATTCTAAGTCCTCTGCATCCATATATACATTTTAGATTCAGTATGTTAATCTCTATAAAAAAATAGCCTGATGAAATTATTATTCAGATTGAATTGAATCTATGTATCAATTTGGGGACAATCAACAACTTGACAGTATTAAGTTTCCCAATTCTATGGACATCATGTATCTCTTCATTTGTTCAAGTGCTCATTAATTTTTTTCCTCAATATTTTGTTTTAATGGTAGAGATCTTGAATGTCTTATACTAAATTTATCAGTATTTTAAATATTTCTTTTTTTTTCAGTTTTTCATTGCTAATATATAAAAAGACAAATGATTTTTGTATATTGGCCCTGTATCCTGTGATCTTCCTAAATTCACTAATTTTTTGGAGTAGTGTTTTGTGAATTCCTTTCAATTTTCAAGGTTAATAATCATAGCATCTTTGAATAAACACAGTTTTACTTCTTTCCTAGTCTTTATGCTATTTACTTTTTCCCCACTAACTAGTAACTTTGGTACAAATTGAACAGAGAATAGAGTCTGCCTTGTTCCCAAAATTAGGGGGAAAACATTCAATATTTCATCATTAAGTAATGATGTTACCTGTAAGATTTTGTTGCATGTAGTGCTTTCTGTCTTGTGTATGAGTCACATTTTTCTGTTTCCACAAATATCTAGTAAAATTTTATTATATACTGCATATTGTGATGAGATGTTTTAGAGACTCTGGATTTTGATATCTCTCTTTCATTTTTTTTTTTTTCTATCTGGAAGTAATTTGAATGAATTCAATTCTAACTCTATACCTGGCCACCACTCACCTCCCACCCCAGTAATGGGCAGCAACTGAAATTTCTCAGTCCTTTCAGTCTTTGGTCTGTTGTGTTATGCTGACAAACTTAGAGTCTCCCGAATTTATGCAAGCTTCTGGGATTATCCAGAAATGTGGGCAGAATTTGTATGTATATATAGAGTCCCTCTGAGCTGGAATCAACTCGACGGCAATGGGTTTCATTTTTTTGGTAATTTAGGGACTCCTCCTTATGTGGCTCTCTCTTTTCCAGGACTTCCTCACTCTTTTAAGTTGTTCTGACACAACTAAACTCTGTTTTCTGACTCCTCAAGTCAATAAAAATATATCAGTCTCCTTTAGTCCTAGCAGCGTCACAAAACTTGGTGAGTATCCTCAAAATAGAATTTTGGTCATTCTCTAGTGCCTTCAAATATTTTCCCTCTCAGAGTTTATAAAATTTTCTTTAGGTAAGTTATTCTGAAACAAGCTACTCAGCCATTACCTTAAATGAAACTAGAATGACCTATTTCTATTTTGTATAATTATTTTTTTCTTTAAAACTAGACTAATATATTGATTATTCATTTATTATATGTTTTCCTTTGTTGTGTGTTCTAATTCCCCGCATTTTCATTACATTACCCTGAATTTTCTGTAAGAATGTATTATCTTATCTGAACAACTAGCTCAAAACTTATTTGAAACAGGAAAAAAGTATATATATATTAGTGTCATTAGTGCCATGCGTGTTATTGCTGTTAGTTGCTGTCGAGTAGATTCCAACTCATGGTGATGCAAATGGTTAAGTACTCAACTACTAGCTGAAAAGTTGGCTGTTTGAACTTACCTAGAGGTGCCTCAGAAGACAAGACCTGGTGATTTGCTTCCTAAAGTTCATTGCCTTGGAAACAACTATGAAACAGTTTTACTCTGCACACATGGGGTCACCATGAGTGCCATACTTCACCTTACACACTATATGTGTTCATTAGACAATTTTTGTTTCACTTCCAAAACTTGAATGCCTTCGATGTGATCACTTCCTGATTGTCTTTTCACCTATCAGAATCACATTCCGTAAGAGATGGGTGCATCAGAAAAAAAATGAGGCCTATCTCAACATAAGTACATTATGTATTTATTCTTTGTTATGGCTTCCAAATGAATTTTACTGTGGAATTCATAAAGTAATAGGTTATGAGTTTTAATATCAATATTAAAGGTCATCTGTTTCAACTATCTCACATTTTGATTCAATCTTCTTTAGAGAGTCTAATTCATCCAAAGATAAATCATTAACATCAAAATGATCTCTCTACATGTACATTATAATGCAAATACTGAAATTCAAATTACCAGTTGCCTCCTTGTGGCTTAATAATCCTAACGTTTTTATTTCCAGGTCAAATGCCATCGACTTCAAATCATGAGATTATGAAATGAATTGATTTAAAGAGAGTGTGTGCCAGAATAAAAGGGAGGGTGATAATGGATTGAATGAAGTCAAGCTATAAAAATAAAATCATGCCAGAGTAAAGAAAAGTTAAAATATGCTGAATTCCTTTCCATTTTGGGTTTAATACTAGTTCAGCTCATTAAGTAGAGAATGGATTAGGCTAATCCCAACAGTAATTATACATTCTATCAGGCATATAAAGGTAAACGAGAGAGCAAGTCTGCATTGCCATAAAATTCAGGTTTGAAATAATCATCACAACAGAACTAAGCTGTCAGCAAATGACATTTATTATGCGGCACAAGCTTAAAGCAGATGGAACTAACTCATTGTTGGTTGTATACTAGATGTCAAGAAACAAATATATTTAGCTGTATGCTCAGTTTTTAGGCAAATACTTGTATGGTAACTGTACTGACAGTTTTTTACATAATACACCTCAGAGCTGGAAGCCAGTATTTTTTTTTTTTAACCTTTGGGAAAGGGAGTAGAAATTAAAATGTTCAGGTTAGAATACCATGGTCTTCAACAGTCTACATCGGAGACTAAACCTTGTTTTTCTGTTCTTGATCTGATGACTCTTCAGAATGTGTTCACATTACTCAAGTTATACAGAAGAAATTAAAAGAAAAAAGGAAAATTTAATTTTTAGTTTGCTCTAATTTTTACAATACTATGTTATTAAGATTTTTAGATGGTTCAAGATGCAAAATTCAAAAAAAGGTTAGGAATTCCATGTCTTCCCCACCTGTTTGATTTTCTGACTTAATCCATACAATATTTTTCATTCATTGTAATAGTTGAATCAGAGATTTTTCTGGTACTCTGTTAACATACTTCCTCTACTTATTTCAGTGACTACCTCCAGATCATTCCAAGCCCCCACCAACATCAACATACTTCTGGAAATCACTAATCTACTTTCTGTCTCTATGAATCTGCCTTTTCTAGACATTTCATCTAAATGGAATCATAAAATATGTCATCTCTTGAGTCTGCCTTTTTATACTTAGCATAATGTTTTTGAGGTTCATCCATGTTGTTGCATGTATCAGTACTTCATTCTTTTTTGTGACTGAATAATATTCCATTGTATGGATATACCACACTTTGTCTATCCATTCATCAGTTGATGGACAGTTAGGTTGTTTCCAGTTTTTGGTTATTGTGGATAAAGCTGCCATGGATATTACTGTACAAATCTTTGTGTAGACATATGTTTTCATTTCTCTTGGGTAGATACCTAGAAGTAGAATTGTCCAGTGAAAGCTGGATAATAAAAAAGGGACACCAAAGAAGAACTGACACATTTGAATTGTGGTGTTGGTGAAGAACATTGACTATACCACGGATTGCCAGAAAAACAAACCAATCTGTCTTGGAAGAAGTACATCCAGAATGCCCCTTAGAAACGAGGATGGCGGGACTCTGTCTCATGTACTTTGGACATGTTATCAGGAGGGACCAGTCCCTGGAGAAGGACATCATGCTTGGTAAAGTAGAAGGTCAGTGAAAAAGAGGAAAACCCTCAATGAGATGGGTTGACACAGTGGCTGCAACAATGGGCTCAAACATAGCAATGATTGTGAGAATGGCACAGGACTGGGCAGTGTTTCATTCTGTTGTATATAGGATCACTATGAGTCAGAACCGACTCGACAACACCTAACAACAAGATGCTAATAGTAGCATTCTTAAGATACATTTTGTTTTCTAAAGGAATACAGATGTTAATTGTATTTAAATAATTCAAATTCATCTTGATAGAGAATATCGATCTAAACATTTAGATAGCTGGAGAATTATTATATATATATATTTAATAAAATTTTATTCTTACATACTTTTTTTTAACTGAAGAAAGGAATGTGGCATTATGAGAGTAAAAGGTACCTGATCTAGTCAGGGTTCTGGAGTTGAGTGTGGTGGATTGTCTGGGCAGATGTCCTGGGGAAGTATAGTCTGAGTTAATATCAGAAAAAAGAGTATGAGTGAGCAGATTTGAAGAACATTTCAGTCAGAGGGAACAGCATGTAAAAGTCCCTGTGGCAGGAGAGAGCATAAATATTTTGAGAAATGGAAAGGACAACATGGCTGGTGTTCAGTCAATGAGAAGACAAGTTGAGTCTAGGCCTTTAAGGGTTTTGTCTTGTTCCTAAAATTAGTGAGACTCATTTAAGGGATTTAAGCAGGCAGGTGACAAAACCAGATAATCTTGTCTGCTCTGGAAAACAGTGATTGGTGAGGAGTCATAATGAATTCTTGAAGATCTCACAATCTAGTTTATTTTTTTTTTTTTCGTTTGAATGTTTTCTGGTAAGCTATTTTTCATATTGGTGTACTGACCAGGAAAAGACACCCTGGTGATTTTTGATTTGTTGAGTTAATTTTGCCTGTGCCCAAGGAGGGCAGTGCTAGGAACATAGTAAGTGATCTCTAAATATGTGACAATGAATTGATTAGCAAAGAGGGCTACACAATTATAAAATCAATTACAAAGCATGAAAGCAAATGTATAAACTTTCCTTGTAATTCATAAAATGACAAGCTTCATAATGAAGAGAACAAAACTATATAGGAACTCTTTGCTATATATATTGTCCTTTTGGATAATTGAAAATAGTTCATATCGCCTGATACTTGTATCATTATTGATAATAACATTATTAATTACCAATTCATTAATACCAGCTGTGCTAGCTACTTTAAGTACTTTTTATACCTTATCCTCAAAATAACACTGTTGAGTGGTTATGCTTAACCCCATTTTTTAGATGAGGAAACTAAGATTCAAGAAGGTGAAGTATCTTTGCTGAAGTCTCACATAAGAAATACCACAAGAAGTGTGCTTGCTAGCTCTGCTATTTTGCTTCTCTTCAAGCACTTTGTAAAAAAGAAGTTATCTATTTCAAAACCATACCTGTAATAAGCGGAATCTAAGTTAGAAAAAGGTTTTTTTAAACGGTGTTTCAAAAGCCTAGCTTTCGTCCCGCTTCTTTTCACCAGGCTCTCTACCTTGGATGAAGTAATTCATACGCAGAAAGTATAGTAACCTACTCTGTCATTAATAAGTAAATGGACCTTCAGAATGTGAGCAATTTTTCCCCTCCTGCCTATCAGTTTGACAAGGCCAACTATTTAACAGGCAATTTGTTATATGTCTAAAATTTATCTTAGAGGTATAAAAATTGAGAAAAGATGAATACAGTGAAAAGCAAATGACTTATAAATGAACAAGAGAGAAATACTCAAGGTAAAAAAAATGAACCATGTTGGATCCTACAATTAAAAGAAAATAATTGAATATTTCAGTCATCTTAATAATTTTATTTTCTATATTAAAGTTAAGATTATATTATAAGCACATATAATATTTTACCTTTTTTCTATACTAGCTACCATCTTTCCTAGAATAGAATATTTCTTGTTGACACTTTTAAACTAGAGTAATAGGAACAGATTTTTCTCATATTTGATGATGGATTTTAGAATCTGCAAATGGTAGGAACTCATATTGATTTGTCCTCTATTGTTATCAGTGGTCATAAACTAAGCAGTATTTCTGATGAGAAAAAATTACTTGTGTGGCTCTAGCTTCCTTATTTATCAAAAGAAACCAAGCAGTGCTTGAAATACAACTTAATTTAAAAATTTTATGTTAGAATTTGCCAGTGAGCTTTCATGCAAATGGCCAATTGCAGACATAATAACAGAGAAAAGTGATAACAGAGTTCACTTAAGCAATGTCAAAGAATGTTCATTTTAACAAAAAATGACAGATGGCTACCTTCTTGGTGACAGTTGCTAACTAGTATGGCTCTGACACTTAAAAAGATCACTTCCCTAATGACACAGAGTGCCCTTTTCTGAAAATGATTTGGGCATCATCCTTTTTATAATATGACTATTAATGTGCATGCGAAATGAGTTACTTTCAAAAGGAGTGTCTTGATATAACTTCACGATCATAGGCAATCCATAAGAATTGTTGTGTTTCATGCGTGTCCTGTCCTTAAAAAGATGTCAATATATGTGTACCATTTTTCTTTAGCATTGATGTGCTAAATTTTAGGGCTCCATCCATACAATCAGTAAAAAGAGACACAATATCTGATACATTACAAAACGTCATTAAATATTTATAGGGAGTTGATGATGCCATGGTAAACAGCAGCTAAGCAATGAATATTATGATTTTGATTAAGGATACTCATCAATACTTCCTCATTTAAATTAAAAGTGCCCCATAGCAAGAAATACATAGGCTTCATAATTAAATCTCTTCTCATACACCTATGCTTTTTTACTTCAAAGTAAGCAGCCTACAAACATATGGTTAGATGAGGAAATGTACTGTATTTTTACACAGATAATGCATGCCTTCTACGTTTGTTTGCCAGCCACACCCTTCCCAGGTGAGGTATTTTCATAAGCATGCTATGCTAATTTTTTTACAGCAACATGTAAAAAAAAACGGCATATTGGCACTTATGAAAATATCTCGCAGGATGAGGGCAAGGCTGGCAAACAAACTTAGAAGGCGTGTGCTATTTGTGTAAAAATACTGTTGTTGGCTGTCTCCTAAACTCAGATTCCCTATTTCCTTCTCACCACTCTCCTTGGAACAAAGCCTGCCTGCCTGTACTTCATAATAACCTAGTATGTTATTAATTGATCTTATTACTGTCAAAAACATAAACAAGCAGAGAAACACCATAAATTAGTGTAACAGAATATATTTATTGTGAGTAGATATGATTCGAATCAGGCAGCATCAACCCAAAAGTATCGGGAAGGCACTCTGAAGAGGGGATAGTGAAAGCAGGTTACATAGGCAGGTCCAGGCCAGGTAGTCTTTTGAGAGTCATTGTAAATTCCTTCCATGTTGATTTCTCAGAGCATGTGCAGGGTTTCAGGGTGAGTCAGTTATAAAAACAGAGTAATTAAGGACATGCCAGATGCCCTAAAACACAGCTTCCAGTCAGACCCTGGAGTTCCTGCTTCTTGAAACTGCCTGCACATGGATAATTCTCCAAAAGAGCCCAATGCCTAAGGCAGAACGATCTCTGCCAAACTGCTTACTAACCTTTTGTTTGGCTTGAAGGTAACCCCGGGAAAATCAGTTCCTTAAAGGCTCAAGATTCAAAAGGACACTTAAAGGCAAATGGCCTGGGTAGGTCACCCCAACGCCATGGACCCACAGGTTTGGATTCCAGGAGAATTAAAACAATTTTTCATTACTTTCCCCATCACTGAGTCTTGATCTAGGTCACACTGGTTTACTCTGACAGTTTTCAAAATGTTATATCTGACTACCCTTCTCTCCTATAGCCAAGCATTTTCCTCATGAAAATTTCCCTAACCTCCTTCAAAGAACTTAAATTACAACTCATCTTTCTTGTGTTTACAAAAACATTTTAATTCTCCTAGAATCCAGATTCCTGGGTTTGTGGAATTGGGGTGACCCACCCAGGCCATTCACCCTTAGGTGTCCTTTTGAACCTTTAGACTTTAAGGAACTGGTTCCCTGAAGTCACCTTCAAGTCAAACAACAGCCTAGGAAGCAGCTTAGGGGAGAGCAGTTTGCCTTAGGCATTGGGTTCTTTTGGAAAATTGTCTATGTGCAGCCAGCTTCAAGAAGCAGGAACTCCAGAGTCTGACTAGAGACTATGTTTCAGGATGTATGGCTTGTAGTTGATGACTCTGTTCCTATAGCAAATTAAACCTGAAACCCTGCACTGTGCTTCGATGCTGTCTCCTGATAAATTAACATAACAATGACCTACTTAACCGGTTGTCACTGTCCCCTCTTCGGAGCACCTTCCCAATATGTTCAGGTCAAAGCTACCAGATTCTAATCATATCTCCTCACAATAAATGTATTTGGTGGCACTAATTTTTGGTGTTTCTCTGTGCATTAGGTTTTTGACACTGTCTTGCCCCAGTGTAAAAAATCCCAACTCATTGGCCTAAAGACAAAATGGCACTCATCAAAAACATGACTGAATTTGAGTGAACTTTAGAGTTAGAATTAATTTCAATACACTTATTTTCAATGTACCTCGTGGACTGATGTTGGAAAAAAGTTACTAAAAAACAAAACATACATCCCATCTAGAAAACTTCTCACAAAATAGAAGAAAAATAAAAGTTTCATTATTGAATAAGCATTAAACCAGAATGTGATGCATCGTAGGCAAAGACAGAAAGAAATCTTATCCTTTATATAGCTAAGTTGGTACAAACAATTACCTTCATGTTTTCAAGATAAAATTGCTAATTTTCTAGTATCTTTATGGCAGGATGCCTGAAGTTATGCTAAACTCCTTCCAAGAAACTGGGAGCTAAGGGCGTGATCTTTCTTGATGGTTATATTTTAAAGATTTGGCTCCTAAGCCCTTGAGTATACATTCTTGATTTACATACTTTTCAGAGAGACAGAGAAAGACTTTAAAATTACAAGTTATCTAAAGCAAATTCTGGAACAAAAGGTGAGAAGGGGAGAATTAAAACCTCTTGTTTTTTATTTCAAGGAGCTGTGGTGGCACAATGGAGAAGTGCTCAATGCTAACCAAAAGATGAGCAGTTTGAACCCATCCAGTGGCTCCATGGGAGAAAAAGAACTGGCAGTCTGCTCATGTAAAGATTACAGCCAAGAAAACCTTATGGAGCAGTTGTACTCTGTTACATTGGGTTGCTGTGAGTCAAAATTGACTCGACGGCAGACAACAACAATTTAGAGATGAGTTTATGTTTGTCCTAAAAGCTACGAAATTTATTATGAGATTTAGTATCTTTATATATGACCTATAAGGTATTCATATATTTCACATTCCCTCAAATAACTGCATATTCTTTTTTTCTGTAACAAAACCACATTTATGAAAATAGACACAATTGAGTTACAAATAATAAAAGTAAGAACAAATAAATCCTAACAAAGGCCCTGGTGGCACAACGGTCAAGAGCTCGGCTGCTAACTAAAAAGTCAGCAGTTCAAATCCACCAGCCGCTCCTTAGAAACCCTATGGGGCAGTTCTGCTCTGTCCTATAGGGTCGCTGTGAGTCAACGGACTTTACGGCAACAGGTTTTTTTTTTTTTGGGAATCACACACACACACACAGATCTATAAAGACCAGTTTTATATTGCATATTGTATAAATAGCTCTCTGTAACTATGAGTGCAGAAACAAAATGTTTAGTACAAAATAATGTAAAAGAATCCAAAAATCTGGGTGCCGGGATCCTTGGGTTTCTGCCCAGATCTGTCATTAAAAACCTGAGGGCCTTTGGGAAAGTCAGTTGTCATTTAACTTTTTAAGAAACTCTTCATTTGTAAAATACCTGTGTGGGGAGAAGTAGTAGTGATTAGATTATCTAAAAATCTCTTTTAGCGCTAGTGACCCTATAGTACAGGGTAGAACTATATAGGACAGGGGAGAACTGCCCCCATAGGGCTTCCAAGGAGCAGCTGTTGGATTTGAACTGTCAACCTTTTGGTTAGCAGCCGAGCTCTTAACCACTGCTCCACCAGGGCTCCTTAATTCTATTAATCTATATCATTTCCAAAGAATCCTTTCTTTAGAACCAACTCATAATTGGAAACATTCTCTGGTGTCATGAAAGGCAATGTCAGGAAAAGTTTCAGTTGTCTCAGTAACAATGACATGTGTCAGTTCATTTAAAAGGAAAGAAATGCATCAGAATGTGTCATGGATTACCTTAACAAATATTCAGTCAATGGTATTCAAAACACCACCATATAAGCAAGGGTAACATATTACTCTTTTCCACACGCCAAATGTAACCTTTGGATTGTTTTACCTAATAGTCTATGCTTTGTTTTAATATCACGGTTCTAATATATCAGCTTGGGAGCTGGACTGAATAGACCATTTGTTTTGGGATGTTCTCAAGAAGCAAATAATGGTCAAACCCATGCACTAAACAAAAAGATTATCACAAGCTACTTTTTATCTCCCAGCACGCACTTGTGAATCATGAAATGTGTAAATAAAAGATGTCATTGAGTATTATAGCAAATGAATGCTTACAGTGTGTTTTGAATGGGTCAAGGCACTTCTTTTAACCTCTTGACAAATAAGTTTATCGATTTGGATTACCATAACTGGGACATTGGCATGAAATTATTTCCAAAGAATCTAATTTGTCTGACTTCTACATACTGGAAGAAATGAAGTGAAACATTTAAATGGAGACGTTTACATGCACTTGAGTTATCTTCACAAAATGAAGTGAGTAGGTTCCTAGTACTTTGAAGTCTAGAGACCTGAAAGAGTTATTGCTATGTTGGGAAAAAATCACGGCTAATGTTATCAAACACTAACTTACCTTGTGTAAAAATCTGACTTCATATAACATATATCAACTTCTTGAGTTAAAGGAAATGAGCACAAAATCCCTTGATTTTCTCATTAATAATTAAACAGCAATCTTTTAGAGTTACTCTCCTGGAATTCACCTCAGCAATAGCTGAAGAAAAACTGGCTTGTATACCTTTACAAGTTTTCAAAACAGAACTTAAAACAGAAAATAGTGTGGCACTAGACCATTTCAACCATTTGGCTTCGGCAGCCCCGTAATAAAAAATAAATCAGATTAATTAATGATAGTTATACAGCATTTTAAATTCAGAATTAAATTTAGCAGGTAATTAGTCTGAAACACGCACAAAATATATTTTAAAGAACGTTTGACTATAATCAATCACCAGGTGTCTATTTGCCTGTAAAGATGAAGCACATTCTAACATTTAACCATCTGTCAGTCAGCATTATTTATTGAATACCTGCTGTGCATGGAATAGTTAACCTTAAAAGGAATCAATCTCACAAAAGTCAAGTTTTTAATACTGAATACAAGCAGATGAAAGAGATTACAAGAATTTCTGGCCAATAATTTAATAAAAACTTGCATCTTCATTTTGCATTTCTGTTGAACATGTACTTCTGGAATGTATTATTTGCCTAAACTGTGAAGGTAGCAATTTAGGCCTTTAATTAGACAGTTGAAATAGTTCGCAAGTATCTTGTCAGCAACTGTCTTGTACCTAGGCTCATTCTGCTATCTCCATGCAACATTTTAATAGAGAACTTTTCTTATATGTCTGAATAAGTCATTAACTGAAGGATTAATATACTGGCCTATTACCCAATTATCCTTAAATAAGATGTTAGAACGTCTCTGCATCATATCACATCAAGAAGGAAAGGAGAGGAGGGGGAATTAGGGCAGTGGGGTAAGGAAAGAAAGGAGAAAGAACACTCATAGATATAAAATAGTATTTTCTGGTTAAAGATCTAGAATATCAAAATTATATTAAGTCTAAATGATCATGTTCTTGTGTTTGGGCTTTATAGTTGTAAAGACTATCACTTAAAAAGAAAACAAATCAGGAAGGTAGGATCTCACTCATTTTTGTTAGTTCAAATTATTAAAGATAATAATTATCAGAAAATAAATGAACATGAAACTTGGTAACCTTGTAGACAAAGTTGTTTTCATTACATACAGCAGTGTATTGTTGTTTATTGATCTTTTAGTTTTGTTATTACAGCATGTTTATACTCCCAAGGATAATTTTCTGTTATATTTTTTCTTACACATAAAGTGGTAAATGAAGTTAAGCATGAATTAATAAATAAAAATTTCAATTTAATCTAAGAAAATAACACCTCTAAATGCTAGAAAAACTGAATCTACAATGGTGCAGGAATTGAAAATGTAATATATATATATATTTGGTGTGCTCTTTAAATGTCAATTAGAATTGGTTGATAATATTGTTCAAGTTTTCTTTATATATTTTGAAGCCCTTCAGTTGGGTGCATACATATAAAAACAGGATGGGGTGGTGTCTGACCTTCTCTAACTTCACAAGGGGGAAGGAGAATCAAGATCAACAGTGTAAGGCTGATTCTTATGAGGTGGAGGTCACCTCCTCTCTCCACCATCTTTACCAATTCTGACACCAACTGTCCTTCCCACGGCACTCTACTCCGCTGGGTTCAATAATTTATTGTAATGGCCACACAGGACTCATAGACAATACTCACGATTATGGGGTTTATTAGGGAAGTAACAGTTACAATTTAGGCTCAGGAACACTCAGGATACAGCTCTTCCATCAGGACAGCTTCTTCCCCTTGGCCCTCGGCCTCTACTCAAAAGCTCACAGCTTTCTCGTTTCATGAGCTGGGAAGCCCACCACGCCATCTCCTGCTGCCAGGTCTCTGCTGCCGCTTCTCTCTGCCTTCAGTGTTACAGCTCTCTCTCTGTCTGTCTTTGGTTCCAGGAGCTTCTCAGCTCAGGGATCCCAGGTCCAAAGGACGCGTTGGCTCTTCTTCCTTGGTGGTGATAAGCACTTCTCTTCCCCACCTCTGGGATGGCTCATTTCAAGCCTAGTGGGATGGTAAAACTGACCAATCCCTTTGGTGAGCCACAATTACACTATCTGCACAGTACTGCCAATCACCTGGGTGGGAGTTACAAGACCATGGTGAGAAAGGCCACATAAAAGTGATTCATCACACCACAATACACATTTAGGATTATCATGTCTCCTTGGTTATTTAATCCCCTAAGTGCTATAAAATATCCTTCCTTATCTTGGGTAGAAGCCCGGGTGGTGCAGTGGATAAAGCACTCGGCTGCTAATGGGAAGGTCAGCAGTTCAAATCTACCAGCTGCTCCTCTGGAGAAAGATGTGGCAGTCTGCTTCTAATTACGGCCTTGGAAATCATAGGGGGCAGTTCTACTCTGTCCTATAGAGTCCCTATGAGTCGGAATTAACTCAGTGGCAATGGCTTTGGTTTGGTTATGGTATCTCTGCTAATATTCAATGGCTTGAAGTCTACTTTGTCTGATATTAATATAACCACTCTAGCTCTTATGATTAGATTTTCTTAACCTGTGTGTTCACATTCATCTCTTGTGTCCTATGTATAGCTGTTTCTGTCTTCATATTCAGTATGACAATCTATTCTTTTAATTGGAATTTTAGTCCATTATCATTTACTGTAACTTCTAATATGATTTTCTTTCTGTAAGTCTAACATTTGATATTCGTTTAATATTTGACCAATCTATCCCTCTTTCTTTTTCTTTTTGACTATTTTTTGTTAGTAGTAATATTGGTTTTGTTATTTGAAATTATTTTCTTTATGTTGTTGTTGTTAGTTGCCATTGAGTCAAATCCAACTCATGGTGACCCCATGTGTGCAGGGTGGAACTGCTCCATAGGGTTTTCAAGGCAATGAGCTTACGGAAGCAGATCGCCAGGCCTTACTTCCAAGTTAGTTAGTAGTAGTTAGTAGTCCAGGATTTAATCATTTGTGCCACTCAGGGACTCCTGTGATGAGTAATTTTATAATTCCATTTTATCTCCACTATTGGTTTATTAGGGATCCTTGGTGGTGCAGTGGTTAAGCACTCAGCTGCTAACTGAAACGTTGGTGGTTTGAACCCACCAGCTGCTCCATGGGAGAAAGATGTGGCAGTGTGCTTCTGTAAAGATTTATAGCCTTGTAAACCCTATGGGACAGTTCTACGCAGTCCTATAGGGTCACTACGAGTCAGAATTGACTCGACAGCAGTGGGTTTATTACCTTATTAGGTATACCTTTCTAAAAAATTTTAGTGACTACTCTAGATAAAATATACATCATTAACTTAACACATTCTACCTTTAAATATAAGATGCCACTTAAACAGTGTAAGAATATTATAGTAATACACTTGCATTTTCTCTCTCCCATCCTTTGGGCTAGTGTTGTCATACATTTTTCTTCTATATGCATTAGCCGCACAGTCTTCTTTCTCTTCCTGGAAAATATCAGGCATGCTCCTGCATTTGCACGGCCTCTTCTCTCAGCCTAGAATGTTTTTCTCAGAAATCCGTATGTCTCACTCCCCACCTCTTTCAAGAATCTTTCAATTGTCACGTTCTCCATGAGGCCTAGGGTGATCTCCCAATACAAAGTTGTAAGCTGATTCCCTTACCGTGTCACCAATTACTGCAGTTATCCTTCTCCTTGATGTATTTTTCATAGCATATATCACCTGCTAACACTCTATACCATTCATCCATTTTTTGTATCTATTGTTTATTGTCTGTCTTTCACAGATAAAATGAAAGGCTGACAATTACACTCATTTTCCCTTTTAATTTACCAATACATCTCAAGCACTTAGAACTGTACCTAACAAAGAGCACTTACTAAATTTTTTGAATGAATGAATTCTGATCATAATTTTCATTCAAATTGCTATCCTATCTTTATTCATTAACATTACTGGAATATGTACTATTGTGTTTATAAACCACAGTTGGTTAGGAAATAAAATCTACACATGGAATAGATTTCTATCAATAAATTTATTAAAAATTAGTCAAAACCAATTAATAGCAAGACTCTCCATTTAATGAGTATCATAAAATTTTAATCATGCTTTCAGTGTTATATTTTATCTGTTTTTATTTGCTTTATATAAAACTACCTACCTCCTTACTCTCAGTGAAAGTAATGCATATTCATTGTAGAGATTCAGAAAATACAAACATTTAAAACTAACTTTTTATAATCCCATAAGTCTGAGAAAACCTGTCTTCTCAATTTGAATTGTCACCATGCCTCCCATTCTGTGTTAAATGCGTATTTAAAAATACTTTTTCTAATTCTAAAATATATGTCCTTCTTTTCTTTATTATCTGGTTACTTTATATCCACTTTAATTCTAATACTTTCATAAAATGGCAGGCAACTCCTTCAATTCATAAGTAAATAGGCACAGAGATGGGTTTTAAAAATAATACTGAAAGAGTAAAATTAAATCCAATCAAACTAGTGATAAAGTCCAAAATTAACAAGTATTGCATTTTTCAATGTAAGTAAAGTCAATGAAAACTTTTCATTTTTATTTTTTAGCATAGAGAGAATTTAAACCACTGTGTTAGTTTCCTATTGCTGCTGTAACAAATTACCACAAACTTAGTGATCAAAAATGACACAAATTTATTATCTTACAGTTCTGGAGGTCAGAAGTCCAAAATGGGTCTCGTTTGGCTAAAATCAGGAGATTTCCAAGGCTATATTTCTTTCTGGAGTCTCTAGGAGACAATCCATCTTCTTGCTTTTTCCAGCTTCTTGAAGATACTTTAGATTCCTTGGCCCGTAGCCCTCTTCCATCTTCAAATTCAGCAATCTTATCACTTCACCCCATTTTTGTTGTCACATCTCTTTCTCTGCTTCTCTGTCTCTTCTGTCTCTCTTTCTACTTATGAGGACCCTTGTCAATACATTGAACACACCTGGATAATCCAGGCTAATTTCTCCATCCCAAGGTCATTTGATGAGCAACCTTAATTCCATCTGCAACTTTAATTCTCCTTTGCCAGGTAAACTAACATATTCACAGGTCCAGGGATTAGGATATGGGCATCTTGGGGGCCATTATTCTCCCTACCACAACCAAAAGGACTCTTGACAAGAATTTATGTGTATTTTATGACTACTGCTAAACAATAAGCAGACACCTGGTATGTGATCAAGATGTTCAAGTGACTAAGCAGGCCTAGAAAGATTAAACAAATAATTGGAAAGAAACAGACAAATAATATGAACATAAATTCTATCCAAATCAACTTCTCTCGGTAGCAATACTGTAAACCCAAGAAGAAATATAATAACCATGTCTATCAATATATATATGGACAATATTAAATTAATGACCTCACCAGACACCATGAAATATTCTATACATTATTATGTCACCAATCTAACTTGGTTCTCCAAAAGGCAAAAGTAGAAGAGAAATAAAACTTTTTTCTTAACCTTTAAAATCTTCCCAAATGCAATTATGTATTTCCCAAGACACTGACAACTTTCATTTCTAAGCCTATACTTTCCTGCCTGTGTCCAGACGTAACATTTTCCTGTGCTATGCTCTTTTTATCATTGCTTGTTCACCTTGTTAAAGAATTTTAAATCTGGCTGTGAATGGAAAGTCCTAAATATAGCAATTTATGGTTCATACTTGCATATTGCCTTTCCTCTAAACTTTCAAATCCTATTACAGCCAGTCACTCATTAGTACCAATACTCCTGAGAAGTTAAGTGGCCAATTTACCCCAATTTGATAGAAAGGAGAAGGAGAGAATTTAAATGACTTTGCCTTTAATTAAGTTACTACAGTCACAAAAGCAGATCCTTATTTCTTTGCCATTTCCATGACACTAATAGCATAGGATAGTACAAATGTGAAACTCACAAGAAACTACTTCCTCTTTTACACAAAAAACCAATATTAATAGAGCTTCCTTGCCATGGAAAGAAAGCAAGAGAGATTTCATTTACCCTCCTTAATGTTATCTTAGTATAAAATTTATGGAAGGAAATTGGGAGGAACCATGCCCAGTGATTAACAGTGTGGATTCTGGAAGGAACATGCCAGGATTTGGTTTTTGACTCTTTTACTTAATAATTTTGTGATTTGGGGAAATTTTCTTAGCCTCAGATTAATCATATGTAAAGTGGGGTTTATAATAATAGTTGCTACATCATAGATTTGGTCTGAGAAACAAATTAAATAAGCACAGAGTATAGTCCTTGGTACATTTTCTTCAGCAATCCCACTTTTTTAGTTTCAAAATCAAATCAATGAATAACTAGAGTACCTACAATAAACCAAGGTCCCTAATTGGTGTAAATAGTTTGCCCTTGACTGCTAACCTAAAGGTTGCTGGTTTGAACCCACTCAGTGGTACTATGGAAGAAAAGGCCTGGTGATCTGCTTCTGTAAAAATTACAGCCAAGAAATCCCTGTGAAGAAGTCCTACTCTGCACACACTGGGTCACCATGAATTGGAATTTACTGGACGGCAACTAACGGTAACAACAACAATAAACCAGGCATCCTACTATGTGCTTTTATATATATATCTTTAATACACTTTCCTGGTGTATGACCTTTGAGCTGAACTGACTTGCTTCTTAGTGGGTTCCAGTGGAAATAGATAATGTCACTGAAAGAAAAATTTTGACAAACCAATCCAACATTTCTAACCTGCCATAGGTTCTCTGTCAATCAAAATCCCATAAGTTAAGTCCCGTGAAATTATATTGTGAAATGGAAATAGAACTACAATCAAGGTTGACATTTAGCCAAAGTTCCAAACTGGTGGGTATCCACTCTTTAAAATATATATGGCTCTATTTTTTGCTTTGCCTAACCTGCTGGCTCAGGAGAGGGCAGGCCTCCTCCAAGACTTGCTGTCTGACCACCTTCTTCAACCAAGAACCGATCATTGTTATTTAGTTGACTAGCTATTCCCTGCCTCATGTATTTTCCCTATATCAGGCAACATGGTTCGTGGGGGTTCTTTCTGTTGGACCACTTCCCAAGGTACATCCAACAATGCCAGACCCAGAAAGGTCAGAGAACAGAAAACCCTTGTTTACGGTAACTTCTTTACCTGTAAGTTCTTATAATACAGTGTATTTTATATTTAAACATATGATATGAGACTTGCAGGGACAGATTACCTAATAGTGAGGTATGCATGGGCTTACTTGTGCTTAATTACTAATCTTTAGTGCACAATTTCCCCTGTTTTTCATCACATCATATATATAAAGAAAGATGGAAGAGCATAGGGAGTTACATAAATAGTTGTTACTTTGTTTAGGGGATTTAATTCTATAATGATTAATAGCTAGCAATAAGAAAAGAGTACAGGTAGTCCCCGACTTATGATGTATTCAAGTTATGATGAACCACACTTTTGTTTTTTGGTTTTGTACATCTTAGCATTAGTAATATGTACCACTTACTGTGTTACAGCGCATAATTTGCTGATGTTATCCTTCCCAGATGTTCATTTGCAGATGTTCAGTTTTATAATTTACTGTTCAAAACTGCAGTATAGATTTAGTTGTCTAAACTAAATCAGGGACTTCAATTGCTTGAAAACATGGACCCAAATGCTGATTGCTTTGCTAAAGTCGAGAGGCAGATATGGGAAGCAGTGAGATGTTATTGTGAAATATATGAATCAAAAAAGAAATGGATCATACAGACAACTCTCACCAATTTTCTGACTAGAAACACCATCCCCATTCCCAAGGATAATCCAGATGATCCAGAACCTTCCACAAGTGGAGTTATTATCTCATCTGACAAAATGCCAACCTAGTCCAACTTTTCTTCATTGACAGAGAAAATGTTTATGATTTGTATATTTTTTATGTATGTATGTATTAAAATATATTTGTAAGTTTATATGCAATGTTTCCAACCCCCGAAGACAAAGATTGGATTTATAAAGATAGTGATATTAAAGGCAATAATAATGAAAACTAAAAAAAAAATGAGGTGCTCGACTTACGTCAGAACTGACTTACGATGGAGTCATCAGAACAGAACCCTGTCGTAAGTCAGGGACTACCTGTATATGGACCAACCATGGTATATCAGATTTTTTCTAGAGTTCCATGGAGGTTCATTTTTCAATTTAAAACTGCTTTTTAAAATGAAGATCAACTGTGAGTTTCCATCGGTTCTGGAATGCCTGATAAGAAGCAAGCACTGGAAGCCTCCATTCTAGTATGTAAATATAGTCTTGAAATGGTAATTATGCTGATTGGCACAGTGTCAGGCTCAAAGAGATGCCCCTTCTCATGCTTCGTGAAATGAGGTTGGTTATACGGTGTTCAGTGTTATTGTTTTAAAGGAATGCTGAGTTTAATTAACTTTAATTCAGTTGACACAATGTTAAGATACATTTAATCTCTTGAGATTGAAAGATTTGGTCTAAGAGTTGTCTTTTGGATAAAAGTGCTTTGCATCAGATGGTAAAATAAGAATGACAATTAATTAACTTGCAAAGGCACTCTGAGACCAATTATATAGGTTATTTTGGTTAATTGAGTATATGCTAAGTCCAATTAAAATAATTTTGTGATTTCCAACATGAAAAGTAATCCAACTCTTCAAAACCTGGGGAAAAAATAATAGATATTGTAAAGACTGTTGTATTGAGAGTCAAAGATTTTACAACACGTCAAAAAATGCAGTTAAAAGTTCTGAAATCTTGCTGGTGTTTACATAATAAACAAAGAGTAGGAAGATACTTTCTGATTTAGGCACAGATACTAACAATTTAAAAGCAAAGTGTGGACTACAGCTCCTATTATAAGATGCAGTACTTTCTTCATAAATATATGTTTATGCATTCACCATTTCATTCATTTAACAAATATTTATTGAGTACCTACTCTATTCTAAGCATTCTTCTAGGCAATACACAAGTGAAGCAAGAAACAAAAATTCTTGACCTCATGGAATTTACATTGTAAACGGAAGGCAGACGGTAAATAAGTTACATTTACTAAAGGGAAAAATGAAGTAAGGAATGACAATAAGGGATGGTGTGAATGGAGTTGGAATTTGACATATGGTGGTCCTAGGAAAGCCTCACTGAGATAGTATTTGAGTAAAGACCAGAAAAAGTAAAGGGTAGAAGATCAAGCCATACATGGGGGAATTGTGTTCCAGAGAGTGAGACCAGCAAAGGCAAAGGTACTGAGGTGGGAGTTTCAGTAGCATGTTCAAGGAATAGCAACAAGGCCTTGTGGCTAGGGCAGAGAGCAAGGAGAAAGCAGAGTAAATGGGAGCTAGATGATATAATGCTTAATAGGAATTATAAGTACTTTGCCTTTAGTAAGATGAGAGGCTGTTAGTGGGTTTGAGAAGTGACATGATTTGACATATATTTTAATAAGATCCTTGTGGCTGCTGTGCTGAGAATAAGCTAAAGATTATAACATTCTCCATGACATCTCTCTGCTTTGGATATTCTATTCCCTCCCTCACTTGGGTTACTCAAATTAAGCCAAGAAGACTAGCTCATGTGTCTCTTTTCTTGAAAGCATTTGCTGATATCTCCCTCACAGAGAAGATATAACAAAGATTCAACATTTAGGCACTTAAAGGTGTTTATTTTGGAAGTGCATGTGTATAAAACCCGTTGGTATAAAAGAGATCTGGAAACCTTCTGAATACTGTAGTGATTGAATGACGTGAAATAATTTTTGTACTAAAGCCCTGAAGGAAGTAATTTATTTGCATTGGGTAATTTTTCTCAAATATGAGAATGCTTGATCTAGTCCATCAACTTTATACATGGTCTTTAATATTTACAAAATATTAGATTTGAAGCTAAATACTAATGCTCAAAATATCATTGACTTTCAAGAAATTTCAAGTAACATCATTTTGTACAAGATTCATCATTAAAACATATTTACAGAGTCAAAAATTACTGTTTCTCCACCCTTCTCTCCCACCTCCACCTTTGCATGTTTGCTTCTCATTTACAGATGTCATTGGCAATGGTGTTGTAGTCTGATATAAAAATTATCAGGAAGAGAGGCTAGGTCTTTTGGAATCATTTTTCTATTGGAAAGTTACTTTCAGTTTCCAGATTGGGCTTTACATTTTCAACAGTCATCATAAAATAACCATTCGATATTTTTCTCCAACATGATTTAACAGACTTTCATGCAAACATTCATAGCTAAGCCTCTTAAGACTTCTTACCAAATTAAATGGCTATTAGAAGAACTGCGTCACTCAAGTTCTCCCCAGTCAAACATCTTCTAAAGGTCTTTGATATATTTGGAAACTTTAGTTTTCTTCTAGACTAGCACACCCCTGCAAATGGATTATCACTAAAGAATACTAATTACTTCACTGACATGAAGTCAAAGGGTGTCTTAGGTTGGATTCTCTAGAGAACCAAAACCAGTGAAGAGTATATATATATATGTATGTATGTATATATATATGTATATATGTAAGTATGTATACATATATGTACAGACACACACACACACACACACACACAGAAAGACAGAGAGAGATATATCTCAAGGAAATGGCTCACACAGTTGTAAAGGCTCGCAAGTCCCAAGTCTGTGGGTCAGGCGTCAGGCTGGAGGCCTCTCCTGACACATAGCGGCAGGGGTTGACAAACCCAATATCAGCAGGTCAGATGGCAAGCTGCTTACTCACGGGCTGTGGAAGCTGACGAATCAAAGATCAGCAGGTAATCCAGCAGGCTGCCGGCTCACAGGCTGTGGAGTCCAGTGAATCCCAAGATTGACAGGCAATATGGCAGGCTGCTGGCTCAAGTCAGAAGAACTGGAGGTCAGATGATGATGAGCTGGATGCAGAATCCAGAGCAAGCAAAAGCCAGCAGACTTTGCCAAAATGTTCATGTATATTGAATGCAGGCCACACCCCCAAGGAAATGCCCCTTAAACTGATTGGCTGATGACATCAGATTACATCATGAATGTTATTACATTATATCACAAAATGGAGAATAAGTACATCATTACATAACTGCCAAATTACATCATTACATAACTGCCAAAACACTAAGAATTATGGCCTAGCCAAATTAACACACAACGTTAACCATCACAGTCCACCCCTTGTCAACTTGGTGCCTGTACACATCTCCTTAAACCATACACAATCTCTAAGTAAAAACAATTACAAAATCATACTTGCTCCTAACGTGATGCAGCTAATGTGTACAATTGAAAAAGCACTAGCCCCATTTACATCTTATATTTTATAACTGCAGTAAACAAAAATATTTGACACACACATAAAAGGAAGGAATACTCATAACAATTACAGTCCTCATGTCTGCAACTGGTCATATGGTCGTAACCAGTATTTAGAACTACATTCTTCCACCACACATTCTGTATTCCCTTTGCCCTCAGCAAGCACCTTGGCTGGTCATCGTTTTTTGCCTGGTGGGGTGACCCAAACCTTCATTCCTGAAGGGTCTGAGTCATTAGTAGTCATATCTGAATTGGGTTGCTGTAGTTTTCCATTGACTTTAATCACAGGACATGGTAGTACTAAGAGACGCCCTAAGGGAGCTCCTGCATTCAAGACATACTCTTCTTTACCTCCATTATGTAATATCAATCTGATTTCCCCTTGGTAATTAGGATCAATCACACCAGCCAATACAGTAACTCCCTTCTTTGCCGGTTAATCCACAGGCATGAGAAGCTAAAAGAGGCTGGGTGGCATTCTTAATTTTCTGTTCAACATAATGGGGGATATGTCTCCTGGTGGGAGCATTCTTCCTTTTAGAACTAACACCTCTAGACATGCAGAGAATAGGGTCGTGGGGACAGAAAGCAAAAATTTTGTGAGTGGGTCACTAGGGGTAATAGAGAGTGGTGTTACTACCATTTTCATCCCTTGATTCCTGAACCCATGAGTCCTGGCTGGTCTCTGCTGCTGGCAGATTGGGCACTCAGCAGGGGCTGTAGCCAAGTCAGTATTGGTGCGTGGGAGTCCGTGTTGCTGAGGCCATGCAAGACCTCCATTCTTGCCACCATGGACACTTTGTTCATGATCCCATTGAGCAGTGACGGGAGTGGCTGGGAAAGAGGATGACCGATTTCCAGAGAACACGTCATCCTATCCACTTGATTGTTAAAATCTTCCTCTGTGAAGGTCACCCTTGGTGAGCATTCACGTGAGACACAAATATCTTCATTTCTTTGCCCCATTCAGTGAGGTCTATTCACATACTTCTTCCCCTATACCTCCTTGTCTCCAATTTTCCAATCATTTTCCTTCCAAGTCCCTGACCATCCAGCCAAACCATTGGCCACAGCCTATGAATCAGTATACAATTGCACATCTGGCCATTTCTCCTTCCAAACAAAGGGAACAATCAGGTGCACTGCTTGAAGTTCTGCCCATTGGGAGGATTTCTCTTCACCACTGTCCTTCAGGGAGGTCTCAGAAAGGGGCTGTAGTGCTACCACTGTCCACCTTCGAGTGGTACCTGCATATAGCGCAGAACCATCCGTAAACAGGGCACAAGTTTTCCCTTCCTCAGTCAACTGATCATAAGGATCTCCCCATGAGGCCATAGGTGCAGACTGGGAGATGGAAGGTAATGTGACAGGAGTGGAGACCATGGACATTTGGGCAACTTTCTCATGCAACTTGCTTGTGCTTTCAGGTCCTTCTCAGGCCTGATCTCATATATACTGCTTCCATTTAATGATGGAGTGCTGCTGCTCATGTCTGACTTTATGGCTCAGTGGGTCAGACAATACCCATTTCATGATGGGTAGCTCAGGCCACATAGTGACTTTGTGGCCCATGGTTAAGTGTTCAGTCTCTACTAAGGCCCAATAACAAGCCAAAAGCTGTTTCTCAGAAGGAGAGTAGTTATCTGCAGAGGATGACAGGGCTTTGCTCCAAAATCCTAAGGATCTGTGCTTTGATTCACCAATAGGTGCCTGCCAAAGACTCCAAACAGCATCTCTATCTGCCACTGACACTTCAAGCACCATTGGATCAGCAGGGTCATATGACCCAAGTGGCAGAGCAGCTTGCACAGCAGCCTGAACCTGTTGCAGAGCCTTCTCTTATTCAGGGCCCCACTCAAAACTAGCAGCTTTTTGAGTCACTTAATAAATAAGCTGGAGTAGCACACCCAAATGAGGGATATGTTGCCTCCAAAATCCAAAGAGGCCCACCAGATGTTGTGCCTCCTTTTTAGTTGTGGGAGGGGCAAGGTGCAATAACTTATACTTCACTTTAGAAGGAATATATTGAAGTGCCCCACACCAAAGGACCCCTAGAAATTTCACTGAGGTGGAAGGCACCTGAATTTTTGTTGGATTAAGTCCAGAATCATTGACACTTCTTCCTTACAAGGTCCAATCAGCATAATGTCATCAATGTAGTGGACCAGTGTGATGTCTTATGGCAGGTAAAGTCTGGTGTGCCCCTTCAGTCTCATTTTGTCCTATGGGGCTGTCTAATCTTTGTGGCTAAAAGGTGACTCTTAGGAGTGCCTTCATTACTCAGCTAAAAGGGTGTCCAGGGGCCATACTCTCTAGGTTTCTCCAGTCTCCGTCAGGCCAGTAAATCCAGTCTTTTTTCAGTTAGAATTTTGTTCTACATTTTTCTCCAGCTGTGTCTGGGACCCTCTGTTGTGATCCTGGTCAGAGCAGTCAGTGGTGGTAGCCAGGCACCATCTAGCTGTACTGGACTCAGTCTTATGGAGGCCATGGTAGTTGTGGTCCATTAGTCCTTTGGACTAATCTCTCCCTTGTGTCTTCTGTTTCCTTCATTTTCCCTTGCTCCTGAAGGGGTGAGACCAGTGAAGTATCTTAGATGGCTGCTCACAGGCTTTTAAGACCCCAGACGATACTCACCAAAGTAGAAAATAGAACATTTTCTTTATAAACTGTGTTATGCCAATTGAGCTAGATGTTTCCTGAGAGCATGGTCCCCACAGCCCTCCACTCAGCCATTCTGTCCCTCTGGGAGTTGGATGTGTCTATGGAGCTTCTATGACCCTCCCTTGTACAAGTTGTGCAGGCTTCCCCAGTATTGTATACTGTCTTACCCTTCACCAAAGTTACCACTTATTTATTGTCTATTTAGTGTGTTTCCACCCCCACCCTTCCCCTCCCTTGTAACCATCAAAGATTGTTTCTTTTTGTGTGTAAACATTTTCATGATTTTTATAGTAGTCGTCTCATACAATATTTGTCCTTTTGTGATTAACTTATTTCACTCAGCATAATGTGTTCCAGATTCATCCATGTTGTGAGATGCTTCGCAGATTCATCATAGCTCTTTATCCTTGCGTAGTACTCCATTGTGTGTATGTACTATAATTTGTTTATCCATTCATCTGTTGATGGGCATCTAGGTTGTTTCCATCTTTTTGCTATTGTGAACAATGCTGCCATGTTACATATGGGTAATCATATGTCTTTTCGTGTGACAACTCTTATTTCTCTAGAATATATTCCTAGGAGTGGGATTGCTGGATCCTGTGGTATTTCTATTTCTAGCTTTCTGAGGAAGCGCCATATCATTTTCCAAAATGGTTATATCATTTTGCATTCCCACCAGCAGCACATAAGAGTTCCAATTTCCCCACAACCCCTCCAACATTTGTTATTTCCAGCGTTTTTGATTCGTGCCAGAAATGCCGGAGTGAGATGGTATCTCATTGTGGTTTTGATTTGCATTTCTCTAATGGCTAGTGATGGCCAGCGTTTCCTCATGTGTTTGTTAGCCACTTGAATGTCTTCTTTGGAAGTGTTTGTTCATTTTCTTTGCCCAGTTTTTAATCGGATTATTTCTCTTTTTTTGTAGAGGTGTTGGATTTTCCTGTATATTTTAGAGATTAGATCTTGTCTGATCTGTAATAGCCAAAAAATTTTTTCCCAGTCTGTAGGTTCTCTTTTTACTCTTTTGGTGAAGTCTTTTGATGAGCAGAAGTGTTTAATTTTTAGAAGATCGCAGTTATCTAGGTTATCTTCTTGAGTTTGTGTGTTATTGGTTATGGTTTGTATCCTGTTAATGCTGTGCATTACGGCCTCTAACAATGATCCTGCTTTTCTTCTATGATCTTTAGAGTTTTTGGTTTTATATTTAGGTCTTTGATCCATTTTGAATTAGTTTTTGTGTATGGTGTGAGTGGGTCCTGTTTCATTTTTTTGCAGATGGACATCCAGTTTTGCCAGCACCATTTGTTAAAAAGACTGTTTTTTCCCCATTTGATGGACTTTGTGCCCCTGTCAAAGATCAGGTGACTGTAGGTTGATGGATTTACATCTGGGTTCTCAATTCTGTTCCCTTGGTCAATGTATCTGTCGTTGTAGCTGTACCAGGCTGTTTTGACTGTCATAGCTGTATACTAGGTTTTGAGGTCAGGTAGTGTGAGTCCTCCTACTTTATTCTTCTTCTTCAATAGCGCTTTACTTATCCGGGGCTTCTTCCCTCTCCATATAAAATTAATGATTGTTTTCTCCGTCTCTTTAAAGAATGTTGTTAGTATTTGGATCGAGATTACATTGTATTTGTAGATTTCTTTGGGTAGAATTGTCATTTTCATGATGTTGAGTCTACCTATCCATGAGCATAGTATGTTTTTCCATTTATGTAGATCTCTTTTGCTTTCTTGCAGTAGTGTTTTGTAGTTTTATTTGTATAGGTCTTTTACATCCCTGGTTAGATTTATTCCTAAATATTTTATTTTTTAAGAGGCTATTATAAATGGTACTGTTTTCCTGATTTACTTTTCATTGTTCTCCTTATTGGTGTATAGTTTGTTTTTTTTTTTTATGTTTATCTTGTATCCTGCTACTCTGCTAAATCTTTCTATTAGTTCCAGTAGATTTCTCATGGAGTCTTTAGGGTTTTCTACATATAGTATCATATCATCTGCAAACAGGGACAGTTTAACTTCTTCATTACCAATTTGGATGCCTTTATTTCTTTTTCTTGCCTTATTCCTCTAGCTAGGACTGCTAGCACAATGTAAATAGGAGTGGTGATAAAGGGCATCCTTGTCTTGTTCCTGTTCTCAAGGGGAATGTTTGCAGCCTCTATCCATTAAGAATGATGTTGGCCGTTCGTTTTGTATAGATGCCCTTTAACATGTTGAGGAATTTCCCTTCTATACTTATTTTATTGAGAGTTTTTATCAGGGATGGGTGTTGGACTTTTGTTGAATGCCTTTTCTGCTTCAGTTGAGATGATCATGTGATTATTTTCTTTACTTTTATTTATGTGGTGGATTACATTGATTGATTTTCTAATGTTGAACCATCCTTGCATAGCTAATATGAATCCTACTTGGTTGTGGTATATTATTTTTTTTATATGATGCTGAATTCTATGGGCTAGAATTCTGTTGAGAATTTTTACATCTATATTCATGAGAGATATTAGTCTGTAATTTTCTTTTTTTGTGGCTTTTTTGACTGGTTTTGGTATCAGGGTTATGCTGGCTTCATACAATGAATTTGGAAGTATCCCTTCCTTTTCTATGTTCTGAAATAGTTTGAGTAGTACTGGTGTCAGCTCTTCTCTGAATGTTTGGTAGAATTCTCCAGTGAAGCCATCTGGGCCAGGGCTTTTTTTCATTGGGAGTTTTTTTATTACCTTTTCAATATCTTCTCTTGTTATGAGTCTGTTCAGATTTTCAACATCACTTTGTGATAGTTTGGGTAGGTAGTGTGTTTCTTGAAATTTGTCCATTTCCTCTAGATTTTCAAATTTGTTGGAGTATACTTTTTAATAATGCTCTATTATGATCCTTTTTATTTCAGTTAAGTATGTTGTAATGCCTCCCTGTTTCATTTTTTTTGGGGGGGGGGTTATTTGCATCCTCTCCTGTTTTTCTTTTGTCAGTTTGGCTAGTGGTTTGTTGATTTTGTTGATCCTTTCAAAGAAACAACTTTTGGTTTTGTTGATTCTTTCTATTGTTTTTCTATTCTCTATTTCATTTATTTCTGCTCTGATCTTTATTATTTCCTTTCTTCTGGTGTCTGTAGGCTTATTTTGCTCTTCTCTTCCTATTTGTTCAAGTTGTGTAGCTAATGTTTTGATTTTTCCCCTTTCTTCTTTTTTGATATGTGCATCTATTGCTATGAATTGACCTCTGAGCACTGCCTTTGCTGTGTCCCAAAGGTTTTGGTATGATGTGTTTTCATTCTCATTTGATTCTAGGAATTTTTTGATCCCCTCTCTGATTTCTTCTATTACTTGGCAGGGTATTATTCAGTTTCCATGTAATTGATTTTTTCTCCTGCCTCTTCCTGTTGTGAATTTCTACTTTGATGGCGTTGTGGTCAGAGAGGATACTTTGTATTATCTCAGTGTTTTGGATCTTGTTGAGGATTGCTCTGTGGCCTAAGATGTGGTCTATTCTGGAGAAGGTTCCATGTGCATTGGAAAAGAATGTGTACTTTGCAGCCGTTGGATGGAGTGTTCTGTATATGTCTATGAGGTCAAGTTGGCTGATTGTGCCCTTTAGGCCTTCTGTATCTTTGCTGAGTTTTTGTAGATGTTCTGTCCTTTACTGAGAGTGGTGTGTTGAAGTCATCTGCTATTATTGTGGAACTGTCAATTTCTCTTTTCAGTAGTGTTAGAGTTTGTTTTATATATTTTGAAGCCCTGTCATTGGGTGCGTAAATATTTATTATGGTTATGTCTTCAAGTTGGATCATCCTCTTAATCATTATATAGTGTCCTTCTTTGTATTTTATGGTGGATTTTGTTTTAAAGTCTATTTTATCTCAGATTAGTATTCCCACTTCTGCTCTTTTTGGTGGCTGTTTGCTTGATATATATTTCTCCATCTTTTGATTTTTAATAAATTTATGTCTTTGTTTCTAAGGTGTGTCTCTTGTAGACAGCATATTGATGGATCTTATTTTTTAATCCATTCTGTCACTATCTATCTCTTTATGAGTTCATTTAGGCCATTTACATTCAGTGTAATTATTGATAGATGTGCTTTTATTGTCATTTTGTAGTTTTTTTTGTGTGTGTGTGGTGCTGATGATTTCTTTGTTCCTCTTACTCTCCTGTGCTGAATTCCTTTTGTTGGTGGATTTTTTTTTCATTTTTGCAGATTTTTTGTTTACTGAGACTTTATGTTTTTCTTCTTTATTTTTATGAGTAGGTTTGTTAACTTTCTTTGTGGTTACCTTGAAATTTACCCTTATCTTCCTAGGTTTGAACTAGTCTATTATTACTTGGTATCGCCATGTCTTCCTCTCCATTAGAAAGTTCCATACCTACACCGTTTATTCCCTCTTTTATTGTTCTGACGTTGTCATTTGCAGATTAACCACTCTAGCTCCTTGTTGTAAATCTTTAGGTTTTTAATAGTCCTTGAGAGTTCATTTCCTAGGTTGGTATCTGGCTGATGGGATCTTGTGTCCTAGATTCAGGCTGTCATCTGATGTTTGTTCTCAAACCAAAGGACTCCCTTTAATAATTCTTGCAAGTTTTGTTTGGTTTTTACATAGTCCCTTAATTTCTGTTTATCCGGAAATGTCCTAATTTCACCATGATATTTGAACAAGAGTTTTGCAGGATATATTATTCTTGGTTGGCAATTTTTTTTCAAGGTTATATATGTATATATATATATAAAATCAGCCTTCTTGCCTGCATGGTTTCTGCCGAGTAGTCTTATTGTTTCCCGTCTGTATGTGAATTTTTGTTTTTATTGAAATGCTCTCAGGATTCTTTCTTTGTCTTTGGTTTTAGTGAGTGTGATTATGACATGTCTTGGCGATTTTCTTTTAGGGTCTACGCTATATGGTGTTCGTTGAGCTTCTTGGATGGTCAGCTTTTCATCTTTCATGATATTAGGGAAGTCTCCTGTCAGCAATTCTTCAATGTTCCTCTCTGTGTTTTCCATTTTCTCTGCCTGTTCTGGAACTCCAATCACTTGCAGATTTTTGCTTTTGATTGCATCCCACATAATTCTCAGGATTTCTTCATTTTTCTTCGTTCTTTTTTTCTGATTTTTAGTCAAACAGAGTTGTATCCAAGTGTTTGTCTTTAATTTCGTTGATCTTGTGTTCTTTAGCAATCAAAGTCTTTCTAGTTGCCACCATTAATGCATCAACAAATCAAGTTTACTAAGAATATTAATAGCTGGGCATTACATTTTTAGGATCTTAAATATTTTCACAAAGAAAATATCATTTAAATATTCATTTAAAATTTTTGAAGTATTCCTGATACAGTAAAATCTGTGAAAGCCAGAACCTGTGTGAGACAGAAACCTGTCAGAGAAGAAAACTGAAATGTTTTCCACTAAAATGAGTGATAGAAAAGTGGTAAGACAGCACCCTGTGAAAGGTGGAAAACTGTTGAGACCCAGAAAAACAAGGCAGTTCCATCACATTCTGGTTCTCACAGGTCCCACTGTGCTATATCTTGAAGTATATACTCTAAAATGTCTCAAGAAACCATTTGTTATTAACATCATAAAATTACCTAGTAAGTTGTAAACCAAGAGCAAATCCATTGCTGTCAAGTGGATTCTGACTCATAGTGACTCTATAGGACAAAGTAGAACTGACCCATAGGTTTACTAAAGCTGAAATCTTTACAGAAGAAGACTGCCACATCTTCCTCCCGTAGAGGCTGGTGGGTTTGAACCACTGACGTTTTGGTTAGCAGCCAAGTGCTTAACCACTGCACCACTAGGGATCCTAGTAAAATTTTCATAGATCTATATTAATACTACCTAGCATTGTTTTGGAGCCCTGGTGGTGCAGTGGTCAAGAGCTATTGCTGCTAACCAAAAGGTCAGCAGCTCGAATCTACCAGCCACTCCTTGGAAACCCTATGGGGCAGTTCTACTCTGTCCTATTGTGTAGCTATGAGTTGGAATCAACTCCACAACAACAGGTTTGGTTTTTTGGTTAGCATAGTTTTGACAACAAGTACAGTAGTTATCTTTGAAGAAGTCTGGGAAGAAGAGTTTCCAGGATCAGAATAGACACTTAGTGATGTCATTAACTACTTAGGCTCTTGCCAAAATTATCTTCCTCCACACTCAGAGGGTTGAATTTTCATCCTCAGGATTATTATTTCATGGCGGTATTCAGGTAATACAAGTATCACATCTGCACACAACCAGTGTGAAGTAGAAAAGAGTTTTTAAAATTTTTGTTTTGTTTTTTCAGTCATGCCCTTTTAATCAAGAAGGAAAATCTTTCTGAGTCTCACTACTTTTACCCACACGGATTTCCCTTTGAGCAGAACTTTGTTATGTGGACACACCTCACAGCAAGGGAGGCTGGGAACAGGAAGATAAGGCATCTCAGCCTCCATCATGGAACGCAGGCTTTGCCTCTAAGTAGGAGTAAGAAGAAAAACGCTGATAGGTAGGCAATTACCCATAACTGTTACAGTATAGTACACATGTGTGAGTCTTTTGCTTCACCTGTCAGGTGTAAAGAAAGAAAGGTGAAGAGGATGGTATGAAATACCTCAGAACCAACTAAGTAGGTGACTTTTCTCTCTGTTTCACAATCAAGGATAGATTTTCTTTTTTGAACTTCTGCTATGTGATGCTCATTTTCCTTAAACAATTAAATAACTTCTCTCTCAAGTCCCAGGTCAAATATCATTTCATCTTTGAAATTTTGCTAGACACCCAGAAGAAGAGAGGCCTCACAGCATTGCATTAAAACCACTGTTACAGAACTGGTTGCATTGACATTATCTGTTTGTTTTCTGATAGCGCCAGTGGACTAAGGTCCTCTTGGAAGAGAAACATAATTTATTTTTATTTGCCTAGTGCTGTATCAAGGAGCCCTGGTGGAGCAATGGCTAACAGGAAGGTTGACATTTCAAACCCACCCAGTGGCTCTGCAGAAGAAAAGATATGGCAATCTCCTCTTACGAAGATTATAGCCTAGGAAACCCTATAGGGCAGTTCTACTCTGTCAACTGGGGTTGTTATGATGGAAAATTGACTCGAGGGCACCTAACAACAAGAGTATAGTATTAGCTTCTATACAGTATACAGTAAGTATAGTCTCACATGTTAAATGAAAAACAGATGTTTGAAAACCATCTTTTTTCACAAAGACTACAAAATGAGGTTAAAGAATGCAGGAAAATACACTTTTTACCCAACGCCACTTCTTCAAGACCATGCAAATATTCATATCAGGGTAATAAAAGAAAAATAGGCCCATGCTAGACTCTAACAAGATGAATCTCTCCATGGATTAACTAAAGTTACAAGACACTAATGATATAGGCTGTGTGATTAAAAATGGTTGATAATATGTTGTTGTTAGGTGCCATCCAGTCGATTCCAATTCATAGTAACTCTATGCTCAACAGAACAAAACACTGCCCAATCCTGCACCATCCTCACAATAGTTGCTATGTTTGAGCCCATTGTTGCAGCCACTGTGTCAATCCATCTCATTGAGGGTCTTCCTCTTTTTCGCTGACTCTCTACTTTACTGAGCATGATATCATGCAAGAGGGACTGGTCCCTTCTGAGAACATCTTAATCTTTGGCATTAGTGGTTGGTGAGTAAATCTGAATAATAGTTGCATTAACTGGCCTTCCTTGTAGGTGTATGGATATTATCCTATCACTGACAGTGCTGTACTTCAGGATAGATCTTGAACTGTTCTTTTTGACAATGAATGTGATGCCATTCCTCTTCAATTTGTCATTCCTGGCAGAGTAGACCGTATGATTGTTGGATTCAAAATGGCCGGTACCAGTCCATTTCAGCTCACTAATGCCTGCGAGATTGATCTTTATGTGTTCCATTTCATTTTTGATGACTTCCGATAGTCCTAGTTTCCTACTTTGTAATTCCACATTTTGATTATTAATGGATGTTTGCAGCTGTTTCTTCTCATTTTGAGTCATGCTACATTAGCAAATGAAGGTCTAGAAAACTTCACTCCAAAGAAGTTGACTCTACTTTGAGGAAGCTGCTCTTCTACAGTCATATTTTGAATGCCTTACATCCTGAGGTGCTTATCTTCTGGCACTATATCATATAATTTTCGGCTGCTATCAGTAAGGTTTTCATTGGCCATTTTTTTCAGAAATAGATTACCAGGTCCTTCTTCCCAGTCTGTCTTAGTCTGGAAGCTTTGGTGAAACCTGTCTACCATGGGTGACTCTTCTGGTATTTGAAATACCAGTGGCATAACTTTCAGCATTGCAGCAATAGGCAAGCCACCACATCAGGACAAACTGATAGACGAGTGGTGGTGATAATATATACATCTCTTTTATGTGTGAAGCATGTTGACCTTTGGGTTTAACCGCTATAGTATACCATTTATATCTTTAAAAATATTAACAAGAAAATACCAAGCATCCTCAGCAGTAAAAATAGCTTCTTCAGCAAAAATAACTAGCATTAAAATAAAAGAGCTACAAATATTCATGTTTTACAGTGTAAACCCAAATGTCCCCTATGGTGTAATTAAACCAATCTTGAGCATTTAGAGAAGGCTTTTCATCTGTGGATCTCAAAGTGATTCACACATTATTAATTCCACAAAATTGCCTCTAAGGCAGAAAGTTATAGATTAGGAAACTGAGATTTGGGGTTAATTTGCTAAAGGTTATAATGCTAGAAGGCTTCAGAGTTCAATTTAAAGGCCAAATGATATTTTCCTCATTTTCTTCTCAGATCATTTGTTAGTTCATCGTCATAATATAAAAACATGTCTTAATAAGCAGCCAAGTGTCCATGGTACAGTGTTGTACACTGAACAGAAGACATTTAATGAACACAGTCCACACCCTCAAAACACTCAAATCTAAGACAGAGAATGTAGATACAGGGAAATTTCAAAAAGGCAAACAAAACAAGACCTGCTATACAATGTTTGTATTGTTTGTAGACGTTAACAAATTTATGTTGTAGAGGCAGTAGAATATGAAAACATCAAGTAAATATTTAATTGGTGTCTCACAGTTTGAATGGATCAGGATTCTGGTAGTGGAACTATATATAAATTGTATCCATGTATTTTTATATTTATCACCACATATAAATCACCATTTATGTTATCCACTATAGTCCTGTCCTATCTACTTGGCATATAGATTGTTATATACAATGAGAATTATATATATGGTGATGATAGAGATAGATCGAGAGAGAGAGATATTGAGATTGAGACTTTGGGTTATGAATACATTCTAAATATATTATTCTGATTTAAATCAGGAATAACACGGACAAATTTGTGTTCCCAAAAACACTATTCAGTAGACTCAGGGGAAAACTGGAGGAAGATGGGATGTGCATGTAAATTGGATGTATGTATTAAGAGCTCTTTATATCCTCACAGAATGAGCTTTACTGTTATGGACTGAATTGTGTCCCCTAAAAAGGTATGTTAAAGTCCTAACCCCCTACCGGTGAATGTGACCTTATTTGGGAAAATAGGGTTTTTCTTTGCAGAGGTTATCAGTTATGTTAACGACATCATACCTTATTAGGGTAGGTCCTAATCCTATACGACAGGTGTCTTATAAGAAGAGGAGGACAGACGTTGGAACTGAGTCACACACAGGGGAAGGGTACCCTGTAAGGATCCATCTACAAGCCAAGGAAAGCAAAGAATTACCTGGGGCTACTATGAAGCTGAAAAAGACAAGGAAGGATCTTTCCCTAGAGCTGACAGAGAGAGAGAAAGAGCACAAGGCCCTACTGATGACTTTAATTTAGACATGTAACCTCCAGAACTGTGTGACAATACATTTCTGTTCTTTAAAACCACCCACCGTATGATATCTTTTTATGGCAGCCCTAGACTAAGACACGAACTGAAATAAGTTTTATTATCTTTTGAAGAAAGCTCACGTCACATCCCTGTATGACCATTGATACATTCCAAAACAGAAGTGGAATTATCCCTGCACCAGGAGATTAACTGTACTGAAAAAGAAACAAATCATTAGTACTCCATAAAACCCTTTACATCTTGATTGCCAATGCTTTGTCAGACCAACAAAATAAACTCCTGTCCTCACAAACCCCTTGTATACTTTTTATATACTTTTCAGAAACAATTCCTTACTTTCATGAATAGTCTTGAAAGCTTTTTGAAACAGTATTTCTTCATCTAAAGTTTTCCTTGACAATGCTCTCCTTAGGCAACATTTTACTCTTTCACTGAAACTTCTTAGGAGATGGGCCCCCAGGGTTTTTACCCACTGGAGTCCTTCCCTACCCACTTGGCATTTGGAAAATGCAGCTAGTAACAAAGTAATAGCCTAGTCCTAAAAATCACCCTGGAGCCTCAGGAGAAGCATCCAACCTGCCATAAATCTCCAGGGCACAGCACACCAAAAGCAGTTACCCTTTGAGCCTAACTACTACCTACTCATCTCTTCAAGAAAAATTCAACCTAAAGGAGGAAAGGCCCATCTTTGGGATTCCCAGGAAGCCATTTGGCAAAATTTTTTTACAGAAAGCAACCCACAGCCATGCACTGGGCACTGACCTCCCTCAAAAGGCATTGAAATTACTACTGCCCTACAAAGATAACATCATAATTGATGTAATTGGTGCTTTGCCAGATACTCATCCTCACAGTTTTGTACATGGAAAAAATTTTTATAATTTTGAAAAATAAATATATTTCAGAATATGCTACCCATTATAGGTAATTGAAGGAGCCCTGATGGTGCAATGGTTAGCACTGGGCTGCTAACAGAAAGGTCGGCAGTTCAAATTTACCAGCCACTCCGCAGGAGAAAAACCTGGTGATCAGCTCACATAAAGATTACAGCTTAGGAAACTCTATAGGACAATTCTACTCCGTTCTCTAGGGTCACTATGAGTCAGAATTGACTCAACTGCAAGCAACAACATACCAAAGGAAAAAAAAAATCCCATTTCCGTCGAGTAGATTCCGACTTGTAGTGACCCTATAGGAAAGAGCAGAACTGCCCCATAGGGTTTCCAAGGAGCGGCTGGTGGATTTGAACTGCCGACCTTTTGGTTAGCAGCAGAGTTTTTAACCATTGTGCTGCCAGGGCTCCAACAACAACATAGGTAATTTAATTTTCTTAAAGACAAAATGTTTTTTCTATTCAAAGAATTTCAGTGTACTTTGTATTTATGTCTTACTTGGTGTATTATTTTTCTTTTGTGGTGTAAAAATTTATTACAAACTTAGTGGCTTAAAACAACACCCATCTGTTAGCTCATAGTCCTGTAAGTCAGATGTCTGGACACAGTGTGACTGGGTTCTCTACTTAGGAAATCACAAGGCGTTAACTGACTACGTTCTCATATGGAGCTCAGAGCTCTCTTCTAAGCTCATTCAGGTGGGCAGAATTCAGTTTCTTGGTGGCTATAGACTAGGGGTCATTCTGAGCGCCTAAAGGTTACTTTAGCTCCTAGCCTTAATAAATGTATATCAAAGCCAGCAACAGAGAATCTTTCTTGTGTTAGATTCCCCTCATGCATCAAATCTCTGACTTCCTCTCTCTCTGACCTCTAGACCCAGGTTTAAAGGGCTCATGTGATTAGATCAGGCCCACCCTGATAATCTCTTTAACAGGCCATGTAACATAACCTAATCACAGAAGCGGAGCCCTGGTGGTGTGGTGGTTAAGTGTAGGCTGCTAACCAAAAGGTTGGCAGTTGAAATCCACCAGCCTCTCATTGGAAACCCCATGGAGCGGTTCTACCGTGCCCTATAGGGTCACTATGAGTCAGAATCGACTTGACGACAATGGAGTTTTTTTTGGATTTAATCACAGGAGCAAAATCCATCATACCTTCATTCCCAGGGATTATATATGTTGTATACACCAGGTCGCTATGAGTCGGAATCGACTCGACAGCAACAGGTTTGGCTTTGGTTTTTTATACACCAGGAGACTGAGATCTTCAGAGGTATCTAAGAGCCTGGTACCTTTTATCTGGGTTATTGAAACCTCTTTTCATGTCTTTAATGTATAAAAATTCACCTAGAAATCAGATTAGAATCATATTTACACAGTATCCAAATTACATTTTGAAATCTGATTAGTCTTCTTTCAAAAAGCAAGTTATGAATGTCAGTATCTCATTAAATATATTTGTCCTTCCATTAGCCTTAAGGAAGGGCAGATGGTTAAACCTAACCCAGAAAAAGAGAATGGATTTTGAAACTTTTCTCATTGTAATGAATCTCTATTTCTTTGGTTTGTGCATTATGAATAAAATTACAATAGTGTGCCTGCAATGTTGCCTCAAATAAAAGAAATAATGTATATTTTTCTATATAAGAAATATATCTTCATATAAAAATTGTAAGTTTATTTTACATGAGAGCAGAGCTTGTTCTGTACTTTTTATAAGAACAATGGTAACTACAGCCAGAATGTTCCTAAGAAGTAAGGACGGTGAGACTTTGTCTCACATATTTTGGACACATTATCAGGAGGAACCAGTCACTGGAGAAGGACATCATGCTTTTCAAGGTAAAGTATCAGTGAAAGAGAGGAAAACCGTCAATGAGATGGGTTGACACAGTGGCTGCAACAATGGGCTCAAACATAGCAATCATTGTGAGGATGGTGCAGGACCAGGCAGTGTTTGGTTCTGTTGAGCATAGGGTCACTATGAGTTGGAACCGACTCAATGGCACCTAACAACAATGGTAACTCAATCCATGCTAAATGTTCATCTTTAGGCAAAGATATTTTCTCTCCACTTCACAAATTGAACAAAAATAAATTATTAAGTGTAATTTCTCAAATTACACAAAACGATCATTAGCATTTTTAAAATATTATGTCCATGTCATCACAAGTTTAAGATTCTACATAATGGTTCTCTCTAAATACAGGAAAAAAAGATTTGTTAAATTATCCCTGAACAGGTAAAAATGTGTTGCCTTGGTCAGTTTAAATCTGGTTGAGTGAGCTATATGTTAAGTTAGGAGGAAATGGAACTGTTGCTTTTCTGATATTGTTTGTTGTTGCTGTTTGTTTCTTTATACATGTCCTAGCATGCTTGTTAAATTTTGTCTGAATGCCGTGCGTTGTGTATGAAAAATTGTAGGGGTAATTTAGTGCCCTGGATGATTTTATTTTTTTATTTTTCTTTAAAAGGTTTTTCTTTCCCTTCTGGCAAATGGTTGGAATAGAAGTGCATCATCACCTTCATCCCATCTTGCACTGAATTAATACAAAACTGGTTTTAGCCTTTGTGAAGGAGGCTGGTCTATTTTTGGGTTGCCCCATTCCTAAGGTGTAGCCCTTCAGGGGTCCAAAACCAAATTTTAAATGACGACCAGGACCATTTTTCTCTGGCATTCACTGAACTCCTGAGCTCTATGAAGTTTCTTATAGCTCTTATAAGTTTCTGACCCTTAATACCCTCTACTGTATGCTGCATTTCTTGACCTTAAACCCTGTGTTGCTTAGGAATCTTCACACGCCTCAAGGGAAAAAGCAATGCAGAATGTTGCATTTACCTCAATTCACTTCCCTTCTCTCTTGTCTCTTCGAGGTCAAATCCTGGTTTCCCTGCTAGCTCTCTGATTCTTTCACATGTATTTTTCTTAAATTTATTAAGTGTTTCCATTTGTTCTTGAGTGGAAGGGTGGATCTTATGCAAGTCACAATATCATAACTAGAAGTAGAAGTCAGCAGTCAAGTTTTAAATGAACTTGGCAAAAATTAAGTTCAATTTATACTGAAAAAGATTAAATTGTCACCAAATTTTAGAATAAATTGGGGTAAATCAAGCGCTGATCTCCTCTTCCCTCCCCCTCACCCAACAACTGGCATGATTTCTTATATTTTTTTTTCCCATCTGATATCCACAGCTCAATCATGGGCACGTTTTGGAAAAATAATTCCAGGACTTTATTGATTTTTTTCCATAGATAGTTCGTGATTCTTTGAAATTCAAATAATTCTCTTTTGAAGTGCCTATCATTTTTTTTATCCTTGTCAATTTTTCTTTTCTTCGATTTTTAACTGATCTCACTCTGACAGATTCTCATTTGTCAATGTTTTGTGGTATGATTCAAGCAATTCTCCAACAACACCTTCCTGGAATTCCTATTTCTTGCATAGTCTGCAAGATCTGCATTTTTCGCTTAAATGCAAATTTAAGTCTTATGCTCCTCAGTTCATAATATGCTATCATCGTTAGTCTATACAAGACACCTTTCTTGCTTCCTAACTGCCTGCCTGCCTTTTTGCCTTTTATTCTTTCTCCCCTTTTCCCTTTTATCACTCCTATTTCCTTCCACAACTGGAGAAGTATTCTAACATATGTGGTTATATATTTTACATTTGCAAAATATATATTGTTTATGAGCATCTATTTTTAATTTATTCAAATGATATTTTATTATATCTCATTCTGGTTTTGCTTTTCTATTTACTAAGTTTTTAAAGATCTAGTCATGTAGCTATGACATGTAATTCATTCCTTCTAACTGTTGCAGAATACTCAATGGTATGCAATGACTAGTTTTTACTTGTCCATTCTCCCAGGTTTGGACAACGAAATAAACTCATTAACTCTAACTTACACCAACTCCCAGACCACAAAAATAATAATGCAATGAATGTTGTCATCCTATTCATCTTAGAGTGAAATTACTACATTTTAGGGTGCCAATATACTTAGTTTGACTAGGTCTATGTTCTCACCAGTAATAGATGAATCTTCCTATATCCCTTATCTCTACCAATACTTGACATTATCCAACTTTCTGATTTTTTTCAGGCATTACAGTTTTAGTTTGTTATCACTTTGCACTGTATTTGCATTGCCAATAACTGACCTACTAAGACTTTTGATAGCTGGACTGGGATAGACCTGAGAGGAATGTTTGTATATCTGGAAAATGTTTATAAGTTATCAATTCATTAGTAAATATAAGTGACTTTTGACAACTACTTTTCACAAAGTAGTCTCATAACATCAGGGGCTTACAAAATATAATACTCAGATAAGGAGGATACCCTGCAGGTGATAGAGCAAAGAAAGGGCAGAGTTGCAGGTAGTGGATCTTAGTATATGGCAGAAAGCTCCTTGCCTTTTCCCTGTCCCCATCTGTCCCTACCTCAGTAGATTCTAGAAGAAAACAAATCTTACCTGGGACCCATAAACTAAAGATATTCATGTAACTTGTGTAAGCCTTCTTGAGAGTTTATTGGACAATTTTAGGAGACCAATTCAGGTAAAGGATTGGGCACTCAAATAGGTAGAGGGCTCAGCATACGCAAATTTAGGACACTGGTGTAGATAATTTATTTGTGCTCATAGATGGTAGGTCTGACACATACAAGTAGTAACGGAGGAACTAATAGTATCTGGAGCAGTCATTATGCCCCAGGTACTTTGCTCGGTGTGTTCAAATAGGGGATCTCATTTGAGCCTCACAACAGCCCTCTAAGGTGGCGTTTCTTAACCTTGGCACTTTGACAATTTGGTTCTGGTAATAATTTGCTGTTGGAGGGCTGTCTTGTGTATTGTAGTATGTTTAGCAGCATCCCTAGCCTCTACCCATTAAATACCAATAGCGTTCCCCCTCAGTTCTGACAACCAAAAATGTCTCCAGACATTCTCAGGTGTCCCCTGAGAACCGCTGCTTTAATGTAATAATCATCATCCCTATTGGTCAGGTGAGGATACAGAAGTTCACAAAATTTGAGTAATTGGGTCATACAGCAAGAAAATATAGGAGATGGAGTTTGAACCCAGATCATCCTTGGTTAAAAGCCTCTGATATTTTCCTTATTCTATATTACCATCAAGAACAATAATATTGTCTTGTATTTATATATTTCAGTTGTTTTGAACCTTATTTTTTGCTCCTGTACAAAAAGAAGTATTAAAAAACCACACACACACACACACACACACACACACACACACAAAAGGTAATTAAAACATTCTCTCCCCTCCATACTCCCAGTCCAATTCCCTGGAAAGTTATCATAGTGTGCATGGGTTTTCACTGATTAGCTTATTGAATGCTCACCATCTCTTAAGGTAGTAAAGGCAATTGTTATTTTTTTCTCATTTTATATGGAGAAAAAGAAGGATCTAATTATACTCAGGAGTTCCTGGGTAGTTAACACGTTCCACTACTAACTGAAAGATTGGAGGTTAGTGTCCATCTAGAGGCACCTTGGAAGAAAGGCCTGGCAATTACTTCCAAAAAAATCAACCATTGAAAACCCAATGGAGAACAGTTCTAATCTGACACACATAGGGTCCCTGGTGGCAAAGTGGTTAAGAGCTTAGCTGCTAACCAAGTGGTGGGCAGTTCAAATCCATCAGCCACTCCTTGAAAACCCTCTGAGGCAGTTCTACTCTGTCCTGTAGGGTCACTATAGGGTGGCTATGAGTTGGAATCGACTCGATGACAACAGGTAGTTAGCAGTAGGTAGGATCGCCATGAGTCAGAATCAGCTTGACAGTTGTGGTCAAGACACAACAAACCAGATCTTCAGAATCTTTGAACCCAATTCCCCCAACTATAGCACATTAACCGGGTGGGAAATCAATCACATTTGGTATTGATCAGGTTTTCACTTTTAAAATAATTATATTATCTAATTGACCACAGCCCTACAATTACCAAGCTTATACACACGCCAAAAGAAAACACAATCTGGAAGGCCTGCCAAAATGTTATTTTAAAAGAAAACAAAAAAGAGATGTAAAACAAATTATTGGAATCCAGGCCTGTTGCCTTATATTTAGTATGTTTGCCCTAATTCTTTTTTGGGTCCAGGGCACAATTACTACTGTTTATTGCCAGGGCAACATTATTTATGGGTTGAACTCCCATCAACAGGGTCCCCTTTCTCTGTCAGCAATGGCTTAATGAAATAGCCTTTCACCTTTTGAGAGAGGCCTTTAAATTCTCTCAGTACAAATGGAAATGCTGTAGGTCATTTTTTTCATAATTGCTTGTGGACAAGGATTGACAAACCACCATGCAATTTATCTTGATTGACAGATTTTTTTTCAGAAGTAGTCCAAGCCTGAACCAACAATTTCTGAACAAGATTTAGCTGTCTTGTCAGAGCTTGGTAGTAAAAATTAGCTTTATGCTAAGCTCTCCCCTCAAACAATTCATTTTAAAATAAAAAGAAGCATATAGCTATACTTTAACATCAGATAGGTTGTTTGACCAACTTATAAAGTACTTTGGATAAATTGCTTTGTAGTTGTCATTGGGTGGCTCCTTCATAGTCTTAAAGTAGGAAACACATTCAGGGAAAATAATTTGGAGTTAAATTATTTTTAATTTGGAAAAAAAATTAAATTATTAATGTTAGAAAAAATAACTAGTAATGTTTAAAGATATTTACCTGTGTTTTATTGACTATGCAAAGGCAGTCAACTGTGTGGATCATAACAAATTATGGATAACATTGAGAAGCATGAGAATTCCAGAAAACTTAATTGTGCTCATGAGGAACCTGTACATAGACCAAGAGGCAGTCATTGGAGCAGAACAAGGGGATACTGCGTGGTTTAAAGTCAGGAAAGGTGTATGTCAACGTTGTATCCTTTCACCATACCTATTCAATCTGTATGCTGAGCAAATAATCCGAGAAGCTGGACTCTATGAAGAAAAACGGGGCAGCAAGATTGGAGGAAGACTTATTAACAACCTGTGTTATGCGGATGACACAACCTTGCTTGCTGAAAGTGAAGAGAACTTGAAGCTCTTACTGATGAAGATCAAAGACCACAGCCTTCAGTATGGATTACACCTCAACATAAAGAAAACAAAAAACCTCACAACTGGACCAATAAGGAACATCATGATAAATGGAGAAAAGATAGTTGTCAAGGATTTCATTTTACTTGGATCCACAATCAACACCCGTAGAAGCAGCAGTCAAGAAATCAAAAGATGCATTGCCTTGGGCAAATCTGCTGCAAAAGACCTCTTTAAAGTATTGAAAAGCAAAGAAGTCACCTTGAAAGACTAGGGTGTGCCTGACTCAAGCCATAGTGTTTTCAGTCACCTTATATGCAAGTGAAAACTGGACGATGAATAAGGAAGACAGAAGAAGAACTGACAACTTTGAATTATGGTGTTGGCGAAGAATTTTGAATATACCACCGACTGCTAAAAGAATGAACAAATCTGTCTTGGAAGAAGTACAACCAGAATTCTCCTTAGAAGCAAGGCTGGTGAGATCTTACATACTTTGGACATGTTATCAGGAGGGATCAGTCCCTGGAGAAGGACATCATGCTTGGTGAAGTAGAGGGCCAGCGAAAAAGAGGAAGACCCTCAATGAGATGGAGTGACACAGTGGCTGCAACAGTGGGTTCAACCATGACAACGATTGTGAGGATGGCACAGGACTGGGCAGTGTTTTGTTCTGTTGTACACAGGGTTGCTATGAGTTGGAACTGACTTGACCGCACCTAGGCACCTAATAGCAAGAACAATGTTTGAAGATAATCAAGTGAGAGTGTACACAATACAGGGGAAACTAGCACAATTAGTACAAGGAAAGGTCTTGGAAGCCCCACAGACACATCCAAACTCCCTGAGGGACTGAATTGCTGGGTAGAGGGCTGTGGGGACCATGGTCTCGGGGAACATCTAGCACAATTGGCATGACACAGTTTATAAAGACTATGCTCTACATTCTACCTTGGTGAGTAGTGTCTGGGGTCTTAAGAGCTTGTGAGCGGCCATCTAAGATACTCCACTGGTCTCATCCCTTCGGGAGCAAGGGAGAATGAAAAGAACAGGATACAAGGAAAAGATTAGTCTGAAGGATTAATTGTCCACAGCTACCAAGGCCTACACCGGACTGAGTCCAGTACAGCTAGACGGTGCCCGGCTATCACCACTGACTGCTCTGACCAGGATCACAACAGAGGGTTCTGGACAGAGCTGCAGAAGGATGTAGAACAAAATTCTAACACACACACAAAAGATCAGATTTACTGGCCAAAAGAAGACTGGAGAAACACCAAGATTATGGCCCCCAGACACCTTTTTAGCTCAGTGGTGAAGTTATATCTGAGGTTCACGGTTCAGCCTGGGAGTGGACAGCCCCGTAAAACCAAATGAGACTAACAAGGTACAGGAGTCCAGTGACAAGGGCCAGAAGGCAGAAGGGGACAAGGAAGCTGGTGATAGGGAACCCAAGGTTGAGTAAGGATATTGTTGATGTGTTGTGAGATTGTTAACCATTGTCATAGGGCAACATTTGTAGTAACTGTTAAATGAGAAACTATTTTGCTCTGTAAGCCTTCATCTTAAGTGAGAATAACTGCACAATTAGAAGAGTGAAGTCAATGTCACTAAACTGTGCATGTAGAAATTTTTGAAATGGTGTATCTTTGGCTATGTGTATTTCCCCACCCCCCAAAAAAAGGTTGAGAAGTTAGAGGGTTGACATGTTGTGGGGTTGTTAACCAATGTCATAAACAATATGTGTACTACTGTTTCAGAGAAACTATTTCTTCAGTAAGCCTTCACCTGAAGTAAAATTAAAAAAAAAGAACAAAAAAAAAAAAAACCAGGTATAGAAGAAATAAAAGATAATCAATTTTTTAAAAAAATTTTTGTGATGTGTTATAAAAAATGACTAAAGGGAAGAGTTCCGGCAAAATGGAGCTCTAGGCAGAAGCAAAGATCTGAAAAAATAAGCCAAACAGAGAATACAACAGTCCTGAAACCCTAAAACATGAAATGAAGAGATAAAGAACTCAGCCAAGCACCAAATGGAGTGAGAAAACTGACACAGAACGGAGAGCGAGGAGAGATTCATGCAGAGGTCCCCTACCAGCTAACGCAGCACAGATCCACCATCTTGGACTCCTATCAGAGACCAGAAAACGGGGGGTACGAGAAAGCAGCCTCACGGAGCATCCAGCGGGAGACAAAACAACTGGTAATTTGCGATATATGCTTTCCCACCCCCCACCCCTCTTCACCCTGTCTCGGCCTCCTCTGCTTCCCGTGGCCACAGTCTCTTGACCAGGAAACACTGGCTGCTTGGATTCCACACACCCGAATGGGTGGCTCTCTGAGTGCCATTTGCTGGCGGCTAGTGTTGCTTTTTTTTTCTGCTTCTTTTGATTTCTAACTTGCCTCTCGCCACCTCCCCCTCCTTTCGCTCGAGTACCTGGCTCCGTGCACCATCTTTGCTTCTTCCCAAGAGGCTGCAGTGCTCCGTTCAAGTGTGGAGCTGCTTCCTGGTCTGGGCTACCGTGCTGGTGGGATCCCAGGTCTTTTGTTTGTTTGTTTGTTTAGAATTGTTTGTTTGTTTTCTTTTCCTTTTCTTGAGTTGGGAGCCCTTTCTGGCCAGGCAGAGCTGCGTGGCAAGGAGACTCCCCTTCAGCTTCCACAGACGTGCGGAGGGATCCCTGAGGGCATTTCTTTTTTCGTTGTTTTTTTTTCTGTTTTTTTTTTTTGGGGGGGGGCTTTCTTTTTCTTTTTTCCTTAATTTGTTTTGTTTTCCTTTCCCTCTTTTTCCTTTTCTGTCTTTCTTCATTGCTCAGTTTCTTGTCTCTCTATATCTTCCTTCTCTTTCTGTTCCCTGAATACCTGGTGTTGTATACCTCTACACCTTCTAGCCAGGCTGTACTGCAACAACTGAGAGAGACTTGCCCAGACCTCATAGCTACACCAGTGGAATCCCGGGGAACTTTGCGGTTCTTTAATCTTTCTGATTTTATTTATTCATTCTTTTCTTTTCTTCCTCTTCCCCTTTCTGTTTTTCTCCAGTTCATAGTCTCTCATCTCTCCACTCCAATGGCAAGCTACCCTAGCATTCTTTTTTGTTTGTTTGTATGTTTTTGGCTCCTGGTCCTCTCTCCTCTGTCCCGTATCCATCTTAGCTCCACACATAACAATCTCCCTGCTGTATCCTGCCTACCTGCACCATGAGCTTCACATCACACCACCAAGCAGCACAGGCACAGCCTACTGGAACCTGCCCTGCACTGATTACCGACCTGCTCTGGTGGCTGTAGTAAGTGCCAAAAACAACCAATCCCAGTAACTCCTCTTCAGCTAGACCTGCCCTGCCGTACCGTATCTGAGTGACTGACCCTGACAGTTGGACAAAGAGGCAAAAAGTATTGTGCCCACAGACGAACAAACAACAAAGAACAAACAGTCCACCTGCTCAGACATAGTCAATTTTTTTTAAAAAAAGGGATGAAACAAACAAATCTACAATCAATAAACAAGAAAAATAACTACTGAATGCCCCGAAAACAGCAGACAGTATCAAAACATTTACAAAAACAGGACAGGATGGTTCCAGTAGGCGTCCAAAATAAAACACCAAATGACTCTCCTGTGGAAGAAAATGCACTAGAACTACCTGATAGGGAATTCAAATCTCTAATACTCAGAATTCTCCAAGAACTGAGGCAAAAATCTGACAAACATGAGGAAAAAATAGAAAAAAATTCATGGAAAATACAGACCAAAAAAATTCAAAGAATTCAGGAAAATAATGCAGGAACAAAATGCTAAAATAAATTCACAACTAGAAATTATACAAGGACAACAATTAGAAATCCAAAAGATAAAGAAGAAGACTTCAGAAATGGACGGTGTCATAGAAGGGCTGAGAAGCAGATTTGAAACGGTGGAAGACAGAATCAGTGGAACTGAAGACAAACACTTGGATAAAACTGTCTCAGGAAAACTCAGAAAAAAGAAGAAAGAAAAATGAAGAGACCCTGAGATTTATGTGGGACACAATCAAAAGGAAAAATTTTGGAGTGATTGGAATTCCAGAACAGGGGGAGAAAACAGAAAACACAGAGAGGATCATTGAGGAACTGCTGACATAAAACTTCCCCAATATCATAAAAGATGAAAAGCTGGCCATCTAAGAAGCTCAATGAACCCCGCATAGAAGAGAAAATCACCAAAAGAAAATCACCAAGGCATATCATATTCACACTTGACAAAACCAAAGACAAAGAATCCTGAGAGCAGCTCGTTAAAAACAAGAAGTCACATACAGAGAAGAAACAATAAGACTAAGCTCAGATTATTCAGCAGAAACCATGCAGGCAAGAAGGCAATGGGATGACATATATAAAATCTTGAAAGAAAAAAAATGTCAGCCAAGAAAAATATATCCTGCAAAACTCTCGTTCAGATTTGATGGTGAAATTAGGGCATTTCCAGATAAACAGAAATTAAGAGAATATGTAAAAGTCAAACGAAACTTACAAGAATTATTAAAGGGAGTTCTTCGATCTGAGGACAAACAGCTTCAGCTCACAGGCAGAACCTAGGACGCAGGATCGTACCAGCCAAATACCAATCTAGGAAATGAACTCTCGAGGACTATCCAAAACCAAAAGGATTACAACAGGGAATCAGAGCAGTTAATCAGTAAATTACAACAACATCCAAACAATAAAAGAGGGAATAGATGGCATAGGTATAGAACCTTCTAATGGAGAGGAAAGCAAGGCGATACCAAGTAATGGTAGACTACTTCAAACTTAGTACGATAAGGGTAAAATTCATGGTAACCACAAAGGAAGTTAACAAGCATACTCATAAAAAAAAAGGAAAACCATAAAATCTCAGCAAAAACAAAACCTACAAAAACAAAAGAAATGAAAAAAAAACCACAAACAAAAGTAACTCGGCACAAGAGTGTAAGAAGAACATAGAAAATTTCAGCACCACAAAAAAAACACTACAAAATAACAGCAACAAACTCACATCTATCAACAATTACACTGAATATAAATGGACTCAATGCACCCATAAAGAGACAGAGAGTGACAGAATGGATAAGAAAACAGGATCCATCAATATTCTGTCTACAAGAGACACACCTTAGAAACAAAGAGGTGAATTTATTAAAAGTCAAAGGTTGGAAAAAATATATCAAGCTAACAAATGCCAAAAAAGAGTAGGAGTGGCAAATCTAATCTCAGATAAAATAGACATTAAACCAAAATCTACCATAAAAGACAAAGAAGGAGACTATATAATGATTAAGGGGACGATCCATCATGAAGACATAACCATAATAAACATCTACGCACCCAATGACAGGGCTCCAAAATACATAAAAGAAACTCTAACAACGCTGAAAAGAGAAATTGACAGTTCCACAATAATAGTAGGAGACTTCAACACACCACTCTCAGTAAAGGACAGAACAACTAAGAAGAAACTCAGCAAAGATACAGAAGACCTAAAGGGCACAATCAGCCAACTTGACCTCATAGACATATATAGAACACTCCATCACACCACTGAAAAGTACACATTCTTTTCCAATGCACATGGAACCTTCTCCAGAATAGACCACATCTTAGGCCACAGAGCAATCCTCAACAAGATCCAAAACATTGAGATAATTCAAAGTATCTTCTCTGACCACAATGCCATCAAGGTAGAAAATAACACTAGAAAGAGCAAGGAAAAAAAATCAAGTACATGGAAACTGAATAACACCCTGCTTACACATCAGTGGCTAATAGAAGAAATCAGAGAGGGAATAAAAAAATTCCTAGAATCAAATGAGAACAAAAAACACATCATACCAAAACCTCTGGGACACAGCAAAGGCAGTCCTCAGAGGACAATTTATAGCAATAGACGCACATATCAAAAAAGAAGAAAGGGACAAAATCAAAACATTAATTAAGGAACTCAAACAAATAGAAAGAGAAGAGCAAAAAAAAAAAAAAACTCACAACCACTGGAAGAAAAGAAATAGTAAAGATCAGAACAGAAATGAAATAAGGAACAGAAAAACAATAGAAAGAACCAACAAAACCAAAAGTTGGTTCTTTGAAAGAATCAACAAAATCGACAAACCACTGGCCAGACGACAAAAGAAAAACAGGAGAGGACACAAATAACCCAAATAAGAAATGAAATGGTTGACATTACAATAGACCCAACTGAAATAAAAAGGATTATAACAGAATATTATGAAAAACTATACTCCAACAAATTTGAAAACCTAGAGGAAATGGATAAATTTCTAGAAACACACGGCCTACCCAAACTACAACAAAGTGATGTTGAAAATCTGAACAGACCCATAACAAGAGAAGAGATTGAAAAGGTAATAAAAAAACTCCCAACCAAAAAATTCCCTGGCCCAGATGGCTTCACTGGAGAATTCTACAAAACATTTACAGAAGCGCTTGTACCAGTACTACTCAAGCTATTTCAGAGCATAGAAGAGGAAGCAATACTTCCAAATTCATTCTATGAAGCCAGCATAATGCTGATAGCAAAACCAGGTGAAGAAGTCACAAAAAGAAAGTTACAGACCAATATCTCTCATGGATATAGATGCAAAAATTCTGAACAAAATTCTAGCTAATAGAATTCAGCATCATATCAAAACAATAATACACCACGACCAAGTAGGATTCATGCCAGGTATCCAAGGATGGTTCAACATTAGAAAATCAATCAATGTAATCCACCACATAAATGAAAGGAAAGAAAGACTCACATGACCATCTCAATTGACACAGAAAAGGCATTTGATAAAGTCCAACACCCATTCCTGATGAAAACTCTCAATAAAATAGGTATAGAAGGGAAATTTCTCAGCATAATAAAGGGCATCTATGCAAAACCATTGGCCAACATAGTTCTTAATGAAGAGAGGCTGAAAACAGGAACAAGACAAGGATGCCCTTTATCACCACTCCTATTTAACATTGTGCTGGAAGTTCTAGCTAGAACAATAAGGCAAGAAAAAGAAATAAATGGCATCCGAACTGGTAATGAAGAAGTTAAACTGTCCCTGTTTGCAGATGATATGATACTATACATAGAAAACCCTAAAGACTCCATGAGAAAGCTATTGGAACTAATAGAAAGATTCAGCAGAGTTGCAGGATACAAGATAAACATACAAAAATTAGTTGGATTCCTATACACCAATAAGGAGAGCAATGAAAAGGAAATCAGGAAAAGAATACCATTTTCAGTAACCCCTAAAAAGATAAAATACTTAGGAATAAATCTGACCAGGGATGTAAAAGACCTATACAAAGAAAACTACAAAACACTACTGCATGAAACCCAAAGGGATCTACATAAATGGAAAAATATACCATGCTCATGGATAGGCAGACTTGACATTGTGGAAATGACAATTCTACCTAAAGCAATTTACAAATACAACGCAATCCTGATCCAAATACCAACAACATTCTTCAAAGAGATGGAAAAACTAATAATTAACTTTATATGGAAAGGGAAGTAGCCCCAAATGAGTAAAGCACTACTGAAGAAGAAGAATAAAGTTGGAGGACTCACACTACCTGACTTCAGAACCTACTACACAGTTACAGTAGTCAATACATCCTGGTACTGGTACAATGACATATATATTGACCAATGGAACAGAATTGAGAACCCAGATGTAAATCCATCCACATATGGTTACCTGATCTTCGACAAGGGCCCAAAGTCCATTAAATGGGGAAAAGACAGTCTTTTTAACAAATGCTGCTGGCAAAACTGGATATCCATCTGCAAAATATGAAACAGGACCGATACCTCACACCGTATACAAAAACTACTTCAAAATGGATCAAAGACCTGAATAGAAAGCCTAAAACTATAAATTTCATAGAAGAAAAAATAAGACCAAACTTCAGGCCTTAATACACAGCATTAACAGGATAAAAACCATAACCATCAACACACATACCCCAATAGATAAGCGAGATAACTGGGATCTTCTAAAAATCAAACACCTATGCTCTTCAAAAGACTTCACCAAAAGAGTCAAAAGAGAACCTACAGACTGGGAAAAAATTTTTGGACAATACAAGTCAGACAATGGTCTAATCTCCATAATCTACAAGAAAATCCAACACCTTTACAACAAAAAGACAAATAATCCTCTTAAAAATTGGGAAAGGAAATGAACAGACGCTTCACCAAAGAAGACATTCAAATGGCCAACAGACACATGGGGAAATGCTCGCGATCACTAGCCATTAGAGAAATGCAAATTAAAACCACAATGAGGTACCATCTCACCCCGGCATTACTTGCACGAATCTAAAACACTGGAAATAACAAATGTTGGAAGGGCTGCGGGGAGATCGGAACACTTATGCACTGCTGGTGGGAATGCAAAATCATACAACCATTTTCGAAAATGATATGGCACTTCTTCAGAAAGCTAGAAATAGACATACCAATCGATTCAGCAATCCCACTCCTAGGAATATATCCTAGAGAAGTAAGAGTCATCACTCGAATAGACATATGCACACCTATGTTCATGGCAGCATTGTTCACAATAGCAAAATGATGGAAACAACCTAGATGTACATTAATAGAAGAATGGATAAACAAACTACGGTACATACACAAAATGAAGTATTATGCAATGAGAAAGAACAGCAATGAATCTGTGAAGCATCTCATAACACGGATGAAACTGGAGGACATTATTTTGAGTGAAATAAGTCAATCACAAAAGGACAAATGTTGTATGAGACCTCTATTGTAAAAACCCATGAAAAAGTTCACACACAAAATGTAACAATCTTTGTGGTTACCAGGGATGGGAGGGGTGGGGGGGGAATACTAAATAGGCAATAGATAAGTGGTATCTTGGGTGAAGGGTGAGACAGTACACAATACAGGGGAAACTAGCACAACTTGTACAAGGAAAGTCATGGAAGCCCCATAGACACATCCAAACTCCCCGAGGGACTGAGTTGCTGGGCAGAGGGCTGTGGGGACCATGGTCTCGGGTAACATCTAGCTTAATTGGCATGACACAGTTTATGAAGACTATGCTCTACATTCTACCTTGGTGAGTAGTGTCTGGGGTCTTAAAAGCCTGTGAGTGGCCATCTAAGATACTCCACTGGTCTCATCCCTTTGGGAGCAAGGGAGAATGAAAAGAACAGGATACAAGGAAAAGATTAGTCCGAAGGACTAATTGTCCACAGCTACCAAGGCCTCCACCGGACTGAGTCCAGTACAGCTAGATGGTGCCTGGCTACCACCACTGACTGCTCTAACCAGGATCACAACAGAGGGTTCTGGACAGAACTGGAGAAGGTTGTAGAGCATAATTCTAACTCACAAAAAGAAGACCAGATTTACTGGCCTAAAGGAGACTGGAGAAACCCTGAGAGTATGGCCCCCAGACACCCTTTTAGCTCAGTGGTGAAGTTACCTCCAAGGTTCACTGATCAGCCTGGGAGTGGACAGCCCCATAAAACCAAATGAGACTAACAAGGTAAAGGAGTCCAGTGACAAGGCCAGAAGTCTGAAGGGGACAAGGAAGCTGGTGATAGGGAACCCAAGGTTGAGTAAGGATGTTGCTGATGTGTTGTGAGATTGTTAACCATTGTCATAGGGCAACATTTGTCGTAACTGTTAAATGAGAAACTATTTTGTTCTGTAAGCCTTCATCTTAAGTGAGAATAACAGCACAATTGGAAGAGCATAGTCAATGTCACTAAACTGTGCATGTGGAAATTTTTGAAATGGTGTAACTTTGGCTATGTGTATTTTCACACAAAAAAAAAAAAGGCTGAGAAGTTGGAGGGTTGATATGTTGTGGGGTTGTTAACCAATGTCATAAAACAACATGTGTACTACTGTTTCATGACAAACTGTTTGTTTTGTAAGCCTTCACCTGAGGTACCATAAAAAAAAATGGCTAAAGTTAATAAATGGAGCCTTTTTTGGCATAGTGGTTAAGAGCTTGGCTGCTAATCTAAAGGTCAACAGTTCGAATCCACTATCTGCTCCTTGGAAACCCTATGGGGTAATTCTACTCTGTCCTATAGGGTTGCTATGAGTAGGAATTTACTCGAAGACAATTTTTTTTAAAGGTATAAATAAACATATGTAACAAATTTTCTCTGACAAAAATGCTTCCTTTTTTTTCTTGATAGTATTTCACCCAGCATTGCAAGTTGTCAGTAGCGTTTCTATTAATTGAACTTATCATAACATCTACCTCCGCTTGGGATCAGATTTCAAGGCACACCCTGAAAGTAATAGTCTTAAATATTTGTTTTCTTTAAGAGAAGTCAAAATCCTTGATGTTATATCATTTATTAGGTAAAGTTTTTGAGATAAGTAAAGAACAGAAATAGTCATATTTTTCCCCCTGTAGTGTTGTCCCCTTTTTCTTCCCTGGCATTGAGAATTTGTGATTTTTATCTTCTTTTTTTCAGTTTTATGAGGGGTTTATCAAGTTTGTTGAAATTTTCAAAAAACCTTTTGAATCCTTCTATATCATAACTAGAAGCAGAGATCCACATGTTGACCTATATGTAGGTTTTGTAATTATTCAGTTCCAAATGTTTTATAAATCCTAATGTGATGTTTTCTTCTAATATATGAGCAATATGGGAGCAAGTTTTCTATTTTCCAGAACTTTTAAAACTGTTTTTTTGATTGCTGGTTTCTACTTAAATTACATTTTTGTGAGAAGGAGGTCTGTAAGAAGTCAGTTCCTTAACATTAATCGCAATTTTCTTTATGGCCTAAAACAGGGGTTGGTTTGACAATGTAGGCTACTAAGCCAGATTCATCTGGCCCTTTGTTTTCTTTTTAAAACTTCATTGTGATAAAATACATATAACACGAGAGTTGCTATTTTAATCATTTTTAAGCGTACAATTCAATGGCGTTAATTATATTCACGATGTGCAGCCATCATCACTATCTATTTCAAAACCTTTTTCATCACCCCAACCCTAAGTTCTGTAAATAGTCATACCTTTAGATCAGCAGTCCTCAAACTCTTATCTCAGGGGAACCATTTGAATTCTTAAGATTATGGAGAGTCCCAAAATGTTTTTGTTTATGTAGATTGAATCTTTCATTATTTACCATATTAGAAATTAAAACAGAAAAGAATATATGTTTATTGTTTTTAAAAGAACAATAATAAACCCACTGCATGTTGACATAAGGAACATAATTTTATTTTTAAAAACTGTATTTTCCGTAATAAAACATTGGTGAGAATTGTGGATTTTTTTTTTCTTTCTATTTCTGTTGCAATGTTATATGTCATAGAAGCTCTGGCAAACTTGACTGTAATACTTGTGAGAGAATGAACGTGAAAAAGGCAAATGACGTTTTAGTATTATTATCAAAAACTATTATGAAAATAGTTTTGCTCACAAACGTTTTGGGAAGGTTTCAAGGACCCCCGTGTTTTCCTGGACCACACTTTTTGGACCCATGGTTTAGACTGGAATTTATGTTCCATAGAAGGTCAATGGGTTTTATTTTCTATTTGAAACTAGTAAAAGATTCCCTTTGCTTGAGGGTAGCATCAGAAATGTTGGTTTGGTCTCAGTTTGAGACCAGATTTTATTACCTTTTTATTCAGTAGTTGTATTCCACTTTTTAAGAAAGGCTTGTCACGTATTTGGGCAATCCTGCTGTTTACAAGGGTATGTTGTGGATGGAGTATGCAGGATGGTGAAGAATCTTTTTTCTTAATAAGAGACCGAGGAATGCTAAACCACAAAATAAATTCAATTCCATTAAAGACCAAATAAGAAAACAAACTCTATTTATGTTGTGTATGTGTTTTTTTTTAAGAAATATTCTCATCTATTAAGAACAAAAAGCACACAACATTATTCAATAAAGATTAAATAAACTGTCTATACCTTGATTGCCTTACGTACTCAATAAGTGTTGGGGGAAAATTATAATAAAGAAATGGGGAGATGTGAGGACCATTTTAAAATAATTCAGGCTCTCTTTTCATAGAGAAATTACACGTGTCCAGACTGATTTCAAAGAAAAATCTGAGGCAAATGGCTAATAATATAGAGAAATAAATGTGAACCCACTAGGGGAAATTTTCTACTTGCCAGTACTGTCAGAAGGGAAATGAGATATCTCTGGGCGTAGTATATTTCATATATTTTGGGATTTTAAAAGGAGGTAGGACAATTATTAGACAATGAATCAGGAATCAAATGATGGAGTGAACTAGACTTCTGTCACTGAGATTCCAGGGCTCTGTAATTCTCAAAGCATCCCTGAAGTGTGGAGTGGGGAGTGGGAAATGAGAGGTCAAAAAAAAAAAAAAAGAAATGCAGACAAGGAAAAGGATTGGGAAAAACAACTGGGAAAACTTGAGGATGATTGACGATTGACACACACTCAGTGGTAAGGGCAAAAAGGAAGTTTAGGGAAAAAGAGAGGCAGGAAAAGGAGAGTAATCCCAAAGATTTAGAGTTGAGTTCTCATTAGAGAGCACCTTTTGGTTTGCCTTCTCTTTTGAATTGTAGACCAGTTATATTGGTCTTGAATTGCCAGTAGCCACTTTGCCAGGAAGGTTTCTTTGTTAATGCCTACATTAAGTCAATTATTCTCCAACTATAACATACCTACAGATCAACTGGGAATATTATTAAAATACAAATCCTGACCCAAGGTCTAGGGTGGGATTTGAAATTATGTGTTTCTCACAGGACTAAGGTTCACCTGACCCAAGCCGTGGTATTTTCAGTCTGCTCATATGCATGCGAAAGCTGGACAATGAATAAGGAAGACCAAAGAAGAATTGACACCTTTGAATTATGGTGTTGGCAAAGAATATTGAATACACCATGGACTGCCAAAAGAACAAGCAAATCTATCCTGGAAGAAGTATAGCCAGAATGCTCCTTAGAAGCAAGGATGGTGAGACTTCATCTCACATTCTTTCGACATGTTATCAGGAGGGACCAGTCCGTGAGAAGGACTTTATGCTTGGTAAAGTAGAGGGTCAGCGAAAAAGAGGAAGATCCTCAATGACTTGGACTGACACAGTGGCTGCAACAATGGACTCAAGCATAGCAAAGATTGTGAGGCTGGTACAGAACCAGGCAGAGTTTTGTTCTGTTTTATGTAGGGTAGATACGAGTCGGAACCAAATTGAGGGCACCTAACAACAACAACAACAAGCTTCTTGGAGTCCCTGGGTTGTACAAATGGTTAGCATGCTTGGCTAATAACTGCAAGGTTGAAGGGTTCAAGTCCACCCAGAGGTGCCTCAGAAGAAAGGCCTGATGATCTACTTTGGAAAAATCAGTCACTGACAACCCTATGGAGCACACATGGGGTTCGTCATGAGTCGGAATCTACTGCATAGCAACTGGTTTTGTTTTTTAATTTTTTTAATTGTACTTTAGATGAAGGTTTACAGAAAAAAATAGTTTCTCATTAAACAGTTAGTACACACATTGTTTTATGGCATTGGTTAACAACCCTATGACACGTCAACACTCTCACTTCTCGACCTTGGGTTCCCTATTACCAGCTTTCCTGTCTCCTCCTGCCTTCTAGTCCTTGTCCCTGGGCTGTTGTGCCCCATTATTCTTGTTTTGTTTTATGGGGCTGTCTAATCTTTGGCTGAATGGTGAACCTTGGGAGTGACTTCATTACTGAGCTAAAAGGGTGTCTGGAGGGCCATACTCTTGGGGTTTCTCCAGTTTCTGTCAGGCCAGTAAGTTTGGTCTTTTTTTGTGAGTTAGAATTTTGTTGTACATTTTTCTCCAGCTCTGTCCAGGACCCTCTGTTGTGATCCCTGTCAAAGCAGTCAGTGGTGGTAGCCAGGCACCATCTAGTTGTACTGGACTCAGTCTAGTGGAGGCCGTGGTAGTTGTGGTCCATTAGTCATTTGAACTAATCTTTCCCTTGTTATCTTGTTTTCTTCATTCCCCCTTGCTCTCGAAGGGGTGAGACCAGTAGAGTATCTTAGATGGCTGCTCACAGGCTTTTAAGACCCCAGACGCTACTCAACAAGGTAGAACGTAGAACATTTTCTTTATAAACTGTGTTATGCCAATGAGCTAGATGTTCCCCGAGACCATGGTCCCCACAGCCCTCTGCCCAGCAATTTGGTCCCTCAGGGAGTTTGGATGTGGCTGCGGAGCTTCCATAACCCTTCCTTGTACAAGTTGTGCTGGCTTCCCCAGTATTGTGTACTGTCTTATCCTTTACCAGAGTTACTACTTTACCTATTGTCTATTTAGTATTTCCCCCTCCCACCCCTCCCATCCCTCATAACCATCAAAGATTTTTTCTTTTTACGTGTAGACTTTTTCAAGAGTTTTTACAGTAGTGGTCTCATACAGTATTTGTCCTTATGTGATTGACTTATTTCACTCAGCATAATGTCCTCCAGCAACTGTTTTTTAGTTAACAAGCTTCCAGGTGATGAGTGTATGGTCATATCACTGCCACCACCTCCTGTGGGCTTCTTCAAAACCTTCAACTCCAGGTCCTCCTCCCCCAATTTGGATTAGCTGCCTCCCAGGTTAGGCAAATGTCCCCTCTCTCACTGAACATTACAAACTGAGCCTCAACTCTTGTGACACATGTTCCTAGCTCTTAAAGGAACTTAGAAACTAAAAATGAAAGACAGAAAAGCAAAGGCTGAGAATCACTAGTCTGAAAATTTAATGTGACTAACCAAAATAGGTTACTAGGGATGGAAGTTTGGAGCCTGGTGGTGTAGAGGTTAAGAGCTCAGCTGCTAACCAAAAGGTCGACAGTTCGAATCTACTAGCTGGTTCTTGGAAACCCTATAGGGCAGTTCTACTCTGTCCTATAAGGTAGCTATGAGTTGGAATCCACTCAATGGCAACAAGTTTGGTTTTTTGGTTTGGTTTAGGAAAAACCCTCTGTGGAACAGCAACAGTTCCCAAAGATGACCCCTAGGACCAGGTGAAATAAAGCTAAAGATCATGGCCTGACACTAGTGTGCTGATTGAATGAGTCCATTCATTTGTAAAAGTTTTATATAGGTAGCGGCCAAGGCATCGGTAATTTTTTTTCTCATGGAATATTGCTTGTTTGTCATGTTCTCTTATTCTAGCGTTCCCAGAAATATCTGAAATGGCGACAGTTACACTTACTACAGATTCCTATAAATTAAATGAATATAAAAGCAATTTTAGTGATTGATCTTCACAGGTTACACATATTTTCCCCCAATATACAACATCCCTTACCTTGTGCTTAGCTGACCTAGATTATGGCAGCCAGATCTGTAGTGAGTCTTTGCATTTCTGCCTCCTCTTGCAAGTTCCCAGCTAAAGGTTATGTTAGAATCACCTAAGGCTCATTTTAAAAACGTGCCTGCTTGGGTCTTGTCCCTAAATTATTGAGTCCGAACCTGTGAGGTAGGCAACCCAGCATCTGTATTTTCCAAAACCTCAAAACGTTGAACCAAACAAACTTTTCTGATGCTTGTGTTGCAGACTATCCCTCAAATATTTTACAATCCCCTTTTTTATATTCCACAAGGCATGGGAGGCACTATAAGGCCTCCTTAGTGATGTGCTGGCATGCCTTGCTGTCTCTGAAATCCACCACTCAAGAACTACTAAACACTCACCATCATCTCTAGGGGAAAAAACCAAAACCAAACCTGTTGCCATTGAGTTGATGCTGACTCATGGCAAACCTATGTGTTTACAGAGCAAAACTGAGCTCCAGAGGGTTTTCTTGGCTGTAATTTTTATGGAAGCAGATCACCAGGTCTTTCTTCTGCAGTGATGTTGGATGGGTTTGAACTGCCAGCCTTTAGGTTAGTAAGCCAAAACCAAACCCACTGCTGTCTAGTCAATTCATAGACTGACAGCCACCCTACAGGACAGACTAAAACTGCCCCACAGGGTTTCCAAGGCTGCAATCTTCATGGAAGCAGGCTGCTATATCTTTATTCCATGGAGCAGCTGGGGGGTTTGAACCACTAGCCTTTTGGTTAGCAGCCCAGTGCTTAACCACTGCACTGCCAGGGCTCTTCTATTAGGACACTAGTTAGGTGATATTATAGCATATTAATATGGGATTGGAATGATCTCATAGAGTTGGAGAAAGGAGTAATACGGGGGTTGAGGGAACTGCAGAAGAAATGACCCTGAGTAAAGAAGAGGAAATGATTTCATGCACCAGAGAAGTGTTAGCCTTAACCAGGAGCAAAACCAATTCATACACAGTAATGGGAGAGAAGAACAAGTATACAGGCATTTATTTGGATATGGAAATCAGCAGTAATTATAAAAGAAATATTTTGAGAGAGAATTATAGTGAGCCAGGAGCTGAATTTGTTAAGTTATCAGAAGGAAGGGTCTGAAGGTCCATGATGCCTGCAGCAAGAAGGATAGCAAATGAATTTACCTTGAATGATGAAGTTGCTGGAGAGGAGGGAGTAACAGTACAATTGCCTGGTAGTGGCAATAAAAAATAAGAAAGACATTGATTCTACTTCCTGGCCTGGTGGTAAGAGAGCTTTTGGAGACAAAACAAAACAAATACCTGAGAAGACCACAGAGAGGACAGTGTCCTTGGTGGAACATGTGTTTTCAGTTATACCAAGAACATTCTGGAAAGATGATATTTTCCAGGGGACAGAGTGAAAGGGAGTTGGGAGTTCAAGAGGGTTGATAATGGTGTAATATTAGGGGATGCTCAGAATCATATGGGATGGGTGTCCTGATGATGAGGAATCAACTAAGGGTCTTGGGTTTCTTGTAGTTACTGACATACACAGGAATTTTGAGAATGCCTAGGTTAGTTTTCATGGCCGCCTAGTAGTTTTGGTGGAAAGTTTAGAGTATTTTCTGTAAAGGTGGGGGTTTTCCAGGAAGAGTGATACTCAGATCCCTCTTCATTTCAGCTGAAGGAGATGTGGAAACTGGGGGAGGAGAAAGTATCAAGAAAAATCCAAAATCTGGAACTTTACCCCTACACTCCCTTCATTCCTGAGATGAGTGGGGCTAGACAAAGGCAATGGGGTTGTTATGAGGGGCAAGTTTCAATTACCTATAGTTGTGCATGTCTCTTAGTGAGATGTAGAACCACTCTAAGTCTCAGTTTTCCTTTTGTGAAAAGAATGTGAAGTTGTTGCTAGAATTAAATAATGACTTTTCAGATATTTAGCATATAATCTGGTACATAGTAGATGTTCATTAAATAGTGGCTTTTATGTATTATTTCAATTATTGACAATGATTTTAAGAACTTGATATTCGGTGAACCCTTTCAGTTATTAAAATGTGTGTTGTTGTTAGTAGCTGTCACGACTCATGGTGACCATTCATAAGAGGATCAGATGCTTGTGATTTATAGGGCTTTCATTGGCTGATTTTTGGAAGTAGATATCAGACCTTTCTTTCTAGTCTGTCTTAATCTGGAGGCTCCACTGAAACCTGTACAGCAGCACACAAGCCTCCACTGACAGGAACTGAACATTCATGGAAGGCAAGGATTTTACCACTGAACCACCACTGCCCTCTATTAAAATGTATAGATATGCCTAAAATGGCATGTTCTGAAAGAGCAAATGAGTATAGTTTTTGAGGCTGTGTGCAACATTTAAAAATGTATATTTATGGATTTATTGATTTATCTTTTTGTCTGAGTACATTTTTAAGCTATTCAAAAAGCATCTCTTTGAAGTAACTGAAATAGGACTTATAACTTTAATTATAATCCTGAATATCACTTCAGTTAACTCAGCAAATCTACAAGATGAACATAAACAAACCCTATGAGATCTACAAATCATTTCTGGCAATAGCACATCCTTTAAACTCCAGTATTTGGTTATTCAATTGTAATTTGGAAATTTTATTTTCCTGCATAAGTTTGATTATATTGACTCTATGATTTCACTCTGATGTATAGAGAATTGTAGACATGATTTTTTTTTTCTTTTTACTAATTCTGATCAAAGAAATGAAAGTTCTCAAGGGTAGAGAACCAAGAACAATCTACTTATTAATTTAGAAACCTCTTGAAGTATGAAACAATATGCTCTAAACTATATGTACTTTAGAAATCCATCAATCTACCTCTCTCTCTCCTCAATGTTTGGCCTGCCCATTCATTTGGTGCTAAACATTTAGGGCATGACAAATAGTTACTTAAACTATGAATAGAAATGATTGGATTGCCCTGCTTTCTTGAAATAACAACTTTTATAAATACATGACAAACTTTGCAATCTTTTTGTTTTTCTTTCCAGAACAATTTATCATATTTGTCATATTTCTAGCCATGGTTGCCTAGTTTTGGAATCCTTAGAAATCATGGACTTAGAATCCAACAAAATCTTGACATTTTTCACAAAAGAAAATAAAACCACCAGGTGAGTGCTTTTTATAAATATAAATCTGAACATAAGATGAACCCTATAGTCAGAGTTAATAATTATCATTATTAACATGAATGTATATCATGAAGTCTTATCATTACATTTTGCATACTGTTTAGGATTATACTAAGCACTTTCACTCACATTATCTCTATTGATTCTCACAGTCATCCACTAAGGCACGCGTTCTTACTAGTTTCATCTTACAGACGACAAAACTAATACTCAAAGAATTCAAGTGATATACCTAAAGTTTCAGAGAGATAAAAAGGGAGACTAGAACTTGATTCAAGGTCTTTCTTTGCAAATTCCATGACTTTTTCCACAAGGTGATGATTTGAAAAATTCTAATTGCTTCTTATATATCTGTGCTATTTTCAGGAGCCCTGGTGGCACAGTGGTTACCAAAAGGTCGGCAGTTCGAATCCACCAGCTCCTCCTTGGAAGTCCTATGGGGCAGTTCTACTCTATCCTGTAGGGTCACTATGAGTTGGAATCAACTCGATGGCAATGAGTTTGGTTTCTGTTGGTTATCTTTGGCCCTAAACTATTGGTTCAAGTTCGCTAACGTATTTCCAAGGGGCAATGGGGAAATTTAGCATGTAAATTCTTCTTTTAATGAGCTTTCTTTCTTTCTTTTTCTTTTTTGTAATTCACATTTGCAGTGTCACCACTTGGAGCCTTTACCATTTCACGCCATAGGATCTTGACTGTGCTCCTTCTCCAGTCCTGCCTTCCTCAGATCTTTCCTTCATATTCTGTACCAGATTATTCTTTATAATACATGATATCCTACAGCTCCAAATTTTTTTACTAGTCACTGCCTTATTCTTAAAATAATAATCAACCCTGGAGTGGCCTAGAATTCTACTCCCCTACAACCTGGCTCATACCTTCAAGGTTATCCTCCATAACTCTTATACCAGGCCTGGGAAAAGAGAAACAAGAGGGCCACACACCATGTATCCAAATATTTAAGAGATATAAATCAAGCTATTAAGTAAAATATGCTTTATCTTTCTACTTTGATATAATCTCATGTCAATAAAATTGAAAAATATGTGCAGAGCTATGTTTTGATAAGACTTTAAAATGAGCAATATATTGAAGATGACAGTATAATTATTTTGCATATGTTTGGGTGTTCTAATAATGGGATGGTGAGTTCTGAATTTATAATTGTTACATAGTTATTCAACGAAGTTTATTTTTCTTGTTTTATTTTGTGAAATCATGAATTATTTATTGTGCTACAAAATATTCTTATGTAATTGGTGTTGAATAGAAATATTGCATGGAATATACTTATACTAAAAATATCTGTTGTTTACCTGGAATTCAATTTTAACTGAGCACCTTGTACTTTAATTTGTTAAATCTTGCAATCCTACTTGTGAGTCTAGACTATGTCTTTTTTTTCCTTCCATTCTCTTCACAACTGTCTTAGTCTGGTTTACTTATTTTCTAGTTTCAGAGAGGGAGCTAAAGCAGGTTCTTTTCCCTTTAAAACCATGACTGTGTATTTGAATCACCAGAGGAGCTTTAAAATAATATGCATTCCCAGGGACCACTAGGTCTGGGATGAGGTCCAGGCATTAGTATTTTTAAAAGCTCCCAAGGTTATAGTAATAAAAACCCATTGCCATGAGTCAATTCCAACTCATGATGACCCCATGTGTTGCAAAATAGAACTGCTATATAGGGTTTTTTCCACAGTACTGCTGGGTGGGTTCAAATCATCCACCAGGACTCCTTAGGTTAGTAGTCTAGTGAAAATCGTTTATACCACTCAGGGGTCTTTATAGTAATAAGCAGACATTACATAAAGAACCACTCATAGAACTTAATGCCATTCCCCCTGCCCTCCTAAGACCTGGTAAAAGAGAAACAAAGCAGTATCTATAAACACTCCATCATGTAGGAATTGGCCCATACTGACAGCAGAAAACTGTTGGTGGAGATGTCTCCTCAGAATATAAATTGTCCCTTCCTAGTCTACTTTCCCAATGACCAGCTAGCTCAGTGTCCATCCTTGCATAGTATGCAGCCCTCTTCCATGGTTTTGTCATGAGATGATACAGATCTACTCTTACATTCTTGATTGACCAATGCCCTGGACTCGCTGTATGTGCACAATTGGTTGATGGAAATTCAAGCAATCCCAAAATTATTGGAGTTATACATTAATGCAAACTTTCTGGAGGGCCCTTTTTCTATAAGGCATCAAGAAGATTAAATTGTATATGTCTGGATAATCACGGTTGTTTACATAGAGATGAAATTGAGGAAAATTAGCAAAAGTCAATTTTTAGTAATCAATTTAAATAATAAAAATATAGGAGTTGATCAAATAAATTATAATACAGCTTTATGGAGATAACTTAATGGAGCCATTAAATTAGATGTTGCAAAAGAATGTGGAATTAGATTGCCAATGTTTGTACAGAAATTTACAAAGAGTAAACATAAACGTATATATTCTGCAGGTTGGATTATGGATAATTTTTATTTCCTCTTTTAGGCTTTTTGAAATGTTATTGGTTTTCAGCAATGAGCATGAAATTCTAAGGTAATAATAAACTATATATTTTTATACAGATTACAACAGGAAGAGGGCCCCACAAATATGCTTAAGATAGTAGAGAGGGAAGCAGTGTGGACTAAGGAAATAATACCAGATATTTTTGTCATATAAACAAGATTTAATAGCTGCATAACTGCTAACCCCTTAAATGCTTAATATCTTTGAGTTTTAGTATCTCCCCTACTTTTTTAAAATGTGAAATAATTTGCATGATTCTCAAAACATGTTATATAGTATTACTAGGTTTTACCTATAAAATAAAGCAAACAGTACAATAACCTATATAGTCGAAAGTGAAAGGCAAAAATTTAAGCTATTTAAAAGGAAAAATTACTCAAATTTTGTGCTTCACTTTACATAATCATGCAAAAACTACAGTTAGCTCCATTACATAATTACTTTTTTTAATATTAACAAATTGTAAAGTGCTTGACATCAAAGAAAAATGATGCATCCTTGGGATTTTCCATGCTTATTCTGTGGTTTTGTATTCCTTTCTGTAAAATTCCGTATCAAACCCACTGCCATCGAGTCAATTCCGACTCGTAGTGACCCCACAGGATAGAGTAGAACTGCCCCACAGGGTTTCCAAGGCTGTAAATCTTTAGAGAAGCAGACTGCCACGTCTTTCTCCACGGAGCGGCGGGGTAGGTTCAAACCGCTGACCTTTTGGTTAGCAGCCGAGCACTTTAACCACTGGACCACCGGGTTCCGTATACATTAATACTGCCTTGGTTTCAAAAAGAGACATCACAGCAATGTTGCAAATTTTTGTAGCTTTATTAAGGCGTGCTATTTGTCCTTGTGGTGCAGTGTTTAGGAGCTTGGCTGCTAACCAAAAGGTCAGCAGTTCGAATCCACTAGCCTTCCTTGGAAACCTTATGGGGCAGTTCTACTCTGTCCTAGAGGGTCGTATGAGTCAGAATCGACTTGAGGGCAACAAGCTTGGATTTTTTGGTTTATTTGTCCTTTATCTACAGTAGTGGAGTTCTTGATTTTTAGCTGGGCACACAGTTGCACAGTGAACCTACTATATTTCCCAACTTCCCTTGCAGCTAAGTGTGATCATGTGACGAAGTTAAGGAAGTGGTGTGAAAAAATTTCAGGTAGTTTTCTCAAAGGGAGGGTACTTCTTTAAAGGAAGAATCCTTCTTTTTCCCTTTGTTTTTTCCCTTACAGTTAGCTGGAAGGAATGCATGATGTTGGCTGTTACAGCAGCCACTTAACCACAAAGAGGAAGTCACATGTGATGTTGGCAGCACAACAGATAATCTTCGAAACAACTTCCTAGACTTTTATTTAAAAGAAATAAAGTTCCATCTTTTTTTTTTTTGCCTCTCTCCACTGTCACTTTTTTAAATTTATTCCTCACCCTCACCCAGGCCTAATTTTACCTGATAGAGTGACCTTTCAGATTGCCTGCACCTTTTTGATTTTGCTGAGTGGAAGTAGAAAGCAGCACTGACTACTCTTTCTGGAAACTCTGTTCAATTGTTCAGTCCTTGGAAGTTTATCTGTCCTATTCTACACATAGCCTGAGCTTGGTATTTCTATTAATAGTTACTGCTGTTATTTTTACCTCTTCATAACTCAACTACAGCTCCTCTGGAAACATGATTAGATAGATCTTGTCTGAACAGAGTAACAGACTGACTAGCACTGTGTAATTTGCTGATATAGCTTTTCTTATAGCTTACAAGGGTAGTGGATGAAATCAGCTATAGTTCGAGAGTGCTTTTTATAAGGCTTCATAAAGGCCCAGCAGCAATTAATTTACACAGTAGCCACCTTAATACTAATTGATAGAACTGGGAAAAAAATCATGATAATTAAAATTCTCAAGTAAGCAAAAAGATACTCAATCATATTGTGCAATATATGGAGATGATATCATTATTAAAACACTAACAATTTGTGTGATTAGAAAATATATTTCAACCTATTAAATATTGGTCTTTAAAACGGAGACTTCAATTAATATGAAAATATAGAGATAATTTTGTGCCCTTTCAACTATATTTAATAATGATGATTAATTTGATGGTTTATATATATGATTTTGCTTTATTAAATCAGTCTTTTAACTGTAACCTCAATCTGATAAAAGGTAGTTAAGAGCAATGTGAAAGTGGAAATACTTATTTTCCATGATGCTAATCGAATTATTTAGGCAATGTATGTTACATTAATGCAGCTATCTGAATAAAATATATTCATTGTATTAATTTTAATGAGGACACATTCATCTGATTATTCCTGACGTCTGAAAATTTCTATTTTTTCTACTTTATAAAAACCAACAGAAAGTGGAAATTATCAAAAAATGTCATTAATACCACACACAAGTAAAATTTTGCTAGAGGTAATTCAAAAATGGTCGCAGCAGTACATCGACCGGAAAGTGCCAGAAATTCAAGCGAGATTCACAAGAAGACATGGAACGAGGATATCATTGCTGATGTCAGATGGATCTTGGCTGAAAGCAGAGAATACCAGAAAGATATTTACCCGTGTTTTATTGACTATGCAAAAGCATTTGACTATGTGGATCATAACAAATTATGGATAACATTGTGAAGAATGAGAACTGCAGAACACTTCACTGTGCTCATGACGAACCTGTACATAGACTAAGAGACAGTCATTCAAACAGAACAAGGGGATACTGCGTGGTTTAAAATCAGGAAAGGTGTACATCAGCGTTGTATCCTTTCACCATACTTATTCAATCTGTATGTTGAGCAAATAATCTGAAAAGCTGGACTACATGAAGAAGAACATGGCATCAGGATTGGAGGAAAACTCATTAACAACCTGTGATATGCAGACGATACAACATTGCTTGCAGAAACCGAAGAGGACTTGAAGCACTTATTGATGAAGATCAAAGACCACAGCCTTCAGTATGGATGACACCTCAATGTAAAGATAACAAAAATCCTCAAAACTGGACCAATAAGCAACATCATGATAAACGGAGAAAAGATTGAAGTTGTCAAGGATTTTATTTTACTTGGATCCACAATCAACACCCATGGAAGCAGCCGTCAAGAAATCAAACGACATATTGCTTTGGGCAAATCTGCTGCAAAAGACATCTTTAAAGTGTCAGAAAGCAAAGATGTCACTTTGAGGACTAGAGTGTGTCTGACCCAAGCCATGGTGTTTTCAATCGCCTCATATACATGTGAAATCTAGACAATGAATAAGGAAGACAAAAGAGGAATTAGATGCCTTTGAATTATGGTGTTGGCAAAGAATATTGAATATACCATGAACTGCCAGAAGAACGAACAAATCTGTCTTGGAAGGAAGTACAGCCGGAATGTTCCTTAGAAGCAAGGATGGTAAGACTTCAACTCAAGTACTTTGGACATAGTATCAAGGGGTAACTGTCCCCGGAGAAGGACATCATGCTTGGTAAAGGAGGGTCAGCGAAAAAGAGGAAGACCCTCAACCAGATGGATTGACACAGTGGCTGCAACGAAGCGCTCAAGCCTAGCAATGATTGTGAGGATGGCGCAGGACGAGGCAGTGTTTTGTCCTGTTGTACCTAGGGTTGCTATGAGTTGGAACCGAGTGGACAGCACCTGACAACAACAACATAAAAAACATCTACACCGCACTACTTCTTTTCAGAACTTTAGATACAAGTTATTTTGGTTATTTTAGCTATCTGTTTCTAAAATGAACTTGATAAAGGAAAGAGGAAAGGACATTAAGATGATAGATTGTAAAATCTTTGTGGAAAGTACAGTTTCATCTGTGAGTTGTGACTGCACACTTGTAGGTATAAACATGACATCTATTAATCTCTTTCCTTGGAACAATACATGAATAAAGAATAAATATAAATGTGATTGCACATTGATTAGCAAGTATGTTTGGTCAGTTGATTAGCTGCTAAGTAAGAAATTCCGATTTGTTTTATCATCCTCTTGGCAACAAACACAAATTAGCAAGCAATTCATACCCTATATTCTTTTGTCCCCAAGGAGGCTTTTGACTGTTGCTTTCAGATAACAGACACAGACTCACAGGTATTAGGCAGTCTATGGATCCCCGGGGACATATACTCACTGGCACATCCAGGAGTTTTGCTTACTTTATATACAATTGATTAAAATTTTCCTATATACATATTTTTTTTTACCAGCTATTCCTTTTTGAAAAGACAAGGAGAGGATTAAAAAAGCGAACAATCTTTTTTAAGCAAAGTGAATTTTCGTTTATTAGTGTAGCTATGCTGCCAAAGAAGATTTGAGAAGGAGCTATAAACTCCTACACTGGCCCATTTATTTAGCTGTAGTCCTTCAAACGGACCCGGAAGTCTAGTACTGTACACTCCAGCGCTATCAGCTGCGGTAGCTGTGGATGAAAATGGAGGACTGACATCCAACATGCTCTAACAGAATTCGATCTGGTCAACGTGGACATTCTCTCCAAAAACCACTACTGTCTTTGGAGAACAAGATGGACAACTGCAAGGGATGGAACATAAGCAGACTATTCTTATGGTATTCACCGAATTTCTGTTAAACTGGGAACTAGTGACATTTTGTAATTTGTTTTAACTTACAATATTTATTATGGGAATATTTCATGTTCCTTATTAAAAAAATAAGCCCATAGCCTAAGGAAAAATGAAGACGAATTCATAGAAAATAAATCACTCAATCAATGTAATCAATTTTGGGTAATTTTTTCCATATGCATAACATATATATATATATATATATATATATATATATATATATACTTGAATGCAATGAAATCTCATACCCTTTTGAGATATACAACAAACATTTTATATATCTGAAGCCCTGGTGGTGCAGTGGTTAAGAGTTCAGCTGCTAACCAAGGGGTCGGCGATTCAAATCCACCAGCTGCTCCTTGGAAGCCCTATGGGGCAGCTCTTCTCCGTCCTATACGGTCACTGTGTGTCGGAATCGCTTCGACAGCAAGGGGTTTGGGTTAGGGTTAGAATCATAGTGGTGCTGGCTGAGACACTGTGGGCAGGAAATAAAAACCCATGCCCAGAATAGGTGTTTATACTTGAGAGAATAAACCACTGGTTCTTCCAGGATACAGTAGCTACAGCAAACTACTACTGATAGCCAAATCTTGCCTGCCACAGTTTTTGTAAAGAAAGTTTTATGGGAACGCAGCCACACTCATTCATTTACATATTTTCTGTGGCTATTTTTGTGCTACAATGACAGAGGTGAGTAGTTGTGGCAGAGATCATATGACCTGCAAAGTCTAAAATATTTACTATATATCCCTTCACAGCTTGCCAACTGCAGACATATTGATGTATTAATAAAATATTTTCCTGGATAATTTTTCAAAAATGTAATGTTTCTCTGTTTTCTAATGAATCAATATCTAATTTTATCTTTATATTATCTCTGCTAATCTTCTTAGTTTTTGTTTTTCTTCTTGACCATTGTTTTTCTAACTTATTGGGTTTTTTTTTCACTTTTTATTATGCTTTCTCATTCAATGCAATAAGCTTCTTAGTGCTTTTAATTTTTTATCGAGCACAAATACAGCCCCAATAGATTTTTGATATAGGATGTTCTCATTTAGATTTTTGAAAAATAATCTAAAATTTCCATTTTAATTTCTTTTTTGGCCCAAAAATTTTTGGAAGAGAGTTTTCCCCAATTATTTTGATTTTTGATTCTATATTTTTGCTTATAATTTCTAGTTTTATTGAATTATGCTAAAAAAAATGGTACCTGTACAAAATCTACCTTTGTAAGTGTATTAGAGTTTTCCTTATGGCCTGTAATGTCATTTTAGAAATATTTTAAAAATATTGAACAAGATTTTGAGGTCCCTGCAAGGGATTAATTTAGATGTGCATCTATTCAATTATTCTTTTTGACTACTTTAGTTGCCAAAGACAGAGACATAGGTTAAACATCTCTCCAGTGAAAATGTCACATTGTGAAATGAACTAAAGCTCTGTCAGACTGATGAGGAAAACTTTGTGGATTAGGAACGTGGGGAGAAATAGATAAAAATGAACTTTGTGGATTGGTAGGACAAGTCCGTATGTTGCTAATTCCACATTAAGACAAATGCTCCGTGGTGGCAAGCCTATGGACACGTCCTTGTATTACGTCACATAACCTTTAAGACTCAAAACCTACCCTTCCACAATGCCATTTGAGTACCAGGCTGCCAAGATAATGTTCGCTCTCTGAATTAAGAGAAAACGTAGATCCTGATAATGAATCTTTAAACCTATCCTTCTAACTGTACATATATTTGGATTGGCCCTCTGATTCTTTCTTAATTGATTTAAGTAAATGACAATAGGTTCAGAACCAACCGTTAATTTACATCTGTGACACAGAAAATAACGAGTAGGCTGGGGAATCATCTCTTTCCTCCTTATTTCATTTTTAAGCAGAATAAAAAGGCTAATTGCCTCCTGAACATAACTTGGTACATTCACTGAGTCTAGTTTTTGCAACATAAGAATTTCATGAGAACTTGGATAATCAGATAATAATTATTTACCTTTTATAAACAGAAAACTAAGATTCCATATAGGTACTCTGAATAAAATTATAACTTTATGAGACAATAACATATAATCTACATATTGATGACTGTAAAATAAATACGCAATACCCAAGAACCTCCTTGTCTTCACTTCATGAATCTACTTTTTGAAATGAAGTATAATGAGCATTATCAGGAACTGATGTTACAAAGGCAAAAATTCAGATACGAATCAAGAATTCAGTTAAGGAAACCTGTAAGCACAGGAGCTGTAAGTAAATTTCTTAAAATGTCCAATAATAAAGGATTGTTTCATATTTTAATAGAGTTTCCAAATATCGCTTCTATTTCAATAAGAGTTTCAAATTCCCTTTCTTCAGGGGATAAAGTGTTCGATCACCATTTACTTTTATTTGACATCAAGGCAAAATAATGCTGTATAATCCTGCAAGGCAATTAAGAGGGAAAATATGCCAAAAAGCAGAACAAACTGGCATTATTGCCAATAGAAGAGAGATGCAGTGCAGAATATTTTTATTGTTACAACTTTTGAAGAAAATTAGTCTTCAAGAGTACCTTGCATCTCTTTAACAACCCAGAAAACATCAGTAATAAGTCACAAGGCCTTCCAATGTTTATTAATTTCATATTTAAAATGACTCTTTTTTAAAGAAGAAAAGGCACATGGCATATTTTTCAAACAAACGCTTCACAAGGTATCTTATTAAGACACAGCAGCCTTCCCAATATATGTTTTAGTAGTTGACTTAATTTTTAAAAAAGAATGGCCAAAATTTTGGTCATTTTATTTTCTCCATGTATGCAGAAATAATTTCAACCCATCGGTTTTGTTTTGTTTGTTTTTTTTCAGTAATGTTTTCAGTTTTAAAATGTGTAGTTTCCTACAAAAAAAAAAAAAAAAAAGAAAAAGACTAAGCTTGGCTTGTTTAAACTTTCACATCTGGATAAATCAGAATAATTTAAAAGACAACGAATCATCTCAAATACCAAAAAAAAAATTTTTTATTATTAGTTATTTTACCTTTTTTCCACATATTTGCAATGTGGGCATAATAAATTCTTAATTTCACTCTACATTTGCAAATTAACAGAAGGTTTCACCACAGATTAGGAGTTAACTTTGTATTGTGAACTACAAAATATGCTTCCCAAAACTTTTAGATGTTGAGTAATTTCCCGTGTAATTTTGTTCTGGTTTGCAGAATGACACAAGAGAATAGGACAACAATAAAAGGGCAAAGAGGCTAACGAAAAAAAAAAGAAAGGAAAACTTCAGAAAGCCCTCAAAAGTACTTTATTTTATTAAAATGCACATATTTTCACTCCTACTTTTAAGGGATCTTTGATGGTTTTATGTTATCATTTTAGTAGATTGGAAGGAAAACATACCTCAGATTATTTGATACCATTAAAGTGCAGAGAATCATATAGTAGTCGTTCCTTGTCGTTCAGGCATAAATTATTTTCAAATCCATGTGTATGAAGGAAATTCTTTGCTTGAATGAGATACCCCAGAGTGATGGCTATGTAGGAGATTTCTCCAAGGCATGTGGGTTTTATACATAATACATTGTGAAGTTGCTTTTGGGGAGCGGGGAAATGGTTGTTTTAATATTCTGTTCCCCACACATGCGCAACCCTATGCATATGGTGTCACTAGTTTTGTTCGTAGTTTTCATTTGTGAATTGGCTGCGTTAGGTGGAATCATTTGGGAGATTTTCCGATGCTGATTCCCAGCATGTAATTAAAGACCTTGTTAGACTACCTGAGAGGTAAACAGGGTTACAGCCGCATATGGGAGAAAAAAAATAGGTAACAGGCAAGGCAATTTACCAACAATCCCTATTTTGAAGTCTAGCTTTTAACGCTGCAGTCTTTATAGACTATAAATTTGAAAATACGTTGGGTGTCCCCAGATACACACTGCTTAAGCACTATGTGTGATGTTTCCTTTTTTTTTTTTTTTTTTTTTTACTTTGTTGGCTCTCATTCCACTCAGCAAGGTAATTCTTTGTTGGCTTCACTGAATGGAAATCAATAAACTTAGAAAGAAGGAGAGAAAACAGCGTCTATTTAAATTCTTGATCAAAATATGAGTCCTTACCTAGACAATGTTGGGGACTCCTTTGTGAATGGAAAAGCCTTATATAGTTAGGTGTGTGTGTGTGTTTGTGTATATATATGTGCATATATATTTACAGAGGCTTGTGGGGCAAAAGAGAGTGGAAGACAAACAGATTAAGAAGTAATTTCAAAAAGTTGCAGTGAATATGAACAGAGATCAACAAAGATGGCTGTGTGGAAGAGATATAAACAGTCTCAAAAGAGCCAAAGAAACGTATCAAAGTGAATCACTGGGAAGCAGAAAGGAAATAACCAGAACATTATTGTGTATGTATACTTTCAGTCTTTGTGTCTTTGGTAATGTTGCAGTTAGAGAATATAAACCTAAAATCCACTGTCTACATTTAGAATTATTCATCGAGTCATATCAGGTTATTATTTAAGATTAATTTTTACTGCAGAAAAATTTTCTTCTTGTAGTAGTTTCCTATTGCTGCTGTAACAAATTACCACAAACGTGGTGGCTTAAAACAACACAAATTTATTATCTGAAAATTCTGTAGGCCACAAGTTCGACAGGGGTCTCACTGGGCTAAAATCAAGATGTCAACAGGCCTGCATTCCTTCTCGAGGCTCTAAGAGAAAATCCATTTCCTCGCCTTTTCCTTCTTCCGGAGACCCACCGTTTAGGAAGTCCCTGCATGAGGAGCCTTGGGGGCAAGTGATTAAGAGCTCGGCTGCTAACCAAAAGGTCTGCATTTTGAAGCCACCAGCTGCTCCTTGGAAATCCAGTGGGGCAGATTTACTCTGTCCTATAGGGTTGCTATGAGTCAGAATCAACTCGACGGCAACGGGTTTGGTTTTTTGGATAGTGCAGTTATTGTGCTCAGCTACTAACCAAAAGGTTGGCAGATCGAATTCACCCAGAGATGCCTCAGAAGAAAGGCCTGGCAATCTACTGCCAAAAGATCACATCCATTGAAAACCCTGTGGAGCACAGTTCTACTCTGACACACATGGGGTGGCCATGAATCGGGGTCAACTCAATGGAAACTCATTTGGTTTTTGGTTTTAAGAGAACATTTACATTCCTTGGCCCCTTCCTTCTACTTCAAAGGCCAGAAGTGTAGCATCTTTTCTCCTCTCTGACCTCTGCTTCTATGCTAACATCGCTCTCTGTGACCCTTCTGCCTCCCTTTTATAAGAATCCTTGTGATTACATTGGGTCCATCCAGAATCATCTCACCATCTTAAGATGTTTAACCTAATCACATCTGTAAAATCCCTTTTGTCATGTGAGGGAACATATTCACAGGTTCCACAGATTAGGATTTTAGCCCAGTGAGACCTGTGTTGGATTTCTGATCTATAGAATTGTCAGATAATAAATTTGTGTTGTTTTAAGCCACTATGTTTGTGGTAATCTGTTACAGTGGACATCTTTTGCGGGGGGGGGGGGGAGGGGGCATTATTCTGTCTACCACTCCTCTATAAACCTTTTATGCTCTCATTGTATTTAAATAATACCCTTCATAGAACTCAACACTGTTTACCTCTCACATTGGATTCCATGAGCGCTGAGCCTTTTTTGGTTTAGTTCAACATTTTATACCTCAGTGCCCGGCATGTAGCATACTTAGCATATATTTCTTTTTTTTTTTTTATTTTTATTGTGCTTTAGAGGAAAGTTTACAGCTCAAGTTAATTTCTCATACAAAAATTTATACACATATCATTATGTGACGCTAGTTGCGATCCCTATAATGCGACAGCACACACTCCCTTTCCACCTTGAGTTTTCCATGTCCATTCAACCAGCTCCTGTCCTTTTCTGCCTTCTCATCCTGCCTCTGGGCAGGAGCTGCCTGCCCATTTAGTCTCATGTATCTCTTTGAACTAAGAAGCACACTCTTCACGAGTATTATTTTATGTTTAAAGTCCAGTCTAATCTTTGTCTGAAGAGTTGGCTTTGGGAATGGTTTTAGTTCTGAGTTAACAGAGAGTCCGGAACATATATTTCTTGAATGAGCAACCAATTCATAACCACTTCCCAGACATCTCGATTCCTGGGCAGAGGCTCTTCTCTATACTATCACAATGGTGCTTTTAAAATTAGCACTATCATTTTATTACAAATGCTATTTTGAAAGTTGTTCCCATAGATTGGTTTAACACCTTAATGAAACAAAATGCCTTATCTGTTTTAGCATAACTGAGAAATTGCTGCAAACTCAAATATAATCCACAAAAATATCCTCTGGTTCAGGTTGTAGTTAAATCGGATCATGACATATGCTTGAGAAGTTACTTAGTCCTGTTTTTACTTCTCATGGTTTAGCAAGGAAGGAAAAAACATATCATGTTAAAGAAATTGCAATTTTGCTTTGTAAAACATGATTTGGAAACTATTGAAAAAAATCACTTTTATATACATTTTTTACCCACTTAGATGTAAGTGGTATTAAAGAATGAAAAATAATACGTTTGACATCGATTTCAAGGTTTGGGAAAATAAACTTTTGTTCCATATCTGTAGTAAAGTGATTTTTATCTGCAAGAAGACTAGGCCAAGAAGATTGTGATCCTTTTAACATAGAAAAAGTGAAATGCTCCATCCACAGGTTGCCATGGTTTCATTTAGCAGAAAAACGAAATTGGAAGGTCACCAGTAAGTGCTGAGCATATTCTTTTTTTACAAAAAAGAAATCATATCAAAGCAGTGTAAAAACCTAACAAGATTTAGAACAATACAGGCACTTTGAAAATTACAAAACCATTAGTCAATACCATATTAAGCCGATTTATTACCCTCTGGTGCCACAGCGTTTTAGCTGCTGCTGAGGATCCAGTTAAGAAATAAGATTATGATTATTTTCTTGGGGTTTTCACAGACTTCTCAGAAAATAAAGCAAATTAGACAATAAATCATTGTCCATATAACTTCTCAACTCATAGCAATCCCAGAGGTGGATATTCAGGTTCAAAATTATGTTCCCTTCCCTTTGTCAAAATTCTGTGCAGTCAATATCAGTCAAATTATGCTGAAGATGGATTGATTTCAAGGAAGGAAACCCAATTTGAACCAGGCTAAAGAGCAAAAGGGAATTTATTAGAAGGATATTATCTCCCTAGATTACAGTCTAATAGCTGCATGACCAGTCTCCAATATGAAAACTCCCAGGGAAGATTTTGATTGTCCCTATGGTGTTTCCTACTTGGGTCCATGCCTGCCTACTCCATGGATTGTTCAGTATGACCAGATAAGGAAAGTCTGACGATTGACTTCAGTTCACTCAATTGCCTTCTTTCTTACCTCTCTGGTAAGGGTCAGGACAGAGTTTGTTAGCAATAGAAGGGTGCAGTAGGCAGAAAAATAACCCCCCAAAGATGTCCATGTCATAATCCCTGGTACCTATAAAGATCTTATGTTACATAGCAAAGAGGAAATAAATTTGCTGATGGAATTAAAGTTGCTAATCATCTGAATTTAAAATAAGGAGATTAGTATAGATTATCCAGGTGTATCCAATGTAATCACAAGAGTCCTTAAAACTGGAAGAGGGAATCAGAGGAAGAAATGTGATGATGGAAGAAGGGTCAGAGAGATGGTATGTTGCTGGCTTTGTATATGGAGAAAGAGGACCATGAGCTAAAAAAAGGGTGGCCTCTAGAACCTGGAAAAGGCAAGGAAATGAATTCTTTCCTAGAATTTCCGAAAGACCACAGCCCTGCCAACATCTTGATTTTAATCCAGTGAAACCTAGTTACCTGGTGCTCTATGACACAAATAACACAATGGGGTAGCTTTAAACAACAGAAATCTATTTTCTCACAATACAGAAGTCCAAATCAGAGTCTCAGCTGGGCTGATTCCTTCCTTGTTGGTAGCCCCCTGCATTGCTTGGTTCCTTGGCTTATAGATGATCCTCACATGGATTTTGTCTTTCTCCATGCATGTCTCTGAGTTCATTGTATTTTTTCATAACTCAGAAGTGATTAGATTTAGAATTTACCCTACACTGGTCCAATTAAAAATGGACAATACCAGTCCATTTCAGCTCACTAATGGCTAGGATATCAATCTTTATGCCTTCCATTTCATTTTTGATGACTTCCAATTTTCTTAGATTCATATTTCGTACATTCCATGTTCTGATTATTAATGGATGTTTGCAGCTGTTTCTTCTCATTTTGAGACATGCCACATCAGCAAATGAAGGTCCCTAAAGCTTTAATCCATCCACATCAGTAAGATAGACTCTACTTTGATGAGGCAGCACTACCCACTCGTATTTTGAGTGTCTTCCAACCTGAGGGGTTCAATTCTGGCACTGTATGAGACAATGTTCTGCTGCTACTTATATGGTTTTCATTGGCCAATTTTTTCCGAAGTAGGCCACCAGGTCCTCCAAAGTCTGTCTTAATCTGGAAGCTACACTGAAACCTTTCCACCATGGGTGACCCTGCTGGTATTTGAAATACCGGTGGCATAGTTTCCAGCATCTCAGCAACACACAATCCACCACGGTACAACAAACGGACAGACCAGTGGTAGAGATAAAGATCAATATCCTAGGCATTAGTGACCTTAAATGGACTGGTATTGGTCATTTTGAATCAGACAAGCATATCGTCAACTATGTAGGGAATGACAAAATGAAAAGGCATGGCATCATATTCATCATCAAAAAGAACATTTCAAGGTCTATACTGAAGTACAATGCTATAGGTGATAATATCTATACACCTACAAGGATGACGAGTTTATATGACTATTATTCAAATTTATGCACCAATCACTAAGGCCAAAGATGAAGAAATTGAAGGTTTTTTACCAATTTTTGTAGTATGAAATTGACCAAATATGCATTCAAGATGCATTGATAATTACTGGTGATTGGAACGCAAAACTTGAAAATGAAGAAAGATGAGTAGTTGGAAAATATGGCCTTTGGTGATAGAAACAATGCTGGAGATCACATGATAGAATTTTGCAAGACCAATAACTTGTTCATTTCAAATATATTTTTTCAACAACATAAATGGTGACTATACATGTGGACCTCACCAGATGGAACACACAAGAATCAAATTGACTACGTCTATGGAAAGAGACAACGGAGAAGCTAAATATCATCAGTCAGAACAAGGCAGGGCCAACTGCAGAACAGACCATCAATTGCTCATATGAAAGTTCAAGCTGAAGCTGAAGAAAATTAGAGCAAGTCCAGGAGAGCCAAAATATGACCTTGAGTATATCCCACTGAATTCAGAGACCATCTTAAGAAGAGATTAGATGCATTGAATACTAATGACCAAATACCAGATGAGCTGTAGGATGAAATCAAGGACATCATACGTGAAGAAAGCAAAAGGTCATTAAAAAGACAGGAAAGAGAGAAAAGACCAAAACGGATGTCAGAAGTGACTGTGAAACTTGCTCTTGAACGTAGAGTAGCTAAAGCGAATGGAAGAAATGATGAAGTAAAAGAGCTAAACAGAAGATTTCAAAGGGCTGCTCGAGAAGACAAAATAAAGTATTATAGTGAAATGTACAAAGACCAGGAGTTAGAAAACCAAAAAGGAAGAACATGCTCACTATTTCTCAAGCTGAATGAACTTAAAATAAAAAATCAAGCCTTGAGTTGCAATATTGAAGGATTCTGTGTGGAAAATATTGAATGATGCAGGAAGCATCAAAAGAAGATGGAAGGAATACACAGTCACTATAGCAAAAAGCATTGGTCGAAATTCAACCATTTCAGGAGGTAGAATATGATCAAGAACCAATGTTGTTGAAGGAAGAAGTCCAAGCTTCACTGAAGGCATTGGCGAAAAACAAGGCTCCAGGAATTGATGGAATACCAACTGAGATGTTTCATCAAACTGATGCTGTTCTGGAGGTACTCAGTCGTCTATGCCAAGAAATTTGAAAGACAGCTATCTGGCCAACTGACTGGAAGAGATTCATATTTTTGCCCATTCCAAAGAAAGATGATCCAGCACAATGTGGAAATTATTGAACAATATCTTTAATATCACACACAAGTAAAATTTTGCTGAAGATCATTAAAAAGTGATTGCAGCAGTAAATCAGCAGGGAACTGCCAGAAATTCAGGCCGGATTCAGAAGAAGACATGGAACAAGGGTTATCATTGCTGATGTCAGATGCATCTTGGCAGAAAATAGAGAAAACCAGAAAGATGTTTACCTGTGTTTTACTGACTGTGCAAAGCCATTCGACTGAGTGGATCATAACAAATTACCGATACAGGATACTGCATGGTTGAAAATAAGGAAAGGTGTGTGTCACGGTTGTATCCTTCACCAGACTTATTCAATCTCTATGCTGAGCAAATAATCCAAGAAGCTGGACTATATGAAGATTGAAGGAAGGCTCATTAACAACCTGCATTATGCAGATGGCACAACCTTGCTTGCAGAAAATGAAGAGGACTTGAAGCACTTATTGATGAAGATCAAAGGCTACAGCCTTCACCAGGGATTACACCTCAACATAAAGAAAACAAAATCCTCACAAGTGGACCAATAAGCAACATCATGATAAATGGAGAAAAGACTGAAGTTGTCAAGGATTTCATTTTACTTGGATACATAATCAACACCCTAGGAAGCAGCAGTCAAGAAATCAAACCACATAGTACTTTGGGCAAATCTGCTGCAAAAGACCTCTTTAAAGTGTTAAAAAGCAAAGATGTCACTTTGAGGACTAAGGTATGTCTGATCCAAGCCATAGTTTTTTCAGTCTCCTCATATGCATGCCAAAGCTGAGCAACGAATAAGGAAGACAAAGGATTGATGCGTTTGAATTATTGTGTTGGCAAAGAATATTGAATATACCATGAACTGCCAGAAGAAAGAACAAATCTGTTGTGGAAGAAGTACAGCCAGAATGCTCCTTAGAAACAAGGATGGTGAGACTTTGTCTCATGTACTTGGACATGTTATCAGGAGGGACCAGTCTCTGGAGATGGATATCATGCTTGGTAAACTAAAGGGTCAGCGAAAGAGAGGAAGACTCTCAATGAGATGGACTGACACAGTGGTTGCAACAATGGGCTTAAGTATAACAATGATTGTGAGGATACAGCAGCAGGATTGGCAGTGTTTCCTTCTGTTGCACATAGGGTTGCTATGTGTTGGGAATTACTTTATGGCACCTAGCAACAACAACAATAACCTGCATTGGTGTGGCCTCATCTGGTTGATCAATTACATTATATTATAGAAGATTGCATTATGGAGGGGGATTATGTTACATAGAAAGTGATTACATTACATTGCATTATGTAATGGAAGGTAGTCTGCTTCATCCAAGGCCAATGGACTTAATCATGTGTAAGTACGCATGGCAGCAACTAGACTAGTGTTTGGTCTAACTACTGGGGACCATAGCCTAGCCAAATTGATACATAAAATTAGTCATCACAACTTATGACCTACAAAACTGTATGATAATAAATTTGTGTTGTTTTAAGCCACTAAGTTTGTGGTAATTTGTTACGGCAGCAATAGAAAACTAATAGAGAGACAGCACACGTATGATCAGAGATCCATTTTTGCAAGCAAAGCAAAGGCCTCGTTTTTGTCAGACATACACTATCCTATTTCTCCTTACTTATGTAAGCAATTATTAGTGTTATTATTTTCGTTTTCATTTTCATAAAGTTGACTTTGGAGGAAACTGTAGCATGGTAGTGAGTATATTTCCTTAAAGGATGACTATTATAATTTACATGGCTAAAAGTCTTCTTTCTTAGGAGAAATCAGTTGAATGCTTTCTTTGACCCCTGACTTTTCAGAATTTTTTATGTAACAAATCTTATAAGCAAAAACTATAATATGTAATATACCTATAATGGAAATTATATTAAGATAATGTTTACTTGTAAGTAGAGTTGCAGTTTTATTATACTTACTCATATGTGACCTAGAAATATAGCTTCATTGTTTCTGATTGAGAATTAAACAAAACGAAATAAAAAACAAATCAACCCCCCCACCACCTCTCTTCCTAGGAAAAGACTTGTTTTCTGGCCGTAGTAACGTGTAACCACAAGAACCTGTATTAAACACAAACTGACAATGAGTTTCGGTTTTTTGAGGAAATTGTTAATGACGGGTACAAGCAGCCCTGGTTGCACAGTGGTTAAGCGCTCGGCTGTGAACTGAAAGATTGGCAGTTCAAACCCACCAACCAGCTGCACTCCACGGGAGAAAAGACCTGGCAATCTGTTTCTGTAAAGATTTCAGCCTAGGAAACCCTATGGAGTAGCTCTACTCTGTCATATAGTGTTGCTGTGACTCAAAATCGACTTGAAGGCATACAACAACACAATAACGATGACTAGTACACAGCCTTTTGAAAACTAGACAATGAATAACCCCCTCACCCTCTGAAAGTGTACCAGTCAACAAAAGTTACACTCTGCTTCTCATGCTTTTATGACTTAAGATCACTTGTGGCTAACCTTTTCACACTACCTCTGTCTCACACTTTTCACAAACACTGGGATAGAAGGGCAGACTTCCCCCTTCTTCTTTTATATCATGGATTTCCCTAGATCATAACTTTCTTCTCTCCCATAGAAACTAAAATTCACAGCCCAATAAGGGGAAAGAGTTATCCTTTCTTAAAAATGGGATGACTCTATGATATAGTCTTCCAAGTCCCTAACTCAATATGTTAATGGAACCTAAAGAAATTTAGAAGATCCTTTCTCTCTTGATTAAACCTGGCTTTTAAGATTATTATCATGCCTTGAACTCAAAGAAAGTGATTTTGGATTTCAAAAGCAGACTATTGAAAAATGACGCTCTAGGCAGAAGCACCACATTGTCCCTCCACAGCAAAGATCCGAAAAAATAAGCCAAACAGAGAATACAACAATCCTGAAACCCTAAAATATCAAATGAAGAGATAAAGAACTCATCCAAGCACCAAATGGAGTGAGAAAACTGACAGAGAACGGAGAGCAAGGAGAGATTCATGCAGAGGTCCCCTACCAGCTAACGCAGCACAGATCCACCATCTTGGACTCCTATTGGAGGCCAGCAAACAGGGGGTATGAGAAACCAGACTCACGGAGCTTCCAGCGGGAGACAAAACAACCGGTAATTTGCGATATACCCTTTCCCACCCCCCACCCTTCTTCTTCCCAACTTTGCCTCCTCTGCTTTCCACGGCCACTATCTCTTGTCCAGGAAACACCGGCTGCTTGGATTCCACACAACTGAATGGGCCTGCTCTCTGAGTGCCGTTTCTTGGCTGCTGGTGTAGCTTTTTTCTGCTTCTTTTGATTTCTTCCTTACCTCTCACCACCTCCCCCTCCTTTTGCTCAAATACCTGGCTCCGTGCGCCAACTTTGCTACTTCCTGAGGGGCTGCAGAGCTCAGGTAATTTGTGATATACGCTTCCCCACTCCCTATGCTTCTTCACACACACTCGGCCCACTCTGCTTCCTGCAGACACAAACTCTTGTCTGAGAAACACCAGCCCGCACTAGCTGGCTCTCTGAGTGCCATTTGTTGGCTGCTAGTGTGGCTTTTTTTCCTGCTTCTTTTGATTTCTTCCTTACCTCTCACTACCTCCCCCTCCTTTTGCTCAAATACCTGGCTCCCTGAGCTGTCTTTGCTTCTTCCTGAGGGGCTGTGGAGCTCCGTTTGAGTGTGGAGCTGCTTCCCGGTCTGGGCTGCCACACTGGTGGGATCCCGGGACATTTGTTCATTTCTTTGTTTTTTTTCTTTTCCTTTTCTTCAGTTGGGAGCACCTTCTGGCCAGGCGGTGCTGCATGGCAACGAAACTTCCCCCTAGGCTTCCACAGATGTGCAGAGGGATCCCTTAGGGCATTTCTTTTTTTGTTTTTTTTGTTTTTCTGTATTTTTGGGGTCCTTGCTTGTTCTTTTTTTTTTAATTTGTTTTATTTTCTTTTCCCTCTTTTTCACTTTTTGTCTTTCTTCATTACTCAGTTTCTAGTCTCTCTAAACCATCCTTCTCTTTCTGTTCCCTGAATACCTGGCATTGTATACCTCTACGCCTTCTATCCAGGCTGTACTGCAACACCTGACAGCAACTTCCTCAGACCTCATAGCTGCACCAGTGGGATCGCTGGGAGCTTTGTGGTTCTTTAACCTTTCCAATTTTTATTTACTCATTCTTTTCTTTTCTTTTCTTCCTCTTTCCCTTTCTGTTTTTCTCCATTTCATAGTCTCTCCTCTCTCCACTCCAATGGCAAGCTCCCCTAGCATTATTTTTCATTTGTTTGTATGTTTTTGGTACCTGTTCCTCTCTCCTCTCTCCCATATCCATCTTAGCACCACACATAACAATCTCCCCACTGCATCCTGACTACCTGCACCAAGCGCTTGACATCACACTACCAAGAAGCACAGGCACAGCCTACTGGAACCTGCCCTTCACTGATTACCGACCCGCCCTGGTGGCTGTAGTAAATGCCACAAACAACCCGTCCCAGTAACTCCTCTTCAGCTAGACCTGCCCTGCCGTACCACATCTGAGTGACTGACCCTGCAAATTGCAGAAGGAGGTGAAAAGTATTGTGCCCACAGACGAGCAAACAACAAAGAACACACAGTCCGCTGCTCAGACATAGCCAAATTTAAAAAAAAAAGGATGAAACAAACAAATCTACATCAATAAATGAGAAAAATAACTACTGAATGCCCAGAAGACATCAAACAGTATCAAAACATTTACAAAAACAGGACAGGATGGTACCAGTAGGTTTCCAAAATAAAATACCAGATGACTCTCCAGTGGAAGAAAATGCACTAGAACTACCTGATAGGGATTTCAAATCTCTAATACTCAGAATTCTCCAAGAACTGAGGCAAAAAGCTGACAAAAATGAGGAAAAAATATAAAAAAATTCATGGAAAATACAGACAAAAAATTCAAAGAATTCAGGAAAATAATGCAGGAACAAAATTCCAAAATAAATTCACAACTAGAAATTATACAAAGACAACAATTAGAAATCCAAAAGATAAACAACAAGATTTCAGAAACGGACGGTGTCATAGCAGGGCTGGGAAGCAGATTTGAAAAGGTGGAAGACAGGATCAGTGGAATGGAAGACAAACACTTGGACACAACTCTGTTTGAGGAAAACTCAGAAAAAAGAACAAAGAAAAATGAGAGACCCTGAGAGTTATGTGGGATACCATCAAAAAAAATTTTCGAGTGATAGGAATTCCAGAACAGGGGGAGAAAACAGAAAACACAGAGAGGATCATTGAAGAACTGCTGACAGAAAACTTCTCCAATATCATGAATGATGAAAAGCTGGCCATCCAAGAAGCTCAACGAACCCCATATAGGAAAGACCCCAAAAGAAAATCACCAAGGCATATCAGAATCACACTCACCAAAACCAAACACAAACAAAGAATCCTGAGAGCAGATCGTGAAAAACAAGAAGTCACATACAGAGGAGAAACAATACGACTAAGCTCAGATTATTTGGCAGAAACCATGCAGGTAAGAAGGCAATGGGATGACATATATAAAACCTTGAAAGACACAAATTGTCAGCCAAGAATAATATATCCTGTAAAACTCTCGTTCAAATTTGATGGTGAAATTAGGTCATTTCCACATAAACAGAAATTAAGGGAATATGTAAAAGTCAAACAAAATTTACAAGAATTATTAAAGGGAGTTCTTTGATCTGAGGACAAACAGCTTCAGCTCACAGGCAGAATCTAGGTTGCAGGACCGTTCCAGCCAGATACCAACCTAGGAAATGAACTCTCGAGGACTATCCAAAACCAAAAGAGATACAACAGGGAATCAGAGCAGTTAATCAGTAAATGACAACAACATCAAAACAATAAAAGAGGGAATAAATGGCATAGGTATAGAATCTTCTAATGGAGAGGAAGGCAAGGCGATACCAAGTAATGGTAGACTGCTTCAAACTTAGAATCATAAGTGTAAAATTCATGGTAACCACAAAGAAAGTTAACAAATATACTCATTAAAAAAAAAAAAAGGAAAAACATAAAGTCTCAGCAAAAACAAAAGAAATGATAAAAAAAAAAATCCACAAACAAAAGAGGCTCAGCACAAGAGAGTAATAAGAGCAAAGAAAACTTCAGCACCACAAAAAAAAAAAAAAAAAACTACAAAATGACAGCAACAAACTCACATCTATCATTAATTACGCCAAACGTAAATGGACTCAATGCAGCCATAAAGAGATGGAGAGTGAAAGAATAGATAAGAAAACAGGATCCATCAATATTCTGTCTACAAGAGACACACCTTAGAAACAAAGAGGTGAATTTATTAAAAGTCAAAGGTTGGAAAAAAATATATCAAGCTAACAACTACCAGAAAAGAGCAGGAGTGGCAATTCTAATATCAGATAAAATAGACTTTAAAACAAAATCTACCATAAAAGACAAAGAAGGACACTATATAATGATTAAGGGGACGATCCATCATGAAGACATAACCATAATAAACATCTACGCACCCAATGACAGGGCTCCAAAATACATAAAAGAAACTCTAACAACGCTGAAAAGAGAAATTGACAGTTCCACAATAATAGTAGGAGACTTCAACACACCACTCTCAGTAAAGGACAGAACAACTAAGAAGAAACTCAGCAAAGATACAGAAGACCTAAAGGGCACAATCAGCCAACTTGACCTCATAGACATATATAGAACACTCCATCACACCACTGAAAAGTACACATTCTTTTCCAATGCACATGGAACGTTCTCCAGAATAGACCACATCTTAGGCCACAGAGCAATCCTCAACAAGATCCAAAACATTGAGATAATTCAAAGTATCTTCTCTGACCACAATGCCATCAAGGTAGAAAATAACACTAGAAAGAGCAAGGAAAAAAAATGAAGTAAATGGAAACTGAATAACACCCTGCTTACACATCAGTGGTTAATAGAAGAAATCAGAGATGGAATAAAAAAATTCCTAGAATCAAATGAGAACAAAAAACACATCATACCAAAACCTCTGGGACACAGCAAAGGCAGTCCTCAGAGGACAATTTATAGCAATAGACGCACATATCAAAAAAGAAGAAAGGGACAAAATCAAAACATTAATTAAGGAACTCAAACAAATAGAAAGAGAACAGCAAAAAAAAACAAAAAAAAACAAAAAAAAAAAACTCACAACCACTGGAAGAAAAGAAATAGTAAAGATAAGAACAGAAATGAAATAAGGAACAGAAAAACAATAGAAAGAACCAACAAAACCAAAAGTTGGTTCTTTGAAAGAATCAACAAAATTGACAAACCACTGGCCAGACTGACAAAAGAAAAACAGGAGAGGACACAAATAACCCAAATAAGAAATGAAATGGTTGACATTACAATAGACCCAACTGAAATAAAAAGGATTATAACAGAATATTATGAAAAACTATACTCCAACAAATTTGAAAACCTAGAGAAAATGGATAAATTTCTAGAAACACATGGCCTACCCAAACTACAACAAAGTGATGTTGAAAATCTGAACAGACCCATAACAAGAGAAGAGATTGAAAAGGTAATAAAAAAATCTCCCAACCAAAAAAAGCCCTGGCTCAGTTGGCTTCACTGGAGAATTCTACAAAACATTTACAGAAGAGCTTGTACCAGTACTGCTCAAGCTATTTCAGAGCACAGAAGTGGAAGCAACACTTCCAAATTCAGTCTATGAGCCAGCATAACACTGATACGAAAACCAGGCAAAGATGTCACAAATAAAGAAAATTACAGACCAATATCTCTCATGAATAGAGAAGCAAAAATTCTGAACAAACTTCTAGCCAACAGAATTCAGCATCATATCAAAAAATAATACACCACGACCAAGTAGGATTCATACCAGGTAGGCAAGGATGGTTCAACATTAGAAAATCAATCAACGCAACCCACCACATAAATAAAAGGAAAGAAAAGAATCACATGATCATCTCAATTGACACAGAAAAGGCATTTGACAAAGTCCAACACCCATTCCTGATAAAAACTCTCAATCAAATAGGTATAGAAGGGAAATTTCTCAACATAATAAAGGGCATCTATGCAAAACCAACGGCCAACATCATTCGTAATGGAGAGAGGCTGAAAACATTCCCCTTGAAAACAGGAACAAGACAAGGATGCCCTTTATCATCACTCCTATTTAACATTGTGCTGGAAGTTCTAGCTAGAGCAATAAGGCAAGAAAAAGAAATAAAGGGCTTCCAAATTGGTAATGAAGAAGTTAAACTGTCCCTGTTTGCAGATGATATGATACAATACATAGAAAACCCTAAAGACTCCACAAGAAATCTACTGGAACTAATAGAAAGATTCAGCAGAGTAGCAGGATACAAGACCAACATACAAAAATCAGATGGATTCCTATACACCAATAAGGAGAACGATGAAAAGGAAATCAGGAAAACAATACCATTTATAATAGCCCCTAAAAAGATAAAATACTTAGGAATAAATCTGACCAGGGATGTAAAAGTCCTATACAAAGAAAACTACAAAACACTACTGCTTGAAACCCAAAGGGAGCTACATAAATGCAAAAACATACCATGTTCATGGATAGGCAGACTCAACATTGTGAAAATGACAATTCTACCCAAAGCAATTTACAAATACAACGCAATCCTTATGCAAATACCAACAACATTCTTCAAAGAGGTGGAAAAACTAATCATTAACATTCTATGGAAAGGTAAGAAGCCCCGAATAAGTAAAGCACTACTGAAGAAGAAGAATAAAGTTGGAGGACTCACACTACCTGACTTCAGAACTTACTGTACAGCTACAGTAGTCAAAACAGCCTGGTACTGGTACAATGACAGATACATTGACCAATGGAACAGAATTGAGAACCCAGATGTAAATCCATCCACCTACGGGTCACCTGATCTTCGACAAGGGCCCAAAGTCCATCAAATGGGGAAAAGACAATCTTTTTACCAAATGGTGCTGGCAAAACTGGATATCCATCTGCAAAAAATGAAACAGGACCCATACCTCACACCTTATACTACAACTACTTCAAAATGGATCGAAGACCTGAATATAAAGCCTAAAACTATAAAGTTCATAGAAGAAAATATAGGACCAACACTTCAGCCCTTAATATACGGCATTAATAAGATTCAAACTGTAACCATCAACGCACAAACCCCAATAGATAAGCTAGATAACTGGGATCTTCTAAAAATCAAACACCTATGCTCTTCAAAAGACTTCACCAAAAGAGTAAAAAGAGAGCCTACAGATTGGGAAAAGAATTTTGGACAGTACAAGTCAGACAAAGGTCTAATCTCCATAACCTACAAGAAAATCCAACAACTCTACAACAAAAAGACAAATAATCCTATTAAAAAATGGGCAAAGGAAATGAACAGACACTTCACCAAAGAAGACATTCAAATGGCCAACAGACACATGAGGAAATGCTCGCGATCACTAGACATTAGAGAAATGCAGATTAAAACCACAATGAGATACCATCTCACTCCGGCATTACTGGCATGAATCAAAAACACTGGAAATAACAAATGTTAGAGGGGCTGTGGGGAGATGGGAACTCTTATGTGCTGCTGGTGGGAATGCAAAATGATACAACCATTTTGGAAAATGATATGGCGCTTCCTCAGAAAGCTAGAAATAGACATACCATTCGATCCAGCAATCCCTCTCCTAGGAATATATCCTAGAAAAATAAGAGTCATCACTCGAATAGACATATGCACACCTATGTTCATGGCAGCATTGTTCACAATAGCAAAACGATGGAAACAACCTAGATGCCCATCAGCAGATGAATGGATAAGCAAACTATGGTACATACACACAATGGAGTGCTATGCAACGAGAAAGAACAACAATGAATCTGTGAACCATCTCATAACATGGATGAAACTGGAGGACATTATGCTGAGTGAAATAAGTCAATCACAAAAGGACAAATATTGTATGAGACCTCTATTGTAAAAACCCATGAAAAAGTTCACACACAAAATGTAACAATCTTTGTTGGTTACCAGGGATGGGAGGCGTGGGGGGGAAATACTAAATAGGCAATAGATAAGTGGTATCTTGGGTGAAGGGTGAGACGGTACACAATACAGGGGAAACTAGCACAACCTGTACAAGGAAGGTCATGGAAGCCCCATAGACACATCCAAACCCCCTGAGGGACTGAACTGCTGGGCGGAGAGCTGTGGGGACCATGGTCTCAGGGAACATCTAGTTCAATTGGCATAACACAGCTTATAAAGACAATGCTCTACATTCTATCTTGGTGAGTAGTGTCTGGGGTCTTAAAAGCCTGTGAGCCGCCATCTAAGATACTGCACTGGTCTCATCCCTTCATGAGCAAGGGAGAATGAAAAGAACAGGATACAAGGAAAAGATTAGTCTGAAGGACTAGTTGTCCAGAGTGAGTCCAGTGCAGCTAGATGGTGCCTGGCTACCACCACTGACTGCTCTGACCAGGATCACAGCAGAGGGTTCTGGACAGAGCTGGAGAAGGATGTAGAGCATAACTCTAACTCACAAAAAAAGACCAGATTTACTGTCCTAGAGGAGACTGGAGAAACCCCGAGAGTATGGCCCCCAGACACCCTTTTAGCTCAGTGGTGAAGTCACTCCTGAGGTTCACCATTCAGCCGGGGATTGGACAGTCCCGTAAAACCAAATGGGACTAATGAGGCACAGCAGTCCAGGGACAAGGGCCAGAAGGCAGAAGGGGACAAGGAAGCTGGTGATAGGGAACCCAAGGTTGAGTAAGGATATTGTTGATGTGTTGTGAGATTGTTAACCATTGTCATAGGGCAACATTTGTAGTAACTGTTAAATGAGAAACTATTTTGTTCTGTAAGCCTCCATCTTAAGTGAGAATAACAGCACAATTGGAAGAGCATAGTCAATGTCACTGAACTGTGCATGTAGACATTTTTGAAACAGTGTATCTTTGCCTATGTGTAGTTTCACTAAAAAAAAAGGTTGAGAAGTTAGAGGGTTGACATGTTGTGGGGTTGTTAACCAATGTCATAAACAATATGTATACTACTGTTTGATGACAAACTGTTTGTTCTGTAAGCCTTCACCTGAAGTACAATTGAAAAATAAAATAAAATAAAAAGCAGACTATTGTTTCCCCATTTCTCTTTGTATTCCTGTTCTAACAATCCTAATCTTTCCCAAATAAATTGAATGATTCTGACTTAATAGGGCAAAGTCATAAGCACAAGAATGTCAAAGAGAAATGAAAAAATATGTATCTTTTGAAAATATCTTCATTATATATAGATCAATTTTTTCACCAAAATACTTCAAATATATTTTTATCTAACACGTGTGGTTTGAGTCACTCAGAGTGTTTGAGTCCATTAAAGTTTATGCACATGTGGATACTGCTCATGGCTCCAAATATCTGGCAACCTAGAGGTCACATAATCTTTACCTCCAGGTGCCATGAATCCCTCAGTGTTTAATACCTAAAGAGTATGCTCTCTCCTATAAGACTGAAAACATAAAAACCAAGAGAACCATTAACTTAGTTACATGGTGAGTTATGGGGGTCAGAAGGAAATGGTGACTCAAATAACCAGTCACTTAGTAGTCAGTAAAGTGAAAATTTAAGGGGGTTCCAAGTGGCAAATGTCTTTTGCTGAGCAGTATTATTTGAGATAATATAAACAAATAAAATAAAAAGCTCACTTAAAATAGTAGAATGGAATCAATTACTTTGGTCACATTATCAATCATTAAATGATTATGTCTACGAAAAGTGTAAAGTCTTATCTGATAATGTCTTAGATTAATCAGTTGGTTTAGGACAGCAACAGTAGCAACAACCACCACAAACATTTATTGAGTGTTTCTTCTGGGCCTGGTGCTTTTCCAAGTGTTGTATATGTATGACCTTTTCTAATGCTCACAACCCCATGGGGTAGTTATTATTATTATCTCTATTTTACAGATTAGAAAATTAAAACCAAAGTGTTTAAATAGCTTCTACAAGGTCACACAGCTAAGTGGTGTCAAGTTTACATTTTGATCCACGCATTTTGACTTCATGCCTTTACTATGTACACTATGCTATTTCTTCAGAGTCACTAATCCAGTTGATGGAGAGTCATGGACTTCAGAGTTTTCCCAGGTATGACCAGGCAGTTATACATGCAGCATGAAAGTAATATCTTTGGATGTTTTTCTTAATTATTGTTGTTCCACAGAACGCTTAATTATTCCTCCATTAGACATTCAGAAAAGGCCCTGGTGGTGTAATGATTAAGTCTTTGGCTGCTAACTGAAAGGTCGGAGGTTGGAACCCACCACCAGCTCCGAGGGAGAAAAGACCTGGCAATCTGCTCCCATAAGGATTACAGCCTATGAAACCCTATGAAGCAGTTCTATTCTGTCCTATAGGGTTGCTATGAGTCCAAATTGACTCGATGGCACACAACAACAGACGTTCAGAATCTGCTATTACTCAAAGTTTATCAATGATTATGCCTTTCAGAGTATGACAGTCTGTAAGTCAGAGTGCTGAATTTTAAGGAATAGGGATAGTGTCAAGGACTCAATGCAAAACTTAATGAACTACAGCAAGATACAATGGGGGCTTTTCTGTCTGAAGCCTTAGTCATCCCAGAGAATGATTATTTGCTTCCTGGGAGTATTAACTAGGACAGACTCATGATACCTGCCATTTACACTTCTGCCAATCTCCCCTTGCTCCAGATAACTGTGATTATGTGGATGGTGAGGCTCTGCCACAATCCACGATCCAACCCAGCATCTTGAGGGTTGGGGGACAGAGGAGAGGACATGTGCCTTGGCAAGAAAACAAAAACAAAAACAAAAACACTGGGTTCCTGGATTTCCCATGGAGACATGTTGGTGAATAATTTATACACTATTGATGGATTTTCTTTTCCATAAGGTGGGGAGTTCTGAATATCATCGTAACAAACTCAAACAACACAAATAACAATAGAAACAAAATACAAAAGAACAACAACAACAAAAAAAAAAAACAGAAAAGAAAAACCCACTTTGCATCAAAATCAGTTTGAAAGTAAAAGATATCTGCATGGATATAAAACAAAAACAACTAACCCTTTGCTATCAGGTAGATTCTGACTCACGGTGACTCCATATATTACAGAGTAGAACTGCTCCATAAGGTTTTCCTGGCTGTAATCTTTACGGGATCAGATCATCAGGCCTTTCTTCCACAGCACCGCTGGGTGGGTTTAAACCACCCGTCTTTAGGTTAGTGGTCAGTCACAAACCATTTGCACCACCCAGGGGCCTTACATGGATATATAAGTATTACAAATATATTTTACCTTAAGCATGTTAGTTTTTTGTAAACAGCATACTTAACAATATTGAGATATGTCTGGAATAACAAGATGATGCAATTTTCTTGACATTTTACATAGAGGTTTAGAACAATAACCTAAATTATTATTTCTATTATCGTATGAAACTTTATCAAAATCACTTAAAATATAATTCTAAATCTCTGATAATAAAATAAATTATTCATCTTATTATTTCATATTGTATTTATGAAATTAATAAATTAAACCAAAGGAGTGGCACATATAAATAATAATGTCTATTGCTCATTTAGTGTCTACTTGCTGCTACACATTATAAGTTATCTTATTAACCCCCACAAGAATTCAAAGATGGCATTATCTACTCAATTTTACAGATAAGAAAATGGAGGCTCAGAAATATATAATAGCTTTCCAAAAGTTAAAGTCAATTAACTTACAGAGCAGGATTCAAACTCAGGCCCATCCAACCCAATACCATTAGTATTGGTGAAATGATACACTGTATATTGACAAGAAAGAAGACTTATTGATTAGTTCTAAAAATAAACTATTTTACTTTAAAACAAGGGAACTAAAGGTATATTTTCATTCATATGATGAATTTCTATTGCAACTTGACCCAGATGACATAGACCATGAGAAGGAGTCAAAGAAGAACAAGAAGGAAAAAAAAAAAAAAAGCCCAGAGGTGGGAGGACGTAGAAACAGTGAAGGCAAGAGCTCGTCAAAGGGGGGCTGTGACATCACATCCATCACCAGCCACATTCAACCTGAGAAAGAATGTTCGAATGGAGAGAATGTCCTTCCTTGTGACCTTGAGCGTACACCAGTGCCTGGAATATAGAAATTATAACTGTTATTTTTGTTGTTACTGTTGTTCTTATTGTTACTATTTGCAGAGAGGATTGGAACAAAGGAATAAAGAAAGATGGGCAAATGGCATCACATCTCTTGGTTTCTGTTTTATTTTATACGCAGAGTAAAAGAGCTCTTTTTATTTGACATATCTGTTGTTGACCGTTTAATTCCATTTAATCAAGGGATGAGGGCATATGGACAATTTCAAAAAGGATAGTTGGTAAATTACTCAAACTAGTTTAAAAGACATTCAAAGGAAGGGAGATAATGAAGAGAAAAGGCTAGAACATTTCTGCCTGGCAGTACTGAAAGGGGACCATCCCAGGCCTAAAGAGCATGTGATTTAGTGTAGTCTATGAACTGTGACCTCTGGCTCTTCTTTCAGACACTTCTTGTGAGTAGGTGTGCATTCTTGTGTGTGTTAACACAAATGCACGCTAACACACACACAGTGATTTTCTTATCAGCTCTATACAGTATGCAATGAAAACTTTTCTGCTAATCCTTGGTGCAGACAGACATAATATGGTAGAAAGAAGACAACCAGATGACCATGCATCATGAAGTCAGATATCTTTTGTTTGAATGGTGTCTTAGTTATCTAGTGCTGCTATAACAGAAATACCACAAGTATGTGGCTTTAACAAACAGAAATTTATTTTCTCACAGTTTAGGAGGCTGGAAGCCTGAATTCAGGGTGCCAGCGCTAGGGGAGGGCTTTCTCTCTCTGTGGACTCTGAAGAAGGTTCTTGTCGCTTCTGAGCTTCGGCTTCTGGTCAATCTTCCTGTGGCTTGGCATCTCTCTTCCCCCGTCTCTGCTTGCTAGTTTGCATTTCCAGTTGACCCTCTGTATCCGCAGGTTCCGCATCCACTGATTTCAAAGAAACGCGGATTGAAAATATTCCAAAAAAAAAGAAAAAGAAAGTTCCAAAAAGCAAAACTTGAATTTGCCATGCTCCATGCACAACTCTGAATCCACGCCAGTGAAATGATGTGTAGGCATACCCTGCTGTAGCTTCCCACCATTTCACAGATCCTTAGTCTCTCTCCAGTACTCCTTGTTTGAGCTTCCAAAGACTGAGAAAGCATTGTGTTAAGTGTAAGCATTAACAACTATTTACATAGCATTTACATTGTATTAGTTGTTAAAAGTAATCTAGAGATTATTGAAAGAATACAGGAGGATGTGCATAGGTTATATGTAAATACTATGTCATTTTATATAAGGCACTTGAGCATCCTCAGATTTTGGTATCTGAGGGGGTCCTGGAACCAATTCCCAGCAGATACTGAGGGACAACTGTAATTCCTTTTATATCTCCAAAGAGGTTGGCTCAAAATACACGTTACACTAATCCTGTCTCATTAGCATAACAATGACAGTCTATTCCCAACTGGGATTATAATCACAGGCATAGAGGTTAGGATTCACAACACATATTTTGGGGGGACACAATTCAATCCATTAAAAAATAGTGTCTTTCCTACTCACCAGCTTGATTACTCTAGGCAAGCAGTTATCTACATTATAAAATAGTTATAACACCTCCTTTATGTAGTGGCTTTGAGGACTAAAATGAGATAACGTGTAGAATACCTAGTAAAATATATGACATCAATATTACCTATGAATGGTATGTAATATAACAATGATGCTACTTGTTATTGTTGGTTTATGAAAGGAACTCAATTTGTTCACCCCCCCACACCGCTTTCTCCTTCCAAGAAGGAGTTAGACTTAAATTCAAATGCCTCCACTTCTTAGAAGAATTACTAAAGTTGATGGTGACAGATTAGACCGTAGTTTTCCAATTAAAGAAACAGTAATGATAAGACTTTAGACACCAAAGTGGCTTCCTTTGAAATTTCTTCTCCCTAGCATTCATTGAAAGAGCCCTGGTGGTACAACGGTTAAGTGCCCTGTCGCTAACTGAAAGGTTGGAAGTTCGAACCCACCAGTGGCTCCATAAGACAAAAGACCTGGTGATCTCCTCCTGTGAAGATTACAGTCTACGAAATCCTATGGACGGCACATAACAACAACAACAGCATTCCATGACCTCACTCTATTCTGGGATTTTTTTCAATTCTCTGACTTTTTCTCATTCTCATTTGTTTGCTCATCTTTCCTCCACCCATTCCTGTACTTAAAGTGCCCCAAACAATGTTTCTCACAAAGTCTCCGTGGTCAAATGTGTTTAGGTGAGGCTGATTTAGGCAAGCTTACATAAATGTTGTGTTCCTCAGCCTGGGTTTTTAAAGCTCTAAAAAATGGCAGTGAGTTTGAGCTCTGGAAGCACAGCTACTCTGTTTTGTCAGTGAAGTGCAGAGCTATGTACTTGAAGAGTCCACATAGCTGTGGGTAGGCTTGAAATTCTCTGGTGAAAATCAAAGCACTTACAAGGGCATGCCCCAGAATGGAGAGTCATTTCATCTCCTCCCAGAATTTCATCTAGGGAATACCCACAGAGATGGACTAGTTTTTTTTCCTAGTAATGTTTCTGCGTCTAACAGTATCAAGTAAACAATTGCTTCCACAAAGTTCTTCCACAGTTCATTTTGTTTCCTGGAGAGAAAAATTTACAAAAGTGGGACCAAATACTCAACTTCTAAAATTAAAAAGACTGCAATAATTAAATAATCAAGCCAAAAATAACACACTCAATGACTATCTAGTTTTTTTAAATTAAGTTTCCTCTATACCATGTAAAATGAATTCTATATGTTAAAATTATAAGGAATTCATGTAAAAAGTATTAGTCATGAACAGAGATGACTAATACCTTTTGCAGGAAGTCCTTATCACTCACCTTCTAATTTATAGATGGCAAAATATATACCACTGTTTTGTACAGCATTTCATACAACTCTAAAATATTAAAACATAGTCTTGATATCTACTACAATGATGAAATTTTAATAAAATCTATCCTCCTCCATACCTCTTGACATTTATTTTTACCCACCTTGTTTTGTATTACTACACAATCTTTCAGATCCAAACTGAATCACCATAATTTAAGACAATGTCAAAGTCTCACCACTCTTTGCTCTGTCTGCTTAAGATCCAGTGCCAAATAGCCTTGGAAAACTGGAAGAGTTTAAGGTGAAATCTATAGATGTTGACAGAGATTAATCAATGCAGTCTCTAAGAAGTAGATGGCTGTCTTGCTCAGTCATTTTTTCACCTCTGAAGTGTAAAACACTTCCATTCACAGTTATAATCAATTGTCTCTTTGCAAGTGATGCAACCACAGGCACTTGAGCAGGTACAAATGAACCAATCCAGTTATATCTTTCACCTGAAATATTTGTCTATCTCCAAATGTCCTTAAATATCACCACTAGCTCCTAAAGAAAGAAAACAGGAAATAAACATTAGTAAACCTTAAAAAAAGTATGCAGTAAACTCTGCTTATTTTTTCTATTATACTTTGATTCACTCAATTTTAGGAATTAGGCTAACAGACTTAGGCTTGTGCTTTCACATACACAGAGTAAGAAGACAAAGTCCTCTTGGTTTAGAGGACTCATTAGGTGAGGTTGTAGGGATAAAGCCTAGGGGCTTGACTTGGGAATAGGGGAATAGGCACACTGTTACTTTTTCATTGCTGGGAAACATTTTGATAGCTCTGACATTGTTTGGCAGATACCCCCTTTGTTTTAAAAAAAAAATGATCTGGTCACTTAAAAATGAAATGAAGCTATTTTGATCTTTTTAGCAAATTTTTGAATCTCTGATTTTTGCAATAGCACATGTTTAAAAGAAATAAGTTCAGAAGGTGGGATTTGTTAAAAAAAAATTTCCACGCTTCTATATTTATCCAAATTGTATGCCCATACACAACATTTTATGGGATTTGGCTACCATTTTTTACTCATTAATGTATTCAGCTGACAGGCTCAGAAGGTTTCCACATGGTTAGCATGGTCTATCTTATACATTTATATGTTCATCCTTTTATACATAATTGCGTATTACATCCCTAGGCTAATATATACAGAGATTAGAGACACAATCTCAGTGGAGAAAAAGGTAGAGAAACCAAAACAAATTAAAATATGATAAGTATGAACACAAGGTGAGGAGAGGTCACAGGGGAGTTGTTGGTGTTGTGTGCCATCAAGTCAATTCCAACTCATAGCAACCCCATATGACAGAGTAGAACTGCCCCACAGAGTTTTCTAGGCTGTAGTCTCTATGAGAGCAGATTACCAGGTCTTTCCTCCTGTGGAGCTGCTGGATAGGTTCGAACCACCAAGTTTTCCATTAGCAGCCAAGCTGCCAGGGCTCCTCACAGAGACCTAGGGCCTGATATTTGAAAGGAAGTAGGTTAATTAGAAAATGAATCCTACAAGAGATGGCACAGACCAAGACATGAAGAATCAAAGGGAATTAGAAAGAAGCATTTCCATTAGGAAATGTTTAGGAATTTAAGGCATGTTTTTAAACTAGTCTTACTATTTGGCATTATCTTATTTCATCATATTCGTTTCTCTTGACCTCATTTTTTCTCATCTACTTTGTTTTATTTCATATGGATGTAACATATGCCTGTCTTTGAAATTCACATTAAATTTTTTCAAACAAGACGTTACTTAAGACAAGGCAAGCCATGGCCAAAAGAGAGTACACAGTTCTCCTAATTTCATGGCTCTTAAAGGACAGAATGTTCGCCTGTGTTTTATTGACTATGCAAAGGCATTCAGCTGTGTGGATCATCACAACTTATGGATGACATTACAAAGAATGGGAATTCCAGAACACACTTAATTGTGCTCATGTGGAACCGGTACATAGACCAAGAAGCAGCCTTTTGAACAGAATAAGGGTATACTTCGAGGTTTAAAGTCAAGAAAAGTGTGTGTCAGGGTTGTATCCTTTCACCATACTTATTCAATATGCATGCTGAGCAAAAAATCGGAGAAACTGGAGTATATGAAGAAGAATGCAGCATCAGGATTGGAGGAAGACTCATTAACAACCTGCAATATGCAGATGCCACAACCTTGCTTGATGAAAGTGAAGAAGACCTGAAGCACTTACTGATGAAGACTGAAGACTACAGCCTTCAGTATGGATTACACCTCAACATAAAGAAAACAAAAATCCTCACAACTGTGTCAATAAGCAGCATCATGATAAATGGGGAAAAGATTGAAGTTGTCAAGGATTTCATTCTACTTGGATTCACAGTCAACACCCATGGAACCAGCAGTCAAGAAATCAAACAATATATTGCCTGCAAAAGACCTCTTTAAAGTATGGAAAAGCAAAGATGTTACTTTGATGACTAAGGTGCACTTGTTACAAGCCATGGTATTTTCAATCACCTCATATGCATGTGAAAGCTGGATAATGAATAAGGAAGACTGAAGAAGAATTGATGCCTTTGAATTATGATGCTGATGAAGAATATTGAATAGACCATGGGCTGCCAGAAGAATGAACAAATCTGTCCTGGAGGAACTAAAGAAAAACTGCTCCTTAGAAGGGAGGATGGCGAGACTTCCACTCACTTACTTTGGACGTGTTATTGGGAGGGACCAATCCATGGAGGACATCATGCTTGGTAAAGTAAAGGGTCAGTGAAAAATGGGAAGACCCTCAATAAGATGGATTGACACAGTGACTGCAACAATTGGCTCAAACATAGCAATGATTGTAAGGATGGAGCAGGACCAGGCAATGTTCTGTTCTGTTATACATAAGGTCTCTATGAGTTGGGGCCAACTCGATGGCACCTAACAACAACAAAGGATAGAAGTATAGAGAGAAAATCTACTCACACTAGTATATACACCTACTCCTCACTTATCGACTCTCTTATTATCTGTCATTTCACATTTATGACAATAGTAAAAAATCTACTATCTGACTATTTTGCACATTACTGACCTATGTTTGGCAGTAACAAATGTCGAGGTGCAAGATGAGAGTAACACTGGCTGTGATGGTTAAGTTTATGTGTCAGCTTGGCTGGACCACGATTCTCAGAGGTTTGGCAGTTAGATAATGGTGTAATCTGACAATTATGTAATGCTGTAATTTGGAAGTTATGTAATGATGTAGTCATCCTCCATTTTATGATCTGATGTGGTCATCTTCCATTTTCACATAACTCCGATTTTCACATAATGACCTGGTCTTTGGAACATATCCATGTTGATAAATGAGGAGTGCGTGTACTAGGTTTTCCCTCTCTGTTTCCTAAATAAATCTTTTTCTAAGACAGCTTCTTAAAAAAAAAAAAAATTCTGGACTTGGCAGGTTAGCTGATAGAGATCTTTTGTCCTTTTAGAATTTTTAGAGTGACCATGAATCCCCATCTCAGTCCCAGTGAATCAGGCAGTGCTCACCTGACCCCCCAAGATCCAGTCAAGGTCACATGATTTGGTCCCAGTCAATTAGAACATTCCATCTCCCCAAGCTGAATGATTGGCCTGGAAATAAATTCATGACCCAAAGCTAGCCAATCAGAGCTGTCTGTGAGACTTTCGAAGGAACTGTTATTGCAAACAATAAGAATGAGGGAAGCCTAGAGAACCTGTTGATTCTTGTTCTCTCATTTGCAGAAGCTAAGAATTAGAGTACCACTGAAGGATGCAGAGCTCAAAGCAGTAATAGAAAATAATTTAACCTAATGCCATTAGACTTTCTAGTTACATGTTGTTGTTGTTGTTAGGTGCTGTCGAATTGATTTTCAACTAACAGCGACTCCATCTGCAGAGTAGAACCGCCCATAGGTTTTTCTTGGCTATAATCTTTACAGGAGCAGATCGCCAGGTCTTTCTCCCACAGAGCTGCTGTGTGGGTTTGAATCACCAACCTTTCAGTTAACAGCCAAGTACTTAACTGTTTCCCCACCAGGGCTCCTTCTAGTTACATAAGCCAATAATTTTTTTTTTTTTTTGATTTATAATGTGTTAGTTTTATTCTACACCTTGCAGGTGGTTAACTACAATTTGAAGTATCGTAATCAGGCTATGGTTGGTTATCTTTATTTTTTTTTTTTTTTAATATATATTTTATTGTACTTCAGGTGAAAGCTTACAGAGCAAATAGTTTCTCATGAAATAGTAGTACACATGTTGTTTTTTGACATTGGTTAACAACCCCACAACGTATTAAGCCTCTAAATTCTCAACCTTTTTTTTTGATGAAAATTACAGATGGCCAAAGATACACCGTTTCAAAAATTTCTACATTCACAGTTCAGTGACATTGACTACGCTCTTCCAACTGTGCTGTTATTCTCACTTAAGATGAAGGCTTACAGAAAAAATAGTTTTTCATTTAACAGTTACTACACATGTTGCCCTATGACAATGGTTAACAATCTCACAGCACATCAAGAATATCCTTACTCCACCTTGTGTTCCCTATCACCAGGGGGCTTCCTTGTCCCCTTCTGTCTTCTGGACCTTGTCAGTGGACTATTGTACCTCTTTAGTCTCATTTGTTTATTTATTTATTTATTTATTTATTTATTTATTTATTTTTATTTTATTTAAACACCATTTCAAAACTTTTTACTTACACATTTAAGTGATATTGACTATGCTCTTCCAATTGTGCTGCCATTCTCGCCCAAGATGAAGGCTTACAGGACAAAACAGCCTCCCATTTAATAGTTACTACAAATGTTGCCCTATAGCAGTGGTCAACAATCTCACAATACATCGACAGTGTCCTTATTCAATTTGTGTTCCTTATCATCAGTTTCCTACTCTCCCTCTGCCTTCTGGCCCTTGTCACCGGACTCCTGTACATCGTTAGTCCCATTTAGTTTTACTGGGGTGTCCATTCCCAGGCTTAACATCAAACCTTGAAGGTAACTTCCCCTCTGAGCTGAAAGGGTGTCTGGGGGCCACACTCTCGAGGTTTCTCTAGTATTCTTTAGGCCAGTATATCTGGTCTTCTTTTTTTTTTTTTTTTGGGAGTTAAAATTATACTCTACATCCTACTCCAGCTCTGCCCAGAACCCTCTGTTGTGATCCTGGTCAGAGGAGTCATTGGTGGTAGCCGGGCACCATCCAGCTGTACTGGGCTCAGTCCCGTGGAGGCCTTGGTAGCTGTGGACCATTAGTCCTTCGGACTAATCTTTTCCTTGTATCCTGTTCTCTTCGTTCTCCCTTGTTCCCGAAGGGATGAGATCAGTGGAGTATCTTAGATGGCCGCTCATAGGCTTTTAAGACCCCAGACACTACTCACCAAGGTAGAATGTAGAGCATTATCTTTATAAGTAGTGTCATGCCAATTGAGCTAGATGTTCCCCGAGATCATGGTCCCCAGAGCCCTCCGTCCAACAACTCAGTCCCTCGGGGGGTTTGGATGTGTCTATAGGGCCTCCATGACCTTTCCTTGTGCAGGTTGTGTTAGTTTCCCCTGTACTATGTACTATCTCATCTGTCACCCAAGTTACCACTTACCTATTACCTATTTAGTATTCCCCCCCCCGCCATCCCTGGTAACCAACAAGGATTGTTACATTTTGCATGTGAATTTTTTCATGGGTTTTTACAATAGAGGTCTCATACAATATTTGTCCTTTTGTGATTGACTTATTTCACTCAGCATGATGTCCTCCAGTTTCATCCATGTTATGAGATGGTTCACCGATTCATTGTTCTTTCTCGTTGCATAGTACTCCATTGTGTGTATGTACCATAGTTTGTGTATCCATTCGTCTGTTGATGGACATCGAGGTTGTTTCCATCGTTTTGCTATTGTGAATAATGCTGCCATGAACATAGGTGTGCATATGTCTATTCGAGTGATGACTCTTATTTCTCTAGGATATATTCCTAGGAGTGGGATTGCTGGATCGAATGGTACATCTATTTCTAGCTTTCTGAGGAAACGCCATATCATTTTCCAAAATGGCTGTATCATTTTGCATTCCCACCAGCAGTGTATAAGAGTTCCCGTCTCCCCGCAGCCCCTCCAACATTTGTTATTTCCAGTGTTTTTGATTCGTGCCAGTAATGCCGGGGTGAGATGGTATCTCATTGTGGTTTTAATTTGCATTTCTCTAATGGCTAGTGATCGCGAGCATTTCCTCATGTGTCTGTTGGCCATTTGAATGTCTTCCTTGGTGAAGTGTCTGTTCATTTCCTTTGCCCATTTTTTGATAGGATTGGTTGTCTTTTTGTTGTAGAGGTGTTGGATTTTCTTGTAGATTATGGAGATTAGACCTTTGTCTGACTTGTACTGTCCAAAAATTTTTTCCCAGTCTGTAGGTTCTCTTTTAACTCTTTTGGTGAAATCTTTTGAAGAGCATAGATGTTTGATTTTTAGAAGATCCCAATTATCTAGTTTATCTGTTGGGTTTTTTGTGTTGATGTTTATGGTTTGTATCCTGTTAATGCCATGTATTAAGGCCTGAAGTGTTGGTCCTATTTTTTCTTCTATGAATTTTATAGTTTGAGGCTTTACATTCAGGTCTCTGATCCATTTTGAAGTAGTTTTTGTATATGGTGTGAGGTATGGGTCCTGTTTCATTTTTCTACAAATGGATATCCAGTTTTGCCAGCACCATTTGTTAAAAAGACTGTCTTTTCCCCATTTGATGTATTTTGGGCCCTTGTCAAAAATCAGGTGACCGTAGGTGGATGGATTTACATCTGAGTTCTCAATTCTGTTCCATTGGTCAATGTCTCTGTTGTTGTACCAGTACCAGGCTGTTTTGAGTACTGTAGCTGTATAGTAGGTTCTCAAGTCAGGTAGTGTGAGTCCTCCAACTTTATTCTTCTTCTTCAGTAGTGCTTTACTTATTCGAGGTTTCTTCCCTTTCCATATAAAGTTAATAATTAGTTTTTCCATCTCTTTGAAGAATGTTGTTGGTATTTGTATCGGAATTGCATTGTATTTGTAGATTGCTTTAGGTAGAATTGCCATTTTCACAATGTTGAGTCTGCCTATCCATGAGCACGGTATGTTTTTCCATTTATGTAGATCCCTTTGGGTTTCATGCAGCAGTGTTTTGTAGTTTTCTTTGTATAGGTCTTTTATATTCCTGGTCAGATTTATTCCTAAGTATTTTATCGTTTTAGGGGCTATTGAAAATGGTATTGATTTCCTGATCTCCCTTTCATCGTTCTCCTTACCGGTGTATAGGAATCCAACTGATTTTTGAATGTTTATCTTGTATCCTGCTACTCTGCTGAATCTTTCTATTACTTCCAGTAAATTTCTCGTGGAGTCTTTAGGGTTTTCTATGTATAGTATCATATCATCTGCAAACAGGGAGAGTTTAACTTCTTCATTACCAATTTGGATGCCCTTTATTTCTTTCTCTTGCCTTACTGCTCTAGCTAGAACTTCCAGCACAATGTTAAATAGGAGTGGTGATAAAGGGCATCCTTGTCTTGTTCCTGTTTTCAGGGGGAATGTTTTCAGCCTTTCTCCATTAAGAATGATGTTGGCTGTTGGTTTTGCATAGATGCCCTTTATGATGTTGAGAAATTTCCCTTCTATACCTATTTTATTGAGAGCTTTTATCAGGAATGGGTGTTGGACTTTGTCAAATGCCTTTTCTGCATCAATTGAGATAATCATGTGATTTTTTTCTTTCCTTTTATTTATGTGGTGGATTACGTTGATGGATTTTCTAATGTTAAACCATCCTTGCATACCTGGTATGAATCCTACTTGGTCGTGGTGTATTATTTTTTTGATATGATACTGAATTCTATTGGCTAGAATTTTGTTCAGAATTTTTGCATCTATATTCATGAGAGATATTGGTCTGTAATTTTCTTTTTTTGTGATGTCTTTGGCTGGTTTTGGTATCAGCGTTATGCTGGCTTCATAGAATGAATTTGGAAGTGTTGCTTCCTCTTCTATGCTCTGAAATAACTTGAGTAGAACTGGTACCAGCTCTTCTGTAAATGTTTTGTAGAATTCTCCAGTGAAGCCATCTGGGCCAGGGCTTTTTTTGCTTGGGAGTTTTTTTATTACCTTTTCAATCTCTTCTCTTGTTATGTGTCTGTTCAGATTTTCAATATCACTTTTTTGTAGTTTGGGTAGGCCGTATGTTTCTAGAAATTTATCCATTTCCTCTAGGTTTTCAAATTTGTTGGAATATAGTTTTTCATAATATTCTGTTATAATCCTTTTTATTTCAGTTGGGTCTGTTGTAATGTCCCCCATTTCATTTCTTATTTGGGTTATTTGTGCCCTCTGCTGTTTTTCTTTTGTCAGTCTGGCCAGTGGTTTGTCGATTTTGTTGATTCTTTCAAAGAACCAACTTTTGGTTTTGTTGATTCTTTCTATTGTTTTTCTGTTCTCTATTTCATTGATTTCTGCTCTGATCTTTACTATTTCCTTTCTTCCGGTGGTTGTAGGCTTTTTTTGTTGTTCTCTTTCTATTTGTTTGAGTTCTGTAGTTAATGTTTTGATTTTGTCCCTTTCTTCTTTTTTGATATGTGCATCTATTGCTATAAATTGTCCTCTGAGGACTGCCTTTGCTGTGTCCCAAAGGTTTTGGTATGATGTGTTTTCATTTTCCTTTGATTCTAGGAATTTTTTAATTCCATCTCTGATTTCTTCTATTACCCATTGATGTGTAAGCAGATTATTATTCAGTTTCCATGTGTTTGATTTTTTTTCCTTGCTCTTTCTAGTGTTAATTTCTACCTTGATGGCATTGTGGTCAGAGAAGATACTGTGAATTATCTCAGCATTTTGGATCTTGTTGAGGATTGCTCTGTGGCCTAAGATGTGGTCTATTCTGGAGAACGTTCCATGTGCATTGGAAAAGAATGTGTACTTTGCAGCGGTTGGATGGAGTGTTCTATATATGTCTATGAGGTCCAGTTGGCTGATTGTGTCCTTTAGGTCTTCTGTATCTTTGCTAAGTTTCTTTTTAGTTGTTCTGTCCTTTACTGAGAGTGGTGTGTTGAAGTCTCCTACTATTATTGTGGAACTGTCAATTTCTCTTTTCAGTGCTGTTAGAGTTTTTTTTATGTATTTTGGAGCCCTGTCATTGGGTGCATAGATATTTATTATGGTTATGTCTTCATGATGGATCATCCCCTTAATCATTATATAGTGTCCTTCTTTGTCTTTTATGGTAGATTTTGTTTTAAAGTCTATTTTATCTGAGATTAGAATTGCCACTCCTGCTCTTTTTTGATAGTTGTTAGCTTGATATATTTTTTTCCAACCTTTGATTTTTAATAAATTCACATCTTTGTTTCTAAGATGTGTCTCTTGTAGACAGCAAATAGATGGATCCTGTTTTCTTATCCATTCTGCCACTCTCCGTCGCTTTATGGGTGCATTGAGTCCATTTACGTTCAGTGTAATTATTGATAGATGTGAGTTTGTTGCTGTCATTTTGTAGTGCTTTTTTTTGTGATGCTGAAGTTTTCTTTGTTCTTCTTACTCTCTTGTGCTGAGTTCCTTTTGTTTGTGGATTTTGTGTTCATTTCTTTTGTTTTTGTAGGTTTTGTTTTTGTTGAGACTTTATGTTTTTTGTCTTTATTTTTATGAGTTGGTTTGTTAACTTTTTTTGTGGTTACCATGAATTTTACCCTTATCTTTATAATTTTGAAGCAGTCTACCGTTACTTGGTATCGCCTTGCCTTCTTCTCCTTTAGAAGGTTCTATACCTATGCCGTTTGTTCCCTCTTTCATTGTTTTGATGTTGTTGTCATCCTTTGATTGATTTCTCTGATTCCCTGTTGTATATCTTTTGTTTTTGGAAAGTCGTCTGTAGTTCAGTTCCTAGAATGGTATCTGGTTCATGTTAACCTGCGTCCTAGGTCCTAGGTCCTGCCTGAGGGCTTAAGCTGTTTGTCCTCAGATCGAAGAACTCCCTTTAATAATTCTTGTAAGTTTGGTTTGACTTTTGCATATTCCTTTAGTTTCTGTTTATCTGGAAATGACCTAATTTCACCATCAAATCTGAATGAGAGTTTTGCAGGATATATTATTCTTGGCTGACAATTTTTTTCTTTCAAGATTTTATATATGTCATCCCATTGCCTTCTTGCCTGCATGGTTTCTGCTGAATAATCTGAGCTTAGTCTTATTGTTTCTCCTCTGTATGTGACTTCTTGTTTTTCCCGAGCTGCTCTCAGGATTCTTTGTTTGTCTTTAGTTTTAGCGAGTGTGAATATGATATGTCTTGGTGATTTTCTTTTGGGGTCTATTCTATATGGGGTTCGTTGAGCTTCTTGGATGACCAGCTTTTCATCTTTCATGATATTGGGAAAGTTTTCTGTCAGCAGTTCCTCAATGATCCTCTCTGTGTTTTCTGTTTTCTTCCCCTGTTCTGGTATGCCAATCACTCGTAAGTTTTTGCTTTTAATTGTGTCCCACATAACTCTCAGGGTCTCTTCATTTTTCTTTGTTCTTTTTTCTGAGTTTTCCTGAAACAGAGTTGTATCCAAGTGTTTGTCTTCAGTTCCACTGATCCTGTCTTCCATGGTTTCAAATCTACTTCTCAGCCCTTCTATGACACCGTCCATTTCTGAAATCTTGTTGTTTATCTTTTGGATTTCTAATTGTTGTTTTTGTATAATTTCGAGTTGTGAATTTATTTTGGCATTTTGTTCTTGCATCATCTTCCTGAATTCTTCCAATTTTTTGTCTGTATTTTCCATAAATTTGTCTATTTTTTCCTCATGTTTGTCAGCTTTTTGCCTCAGTTCTTGGAAAATTCCGAGTATTAGTGATTTGAGTTCCGTATCAGGTACTTCTAGTGCATTTTCTTCCACAGGAGAGTTATCTGGTGTTTTAATTTGGACGCCTATTGGAGCCATCTTGTCTTGTTTTTGTAAATGTTTTGATATTGTTTGCTGTTTTCGGGGCATTCAGTAGATATTTCTCTCGTTTATTGATTGTAGATTTTTTTTTTTTTTTCGTTCTTGTGGTACAGCTGGGCAGATCTAGTTGAGGAGGAGCCACTGGGATGGGTTGCTTGTGGCACTCACCGCAGCCACCAGGACGGTCGGTAGTCAGTGCTGGGCAGGTTCCAATAGGGCGTGCCTGCACCGCTTGGTGATGTGATGTCTAGTGCACGGTGCAGGTAGGTAGGGTGCAGCGGGAAGATGGTTATGTGTGAAGCTAAGCTGGATATGGGAGAGAGGAGAGAGGAGGAGGAGCAAAAAGCGTACAAACATAAAAGAATGCTAGGGGAGTTTGTCGTTGGAATGTACAGATGAGAGACTATGGGATGGAGGAAACCAGAAGGGGGAAGAGAAAGAAAAGGAAAGAATGACCAAATGAAAATCAGAAAAGTTAAAAAACTGCAAAGTTCCCAGGGATCGCACCGATGCAGCTATGAGGTCTGGGGGAGTCGGTCTCAATTTTCACAGCTCAGCCTGGCCAGAAGGTACAGAGGCATACATCGCCTGGTATTCAGGGATCAGAAAGAGAAGGAAGAGATAGAGGGACAAGAAATTAAGCAATGAAGAAAGACAAAAGAGAAAAAGAGGTAAAATATGACAGAACTAATCAAAAAAGGAAGAAAAATAAAATTGAGGAAAAAAAAAAAAGGGCAACACCAGCAGTCAGTGCCTACAAATGGGACCCAGAGAGCCCCCACTCAGGGGCGCGAATTCCAAGAAGCCGATAGTCTCGGGGTTAAGTGACCGTGGCCACGGGAAGCAGAGGGGCCAACGAACAAAGGCCCCAGGATCCCACCCGCGCGGGAGCCCAGACCTGGAAACAGCCACACGCCCGAACGCAGCCCTACAGCCCCGCAGGAGAGAGCAGAGACGGCCCTCGGAACCAGGCACCCAGGCAAAAGGGGGGGGAGGCGGCAGAAAAAGGTCCGCTAGGTGCCAGCAAACGGCTCCCAGAAAGCCCCCAGCCCGGGCGCGTGGAACCCAAGCACCGGCGCCCCCCCCGCCCAGGGACCCCGGCCACGGAAAGCAGAGGGGCGAACGAACAAAGGCCCCGGGATCCCACCCACGCGGGAGCCCAGACCCAGAAACAGCCACACGCCCGCACGCAGCCCTACAGCCCCGCAGGAGAGAGCAGAGACGGCACTCGGAACCAGGCACCCAGGCAAAAGGAGGGGGAGGCGGCAGAGAAAGGTTCGCTAGCTGCCAGCAAACGGCTCCCAGAAAGCCGCCAGCCCAGGTGCGCGGAATCCAAGCACCAGCACCCCCCAGCCCAGAGACCCTGGCCACGGAAAGCAGGGGATCCCCAGCTGAGGCGGAGAGGGGTGGGTGGTGGGAGAGCGCGCACCGCAGTTTACCGGTCGTTCTGTCTCCGACCAGATGCTCTGCAAGGCTGCTCTCCCGTTTGCTGGTCTCCGATAGGAATCCAAGATGGTGGATCCGCGCTGCGTTAGCTGGTAAGGAATCTCTGCCTGAGTCTCTCCTCGCTCTCCGTTCTCTTTTAGTATTCTCACTCCGTTTGGTGTTTGGCTGAGTTCTTTATCTCTTCATTTGGTGTTCTAGGGTTTCAGGATTGTTGATTCTCTGTTAGGCTTAGTTTTTCGGATCTTTGCTGTGGAGGGACGGCGTGGTGTTTCTGCCTAGAGCGCCATCTTGCCCCCGGTTCGCCAATAATTTTTTTGTTTTAATTTCTTAAAATAGCTTGAATTGAGCTTTGTAATTTGCAAACTAGTGTCATAACTAACAAAACAGATACATGGGTCATTGGTTCAAGGGGTGTAAAAAGGTTTTAGAACCTATTAGTAATTATAATAATAACAACCAATGATTAAAAAGCTGCTTTTCTTCTTTCTATGTTCAATGAACACAATTTCTTTAACATCCTTGCCTTATGAACTTACACATGTCTTTTCCACACTTACCTATAAAATAAAGGGTTTAAATTTCTGTTTGCCTGTACCTCTATCTTTTATCCATGTATCTAGTTCATGAAGGAAAAAATGTAACATTGCCTTTTGAAATATATTAAAGACATTCATTTGAAACACTCATAAAACTGGCACTACAACAAAAAATTAGATAACCAACCCTCAAATAACCAGAAACCTGATGTACTAATGTTATTTCAAGTATGAAACCAAGTCTACTATGTTAAAATGTAAAGTTCTGAAATTATGAACTATAAATATGCCCTATTTGATGGCATCCATATATGTTTGCTCTGATACTATTATTCAAATTTAATATCTGACTCTAGATGACATAGGTAATATATATTAATATAAAATAATATAAGAATTTATATTTGAATATATATGCACATGAACTATATATATGTACATATAACAGAATATAAATAATTTTGCTCTTTAAGTATCAAAACCAAAAAACCAAACCCATTGCTGTCAAGTAAATTCCTACTCATAGCAACCCTAAACTCAGAGTAGAACTTCTCCAGAGGGTTTCCAAGAAGCAGCTGGTAGATTCAAACTGCCTGCCTTCTGGTTAGAAGCTGAGCTCTTAACCACTACACCACCAGGGATCCTCTTTAAGCAGTCAATAATAAAGCTATAGCATTTCAAAATTTCTTTTAGAAATCATTCTACTTCAATTCTCTAGATGTTTTATGCTAACTATAAATAAATTAAAATGAAATAAATAGAAACTGCATCTGGGTTATAAACACAGGATTTTTTTTTTTGTTGATATCCTGCAGTTTTCTCTTTTTGAATTAAAAAAAATACAGAGGCAGTTTTTCATCTATGTAGGTGGAGGAGAGATGGTAGAAATATGTCATTCCCTATCTATAATTAAGGTTCTTTTCCTTTTAATAAGGTTATTAAGAACAAAATCATATATGTATGAGAAAAATGGGTGAAGCTATACTTTTACTTTTAATCAATTAGTTAATAAGAAAATTATTTTCCTGAGTCTTTTATTCCTTCCCTATTCCATCCACCCACTTTCTTTATTGTAAGCCTTATAGTAGATCTTTCAGAATGGAGAAAAGGGGAATGAAATAATAGACCATTCCAAGTGCCATGAGAGTTAAATAAGTAATTTACAGCTCCGAGAAATCCCACTGGAGTTAGACATCAATGTCAGTTTGTACTCATGGTTGATTTTCAGGGTCATATTATATCACTTCCTGACACCTGCCACAACTTGTCAGTGCCCATTTCTTTCTCCGAAACCCACACAGCCCATTAGCCTAAATGTCTCCCTTTAATATTCCAGTTCCATAGACCTGGGCTCTTCTCCTTTTCAAGCAGTGTTCTCTTTTATTTTTCCTATCTGTCACCTATGTGTTCTGAGAGCCCTCCAGCTGTACTCTTCATTTATATTATTACATAATTAGGCCCTTGAAGTGGAGACTTTACTTTATTTAATATGACGTAAGTCATACTTCCATCTACAGTTTCTCTCCTTGGGTGTAGCATTTGTATGACCACAAAAGGTTTACTATTCATCTCTGGCTCAAACCAACAATAGATCTTACCCAGCACCAAACTATACAGATTATTCAAAGAATATAGGTAGACATCAGGAACAGATGGAACATTTTTTCTCTGGAGGAGCCCAAAGTTGTCAGGTGTCTATTTTCTACCAAATTACAACAAATTTTGCTTATGAATTAACAAATGAATATTCAAGAGTTTTGGAACTCCTCCGTTTTATACACCGTTAATTACACAAATAGGAAATGCTAAGTTGACTACTCCTAACTCTCCAGCTAACCATGCTTACTAGTTATTTACAATAAGCGATCTAAATCATAAGCATGTTTATAAGACATACTGGTGGAAGTCATTTATCTCCCTGCTACTCTTGTCTAGGTAGGGGGGGAATAGGCCTGTGGTTGACCCTCCCCTTCTAATCACCTAATAGAAAGCCTAGAAGATATTTTGGGATTAATAACAATATTATATGTGGCACACCAACTCTCTATTATGCATTACACTATAAATGGATGCTCACTGACAAATAAAGCATGACACTTTACCTTTACATAACTTATAAAAAAATAAATTGCCATCGAGTCGATTTTGACTCACAGCGACCCTAGAGGACAGAATAGAACTGCCCCATAGGGTTTCCAAGGAGCAGTTTGTGGATTTGAACTGCCAACCTTTTGGTTGGCAGCCGAGTTCTTAACCACTGCACCACCAGGGCTCCGTAACTCATAGTCTAGTGGAAACAATATGTAAATAAATAAACAATACAACATATTATGGTAAGTGCTGAAATTTATGCCAAGTTATTAAGATAACAAAGATGAAGGCTATCTAAACCAGCCTGAGAGATTCATAACACTACCTTGAAGAGAGGGTGCTTAAACTGGGTCTAGAAGGATGATAGAGAGTTAGCTAAGAAGAAAAAGAGAGATAGTCGTTCGCAATGAAGGAAATAGTAAGGATAAAGGAAATAATATGTGAATAAACCAAGTGATTTATGGTGTAAATAGTTTGTTATGATGAGAGCAAAGAAGGTTTGGGACAGAGTGGTGAGAGATGATGAAACCAATGAAGGAGGCAGGGCCTGGATCTAAGGTTTCTGTTTTCATCTTTGAACTTAGTGGTAAGCAATGAAGAATTTTAAGCTCAGAAGGAATATATCATATCTGTGTTTCCATTTACTCTTTTTTAAAAGTTCTATTAAACTACTCATTTAAAGTTTCAATAGCTGTTTATTGTAAGCCAAGCACTGAAACAGGCACTAATTTTACAATGATGATGAATGGGATAAAGTCCCCTCTCTCTCTGATCTTATAGATAATGAGTGAGGGAAAAAACCAAACAAACAAACAAAGAAACAGTTGCTATTGAGTCAATTCCGAGTCATGGCAACCTCATGTGTGTCAGAGTACAACTGCTCCATAGGGTTTTCAAGGCTGCAACCTTTCAGAAACAGATCACCAGGCCTTTCTTCCAAGAAGCCACTGTGTGGATTAGAACTGCCAGTCTTTCTGTTAGTAGTCAACGCTTAACCATTTGCACTAGCCAGGGACCTGGGTGAGGGCAAACGATTAACAAGTCACAAACATTCATTACTATAAAATATGAAGTTTGTCACAGGCACATTCAGGGATCTCAGAGCGAAAAAACAGGTCAGACCTATCTAGGAAGGTTTGCCAGTGGAGACTTGTCTGTGGAAGTGGCATTGAAATGGATACATGAACAAAGAGAAGAAACTAGTCTTTGGTAACTCTGCATGGCAGGCAGACAGAATTTCATGCACAATTGTTCTAATGCAGGAAAAATTCTGGCATGTTTAAGGAACAAACAGAAGCTAAGACCAAAGTTAGGAGCAAGTTGGGAATTTTTATGTAATTCAGGTGAGAGAGAGGTTAATGATATTGACCACAAAAGTTAACATTTGTTGATCATGTACTTAGTTTAAACCACATGGACTTACTAATATACAACTATTGGACCTACCAAATGATAATTTCGTATGGTCCAACCTGTATATTAACCATTACACTAAGTTCTTTAATGCACAATCTCATTTAATATTCACGGAAGCCATATGAAGAAGAGACGACTGTTCGTATTTTAGCAAAGAGAAACAGAGGCTTCTTGAAATTAAGTAATTTGCCCAGAGACACATGACTAGCAAGAGGGTGAATCAGTCAAAGCCCATCAGGAAGCTGGTGGCTTCCTGATGAATAATATGAAGAAATATTAATAAAGGGACTAGTTACAAAGGTGTTAGCAGAGTTTAGGGAAACCAAAAATGGACAGTGCAGTAAGCCAGGAATATCAGCAGCCACCAGCTGTTACCACTGCAAATCCTAAAAGGGCAAGTGGAGCAAGTGTAATCCAGAGAGGTAGCTGTATGAAGACTACCTGACAGGACCTGTGACCTTTGCTAGAGAGATGAAGTCAATCCATTAAGACTCAGTAAAGAGGGAGAACTGAGCTAATAAAATATCCCAGAGCTGACTCTCCATGAAACTGCAATTTCCTACTTGAGGTTCCCATTAGAGGAACCCAACCAGAAGTCAGATGGCAAGGAAGCCTGTGGATGTAGTCCATAAAGGTGCAGACGGTGGGGGTGGATCTGGGAAGAGGTTGGCAAATAGAAGATATCTAGCACTGTCGTGGATCCAGGTATTAAACTGAGCCATGGTAATAAGCACAATCCAGTATATTTCTGGATGGTTTGAAGTAAAGTAGAAAGTACATACTATGAGGATGGAGCAAATAGAAAAACTAATGAAGGAGGTATCTGCAGACATTTGTAGGGGATGAGGAAAAAGGAGGAATCTAAGATGAATCCAAAGCTTTTGGCTTGGGTAATTGTGTAGATAGTGGTGGCATTAAGTAAAATAAGGAAAAACGGAAGAGATGGAAGTTCAATTTAGGAAAGGCTAAGTTGAAGTGTCTATGGATCATACAAGCCTAGTGGACAGTATATATATATATATATATATATATATATTTGTGCATGTGTAGATAATACAGATATGGAGATAACATAGATATAGACAGATATATATGTAGATAATATAGATGTATAGCTATATGGATAGTTTTTGTTAGCTGCTGTCGAGTCAGCCCCCAACTCATAGTGACCCCGTGTGTTTTAGAGTAGAACTGCCGCATAGGGGTTTCTCGGCTGTAATCTTTCCAGAAGCAATTCATCAGGCCTTTCTTCAGTGGAGCTACTGGGTAGGTTCAGATTGCCGACCTTTAAGTTAGCAGCTGATCACAAACTGCTTGCTGCACCCAGGATCCTTTTATATATATTGTTATATATGTGTGTGTGATATAGATAAGTATAGATATATACTTGAAATTTTGGAGATAGTTCTGAATTAGGGCTTAAAATTAGGAAGTTATTAGCATAAGGTTCTTGGTGGTTGAGATTTAGAATTTGATTGCAGTTACTCATGAAAAATGTATAGAAAGGAATTTATAGAGAGCCAAGACTGGAAAACTAGGTTGCACTGATTCTTAAGAGGTAAATTAAGGAAGAGCATCTACTAAAAATCATTGTTCATCTGGATAATTTAAAAAGGATATAAACAGGAGAAAACAGTTATACATAAAATTGAGGCGGAGAGAATTGTTGAATGATCGTTCACTTTTCTTCTAATTCTGGAAAAATTTGTAGAAATGCCAATAGTAAAGAGAAATAGAATCAGTTAAAATAATGCTTAGGCCAACCAGGGGTGGGGGAATGGAGGAACCAAGTATGACATACTGACCAGGGGACTTACCATATTATGGATGAGACAAACCAAGGGAGGGCACCAAAGATAAAATTCTAGAGGTAGACTGTGGTCAGAACTTGTAAGAGAAGAGTGTCCATATAGAAGTCAGTAAATAGGAAAAGTTGTATAAAGAAAAGTTAATTTGGCAAACTCCTTAAACATTTATATGGCGGATGTTATATATTCTTTTCCACTTAATCGTCCTCATTAAAGGACAAAGAATAGAACAGTCAAATAAGCTAGATTTAACCATAATTTCCCTACTAACTCATGAGAGCATAAGTCATGTCTCATTATATAATATTTAATTTTGTATTGATTAAATAGTAATACCATGTCTTAAAAATGATATAACAGAGGTAAACTTAAAATGTGGAATTTTCTAAGGAAACTAGCTTTGAACTTATTTAATAACAATTACAATAAATAATAAAATACTATTGTTGTGGTCTCTTTATCTAAGATATAATAAAAATTCAAACACATGAGTATTATTATACGTTAGGAGAGTTATTGGACTAGATCCCAGGGAATGATATTCAATGCTTATTATTACTGATGAGTAACACTATTATTTTTTTTTCCAATTAGCTGGACAGCATTATGAAACAGTTAACAAAGTGGCTAATTTTAAACTATAGAGAACATTTGTGGCCAAACTGCCATATGTTCAAAAGCGCTAAACATAACTGCTTCAAATAAGTCTATTTAGTACCTAGATAGAAAAGAAACTATTTGTTGCATTCCAACAAAACCTCCCACAGTACAAAGACACAATTAAGACATTCTTCTTCTATCAAAGACTGATTGTACATTATAGTAAATTCTCAGGAAGTTGTTTTAAAAAGCAATTTCTTGAAAAAACGTATTTCATTTCCAAGACCAGTTTCTCATTTTTGTGTTTCTAATTGCAATTGTGGTTGTGTATTTTGTCCTTTAACGAAGAAATTTAATGGTCCTAAAATACAAGTATAAATGGCTGTTTTCACTTCATTTATAAAATTTCATCCACAACCTAATAAAGTACATGGGCTACTTTTTTGAAGGTCCTAAGTATAATTTTGAGGAGCCCTGATGGCACAGTGGTTAAGAACCCGGCTGCTAACCAGAAGGTCTGCGGTTTGAACCCACCAGCTGTTCCATGGGAGAAAGATGTGGCAGTCTGCTTCCATAAAGATTACAGCCTGGGAAACCCTGCGGGGCAGTTCTACTCTGTCCTGTAGGGCCACAGTGAGTCAGAATCAACTCTACTACAGTGGGTTTTTAAGTATAATTTTGAATAAAAGTCAGGAAATAAAAATTTGGTTTACTTCACTATACTATTCAAGCTCTTTAGAGTTAAATATGCAGTTGCCACTAGGTAATTAGGTGATAATTAATATCAGTAATTGGGGAAACAAAAATAAATCACAGCTTAGACAAGATCAATTTTTATTAATGTTGTGTTTGTTTATACTCTATCATTGTTCAACTAATATCCATCCCCTTCCTTGCCTCTACCTCCCAAGAAGGATTGATTTTGGATATGGCCAAATAATGTGCTTTGGGTAATGGAAAGTGGGCAGAAGTGACAGTATGTGAATTTCAAGTCTAGAAATAAAGAGGCCTGGCAAACGTCTCCTTGCTCATCTGAGAACTTTTGGCTATCACCATGAGAAAAATACTGCCTAGATTGTTAGTGCGCCTTTATCCGGGGCTCCGAATGAGACCCATGGAGAAGACCTGAACTCAACTTGGAGCCTGAATCAGCATCCTCCAGATGAACTCCAGACCTGCACACTGAAACAGAACTGCACCAACCAATACTTAGGTATTATAATGAGAAATAAATGCTTGTGTTGTAAACCACTGGGTTTGGGGGTCTTTTGTTATGGAGCATTGTTATAGAAATTGCTGAGACAACAGGAAAAAACAATTTACAATTTTTCCTTAAAATTCAGCATGATTTAATGAAATTCTACTATAGATTGAGAAAAAGCACATATATATTAAATATTGTAAACTTTAAAGAAGGTTTGTAAAGAACTCAATTTACATGAATGGGGTCTGTCATTAATTGAATTGTATCCCCCCAAAAAATATGTGTCAACTTGGCTAAGCCATGATTCTCAGTATTGTGTGGTTGTCCTCCATTTTGATTGTAATTTTATGTTAAAGAGGATTAGGTGGGATTGTAACACCCTTACTAAGGTCACTTCCCTGATCCAAAGTAAAGGGAGTTTCCCTGGGGTGTGGCCTGCACCACCTTTCATCTCTCAAGAGACAAAAATGAAAGGGAAGCAAGCAGAGAGGGAGGACCTCATACCACCAAGAAAGCAGTGCTGGGAGCAGAGCACGTCCTTTGGACCTGAGGTTCCTGTGCTGAGATGCTCCCAGACCAAGGGAAGATTGATGACAAGGACCTTCCTCCAGAGCTGATGGAGAAAGCCTTCCCTTGGAGCCGACGCCCTGAATTCGGACTTCTAGCCTACTGAACTGTGAGAGAATAAACTTCTCTTTGTTAAAGCCATCCACCTGTGGTGTTTCTGTTATAGCAGCACTAAATGACCAAGACAGTGTCACACAATTTCTAGATGATGAGGGAAAAAAGGAGAGCATTTGTTCGTGTGTCTTATTTCTCAATTGACAGTCTGCTACAGTCTCCTATATATGTAAATATTGTGCCAACCATGTGAAAAAGCAAACTACATTTTTATCAGTATAAAGTGGCCTACTTCTTCAAAAGACAGCACTGAAACTGAATTTGAAAGCTTTTCCTCAAGTATTGCTTAACTCTTTATGTCGACTTTGGAGATGGTGCATTAGTATCAGATTGCTGCTTTTAACAAATTACCACAAATGTAGTAGCTTAAAACAACATGCATACGTTACCTTATAGTTCTAGAGGTCAGAAATCTTAATCTCACTGGGCTAAAATCAACTTGACAACAGAGCTGCATTCCTTTCTGGAGGCTCTAGAAGAGAACCTATTTCCTTGCCTATTCGAGCTTCTAGTAGCTCTCTGTGGTGCTTGCTTCATGGCCTTCTTCCTCCATCTTCAAAATCAGTAATGTTGGGCCAAGTGCTTCTCACACTGCCATCTGTGTGGTTCTCCCTCTTCTGCATCCCTCTTCCACTTGTAAAGATCCTTGTGATTATATTGGGCCCACCCAGATAAACTAGGATAATCTCCCCATCTCAAAGTCAGCTTACGAACAACCTTAATTCCATCTGCAAACTTAATTCCCCTTTACTGTGTAACCTAAGATATTCACAGGTTCTGGAGACTAGAATGTGGGCATCTGGCGGGAGCTGTTATTCTGCCAACCACAGATGGTACGATTGCAAGTTGAATGTGCTAATAATGTTAGGACAAGATATATCACAGTGATTCAGGTCACAGACTTTACAATGAACTTCCAGTATTCCTTAGCTGCTTCCACCTGCATAATTTTTAGGCAAGATATTGAGGTTCTCTAAGCTTTAATTTTCCCATCTGTACAATTGAGGGTAATGGTGTAATTTTTGCCACTATTTTGTTGCTAGTGTTAAATGCAATGGCATATATAAAGGATATAGCAAAGTGTCTCATGCATAGCAAATATTATATATTACTATTATTTTTATACTAAAATATTTATGGATCTTTTATCCAGCAATAGATTAGGTTTTATGTCTACTTATAATAAATAATTAACTTGACCTTTGATATTATATTGAATACTGTTTCTGGAAGATTTTTGAACTATGCATCTGGCTGTATAGGCTGAGCCTACAAGCCAAAAGATGAAGTCTATAATATTTATACACTGAATCTATATTTATCTGAAGGATCAACTCTAAATGTCTACTCATTTAATACTAACCATGCTGTTTTCCAACTACATTTCTCTCCAGCTAATCTCAAAACAGATACCTAATAATAAAGTGTTGATAAGTTGAAACCACATTTTATTGATTTGAAAATAAATACAAATAATATTTTTTTGCGATTCCAGATATTGCTTGATAATAATGGCTCTTTCTTTACAGAAGAACTAATTGAAATTCAATTACAAATTGAACTATAATTACATCTGCAGAATTATTAAGGCATCAGTCTTGGTTAATGACCATTGCCTTGAGATAAAATTCCACCATTAATTTTCATAACCTGTATGATGCACAGAGATTACCTGAAGTACATTCAGAAACTCAGGGGTAAACTTTACTCTTCACAGCAGCATAGAATTTGAGAGATTTAAGAGACTCTATAGAGCGTTATTATCTTTCATTCTTTTTTTAAATCAAATTTAGAGTACACACTCTAGCATTAGGCATTTCAGCATTCCATGCTGAGTGTTTCACAAAATTTTTACTCATAAGAAATATCCATTTTAAGCAACTTGTGCTTAAAGTCGAAGATCATGAAATTACATGGTATTATCTATTTTGTCATTGTAAAAATGTACAAAATAAACTCTGCAAACATTTTTAAGGGTCACTGAGGAGTGTAAGTTATCAGAAGAAGGGTAGAAAGAAAAACTCCCTGGCAAAGATTCTATTAGCCTAAATTTTCTAGCCAAAAATAATTACTACTTCATTTAAAAGTAATTTGTGTATATTGTTGTCTTAGTTGGAGGCCTGGTGGTGCAGTGGTTAAGAGCTTGGCTGCTAACCAAATGGTCGGCAGTTCGAATTATTCACCAGTCACTTCTCGGAAACCTATGGGGCAGTTCTGCTCTGTCCTATAGGGTCGCTGTGAGTTGGAATCGACTCGATGGTAATGACTTTGGTTTTGGTTTGGTTTATAACGCATTTATGTATTTTGTTGTATTGATATTGTAATATTGCAATATTAACACATGGAAGATGTTCTTCATAAGATACACACACACGTAAATAAATGGAAAACAGCAAAAAGGAATTTGTAAAGCATGTGGATGGGTAGTGTCTTAGTTTCCTAGTGTTACTGTAACAGAAATACCACAAGTCGGTGTCTTTAAAGATCAGAAATTTGTTTTCTCACAGTTCTGGACACTAGAAGTCTGAATTCAGGACACCGGCTTTAGGGGAAGATCTTTGTCTTTTTCAGCTTCTGTAGCCCTGTGTTCCAGTGTTCCTTGGCTATCTTCACATAGTCTATCTTATCTTCTCTTGTTTGTGCTTGCTTCTGTATCTAACCTGCTCTTTTTATAACTCAGGAGTGATTAGGCTTAGGACACATCCTACACTGATATTGCCTAATTAACATAACAAAGAAAACCCTATTTCCAAACGGATTATATCCACGTTGACTTCAAGTCGATTCCGACTCATAGAGACCCTAAAAGATGGAGTAGTTCTGCCCCATAGTGTTTCCAAGGAGCGGCTGGTGGATTCAAACTGCTGACCTTTTGGTTAGCAGCCAAGCTCTTAACCACTGTGCCACCAGGGCTCCATCCACAGGATTCCAACATATATTTTGAGCGAGGGATACAATTCAACGCATAACAGGTAGTAACTGGTTTATCAGAATTATTAGATCCCAGAACTCTTTCCCTACTGGGCTCAAAGGCAGAATGTTACCCTTCAGGTAGGAGACTAGAAGAGTACTTTGGGGAATGTGACCAGCTCAAAAGAAAAGACCTAAACACACTGCCACCAGGAGTTCCCTAAGAACTCATGTTCATACTAACCTAGGATAAACCTTAACATTTGTTAAGCTCCTCCACATACTCAGAGTGTTAGAAACCAGATTATAATTATAAGCAGAAGCCTAAGTGTTTCTGGAAAGTTTCTAGCTTATAATATTGATAACTAAGAAGAAAAAACAAGAGAGAAAGAAGAAGAATAGGACACAAATAATAACAACAAATTAAAACAGAATACATAACTTGGAGGAACAGACACTATGTAAAGAAAAGAAAAATTAAGTATCTACAGAGAGGTAAGAGAAAGTATCCACAAGGCCAGAAGCTTACAAAAAAAAAGGAAGAAATGTTCAGACAACAATAAAAGAGTTTTTAAATTATTATTTGTTATCTCCAAATCCATTCTTCTATATTCTACACTGTGATGCTGTAAGAGGGAATCTGTAAAACCCATTTCAGTTTTGCCAGGTGCTCCCTGTTAAAGTCTGTCAGAAGGGGGATATGAAAGGCAAACTGGGAGATGAGCAAGAACAAGGGAAGTATTCCCATTTGCTTCCCAGCAATATTTCTTCACCCCAGTAGCAGCATTTCCTTCTAATTCCAGTTGCTGATTCCAACTCATGGTGACCCCATGTATTGTAGAGTAGAACTGCTCCATAGGGTTTTCAAAGCTGTGACCTTTCAGAAGTGATTGCCAAGCCTTTCTTCTGAGGCACTTCTGAGTGGGTTCGAACCACCAACCTTTTAGTTAGTAGTTGATTACTCAACCATTTGTGCCACCCAGGGACTCTTTCTTTCTAATAAAAACCTGTTGCCATGGAGTCAATTCCAACTCATGGTGACCTCATGGGTTACAGATTAGAACTGCTCCGTAGGGTTTTCTTAACTGTAATCTTTATGGAAGCAGATTTCCAGGCCTTTCTTCTGAGGTACCTTAGAGTGGGTTCAAACCATCAACATTTCGACTGGTAGCTGAGTGCTTAACTATTTTCACCACCCAAGGCTTCCTTCCTTCTAATAACACCAGCTTGATCCAATTTTCAGTTTTTCCAACACTTGCAAAACTAGCTTCATCATGCCCTCCCCCATCAAAAACACCAGTACTAGTCCACTAGTGCCCCTCCTTAGAAGCCTAAGTTATATGCCCAAAGGCCCCTCCTCTGAACTCAGAGACACCAGTACCAGCTGAGCAGTGCCTCCTTCTCCAGGACCAGAGGATCAGCTTGAGGAGTCCACTCCTCCACATTACTAAGCTTTAATGTTTTCAACCTCTTATTTTTATTCCTTTAGCCCTAAGGGTGGTAGCTGCTTTCAGCAATTGTGAGTTTTCTTTTACCCTCTCAGTTATCTAGTTAACAACCTCATAGCTAGTTAACAATTCTTTCTATTAAATTCTCTCTATTCAGCAAACAGGTATAATTTCTGTCTCCTCAAAGGACTCCACCTGATACAACATAATAGCAAAAATGAAAATCTCAAAGAACGGGTTAGAAGATAAAGTTGAGCAAATCTCTGAGAGTAGAGAAAAAGACAAAGAAAACAAAAGTATAAAATTAATGGCCTGTTCCATTATTAGGAAGCCTAATAGTTGAATAATAAGCATCCTAGAAAGAGAAAACAGAAAATGCATGGGAGGAGATAAGTAAATACGTCAAGAATATTTCCCAGAACTGAAGTAGGTGAATTTCCAGATTGAAAGGATCCACTGAGTCCCAGCACAATAGATACAGATCCACTCCAAATAACATCATTATGGAATCTCAAAACACTAAGGATCAAAAAAAGTTCCTACAAGATTCCGGAGAGGAATTTAGCACAGGAAAGACTCAAAGGGAATTTCCAGGATGATCATGAAGAGATAACAGTATAACAATCGTGTAGTAGGCATAGACAGCCAAAATCAAACCAGTTTCCACTGAGTCAATTCCAACTCATGGTGACTCAACCTGTGCGGAGTAAAACTGCTCCATAGGGTTTTCAAGGTTGTGACCTTTAAGAAGCAGATCACCAGGTCTTTATTCCAAGGCAACTTTGGGTGGGTTCAAACTGCCAACATTTTGGTTAGCAGTAGAGTGCTTACCCTTTGTAACACCCAGGGGCTCCTAGGCATAGAGAGAACCAGTCCAATTTAAAGCATAATAATACTGATTTAACTTAAATTTATGTTGTAATAATAATGGGAGTTTGAAAGAAAGAAAGCATACGAATGGCACTATAGAAAGAGAAGGGAAGATGTAGAACTAAGTGAACACTATGTTCCTACTGAAACTTGATGTTTGATAATAATTAATATTTACAAATAACAATAGCCATATATGCATATTATGTAGAAATGTGGAGATACATAAATTCCATATTAAACAGTTGAAAGATTTAAAAGCATTTGCCTCTGACACAGAGGAAGGGGGTCAACTGGAGCGGGGTGGGGCAGTGCTTTTGTATTTTTGTTTTAAGCTTTGCAATACCATTTAACTTGTTAAATTATGTGTGGTCAAGTTGATTTATTTTACTACCCGATAATGCATTTATGTATTTCTGGGAAAAGACTTTTCTACAGGTCTCCAAAATGTCTATGTGAGAAAAACAAATTAATTTATTAAAAAGTAGGCACCAAGAAGCTCTATTTGCACGAAAGCAAACAGATAAAAATAAAAATTTCCAGATGTCTTTTTTTTTTATTGTACTTCAGGTGAAGGCTTACAGAACAAATAGTTTCTCATGAAACAGTAGTACACATATTGTTTTATGACATTGGTTAACAACCCCACAACGTGTCAACCCTCTCCCTTCTCGACTTTTATTTTTGGTGAAAATACACATAGCCAAAGATACACCATTTCAAAAATTTCTACATGCACAGTTCGGTGACATTGATACACTCTTCCAATTGTGCAGCTATTCTCACTTAAGATGAAGGCTTACAGAACAAAATAGTTTCTCATTTAACAGTTACTACACATGTTGCCCTATGACAGTGGTTAACAATCTCACAACACATCAGCAATATCCTTACTCAACCTTGGGTTACCTATCACCAGCTTCCTTGTCCCCTTCTGCCTTATGGCCCTTGTCACTGGACTATTGTACCTCATTAGTCCCATTTGGTTTTATGGGATTGTCCACTCCCAGGCTGAATGGTGAATCTCAGAGATAACTTCACCGATGAGCTAAAAGGGTGTCTGGGGGCCATAATCTCGGGGTTTCTCCAGTCTCCGTTAGGCCAATAAATCTGGTCTTTTTTTGTGAGTTAGAATTATGCTCTACATCCTTCTCCAGCTCTGTCCAGAACCCTCTGTTGTGATCCTGGTCAGAGCAGTCAGTGGTGGTAGTCGGGCACCATCTAGCTGTACTGGACTCAGTCCGGTGGAGGCCTTGGTAGCTGTGGAAAATTAGTCCTTCAGACTAGTCTTTACCTTGTATCCTGTTCTCTTCATTCTCCCTTGCTCCCGAAAGGATGAGACCAGTGGAGTATCTTAGATGGCCGCTCACAGGCTTTTAAGACCCCAGACACTACTCACCAAGGTAGAATGTAGAACATTGTCTTTATAAACTGTGTTATGCCAATTGAGCTAGATGTTCCCCAAGACCATGGTCCCCAAAGCCCTCCGCCCAGCAATTCAGTCCCTCAGGGAGTTTGGATGTGTCTATGGGGTTACCATGACCTTTCCTTGTACAAGTTGTGCTAGTTTCTCATGTATTGTGTACTGTCTCACCCTTCATCCAAGATACCACTTATCTATTGCCTATTTAGTATTTCCCCCCCACCCCTCCCATCCCTGGTAACCAACAAAGATTGTTACATTTTGTGTGTGAACTTTTTCATGGGTTTTTACAATAGAGGTCTCATACAATATTTGTCCTTTTGTGATTGACTTATTTCACTCAGCAAAATGTCCTCCAGTTTCATCCACATTATGAGATGCTTCACAGATTCATTGTTGTTGTTTCTCGTTGCATAGTACTCCATTGTGTGATGTACCATAGTTTGTTTATCCATTCATCTGTTGATGGGCATCTAGGTTGTTTCCATCGTTTTGCTATGGTGAACAATCCTGCAATGAACATAGGGGTGCATATGTCTGTTCGAGTGACAACTCTTATTTCTCTAGGAGGTACTCCTAGGAGTGGAATTGCTGGATTGAATGGTATGTCTATTTCTAGCTTTCTGAGGAAGCGCCATATTTTCCAAAATGGATGTATCATTTTGCATTCCCACCAGCAGCGCATAAGAGTTCCGATCTCCCCACAACCCCTCCAACATTTGTTATTTCCAGTGTTTTTGATTCGTGCCAGAAATGCCGGAGTGAGATGGTATCTCATTGTGGTTTCAATTTGCATTTCTCTAATGGCTAATGATCTCGAGCATTTCCTCATGTGTCTGTTGACCATTTGAATGTCTTCTTTGGTGAAGTGTCTGTTCATTTCCTTTGCCCATTTTTTAATAGGATTATTTGTCTTTTGGTTGTAGAGTTGTTGGATTTTCTTGTAGGTTATGGAGATTAGACCTTTGTCTGACTTGTACTGTCCAAAATTCTATTCCCAATCTGTAGGTTCTCTTTTTACTCTTTTGGTGAAGTCTTTTGAAGAGCATAGGTGTTTGATTTTTAGAAGATCCCAGTTATCTAGCTTATCTATTGGGGTTTGTGCATTGATGGTTATGGTTTGTATCCTGTTAATGCCGTGTATTAAAGCCTGTAGTGTTGGTCATATTTCTTCTTCAATGAACTTTATAGTTTTAGGATTTATATTCAGGTCTTTGATCCACTTTGAAGTAGTTGTTGTATACGGCGTGAGGTATGGGTCCTGTTTCATATTTTTGCAGATGGATATCCAGTCTTCCCAGCACCATATGTTAAAAAGACTGTCTTTTCCCCATTTGATGGACTTTAGGCCATTGTCAAAATCAGGTGACCATAGGCGGATGGATTTACATCTGGGTTGTCAATTCTGTTCCATTGGTCAATGTATCTGTCGTTGTACCAGTACCAGGATGTTTTGACTACTGTAGCTGTACAGTAGGTTCTGAAGTCAGGTAGTGTGAGTCCTCCAACTTTATTCTTCTTCTTCAGTAGTGCTTTACTTATTCGGGGCTTCTTACCTTTCCATAGAATGTTAATGATTAGTTTTTCCATCTCTTTGAAGAATGTTGTTGGTATTTGCATAAAGATTGCATTGTATTTGTAAATTGCTTTGGGTAGAATTGTCATTTTCACAATGTTGAGTCTGCCTATCCATGAACATGGTATGTTTTTCCATTTATGTAGCTCCCTTTGGGTTTCATGCAGTAGTGTTTTGTAGTTTTCTTCGTATAGGTCTTCTACATCCCTAGTCAGATTTATTCCTAAGTATTTTATCTTTTCAGGGGCTATTATAAATGGTATTGTTTTCCTGATTTCCTTTTCATCGTTCTCCTTATTGGTGTATAGGAATCCATCTGATTTTTGTATGTTGGTCTTGTACCCTGCTACTCTGCTGAATCTTTCTATTAGTTCCAGTAGATTTCTTGTGGAGTCTTTAGGGTTTTCTATGTATTGTATCATATCATCTGCAAACAGGGACAGTTTAACTTCTTCATTACCAATTTGGAAGCCCTTTATTTCTTTTTCTTGCCTTATTGCTCTAGCTAGAACTTCCAGCACAATGTTAAATAGGAGTGGTGATAAAGGGCATCCTTGTCTTGTTCCTGTTTTCAAGGGGAATGTTTTCAGCCTCTCTCCATTAAGTACGATGTTGGCCATTGGTTTTGCATAGATGCCCTTTATTATGTTGAGAAATTTCCCTTCTATACCTATTTTACTGAGAGTTTTAATCAGGAATGAGTGTTGGACTTTGTCAAATGCCTTTTCTGCATCAATTGAGATGATCTTATGATTCTTTTCTTTCCTTTTATTTATGTGGTGGATTATGTTGATTGATTTTCTAATGTTGAACCATCCTTGCATACCTGGTATGAATCCTACTTGGTCGTGGTGTATTATTTTTTGATATGATGCTGAATTCTGTTGGCTGGAATTTTATTAAGAATTTTTGCATCTCTGTTCATGAGAGATATTGGTCTGTAATTTTCTTTATTTGTGACGTCTTTGCCTGGTTTTCGTATCAGTGTTATGCTGGCTTCATAGACTGAATTTGGAAGTGTTGCTTCCACTTCTATGCTCTGAAATAGCTTGAGCAGTACTGCTACAATCTCTTATGTAAATGCTTTGTAGAATTCTCCTGTGAAGCCATCTGGGCCAGGGTTTTTTTTTTGGTTGGGATTTTTTTATTACCTTTTCAATCTCTTCTCTTGTTATGGGTCTGTTCAGATTTTCAACATCACTTTGTTTTAGTTTGGGTAGGCCATGTGTTTCTAGAAATTTATCCATTTCCTTTAGGTTTTCAAATTTGTTGGAGTATAGTTTTTCATAATATTCTGTTATAATCCTTTTTATTTCAGTTGGGTCTGTTGTAACGTCCCCCATTTCATTTCTTATTTGGGCTATTTATGTCCTTTTCTGTTTTTCTTTTATCAGTCTGGCCAGTGGTTTGTCAATTTTATTGACTCTTTCAAAGAACCAACTTTTAGTTTTGTTGGTTCTTTCTATTGTTTTTCTGTTCTTTATTTCATTTCTGTTCTGATCTTTACTATTTCTTTTTTTCCAGTGGTTGTGGGCTTTTTTTTTTTTTGCTGTTCTCTTTCTATTTGTTTGAGTTCCTTAGTTAATGTTTTGATTTTGTCCCTTTCTTCTTTTTTGATATGTGCATCTATTTCTATAAATTGTCCTCGGAGGACTGCTTTGCCGTGTCCCAAAGGTTTTGGTATGATGTGTTTTCGTTCTCATTTGATTCTAGGAATTTTTTTTATTCCATCTCTGATTTCTTCTATTACCCACTGATGTGTAAGCAGGGTGTTATTCAGTTTCCATGTACTTGATTTTTTTTCTTTGCTCTTTCTATTGTTATTTTCTACCTTGATGGCATTGTGATCAGAGAAGATACTTTGAATTATCTCAACGTTTTGGATCTTGTTGAGGATTGCTCTGTGGCCTAAGATGTGGTCTATTCTGGAGAAGGTTCCATGTGCATTGGAAAAGAATGTGTACTTTTCAGTGGTGCGATGGAGTGTTCTATATATGTCTATGAGGTCAAGTTGGCTGATTGTGCCCTTTAGGTCTTCTGTATCTTTGCTGAGTTTCTTCTTAGTTGTTCTGTCCTTTACTGAGAGTGGTTTGCTGAGGTGTCCTACTATTACTGTGGAACTGTCAATTTCTCTTTTCAGTGTTGTTAGAGTTTGTTTTATGTATTTTGGAGCCCTGTCATTGGGTGCGTAGATATTTATTATGGTTATGTCTTCATGATGGATCATTCCCTTAATCATTATATAGTGTCATTCTTTGTCTTTTATGGTAGATTTTATTTTAAAGTCTATTTTATCTGAGATTAGAATTGCCACTCCTGCTCTTTTTTGGTAGTTGTTAGCTTGATACATTTTTTTCCAACCTTTGACTTTTAATAAATTCACATCTTTGTTTCTAAGGTGAGTCTCTTGTAGACAGAATATTGATGGATCCTGTTTTCTTATCCATTCTGTCACTCTCCGTCTCTTTATGGGTGCATTGATTCCATTTACATTCAGTGTAATTATTGATAGATGTGAGTTTCTTGCTGTCATTTTGTAGTGCTTTTTTTGTCGTGCTGAAGTTTTCTTTGTTCTTCTTACTCTCTTGTGCTGAGTTACTCTTGTTTGTGGATTTTGTGTTCTTTTCTTTTGTTTTTGTAGGTTTTGTTTTTGCTTAGAAATTATGTTTTTCCTCTTTTTTTTTTAAGAGTTTGTTTGTTAACTTTCTTTGTGGTTACCATGAATTTTACCCTTATCGTACTAAGTTTGAAGCAGTCTACCATTACTTGGTTTCGCCTTGGTTTCCTCTCCATTAGAAGGTTGTATACCTATGCCGTTTAGTCCCTCTTTTATTGTTTTGATGTTGTCGTCATTTAGTGATTAACTGCTCTGATTCCCTGTTATAATTCTTTCGGTTTTAGATAGTCCTCGAGAGTTCATTTCCTAGATTGTTATCTGGCTGGTACAATCCTGCATCCTAGATACTGCCTGTGAGCTGAAGTTGTTTGTCCTCAGATTGAAGAACTCCCTTTAATAATTCTTGTAAGTTTGGTTTGACTTTTACATATTCCCTTAATTTCTGTTTGTCTGGAAATGACTTTATTTCACCATCAAATCTGAATGAGAGTTTTGCAGGATATATTATTCTTGGCTGGCAATATTTTTCCTTCAAGGTTTTATATATGTCATCCCATTGCCTTCTTGCCTGCATGGTTTCTACCAAATAATCTGAGCTTAGTCTTATTGTTTCTCCTCTGTATGTGACTTCTTGTTTTTCATGAGCTGCTCTCAGGATTCTTTGTTGTCCTTGTTTTTGGCAAGTGTGATTATGGTATGCCTTGGTGATTTTCTTTTGGTGTCTTTCCTGTATGGGGTTCGTTGAGCTTCTTGGATGGCCAGCTTTTCATCTTTTATGATATTGGGGAAGTTTTCTGCCAGCAGTTCTTCAATGATCCTCTGTGTTTTCTCTTTTCTCCCCCTGTTCTGAATTCCAATCACTTGAAAATTTTTGCTTTTGATTATGTCCCACATAACTCTCAGGGTCTCTTCATTTTTCTTTGTTCTTTTTTCTGAGCTTTCCTGAAACTGAGTTGTATCCAAGTGTTTGTCTTCAATTCTATTGATCCTGTCTTCCACCATTTCAAATCTGCTTCTCAGCCCTTCTTTGACACCATCCATTTCTGCAATCTTGTTGGTTATCTTTTGGATTTCTAATTGTTGGGTTTGTATAATTTTAGTTGTGAATTTATTTTGGCATTTTGTTTCTGCATTGTTTTCCTGAATTCTTGCAATTTTTTGTCTGTATTTTCCATGAATTTTTCTATTTTTTCCTCATGTTTGTCAGCTTTTTGCCTCATCAATTGGAGAATTCTGAGTATTAGTGATTTGAATTCCCTATCAGGTAGTTCTAGTGCATTTTCTTCCACTAGAAGGTCATCTGGTGTTTTATTTTGGATGCCTACTGGAACCCTCCTGTCTTGTTTTTGTAAATGTTCTGATATTGTCTTATGTCTTTGGGGCATTCAGCAGTTATTTCTCTCGTTTATTGATTGTAGATTTGTTTGTTTCGTCCATTTTTTTTTTTTAAATTTGACTATGTCTGAGCAGGCGGACTGTGTGTTCTTTGTTGTTTGCTCTTACGTGAGCTGAATACTTTTTGCCTCCTTCTCTACTTGGCAGGTTCAGTCACTCAGATATGGTACGGCAGGGCAGGTCTAGCTGAAGAGGAGTTACTGGGGCGTGTTGTTTTTGCCACTTACTATAGCCACCAGAGCAGGTCAGTAATCAGTGCAGGTCAGGTTCCAGTAGGCCATGTCTGTGCTGCTTGTTGTTGTGATGTTAAGCACACGGTGCAGGTAGGTAGGATATAGTGGGGATATTGTTATGTGTGGAGCTATGATGGATATGGGAGACTGGAGAGAGGAACAGGAGCCAAAAACATACAAACAAACAAAAAAGAATGCTAGAGGAGCTTGGAGTGGAGAGATGGGAGACTATGAAATGGAGAAAAACAGAAAGGGGCAGAGGAAGAATAGAAAAGAAAAGAATGAATAAATAAAAATCAGAAAGGTTAAAGAACCACAAATATCCCAGGGATCCCACTGGTGCAGCTATGAGGTCTGGGGAAGTTGCTCTCAGGTGTTGCAGTACAGCCTGGCTAGAAGGTGTAGAGGTATACAATGCCAGGTATTCAGAGAACAGTAAGAGAAGGAAGATATAAAGAGACGAGGAACTGAGTAATGAAGAAAGACAAAAAGGGAAAAAGAGGGAAAAGAAAATGAAACAAATTTAAAAAAAGAACAAGGAAAGCCCCCCCAAAAAACAGTAAAAAAAAACCCAACAAAAAAAGAAATGCCCTCAGGGATCTCTCTGCACTTCTGTCCGAGCTGAGGGGGTTGTCTCCTTGCCACGCATCACCGCCTGGCCATAAAGAGCTCCCAACTCAAGAAAAGGAAAAGAAAACAAACTAAAAAATGAACAAAAGTCCCGGGATCCCACCAGCGCAGCAGCCCAGCCCGGTAAGCAGCTCCACACTCAAACGGAGCTCCACAGCCCCTCAGGAAGAAGCAAAGATGGCGCATGGAGCCAGGTATTTGATCAAAAGCAGGGGGAGGTGGTGAGAGGTAAGGAAGAAATCAAAAGAAGCAGGGAAAAAAAGCAACACCAGCAGCCAACAAATGGCACTCAGAGAGCCAGCTAGTGCAGGCTGGTGGAATCCAAGCAGCTGATGTTTCTCGCACAAGAGACTGTGTCCGTGGGAAGCAGAGGGGGCTGAGTGTGGGTGAAGAAGGGTAGGGAGTGGGAAAGCATAGATCACAAATTACCAGAGCTTTGCAGCCACTCAGGAAGAAGGAAAGATGGCACACAGAGCCAGGTATTTGAGCGAAAGGAGGGGGAGGTGGTGAGAGGTAAGGAAGAAGGCAAAAGAAGCAGAAGAAAAAGCAACACCAGCAGCCACCAAATGGCACTCAGAGAGCCAGCCCATTCGGGTGTGTGGAATCCAAGCAGCTGGTGTTTCCCAGACAAGAGATTGTGGCTGCAGGATGCAAAGGAGGCCGAGTTGGGGTGAAGAAGGGTGGGGAGTGGGAAAGCATATATCGCAAATTACCAGTTATTTTGTCTCCCGCTGGAAGCTCCGTGAAGCTGCTTTCTCGTACCCCCTGTTTGCTGGTCTCCGATAGGAATCCAAGATGGTGGATCCACACTGCATTAGCTGTTAGGGGACCACTGCATGAATCTCTCCTTGCTCTCCGTTCTCTGTCAGTTTTCTCACTCCATTTGGTGCTTGGCTGAGTTCTTTATCTCTTCATTTGATGTTTTAGGGTTTCAGGATTGTTGTTTTCTCTGTTTGGCTTAGTTTTTCAGATCTTTGCTGTGGAGGGACGGCATGTTGCTTCTGCCTAGAGCGCCATTTTTCCAGAAGTCCTCCTAAATGTCTTTTATTACACATAAACAGAACACTAGAACATTGACTGGCACAATATCTGATGCAAAGTGCCCATGCAATAAAGGTTCAATGGAATGAACATGTAAGGCCACTCTTTATTCCATCTTTTTGAGTGATTACAGAATACTTGTGCTGTAATCATTGTTTATGATTCAGCCATATGACATTAAGAAGTGGGAAATAATATTTATTGACTGCCTAGCTACCAAACCATACTTATTCTCAATACAGTAAGATTTATTACATTAAAAAATTAACATTTATAAATACATGTAAAAGACTCATTAAGACTCATTTATTTACTCATTTTTCTCTGAGAATATGGATTAAGTACCGTAGCAGACATTATTCTAAAATGAATAATAATGAAATTATGTCATAATCTCTCCCTTCCAATGCCTCATGTTATGTTGTTTAGCACCAAACAAATAAATGCGTACCACTTTTATTTTACTTTTACAGAACAGTTCATCATCTTCATTTCACATGTGACAGGATGCTCAGAGATCTAATAACTTGTCAAAAGTCAAATAATTTCATTTAGTGACAACACTGGGATTTGAACTTAAATTTACCTTACTCCAAAACGTGCTTTCAGCTACAACAGATTACCTCAAATTCTTCTCAGAAATAATTGTTTCCAAGAATTGTCAGTTGTTAGCCAATATTGTTCTTCTAAAATTGACCCTATTTGTTACCACTTAACATTTTCAAGGAGATTGATACAATTAAGTGCGTAGATACTGATTTGAGTATCCCTGAAATCCAAGAGAACTGTGTTTTGCATATTTCTATGAAGAAGAATGTCATTAATGCCAACGCTTGGAGCACTATGCAAGTCTTGTGTCCTGCATTTTTAAAACATCATTAGACAAATTTGCCATTTTCTGTTTTGAACAATTTAATTTAGGACTTTAGAACCTGAAATACCTTTGATAATCTATAAAAACTGAAACCAAACTTGTTGCTGTTGAGTTGATTCCGACTCATGGTGTCCCCGTGTTACAGAGGAGAATTGCTCCATAGGGTTTTCTTGGCTGCAATCTTTACAGAAGCAGATCGCCAGGCCTTTCTTCTGTGATACCCCTGGGTGGATTCAAACCACCAAACTTAAGTTAGTAGTCAAAAGCAAATAATTTGCGGCACCCAAGGACTTTTGATATTATATAATCCAACTAAAAATTATATTAGTGAAAAAAAACAAACGCTGGAGACATTAAGTATCTACTCCATGAAGACTTCTTAAGTAGTGGTGGTTTGAAATCAAATCCAAGATTTCTAAAACCCAGTCCTATGCTCATTGGACTAGATAGGCTAAAAAGTAACACTAAAGAATCACCACCCAGCCTCTATTTTCAATATATTAATATCAATATATTACTTGGTTGGCTTTTCTTTCCTAACGATTGTCTTATAAAAGCTTTTTATAAAAATGACAGGTAAATGCCAAAGTAGTATATCAGAAAATATGTATATTTCAAACGGTGAGAAAATAGTAGACATCCTAGAAAAGAATTGAATAAAAACATAAAATAATATAAAAATGTAATGAAACAAGAATGAGGCCTTGCACAGTTTGATAATCTAATAAATAGAATTAATTGAGCTTTGTGCACTTGAGGTCCAAAACGAAAATAAAACACAACAAATTCTTGTTGCTATTCCTTAATATAATGAAGTTTTTTTTTAATTTCTTAAACTAAAACCAAACCAAACCAAACCCTTTACTGTCAAGTCGATTCTGACTCATAGTTACTCTTTAGGACAGTGTAGAACTGCCCCATAGGGTTTCCAAGGAGCAGCTGGTGGATTCAAACTGCCAGTCTTTTTGGTTAGCGGTCGAACTCTTAACCACTTACAAATATGAGTAATAAATACAATCCTTCACAACTTATAAATAGAATAAAACTTTAATCATTGGAATGTTGCTGCATTAAGAAAATTTTATAAGAAACTTTTAAGAAGTCTATAAAACCCACCTAATTCAATAGTCTGAAAATTTAGACCATTTGCAAATATCTTTCAGTTAGAATATCTGGTTTATTTTTAAGTTTTAATTAACTGCCAAATTAATGATATTTTATTATGAAATTCTTTCAAAATGCTCATTTTATGTAATATATTCATTGATTTCAATCATTGATTGATGGATCTGCTTGGAATTTTTAATAAATTTACATCTACCAAATTGGAAAAAAAAATATACCACAGTTTTATAGCTTGACAGTTATGAAGAGTGAAGGTAAGTAAAATTATAAATATAAACATATTTCATAAAGTTTCTTATTGTTCTTGATAAAGATGCACGTTAATTTAATCTGATCTTTCAGTCCTAATATCAAATATTCCTTTTTTCAAAGCAAGAGAATTGTGATTAATCTCAATAATACTGTTTACAGGATGGAAGCTAGAAAATACTTGAAAATTACTGTTTTTAACAAACGAAATACACTTTAGATTCTGAGGGAGCACATAGTTATACACCCATGTTATGTTACTTGAGTAGGTTAAATTCCTAGGTCCTGAACCACATGCTGTGATGATGGATTTAACAGTTCATAATGAGTGCTAAGTAATATTTACCCTGTATCCTCATTTGCATTAAGTTACTTTATGTTAGAGAAATAGAAACCTTATGTTGAGTTTATTAGAGTAGCTTTAGGTTTAAGACCTCCAGACTTTTCCCCATCTGTTAACTGAAATAACTTCTACTTCTTAGTTATCTAGAGCTGCTATAACAAAAACACCACAAGTGGATGGCTTTAACAAACAAAAATTTATTTTCTTACAGTTTAGTAGGCTTGTTTTTGTTGTTAGGTGCCTTCGAGTCAGTTCCGACTCATAGCAGCCCTATGTACAACAGAACGAAACACTGCCTGGTCTGCACCATCCTCACAATCATGGCTATGTTTGAGCCCATTGTTGCAACCACTGTGTCAATCCATCTCATTGAGGGTCTTCCTCTTTTTCGCTGACCCTCTACTTTACCAGGCATGATGTTCTTCACCAGGGACAGGTCCCTCCTGACAACATGTCCAAAGTGAGTGAGACAAAGTCTCACTATCCTCGCTTCTAAGGAGCATTCTGGCTGTACTTCTTCTTCGACAAATTTGTTGGTTCTTCTGGCTGTCTGTGGTGTATTGAGTATTATTCCTCCAATCTTGATGCCACATTTTTCTTCATATAGTTCATTTCTTGGATTATTTTGTGCAGCATACAGACTGAATAATTAAGGTGAAAAGACATATCCCTGACACACAAACCTTTCCTGATTTTAAACCATGCAGTATCCCCTTCTGTTTGAACGACTGCCTCTTGGTCTATGTACAGGTTCCTCATGAGCACAATTAAGTGTTTAAAATTTCCATTCTTCAGCAATGTTATCCATAATTTGCTATGATCCACACAGTTGAATGGGATTGCATAGTCAATAAAATACAGATAAACATCTTTCTGGTATTCTCTGATTTCAGCTAAGATCCATCTGACATCAGCAATGATATCCCTCATTCCATGTCCTCTTCTGAATCCAGCTTGAATTTCTAGCAGTTCCCTGTCGATGTACTGCTGCAACCATTTTTGAATTATCTTCAGCAAAATTTTACTTGAGTGTGATGTTAATGATATTGTTCAATAATGCCTGCATTTTGTTGGATCATCTTTTTTTTGAAATGGGCATAAGTATGGCTCTCTTCCATTCAATTGACCAGGTAGCCGTCTTCCAAATTTCTTGGCATAGATGAGTGAGCATCTCCAATGCTGCATCCGGTTGAAACTTCTTAATTGATAGTCGGTCAATTCCTGGGGCCTTGTTTTCCACCAGTGACTTCAGTACAGCTTGAACTTCTTCCTTCAGTATCATCAGTTCTTGATCATATGCTACCTCCTGCAATGGTTGAATGTCAACCAGTTCTTTTCGATACAGTGACTCTGTATTCCTTCCATCTTCTGTTGATGCTTCCTGTGTCATTCAATATTTTGCCCACAGAGTCCTTCAAAACTGCAACTCAAGGCTTGAGCTTTTTCTTTGTTTTTTTCGGCTTGAGACGTACTAACATGTTCCTCCCTTTTGGTTTTCTAACTCCAGGTCTTTGCACATTTCATCATAATACTTTACTTTGTCTTCTCAAGTTGCCCTTTGAAACCTTCTGTTCAGCTCTTCACTTCAACATTTCTTCTGTTCACTTTAGCAACTCTACGTTCAAAAGCAAGCTTCACTGATGATAAGGAACATAAGTTGAGTAAGGATACTGTTGATGTGTTGTGAGATTGTTAACCATTGTTATAGGGCAACATTTGTAGTAACTGTTAAATGGGAGGCTATTTTGTCCTGTAAGCCTTCATCTTGGGTGAGAATGGCAGCACAATTGGAAGAGCATAGTCAATGTCACTTAAATGTGTACGTAAAAAGTTTTGAAATGGTGTATCTTTGACTATGTGTATTTTCACCAAAAAAAAAAAAAAAGCTGAGAATTCAGAGGGTTAAAATGTTGTGGGGTTGTTAACCAAAGTCATAAAACAGCATGTGTACTACTGTTACATGAGAAACTGTTTGTTCTGTAAGCCTTCACCTGAAGTACAATAAAATATTTAAAAAAAAAAAAAGCAAGCTTCAGAGCCTCTTCTGACATCCATTTTGGTCTTTTCTTTCTTTCCTGTCTTTTAAATGACTTTTTGCTTTCTTCACGTATGATGTCCTTGTTATCATCCCACAGCTCATCTGGCCTTTGGCCATTAATGTTCAATGTGTCGTATCTATTCTTGAGATGGTCTTTACATTCAGGTGGGATATATCAAGGTCATATTTTGGGTCTCGTAGACTTGTTTTATTTTTCTTCGTCTTCAACTTGAACTTTCATATGAGCAATTGAAGGTCTGTTCCACAATCAACCACTGGCCTTGTTCTGACTGATAATATCGAGTTTTCTCCTTTGTCTCTTTCTACAGATGTATTTGATTTGATTCTTGTGTATTCATTCCGGTGAGGACCACATGTATAGTCACCGTTCATGTTGTTGAAAAAAGGCTTTTGCAATAAATAAGTCACTGATCTTGAAAAATTGTATCATGAGATCTCTGGCATCGTTTCTATCACTAAGGCCATATTTTCCAGCTACTGATCCTTCTTTGTTTCCAACTTTTGCATTCGAATCACCAGTAATTGTCAATGCATCCTGATTGCATGTTTGATCACTTTCAGACTGCAGATGTTGGTAAATGTATTCAATATTCTCATTTTTGGCATTAGTGGTTGGTGGGTAAATCTGAATAATAATTGTATTAATTTGTCTTCCTTGTAGGCCTATGGATATTGTCTTATTGCTGACAGTATTGTTCTTCAGGATAGACCTTGAAATACTCTTTTTTAAGGTGAATATGATGACTTTCCTCTTCAACTTGTCATTCCTGTCATAGTAGACTATATGATTGCTCGATTCAAAATGACCAGTACTAGTCTGTTTCAGCTTACTAATGCCTGGGATATTGGTCTTTATGCCTTCCATTACATTTTTGACAACTTCCAATTTTCCTAGATTCATACTTTGTATATTCTACATTCTGATTATTAATGGATGTTTGCAGTTGTTTCTTCTCATTTTGAGTCATGCCACATCAGCCGATGAAGGTCCTGAAAACTTGACTCCACCCATATCATTAAGGTCTACTCTACTTTGAGGAAGCAGCTCTTCCACACTCGTATTTTGAGTGCCTTCCAACCTGAGGCGTTCATCTTCTGGCACTATATCAGAAAATGTTCCACTGTTATTAACAAGGTTTTCACTGGCCAATTTTTTCAAAAGTAGACAGCCAGGTCCTTCTTCCTATTCTGTCTTAGTCTGGAAGCTCTGCTGAAACCTGTCCACCATGGGTAACCCTGCTGGTATTTGAAATATCAGTGGCATAACTTCCAGCATCACAGCAACAGGCAAGCTACTACAGTACTGTGCGTTGTCGTACTATGGTTGCTTGTCGTGTTGTTGTTGTTGTTAGGTGGCTAGAAGTCTGAATTCAGGGTGCTGGCTCTAGGGGAAGGCTTTCTCTCTCTGTCAGCTTTGGAGGAAATTCCTTGTCTGTTTTAGCTTCTGCTTTTGGGTGATCTTCATGTGGCCTGGCATCTCTCTTCCCCCATCCCTGGTTACTAGCTTGCTTTTAATGTCTTTTATATCTCAAAAGAGATTCACTCAAGATACACCCTACACTAATCCTGTTTCATTAACATAACAGACAATCCATTCCCCAATGTGATTATAACCACAGGCATAGAGGTTAGGATTTACAATACGAATTTTGGGGGCACACAATTTAATCCATAACATTCCACCCTTTGTCCCCCAAAACTTCATGTCCTTGCCACATGCAAAACACATTCACCCATCACATTCATCATCCCAAAGTATTAAATCAACTCCAAGCCCAAAGTCTCATCTTATGAGTCATCTAAATCAAACATGGGTGAGACTTTAGGTGTATTCCATCCTGGGGCAAAATTCATCTTCTTTTGTGAACCTATGAAATTAAGAATACAAGTTATCTGTTTCCAAAGTACAATGGTGGAACAGGCACAAGGTAGATATTTCCATTAGAAATGGAAGAAATAGGAGGGAAAGAAGGGATAGCAGTCACCAAGCAAGTCCAAAAACCAGCAGAACAAATTACATTAGCTCTCAAGACTTGAAAATAATCCTCTCTGGAGACCATCTGGGCAATGGTCCTGCCCTCCAGACTCTGGGTGTTGGCCACACCCTCTAGATTCTGGGTGGAGGCCTCTAGGCCCTGGGCTTCAGCTCTACCTTCCAGACCCTCTGGGATGGCAACTCTGCCCCCTCGGCACTAGGGGCCCCCGTTCTCCTTGTCCATCTGAGTGGCAACCCACCCCTCGGCTGCATCAGGCTCCATTCTTCTGCCCCTTTGTTACTGCAGCCCTGCTCCCTCAGCTTTGGGCACTGGCCCTATACCCCTGGCACACCTTAATGGCAGCCCCACATTCTGGAACCAAGTTGGCTAAGTTCCCACACTTTGAAATCTACGTGGCTTTGGCCCCACCTTTTGAGATACATGAGAGACAGTGGCCCCACCATTTGAAACCTAGAGGGCCCTGTTTCCCATGCTCCTTTCAACAGTTCTGCTGATCTCTGAGCTGCTCCAGGGATAGTCTTTTTTTTCTTTCTTGGAGGACAATAGAGGTAGCTCCTTTAGCCTGTTTTCTGCCTGTAGAATTCAAGAAGCGGACAGTGGTCTTTCCTTTAGTTCTTTGTCCCCTTCACTCCAAGATGATGAGTTTTCTGCTGTGGTAGTTGGTGAGAGCCATCAGTCACAGACTTAATTTCTTTAACAAAAAATTGTATAGTCATGTCCCTGGTGAACATTCTAGGACATGTGTCCTTAGTTTGTGCAACAGAATTTTCCAAATCTTTAAGTTCTGTTTTCATTTTGTCAGTTCATTTTTAAGTCCATCTCTTTCCTCTTGCATTTTACTATAATCAGCAAGGAGAAACCAGGTGGCCCTTTTAGGATCTTACTTAGAAATCTCCTCAGCCAGATATCCAAGTTCATCATTTACAAGTTCTACCTTCCACCAAACATTTGAACATAATTCAGACAAATTTTTGCCATTGCATAAAAAGCATCACCCTTTCTTCATTGTCCAAACACATGTTCATCATTTTCTTTTAAAGCCTCACCAGAAGCACGTTTAATGTGCACACTTCTAGCAACATTTTATTGTTGGTGCCATATGTATTCTCTAAGATGATAGAGACTTTCTCTATAGCTGTCCTCACTTCCTTCTGAGCCCTCACCGGAATTACCTTTGACATTTATAATTCTACCAAAAGTCTCTTCAAGGAAATCTAGGCTTTTTACTATCAACTACCTTGAAATCTTCCAGATTCTATCCATTACCCAATTCCAAAACTGCTTCCACGTTTTAGATATCTGTTAGAGCAGCATCCCACAGTATCAAATTCTGTCTTAGTTATCTAGTGTCACTATAGCAGAAATACCACAAGTAGATGGCTTTAACAAACAAAAATGTATTTCTTACCGTTTCAGAGACTAGAAGTCTGAATTCAGAGTGCTGGCTCTATGAGAAGGTTTTCTCTGTCTGCTGGCTCTGGAGGAAAGTCCTTGTCTCTTCAGTTTCTGTTTCCCAGTTCCTTGGAGATCTCTATGTGTCAAGGCATCTATCTTACCCCATTTCTGCTCTGCTGGCTTGTTAAATCTCTTTTATATCTCAAAAGAGATTAACTCAAGATATACCCTACACTTATCCTGTCTCGTTAATGTAACAAAGACAACCGATTCCCAAATGGGATAATAATCACAGACATAGAGGTTAGGATTTACAACACATATTTCTGGGGGACACAGTTCAATCCATAACACAGATAAAAATAGATATACTTCAATTAACCTACTTGTTTCACAGCCATAGAATTTATTTTACATTTACATTTTCAGTCTCTGTGAGAGTTGGAGAGTATGCTGAGTTAATGATGCCTTGATTAAAATTCTTGACTCCATTCAAGAAAAAAAAAATATACTTAATGAAAAGTATTTTGTAAATTATAGATAAATAATGCAAGAAAACTGGAAAAAAGGTTGCTTTAGTATATAACTAATAAATTTTACATTTCATCTACCTTTACTTTTATATAAATAAACTTATTTTAATGAAAATAAAGGTCAAGGTCAGTATTTCTGCTCTGAACTCATTTTAGCATTTTTAAACTCATTTATTCAATTGTAGCTATGGAAAATTGCATACTCTATTTATGGATAGTGCTGACAAGCAGCTAAATAGAGGGAAACCTTCATTTTTAAGATGTGTGTCCAATTGAATTAGCAAATTAACTACATTTTGTCAAAATTCAATATCTATGAATCCTTAACTCCTGCAATTAATTCCTACAAAAAGGTCATGTGTGGCCAAATATGGGTCACAAAAACATTGCTTTTCTATCAATGCCCTAACTCTTTCTCTTCATCATTTATATTTCCTTACCATTCTGTGGAAGAAATATGCTTTAAATGAAAAAAGAGAAAAAAAACAAAAACATATTCTAGAGTGTGAAAAATGAAGCCTGGTAGTGCACACTGTTAAGTGCTCGGTTGCTAACCAGAAGGTTTGTGGTTCAAACACACCTAGTGGCTCTGAAAGAGAAAGACCTGGTTATCTGCTCCTTGTAAAGATTGTTGTTGTTGTTAGGTGCTGTTGAGTTCGTTCCAAGTCACGGAGACCCTATGTACAACAGAACGAAACACTGCCCAGTCCTGCACCATTATCACAATTCTTATTATGCTTGAGACCATTGTTTCAGTCACTGTGTCAACCCGTCTTATTGAGGGTCTTCCTCTTTTTCGCTGACCTTGTACTTTACCAAGCATGATGTCCTTCTCCAGGGACTGATCCCTCCTGGTAACATGTCGAAAGTATGTGAGACATAGTCTCGTCATCCTTGCTTCTAAGGAGCATTCTGGTTGCACTTCTTCCAAGACAAATTTGTTCGTTCTTTTGGCCATCCGTGGTATATTCAACATTCTTCGCCAACACCACAATTCAAAGGTTTCAGTTCTTCTTCAGTCTTCCTTAGTCATCGTTCAGCTTTCGCATGAGTATGAGATGAATGAAAACACCATGGCTTGAATCAGGTGCACCTTAGTCTTCAAGGTGGCATCTTTGGTTTTTAACACTTTAAAGAGGTCTTTTGCAGCAGATTTGCCCAATGCAATGTGTCTTTTGACTTCTTGACTGCTGCTTCCATGGGTGTTGACTATGGATCCAAGTGAAATGAAATCCTTGACCACTTCAATCTTTTCTCCGTTTATCATGATGTTGCTTATTGGTCCAGTTGTGAGGATTTTTGTTTTCTTTATGTTGAGGTGTAATCCATACTGAAGGCTGTGGTCTTTGATCTTCATCAGTAAGTGCTTAAAGTCCCCTTCATTTTCAGCAAGCAAGGCTGTGTCATCTGCACATCACAGGTTGTTAATGAGTCTTCCTCCAACCCTGATGCCGCTTTGTTCTTCATATAGCTCAGCATCTCAGATTATTTGCTCAGCATACAGATTGAATAAGTATGGTGAAAGGATACAACCCTGATGCACACCCTTCCTGATTTTAAACCACACAGAATACCCTTGTTCTGTTCGAATGACTACTTCTTGGTCTATGTACAGGTTCCTCATGAGCACAGTTAAGTGTTCTGGAATTCTCATTCTTTGCAGTGTTATCCATAATTTGTTATGATCCACACAATTGAATGCCTTTGCATAGTCAATAAAACACAGGTAAACATCTCTCTGGTATTCTCTGCTTTCAGTCAGTATCCATCTGACATCACCAATGATATCCCTCATTCTACATCCTCTTCTCAAGCCTACTTGAATTTCTGGCAGTTCCCTGTTGATATACCGCTGTAGCCACTTTTGAATGATCTTCAGCAAAATTTTACTTGCGTATGATATTAATGGGACTGTTTGATAATTTACGCATTCTGTTGGATCACTTTTCTTGGGAATAGGCATAAATATGGATCTCTTCCAGTCAGTTGGCCAGGTAGCCATCTTCCAAATTTCTTGGCATAAAAGAGTGAGCACTTCCAGCGCTGCATCCGCCTATTGAAACATCTCAATTGATATTTTGTTAGTTCCTGGAGCCTGTAAAGATTACATCCTAGAAAACTCTACTGGCAGTTCTACTGTGTCACATGGGGTGGCTATGAGTGAAAATTGACTTGACTGCTCCTAACAACAACTAAAACAAAGTATGAAATCATTATGCTATGTCTTTGCATTATTTGCAAACTATTTAAAGTAAATTTTGATCTCATCTATAAAGGCAATATCTACAGAGCCATAAAGGAGAATTACTTAATATTAGATCATTTGGGCAGTCAAGTAAAAACAATTCAGCTATTTTGCCTAAATTACATGAAACTGTGTCGGTCAACTCTCTGTTACATATGGCCTTTATATTTCTATATGTACTAATAATCATATGATTGTTAAATTGTTTTAGAAGCATGGGAGCTTAGAAAAAGTTACCCTTTTTGAAGTGAAGGTTACAGGAAAAAAATCAATCAGTTAAGGAAGACATGATCTACAGGAAATAACTGTGAAAATTTTAACTATGAGTTGGGGAAATTGTGGGCACATGATAAGTAAATGTGTTATTTTAAGAAACAAAATTAAGGTAATTTACATCATAATAAGTCTTTTATAAAGCTTAACTCTGGGAAAGTTTTCTTTATTAATACTTCTAATAATCAGGTTATATTCCTAAAGAAATTTTAAAATGACTTCAACTTTGATGTTCTATGAAATGCATTCTTCTCTTCTAAGCCTGTTTAGTACTCACTGAAATTGTGTAATGTCTACTTCATGTTGGAATCTGGAAATATCATTACTTCCATCCTTGGTAATACAACATCACAGTTTAAATATTATCCCTATTCATTTCATGTGGAACTTCAACTAGCTCTGTTGGAAATGTGAACTGTGCCTGCTGCTGTATACTACACTATCTGAAATATCCCCAAGCACCTTTCAGGAGTCATTAGAAAGTCATGTTTCTTATCACCCGCATAATTAGCAGGCGCTAAGATCTGAGGAAGGAGCCCTGGTGGCGCAGTGGTTAAGCACCGCGCTGCTAACCAGAAGGTCAGCGGATAGAATCCACCAGTGGCTCCACAGGAGAAGAGACCTGGTGATCGGCTCTTATAAAGGTTCCCATTGCCTTATAGTCGATTCCAAGTGATAGCGACCCTATATGACAGAGTAGAACTGCCCCATAGGATTTCCAAGGCTGTAATCTTTACGGAGGCAGTGTCACATCTTTCTCCTGGGGAGCGACTAGTGCGATCTGAACTACCGACCTTTCTGTTAGCAGCCAAGTGCTTAATCATTGCGCAACCAGGACTCCTTCCTGTAAAGATTACAGCCTAGAAAACCCTATGGGGCCTTTCTACTCTGCCCTACAGGGTTTTTATGAATCAGAATCGTTTCGAAGTCACGCAACAACAACAAGGTCTGAGGAGTTTAAGAAAAAAAACTGCATAATCAGACAAAAACAAATTCCATTTCCCAACATTTTACCTTGCACTTTTGTCTCCTGTAGACATAGAAAGGAAGAATCGGCAATTATGTTCCAATGCATGACACTTTGCAAATACTTAGGAATTTCATTGCTTTAAGAAAATATCTGTACCCTGCTCTAAAGTGTCCAAAATGCAAGGGAAAATAAGTGGATTCTGTTAGTAATATTATCAAAGATTTTGCCTTAGAATTTCAATATCATAATCTAAATTGCACTTCCCTCAGCTTTATCAGCGTCTGTTAGAGTGAGTGCCAGATCTGTTTCTTGGTAACGTAAACCTATCACCATATCAAAATACTCAGATTTTATTCTAGAATAATAGAATGTAGGCTGCTTCCAAGGTTAGTTGTAAGGAAATAATAAAACAAAACAATCATTCTGTCTTTTCTAAACCACAATTTCTGATTTTACAAAAATGAATAATTGTTTTCCCTAACACTCTTTTCTTCCTATTTTCTGTTTCTAGTCTATGTAATAAAAATGAGGAAAAAAATCAGAGGAAAATAAGAAAGTCGAGCTATGGTCAGAATTTTAAAGTTTTAGAGAATTGATGACTCTTCTATTTTAGGTAATTGGAGATTTTTTCAAATATATTTGGGAGGAGCAATAAGAGCGATTTACTACTCATGGTAAGAACAAGTGATCTTGAAAAGACCATCCCTGTTATTAAAAGTATAACATTTAGCCAGTGCACAGCATAACAGTCATCAAAACAAAGTCCTAAAAGTGATTGGATATCTTTGATCACATTTATTTCCTTTTCAACGCCCTTTCATTAAATATTTTAGGGATGTGCTGTGTGTGTGTGTGTGTGTGTGTGTGTGTGTGTGTGTCTTCATTGTGAGATTGTGAGTCTAAAAGGAAACTCACTCAGTTTCAGTTCTGCAAGGCATAAATATACAAGCCGAATGTCACGAAGGAGGATATTTTGCTCATATTAGGTTCTATTAAAAAAAAGAAATATACAGACAATACGTCTAGTAGAGAAAGTATTGTGTTTCATTATTATTATTTTTTATATGAGTTATTTAATCTACCTTGGCTACATTTTGAAAGATTTCCTAATTAACTCTCAATAAAAGCTGGAAATAGCCAAGGTAGTTTGAGTTTCATGTGTGCTAGGCTTAATGGTATATATTCCAACTAAACGATGATCTTGGCTTGAAACGACTAAAGGTAGGTTGGCTACTTCCAAATGAGAATGGTTTTTGCCCCAAAGCAAAAACCTGTTAAAATCTGTGCATCTATGTCTCATGTGATATCTGTTCCTTCTCTTCCTCTTTAAGTCTCTAAAATTAATAGGAGAGATTCCTTGTGGCACATTTGTCTTGGAATAGTCATTTACTCTATAATTCCCTATTACACTGCAGAGGGCAGTACACTTAATGTCCTACCCAGAAGCTAAAATGATGGGGAAAAAATTGATGATTAGCAATAGAATGATATGTTAAGTACCTTCATCACAAATATGATTTAAAATAATGGGGAAAACCATAAACGTGCAGCATTTGTTTCAATTATTTTCAATAGTTTTAAAATTATACTTCTGTATAAAATATTCTTATATTACATTAACATAGTACTTTAAAGAAGGAGTTGTACATGTAAGTTCTATGAACCAGCCCAAAGATAAGTTTCGGTGGCCTGTGAGCCAACTATGCTCATGTGCAAAATTTCTTGTATATTGCAATATGTGAGTTTATCTAAGGAAAATACTGATAGTTTTTTTTAATCATATTCTCAAAAAGTTCTGTACACTGCCCTTCAAAATAGTATGCCCTTTGACATTAAAGTTGACAGAGCAACTTTACCATTATTATCTCCTTTGATTCTGAAAATAACACTGTGGAGAAAAACAAAAAAAAATTATCATCTTTCTTATTTATACATGGGAAGACTGAGACTTAGGGATATTCAGTAATTGGCCCAATCACCCAGATAATAATTTTAGAAACCAAACTGAGATCTCAGGAAATCTGACATCTATTTCAGTGATCTTTCATATGGGATTAAAATTTGTGCAACTAGTTTTAAATACAGTTAGGTATATTTCTTTTAAAAGATAACTATAGAATCCAACTTTTTCCCCGTTAAAAACAAATATGAATTTTTTTTCACTTTTGGATCTCAGTCACTTCACTTGTCAAATAGATCTTTGGTCTAATGTCATAACCCAATATCTCTGCAATGTTATATTTTGCATCCTGGTATAAAGGCTGTAATATTGAATTCTGTGGAGGGTCAGAGGATGAGGGGAACTTATTTGCAAAGCAGAGGTCCTGAAAGAACAATATTTCGGGTCTTTGACTGCAATGATAGAGGAAGATTATCTGATAAACTAAGTCAAAGGAACACTCTTTTCTTTTCACATAAAAGGAAATACAGCACTGATGTATCTAGACAAAAGATTACACAGACAAAAATGAGTTTTTGGGTTTTTTTTCTTTTCTTTTCTCCTCTTTTCATTTGGATTGACATTTTTCCCCTAACTGGACATTGCGACAGTACTAATAAATTAGGAAGTAACCTTTGCCACTGAGGGAAGAGAGTGTATCTTTTGAATGTCACAGAGTTAGGGGGAATATACGGAATTTTAAGAATTAAAGACTTTTTGGTTAATAATAAGTTAACTTTGACAATATTCAAATAAAATAAATGAGAATTGTATAATGGATTGAAATAGGTGACCAAACAAAAAAATTTCTACATGCATTTCTACTTCCATCAGGTCAAGGCAAAATTAGGATAATAATACTATTTCTCAAGGCTCTTATAAAAAAGTTTCAATACATTTGAATATATCCTTCCCATGATGAAAAATGAACTCCTTTACTGGAGTGCACTTGAACTCCTTCAGGTCACAAAGATATGTGTATCAGTCAGAGATCAGCCAGAGAAACAAAACCAGTAGGAGGTAGAGATTAAGGGATTTATTGCAAGGAATCAGCTGACTGTGTCTGAACTGGCTGAATATGGGGTCTGGCTAAGCAAGTCTGAAATCTGTAGGGGTGGCCATCAGGAAAGGTAGGTTGGAACTCTTGGGCACTAGCTGAAGCTGCAGTCTGCAGGCGGGATCTCTTCTCCTTGGAAACCTCAGTTCTCATCTTAATCTTTCAACTGATTGAATCTTGATAATCCAGATCTTCTAAGATAATTTCTTTTATTTAAGATCAAGTGATTATACCCTACTCGCAGATAACACGAGCCTATACATAGAAAATCTCAAAGAATCCATGAGAAAACTACTAGAATTAATGAACGAATTCAGCAAATTTGCAGGGTACAAGGTCAGCACACAAAAATCAGTTGGGGTACTATACACCAGCAGTGAGCAATCTGAAAAGGAAATTAAGAAAGCAATTCAGTTTACGATATCATCTTAAAAAGTAAAATATCTAGGAATAAATTTAGCCAGGGAGGTGAGAGACTTGTACCCTGAAAACTATCAAACATTACTGGAGGAAATTAAAGAAGATCTAAATAAATAGAAATTTTGTTTTCATGGATTGGAAGACTCAATATCGTTAAGGTGTCAGTATTACTCAAAGTGATCTATAGATTCAAAGAAATCCTTATCAAAATTCCAACAACATCATTTGCAGAAATGGAATATCCAGTCCTCAACTGTATATAGAATTGCAAAGGGCCCTGAATAGCCAAAGCAGTCTTGAAAAATAAGTACAAGGTAGAAGAGCTCACACTTCCTGACTTCAAAACATGCAATAAAGCTACAGTAATCAAAACAATCTGGTACTGGTATAGGGATAGACATATAGACCAGTGGAATAGAATTGAGAGTCCAGAGATAAACCCATGTATCTATGGCTAATTGATTTTCGAGAAGGGTGCCAAGTCCATTCAATGGAGAAAGAATAGTTTCTTCAATAATTGGTGCTGGGACAACTGGATCTCCATAAGCAAAACAATGAAGTTGGGCCCATACCTCACACCATATATGAACATTAACTCAAAATGGTTCAAAGACCTAAATGTCAAAACTAAAATCATGAAACTCTTAGAGCAAAACATAGGAGTTAGGCATTGAGACCTAGTTTTCGACAATGAATTCACAGATGTGACACCAAAAGCACAAGAAACAAAAGAAAAAGCAGACAAATGGGACTTCATCAAAATTTAAAACTTTTGTGCATCAAAGAACTTTATCAGCAAAGTGAAGATACAACCCACAGACTGGGAGAAAATACTTGAGTACCATATATCTGATAAAGGATTATATCCAGAATATATAAAAAAACACAACTCAGCAACTAAAAACAAATAGCCCTATTTAAAAATAAGCAAAGGACTTAAATAGACATTTCTTTATGGAAGATATACAAATGTCCAATAAGCACATGAAAAGATGTGCAACATCATTAGACACTGGGGAAAGGCAAATCAAAACCACAGTGAGGTAACACTTCACCCTCACTAGGATGGCTACTATCAGTAAGATGGAAAATAACAAATGTTTGAGAGGAATCTGGAGAAATTGGAACCCTTATGTACTGCTGGTAGGGTTGCAAAAGGGTGCAGTCACTTTGAAAAACAGTTTGGTGGCACCTCAAGAAGTTAAACATAGAACTACCTTATGACCCAACAATTCCAGTCCTAGGTATATACCCAAAAGAATTGAAAACAGGGACTCAAACAGATACTTGTACGCTAATGTTCATTACAGCATTATCCATGATAGCCTAAAGTTGGAAACAACCCAAGTCCATCAACAGATGAATGGGTAAATAAAATGTGGTATATACATACAATGGAATAGTATTCAGTAATAAAATGAAATAAGGTTCCAATACATGCTACAACACGGATGAACCTTGAAAACATTATGCTGAGTAAAGTAAGTCAGACACAAAAGGACAAATATTGTATGGTCCTACTTATATGAAATATCCAGAATTGGCAAATGCATGGAGAGCAAAGTTTATTATGGTTACTTGGGAGGGGGAAATGAGTACTGCTTAAGGGATACAGAGTGTTTGTTAAGAGTGATGAAAACATTTGGAAACTGATAGTGGTGATTGCTTCATAACATGGTGAATGTAATTAATGTCACTGAATCATACACATACAAATAGCTGAAATGTTTTGTTACATATATTTCACCACAATAATTTTTTGTTACAAATCAACTAATTATGGACTTTAATCATATCTACAAAATATCTTCACGGAAACACGTAGATTAGTGTTTGATTGAAAAACTGGAGACTATAACCTAGCCAAATTGACACATTAAAAACTAACCATCATAATACATTACTTATTAAGTTACCATTTGGTGCACTAAATAGTACTTAGACTGTTGATTTCAATTTATAGTGACCCTATAGGACAGAGTAGAACTGCCCCATAGAGTTTCTAAGGCTGTAATCTTTACGAGAGCAGATTGCCATATTTTTCTCCCTTAGAGCCACTTTGGGGTTCGAACCAGTGATCTTTCACTTAGCAGCCAAGCACTTAACCACTGCACCACCAGGGCTCCTGATTATACCCCCAAGTATGTATTATTTATTAATATGATTTGACTAGTCTAGATTGCTCTAAAACAGAGGCTGGCAATTTTTTTTAGGTAAAGGGCTAGATAATAAATATTTTAAGCTTGCATGCCATATGATTTCTGTTTGAACAACAGTACATACATGAATGGGCATGGCTGTGTTCCAATGAAATTTTATTTACAGAAACAGGTGATCTTCCATCAGGCCATAGTTTGCTGACACCTGCTGTAACTAGCATTTTAATTTCCATTATGCAATCATGGAACATTTTCTGAATAGTTGTGTACAAGATGTGTATAAGGCTCTGTGTTGGAACCTAGAAAAGTTGCAAGGAGAATAAACATCCTATGGTGTATTGGAAATATTGGATATGTAGATAATGAATATAAAGCAAGGAGCAAATATATATAACAAGGTTCTATTCCAAGTTCTCTGGGAAATAGATAAGACTGGCCTTAAAAATACCTGTGGAGATCAGGTGGAGTTGCACCAAATAGATGACATCTGAGTGGGCCCTTCAGGAAGAGGAAGACGTCTATAATAGATGAGAGGGGGTGGGGAGAAGGCAGAGGGGGAGAGAGAAGGGAAGAGGAGGGGAGAAGAGGGCAAATTCCCAACAGTGTCACAGAAAGAGCCTTAAAGATAGAAAACTAAATAATATGCTTGACGGACAGTGAATAATCCAGTGTCACTAGAGGACGTATAGAGACACTGGATTATTCACTGTCCATCAAGCATATTATTTAGTCTTCTAACTTCAAGTCTTTTTCTGTGACACTGTTAGGACATATTGGAAATGGACCTTGAGTGTCACCCTGGGAAGTTGACCAATTACCCTAACAGGAAATAAGGATACCATAAATTACTTTTAAGAAGAACATGTCTTTACTTACTCCATAAAGCTCCACCTAGTTGCATGATAAAAAAAAAAATTCACCTGCAATATATTGTTGATTACCAACACAGTATTGATTTTTCTAGGTCCCTGGGTAATGCAAACCATTTGCACTTGGCTGCTAACCAAAAGTTTGGCGATTCGAACCTACCCAGCAGCACCACAGAAGACAGGTCTGGCAATTTGCTTCCATAAAGATTACAGCCAAGAAAATCCTATGGAACAGTTCTACACTGTAACACATGGAGTCGCCAGGAGTCACAATCGACTTGATGACAATAAGCTTGGTTTTTTTTTTGTTTTATGGATTTTTCCCTTTCATTCAGCACTCCAGTTTTCTTTCAGGTATGATTTCCCCAAGCACACCACATACTTTAAGGAACAGTTCTAGCCTTGGGCCTGACTATTCTAAGAACAATCCCATCTCCCTTGCTATGGGTGCAAAACAAGCAAATTTTAAAAGTATGCTGTTTTCTATGAATAGGGAAAATAAAAATATGTATCTAGTGGGCGAACATTTCCTTTTTCAGGTACTTTCTATTACACCTAACCAAAAACCAAACCCATTGCCACCAAATCCATTCTGACTCATGGTGATCCCACGTGTTACAGAGTAGAACTGTTCCATAGAGTTTTTGTGGCTGTAGTCTTCATGGAGGGAGATCGCCAGGCCTTCCACAGTGCCGCTGGATGGATTTGAACTATCAACCTTTAGGTTAACAGACTAGCACAAATCATTTGTGCCACCCACGGACCTCCTACTACACCTAAAGCCTAAGTTATTAAACATTTTGTCAGTATAAGGACTACATGAGTTTTATATTCTAGACATAAAACTGGGAAGCAGAGTTCAACAAGTTAAAATATCTGTGGGAAATGAATACCCTGGTTAAACCAGGACTGAGCTTAAACAGAAATGAGAAAAGAGGGGTTGTGCTGTACCCCTCTTTGGTATATTAATTTTTTCTACTATAATTCTGCAATGCAAATTTTGTTTTAAAGACTTAGAATCTCATGGAACACATTTACACAAAACTTGTTTTCATTTTGTAGAAGTACACCATGGTTCTTTTCTTTTCTTTTTTTGACTACGGGGAATGAGTGTCTACCCAAGAAAAACAAATTATGCTGCTGGAACCTATATGTAGCAAATGACTTATTTAAGGTATACTTTGAAAAGCATACATGAAATGCTAAGAAGGGGACTAGCTAGCTATAAAAATGGCTTAGTCCCTTCTCACAAGAAAGTCTGCATCTCGTAAATTTAGTGTACCTGCTGGTGTCTGTTTGCAGTTTGTATTTAGCTTTTCAAGGACCAAAAAAAGATGCTTTTGATCTCCTAACATTGGTAAGTATCTCTAATTATAGGAAGAGCTCTGCGCGTGTGTGTCAATATGGTTGCATATTTTAACTTGTGCTGTGCTTCCAAGCATCTGTTGGATTTAGATCATTAGCTTTTCCACCAATATAGCAGTCAATGAGACCACAAGAGTGTTTGCCTGCTGATAACCACCAAAAGAAATAACCTACAAAGCCATTTGTTTCCCAGTTTCCAGTTAGAACCCTAGCAGTGAAACTTAGCTCAATGTTGAGTCACAGAATATGCACTGTTACAGTCAGGTAAAATCAAGTTCAGGATGAATTCCTATAGGGTCTGGATGTGTTTTCTCATGATATACTACTCTGAAAATTACAGATACAGTATTTGGGTTATGTTTTTGTTCAGTTGATTCGCATTTCATTGACACAGCAAAATCCAGGAAATATGAAAGATTTCTCATCTCACAATGGTTTAGGATTATTCAGGGAAATGAAAAGGAAGATTCCAGAATTTACTAGAGTAGAACTGAGAGGAATAAGAGTAGGTAGTTAGTGACTGAGTGGGACATGTCACCGTTGTTCTCACAATTTAGCTTCAGTTCACATAAACTTATAAATAAGGTTGTATCAACTTACCTCTTCCATGGCTTCTCCACTTTGGTGTCAGGGCCTAAACTTTTTCTCTATTCCAAGGCTTACAAGACTATTCTCTGTGGCTGGGCATGGCTGATATAACTCAAACCAGAACCATATTACCTCCTGAAATACCAACACTTTTAAAGTTTAAACATTTAAAAAATATATGTATGTATACACATATATATACACATATTCCACAATTTGTGGAAATTTTATAAATATTTGTAAACGAACCATTCAGGAGGTACCCGATCAGTAAGTGTGTGTGTGTGTCCCTGTGTGTGTGTGTGTGTGAGTGTGTATTCCCTCTGTGTGTTGGGATGACTGTATTAATGACCCCATTTCTTCATTCCTCCTAGAGTGCTTCTTGCCATGTAACTCCTACACCTCATGCTTTTTGACATGTTAACTCTTAAGTGTTCTACAACTCTGTCAACAGAATATTGACAAATATGATGAAAGAAGACGCTTGAAAGAGATTTGTGTGTTTTTGCTTTTGGTCTCTGTCATCACCATGAGAAGGTCTTGCCTGGGCTAGCTTGCTGCAAGATGAGACACAAGGAATAAAGCTGAGTTGCCTCTGTTGTCCCCTCCAAGGGTATCTTAGATGAGTCAACAGCCAGCCGACCTCTGGAAATATGGATGAGCCCAATCAAGATCAGCAGAGCTACCTATCCAATTTGCAACTTATCATAGACTGATGAACAAGCTGAGTCCAGTCCAGATCAGCTTATCCCTACAAACCATGAGCTAAACTAATGCTTATGTTTGTTTGACACTGAAGTTATTTGGTTGTTCATTACACACATCACTGTGGCAATAGATACACTTTGCATGAAGATGATATGAATTATGTCCAGAAGACTTCATGTATCCTAGAATCTTCCTCTACAACGAAGGTAGCTAGTCTTTACAGAGGCTCTGTACAAATTTTAAAAATGTGTCGACCAAGTTGGGTGAATATCATACAATGACCATTCAGTCATTCCTGCCTGCTCACACATCCCTGGAAAGATGAGTCACACAGGCCACAAGTGACATTCAAACTCTGCACTCACCCACACTGTCCCAACCCCAGTAAGATGACTATATCAAATCTGAGACAGATAGTGGCAGGTATCATGTCTCCAACAGCTACCAACAGGCAAGAGAAGGTTCAGGACATGTCGAGAGCAGGGTCTGGAGAGAATGTAGCTGTGTATACCTGTGTGTGTGTGTGTGTGTGTGTTTGCAGGTGAAAGTGTATGCGTGTGTGTGTTTTCTCTGGAGCATGTGTGGTTCCCTGTGGAGATGAGAGTTTATGTAGGAGCAGGCTCTCTCCCTGTTGTTCCAGAATCGAGGCAGGAAGCCGTGAATCTCCACTTCCCGTTACCATTTAAGTTGGAATAAGTCTATGATGTCAATGGTGCCCTGTAGGTGTGATAGTCCTCTGCAATATATAAATTAAAAACTGGCATATAACACTATGAATCCTATGATTTTATCATTGGTGAGGTATTCATCTGTGAATTTTTTTTTTTTATTCTGCAAGGACTTATTGACCATCTACCGTGGATCAGGCCCTGGGGGTTCAAAGATAAATAAGGCACTATCCCAGAAGCCATCAAGGATCCCAAAGGGTAATCAACAGGCAAACACAAAAATACTTTTTTGTCTAGTATTATAAGTGGTATTTTTGAACAATGATCAAGATACTGTGGAGGAACAGAGTGATCAATTGTGTTTGATATGGGGGTAGAGGTGGAGTTCATAGAAAGGTTTACAGAATACAAATGAAAAAAAATGAGTACATTAGGAAGAAGTTCTTTAGGAAGAGAAAAGGGAGGGGAAAATAACTTCCTAGAGAGAGGAGACAGCAAGAGTATTTGAATAACTGAACAGAGACATGACATCGCTAGTTTGAAGATCTGTAAGTTCAACGGTAACACAAGTGAGGGCTTAACAAGAGATGAGAAAAAAGGGATAGGAAATCTACTGGAATATAGAGGATTATGGGAGACATGAAAAGGAGGTTTGACTTTATCCTGTAAGCCATGGATAAGATGTGAAACAGAAAAGTACCAAAATCAGATTTACATGTTAGAAATGTCATTCCAGTAGCAGTATAGTGGAGGATGGGCCTAGAAGGAAGGAGACTATACCAATAGTTTAGACCTGTGCTGTCCATGCAGTAGCCACTAGCCACATGTGGCTATTCAGCAACTGAAATGTGCTAGTCAGAAATGAGATGTGCTATAAGTGTCAAATATGTACTGGATGTCAATGAAAAAAAGAAATGTAAAATATCTTGTTAATATTAACACTGGATATATTCATTTAAATAAACTATACTATTAAAATTAATTTCATCTGTTTCTTTCTACTTTATTTAATGTGGCTAGTAGAAATTTTAAAGTTAGGAATGTGACTTGCATTATACGGTATTCCTATTGGACAGCTCTAGTCTGAGGAGCCCTGGTGGGACACTTAAAGCTCTTGGCTGCAAACTGAAAGTTCAGTAGTTCAAACCCGTCAGTTGCTCTAAGGAGAAAAATGTGGCAGTCTGCTTCCATAAAGATTACAACCTTGGAAACCCTATAGGGCAGTTCTACTCTGTCCTATAGGGTCGATATGAGTTAGAATTGACTTGATGGTAATGGATTTAGCTCTAGTCTAGATTATACATGACTAAAGACCTTGGTTGTGACCAGACTGAAAAGACAGGGAGAGGATTGTACAGCTATTAAAGGATGTGGAACTGACAGGACTCTGTGTGACATTGAGAGAGACGGAGAGGTCTAGAATGGTTCTGAGAGTTCTGACTTGATTGACAGGGACAATGATGAGTTCATATTATGTTTGAATTATGGTGTTGATGAAGAATACTGAATATACCATGGACTGCCAGAAGAATGAACAAATCTGTCTTGGAGAAAGTACAGCCTGAATGCTCCTTAGAAGCGAGGATGGCAAGACTTCTCTCATGTACTTTGGACATGTTATCAGGAGGGACCAGTCCCTGGAGAAAGGCATCATGCTTGGCTGAGGGTCAATGAAAAAGAGGAAGACCCTCAGCGAGATGAATGACACAGTGGCTGCAACAATGGACTCAAACATAGCAATGATTGTGAGGATGGTGCAGTATTAGGCGGTGTATCATTCTGTAGTACATAGGGTTGCAATGAGTTGGAACCAACTTGTTGGCACCTAACAACAACAACAGTCTTCCAGCCATAATAAAGTGGTTTCAGTCCTCTGTCATCCCTTTCTCTTACTGGTCTTTGTGCTTTTGAACAGACTGTTTCATTTCCTGCAAATGCTTTTCCAAACCCACTTGTCTTCAAACCTTAGTTAAATAATCTCTTTTAAAACCTTCCAAACTTATTAGGAAGAGTTAGTTTCTCATTCTTCCACATTCTAAAACCACATTTTATGTGTATGTGTGTGCGCGCGCGCGCGTGTGCAGTTATATAATGTTCCCCGACTCTGTGTTCACCTATATCAATTTGGCAGTAGTGAAGTATAATACAGGTGTTTGACCTAGACCCCCGTGGATTTCTTTGTCCATTCATGTGCCTCCCTTTTCTCTGTGCTTTCACTTCCACTAGCCAGCACCTGTGGCTCTTTAGCAGAAGATTTCCCTAGATCTGTTGGAGCCACTTCACCCACAAGCCAGAAATGCCTGGGAATTTACATTCTCCTGGGGCATCCAATGGTGTGAGGAACACTGAAGTATAGCTTATACTCCAGACTCCTCCCAGGAGATGAGACTGAAGGAGCCCCCTGTAGGACTTCACCTGAGATGGCATTGCAGTCTTTCTTGCCTTCCTCCCATTCCCTGTCCTATTTGCCCTCCTCCTTTACATTTTTCCCTTGGGAACTCTTTCTTATTAGTTTATTTGGATACTAATCCTTGTCTGAGGGTCTGCTTCTGAGTGAGCCTGATCGGACTCCTGCCCAGAAGAAATTAAGACTATAGAAGTAGCTAGAAAGGATATTAGTACAACCTCCTATATTCGTTTTAATTCTACCTAGTGGATTATTATTTCAACTTTAATGCTGATACATCCTAAAGTCCTGTCTTAGTTTCTTAGTGCTGCTGTAATAGAAATACCACAAGTGGGTGGCTTTAAAGAACAGAAATTTACTTTCCCACAGTGCAGGAGGGTAAAAGTGCAAATTCAAGTCATAGGGGAAGGCTCTGTCTCTGTTGGCTCTAGGGGAAGACTCTTGCCTCAGCTCCTGTAGCCCCAGCATTTCTTGGCGATCTCCACAAGACATCTATTTTCTTCTTGTTTGTGCTTCCTTGTCTCTGTGTCTTGTTGCTCCTTATAAATTAGAAATGATTGATTAGGTTTAGGACACACCTACACTGATTAACGTAACAGAGAAAACCCTATTACCAAACTAGATTACTTCCACAGGTATAAGGGTTAAGATTGCAACACATATTTTGGGGTGACACAATTCATTCCATAACAACTCCATTGCTCTGATATTTTGTCACAACTGCCTGAAGCAACTCAACTTCTCCATGCCTGCACAGGTGACCATATACTACTAGAAAACAGCAAAAATTTATAGCCTGTAAAATCTTATTTGGAGCCTTCATCATACTCAATATCCCTACTATGCTTCCCTAGAAAATTATTTTGTCCATTTTCCCCAATGACTATTTTAATATTTCTCCACTCACCTGAAATTTACCATCCCCCATTTCCCACTTCTTTCTCACATTTATCAGATGCCAACCCACTGACCCACTTCCCTTGAGTCAATCTCAACTCATAGCAACCCTATAGGGTAGAGTAGAACTGCCCCATAGGGTTTCCAAGGCTGTAAATCTTGATGGGAGCAGACTGCCATATCTTTCTCCCAGAGGGGCTGGTGGGTTTAAATTGCCGAGCGCTTCAACCACTGAGCAACCAGGGCTCCTTTATCGGATGCTACTGCCTCCTCCTTTTTTCACAAAGAAGATTGTATTCACAAGAGAGGCACATCCATGACTTTCCAGGGCCACATGCACCTCAAGGCACATCCTTTACTTTCTACCAAGCTAAGGTCTATATTTTCACCTATGTTTTAAAGACCTATTTGCAGCCACCAAGAGCCCTACTACTTGGGGATGAGACTTGGAGGACTTCCTCTGTATTCATGCCTCCCCTCTTCCCTTCATAAAGTTCACTTCTGTAATCTTAAGAAAGGAAAACCCTATGATTAAACATAAATACATATATATGTGTGTGTGTATATACATATATATTCCAAGCCCCTATTTCCCTTACAGAATAAGTTTCAATTTATCTAACATTGTTAAATACCTTATAAGGAAGACTGGTCTCTGAGTACACTCTCCCTGGGCTCTATTTACTTCAAAAATGGATTAAAAATGAGGAGCAATTGGACCACTTCCATTCACTATTGTTTCCCACTTTTCCACCATGCTGCAGACAGATGTTGGTAGTAATCCATCATTTCTCTATTTATCATCAACATAAAAGCAAAGACTAACACAGAAGCAGCCTAATCCTTTTTCTGTTTACCCTGTAGCCCTAAACAGACCTGGCAATTCTGCCCCTGCATGAGGGCAGTGGTATGGATTGAATTGTGTCCACTCAAAACGTGTGTCAACTTGGCTAGGCCATGATTCCCAGTAGTGTGTGGTTGTCCACCATTTTGTGATCTGATGTGATTATTCCACGTGTTGTAAAATCTAATCTCTATGATGGTAATGAGGCAGGATTAGAGGCAGTTTTGTTAATGAGGCAGGATTCAATCTATAGGATCAGATTTTACTTGAGTCAATGTCTTCTGAGATATAAAAGAAAGAATAGAGCAGAGAGGAGAGGAATCTCATGCCATCAAGAAATAAGCATTGGGAGTGGAGCGCATCCTTTGGACCTGGGGTCCCTGCACTGAGAAGCTCCTAGACCAGAGGAAGACTGATAACAAGGATCTTTCCCCAGAACTGACAGAGAGAGAAAGCTGTCCGGTAGAGCTGGTGCCCTGAATTTGGACTTCTAGCCTCCTAGACTGTGAAAGAATAAATTTATTTTGTTAAAGCCATCCACTTGTGATATTCCTGTTATAGCAGCAGTAGACAACTAAGACAAACAGTCACCAAAGATCTTGCAGGATCTATAAGATTATTTATGAGAGTCTTTCATGTGTTAAACAAAAACAAAGTATCTGTACATATGCACATACACATCCCAACGGCACAGCACTAAGGTCTCCTGTTCTTAGAGCCAAATTTAATCCTTGAAGTGTCACCATCTTTAACTTGCCATTTTTAATATTAATTTCTAATTTAATTGCCTAATAGACAAAATGTTTTCTGTATGATACCAATCCTTGGATTTTAATGAAATTTGCTACGTGAACAAGAAAGCAATCAATTTTCATAAATGTTGCATGTGTGAATGACAATAATTTCCTTTCCTGTTTGGGGTGTAGTGCTCTATATTTTGTTGTTAGATAAACACTGTTATTGCATTTTTTTAATCTTGCACATCTTTGATGTCTTTTTTTTTCTATTTTAGTTATCAAATCCTGAGAGCAGGATATGAAAATCTCCTTCTATGATGGTCAATATACGAATTCTCCCAGTAAACCTACAGTATTATGCATTATATATTTTAGATTTTTTTAAAATCAGATACACCCAGGTTTAGCATTTATAGAGAGGTCCCTGGGTAAGCAGTTTGTGCTTGACCTAAAGGTTGGTGGTTTGAACCCACTTAGCGGTGCCATGGAAGAAAGCCCTGGAAATCTACTTCTGTAAAGATTGCAGCTATGGAGCAGTTCTACTCGCAACACATGCAGTCACCATGAGTTGGAACTGACATGGCAATGGAATTCAGTTTACTCACTGAATGACCCTGGTGACTTCAAGGACTTTACATGAATCAAATGCTGATACACAAATTCCTAAGCAATTGGCCATGCTGACATACAAACTTCTTAGACAAGTGGAATCTGAGAACACTGTAATCCCGATTGCAATTCAGGGTCTTCTGTCTCAATCAGGTGTAATATTCCATATTTTACAAAAATAATGCAAACCTTCTATGTTTGTTTGCCAACCATGCCCTCCCGCCCACCAAAGGTATTTTCCTAAACATACTATGCTGTTTTTTACAGAAATATGTAAAAAAAAAAAAATTGGCACAGTGGTGCTTGTGAAAATACCTCGAGGGGGGAGGGCACGGTTGGCCAACAAATGTAGAAGGTGCATGTTTTTGTGTGAAAATATGGTACACGTTCTCTCTGTATTTGTTTTCTATTGCTGCTGTAACATATTACCACAAATTTAGCAGCTTAAATGAAACAAATTTATTATCTCACAGTTCTGTAGGTCAGATATCCAACACAGGTCTCACTGGGCTAAAATCAAGGTGTCAGCAGGCTGCATTCCTTTCTGGAGACTCTAGAGGAGGATTTGTTCCTTGGACATCTGGGTCACTGACAGAATTCAGTTTCTTGGGGCTGTAGGGGCTGAGGTCCCTGTTCCCTTGCTGGCTGTCAGATGCGAGCTGTTCCTAGCTTCAAAGATCACCTGCATTCCTTGGTTGAAGGTCCCATTCCTCCATCTTCAAAGCCAGAGGCAGCAGTCAAAGCCCTTTCTTGCTTAAAATATCTCCTCCTTCTTATTCCCTATCATCTCTGACCCACTCCTTTGCCTTCCTGGTGGTGCAGTGGTTAGGTGTTTGGCTGCTCTCATGGATTGAATTGTGTCCCCAAAAAATATGTGTCAACTTAGCTAAGCCATGATTCCCATTATTGTGTGGTTGTCCTCCATTTTGTGATTGTAATTTTATGTTAAAGAGGATTAGGATGGGATTGTAACACTCTTACTAAAGTCACATCCCTGATCCAATGTAAAGGGAGTTTCCCTGGGGTATGGCCTGCACCACCTTTTATCATACAAGAGATAAAAGGAAAGGGAAGCAAGCAGAGAGTTGGGGGGACCTCATACCACCAAGAAAACAGTGCCGGAAGCAGAGTGCGTCCTTTGGACCCGGGGTCCCTGTGCAGAGAATCTCGTAGTCCAGGGAAAGATTGATGACAAGGACCTTCCTCCAGAACCGACAGAGAGAGAAAGACTTCCCCTGGAGTTGAGGTCCTGAATTTGGACTTCTAGCCTACTGGACTGTGAGCAGATAAATTTCTCTTTGTTAAAGCCATCCACTTGTGGTAGTTCTGTTACAGCAGCACTAGATGACTAAGACAGAAGTTATCCAAAAGGTTGGCAGTTTGAATCCACGAGCTTCTCCTTGGAAACTCTACGGGGCAGTTCTACTCTGTCCTATAGAGTCACTATGAGTTTGAATCAACTCCACAATGGGTTGGTTTGTTTTTTGTTCATTTAAGAGCTCGTGTAATTAGATTGCTTTACCTAAATAATCCAGGATAATCTCCCTAGTTTAAGGTTAACTGATTCACAACATTAATTCCGTCTGCAACTTTAATTCCTTTTTTCAATGCAATGTAACAATATATTCATAAATTACTGCCTCTTAACCCCTTTATAAATATCTGAGAGACCAGGGAATCAAGTCTCTCACCTGGATCAGAACACACCACTTCATGGGACTGAAGGGTTTTGTTCACCTCATGTATTTTGTTAAGAGCTCGGCTGCTAACTAAAAGGTTGGCAGTTCAAATCCACCAGCCGCCCCTTGGAAAATCTACGGGGCAGTTCTACTCTGTACTATAGGGTCACTATGAGTTGGAATTGACTTGATAGCAATGGGTTAGGTTTTGGGTTTATAATAGTAAGTTTCCTGATAGCTGCCTTTTGCCTGGATAATGTAACATTTTTGTTATTTCCCTTTGCCTTCTGTGTTAAATGTTGTAAAACTTCCTTATGAATTAAACATTTTATCAAGGTATGATAATCCTCTTTATCTCTTCTAGTGCTTTTTGCCTTAAGGGATATTAGTTTTGATCCAAAATGATCATCTTGGACTAGGGCAAAAATATCACCATGGGCCACCAAGATATGTGACTCTTGGTGAGTTGCCAAACAGAATAGCGTACCACACATATTTAACTCAATTCAGTCTAAATGTAATAGACTTATTTCAAAAATTATAAGGACATTAAAATGTTTTAACTCTGATCACTCCCCTCATTACAAGCTACAATTTCTATCCATGTTTTAGTTTTACCATGATTATTGTTTAATACCACAAATTAGACATCTTTGTTATTACTTATGCAGTTTATTTGTTTATTGTAGCCATACAATTACTATTTTATTCATTCATTTTTGCTTGTATCTCAGACTTACGTCCTGGGATCATTTTCCTTCTTCTGTGAGTATATCCAAGTACCTTTACTGAAGTCTCTGTTGGTAGTGAACTTTTAGTCTAGTTAGTGCTACTCTGAAAATACCTTTATATCATTTTTGTTCTTGAAAGATAGTTTGCTGGATATACATTACAAATTACAGTTTTTTTTCTCAGCACCTTGAAATATTATCCCACTTCTTCTGGCATTACTTATTGCTATTGAGAAATCAATTTTTACTATTTTCTTTCTTCTACTTTTAAAATCTTTGTCTTTCATGTTATTCAGGTTCACCTTGGTGTATCTAGATGTATATTTAGTTTTACTTACCCTATGTGGGATTCATTGAAACAGATATGACTAATGGCAAGAATATTTATTTCTTATGAACCCTACTGTGAAATGAGCTCTCACTCTTAATTCCAAGAACAATAACTCCCCCAACTGCAGGAATTCTATTCCCCAGGCTGTAACAGGCACATCAGTCAAGTTTCCTTCATTGTCCTCAGCTCCTCCCAAGAGAATTTATTTCAGCCTAAAGTAGCTGAAATTTTGGCATCAAATCACATGTCACTACCCTTCCAGACCATAACTCATTAGAATGGGGAGCAACTGACTCAAAGCCAAACAATCCATTGCCAGTCAGCAGGCAATCAGAATCTCTTTCTCTTCCAGTTTCTGAATGAAGGGAAAAAGTCACTGTAGATGGAAGACATTGAACACTTGGGCTGAAAAAATCTGGCAAAGTGAGATGAAGAATCAGCACTATGGCCAGCCAAAAACTGTATGCATGATAAAATTATCAAAGGGTAAAAATTTAAAGCTTTTCATACATGGACGTCTTCAAAAAGGACCATGGGACAGATGTAATAAGGAAGCATTAATGGAAACCTATATAGTAAGAAAGGAAGTGAGAAATCGAGAGAATAACTCTTCGATGATTTTCTATTTCCCATGAGGCTGTTATATTTTCTGCAATTGAATTCAGTGAAAGTCTCCTATATTGTTACAAGGAACCCTTTACTTACTCGAACTTGTCTCAGTGGACTTCTGAATTTTCCTCAAACTGATCTCTAATACAGATGCTACCTCTGTTTGTTCCCACCACTATACCCAGGCTTGTGAGACACACATATAAATGATCCAGAGGCTCCTCCAGTCCCATTTATGCTACAGGGGAAAAAGCAAGCAAAGTTAGTCACGAATTTCTGCCTTACAGTCACTGAACAATATTTATTTTCCTTGTTGACTCCTAAAACCAGGGAATGATATTAATCATTTTGACCATTTAGGGAGTAAAATTGTCTTCTTGTAAAAGTTAGACTATAAATAAATGTTCTTCAAAAATACAGTGATTTCATATTTTACAAGAGGATATGATACACGAGCATGCTAAAATACGGGTACCACATAATGCAACTTTCAGGTTTATAATACAAAAATAATTTAATGGATAAACATTTTACCATTTTATTTCAAAACAGGAAGTAATGTTTACATGAATGTTTATCAAATATTTGCTATTATAGAACAGGGGATGGCAAAATCCAGCCTGCCATCTTTTTGTTAATAAGATTTTATTGGAACATAGCCACACCCATTCTATATATTGCCCATGGCTGCTTTTGTTGTACAATGGTAAGGCTGAGTAATTGCAACAGAGACCATATGGTTCACAAAGCTTAAAATATTTACTATCTGATCCTTTACAGAAAAAAACTCTTGCCCACCCTTGTTGTAGAAATAGAAGTCACATTATTTACCACTTTACCAAAACAGTGTAAACACTTGCTATGGCATTTTTTTATTGTACTTTAAGTGAAAGTTTACACCTCAAGTTAGTTTCTCATACGAAAGTTTACACACACATTGTTATGTGACCCTAGTTGCTCTCTCTATACTGTGACAGCACACTCTTCCTTTCTACCTAGATTTCCCATCTCCATCCAAGCAACTCCTGTCTCTTTCTGCCTTTTCATCTTGCCTCAAGACAGGAGCTGCCCATTTAGTCTCATATATCTACTTGAACTAAGAAGCACACACTTCACGAATATCATTTTATGTCTTATAGTCCAGTCTAATCTTTATCTGAAGAGTTGGCCTCCTCGGGAATGGTTTCAGTTCTGGGTTGACAGAGAGTCTGGTGGCCATGCTTTCTGGGGTTCCTCCAGTCTCAGTCAGACCATTAAGTCTTTTTTTTTTTTAACTAGGATTTGAGTTCTACACCCCACTTTTCTCCTGCTCTGTCAGGGACTCTCTGCTGTGTTCCCTGTCAGGGCAGTCATTGGTAGTAGCCGAGAAACATCTAGTTCTTCTGGTCTCAGGCTGATGGAGTCTCTGGTTCATGTGGCCCCTTCTGTCTCTTGGACTAATACTTTCCTTGCGTGTTTGGTGTTCATTCTCCTTTGCTCCAGGTGGGTTGGAACCAATTGATGCATCTTAGATGGCCGCTCGCTAGCTTTTAAGACCCCAGACACCACTCACCAAAGTGGAATGCAGAACATTTTCTTAATAAACTTTGTTATGCCAACTGACCTAGCTGATCCCTGAAACCATTGTCCGTGGACCCCTGCCACTGCTACTCTGTCTCTCGAAGTGTTTCCTTGTATTCAGGAAACTTATTAGCTTTTGCTTTGGACGAGTTGTGCTCACTTCCCCTGAATTGTGTGTTGTCCTTCCCTTCACCTAAGATAATCCTTATCTACTATATATTTAGTGAATACCCTTCTCCCTCCCTCTCCACCTTCATAACCAGCAAAAATTGTTTTCTTTTGTGTTTAGACCTTTTCTTGAGTTCTTATAATAGTGGTCTCATACAATATTTGTCCTTTCGCTACTGACTAATTTCACTCAGCATAATGCCTTCCAGATTCATCCATGTTATGAGTTGTTTCATGGATTCATTGTTGTTCTTTATCATTGAGTACTATTCCATTGTGTGAATATACCATAATTTGTTTATCCATTTGTCCACTGATGGACACCTAGGTTGTTTCCATCTTTTCGCTATTGTGAACAGTGCTGCAATGAACATGGGTGTGCATATATCTATCTGTGTGACGACTCTTATTTTTGTAGGATATATTCCAAAGAGTGGGATTGCTGGATCGTATGGTACTTCTATTTCTTGCTTTTTAAGGAAGAGTCAAATTGATTTCCAAAGTGGTTGTACCATTTACATTGCCAACAGCAGTGTATAAGTATTCCAGTGTCTCCATAACCTCTCTAACATTTATTATTTTGTGTTTTTTTGATAAATACTAGCCTTGTTGGGGTGAGATGGTATATCATTGTAGTTTTGATTTGCATTTCTCTAATGACTAATGATCGTGAGCATTTCCTCACGTATCTGTTAGCCGCCTGAATGTCTTCTTTGGTGAAGTGTCTGTTCATATCCTTTGCCCATTTTTTAATTGGGTTATTTGTCTTTTTGTTGCTGAGGCTTTACAGTCTAGTAGATTTTAGAAATTAAACCCTGATTGGATATATCATAGCCAAAAGATTTTTTTCCAGTTCATAGGTTGTCTTTTTACTCTTTTGGTGAAGTGTTTAGATGAGCATAAGTGTTTGATTTTTAGGAGCTCCCAGTTATCTAGCTTCTCTTTGGTGTTTGTGCATTGGTAGTGATGTTTTGTATTCTGTTTATGCATGTATTAGAGCTTCTAGCTTTGTCCCTATTTTTCCTTCCATGATCTTTATTGTCTTTTATGTCTCTAGTTAGATTTACTCCTAAGTATTTTATCTTCTTGGGGGCTATTGTAAATGGTATTGATTTCATGATTTCCTCTTGGAAGTTCTCTTTGTTGGTGTAGAGGAATCCAACTGATTTTTGTATGTTTATCTTGTATGCTGATACTTTACCGAAATCTTCTATTAGTTCCAGTAGTTTTCTTGTGAATTCTTTCAGGTTTTCTGTGTATAAAATCATATCATCTGCAAATAGAGATACTTTTACTTCTTCCCTACCAATTTGGATGCCCTTTATTTAATTTTCTAGCCTAATTGCTCTGGCTAGGACCTCCAGCACAATGTTGAAGAAGAATGGTGATAAAGAGAATCTTTGTCTGTTTCCCATTCTCAAGGGGAATGCTTTCAGACTCTCTCCATTTAGGATGATGTTGGCTGTTGGCTTTGTATAAATGCCCTTTATTATGTTGAGGAATTTCCCTTCTACTTCATTTTTTTGAAGTTTCTTCATTTTTTATTGTGCTTTAGATGAAGGTTTACAGAACAATACAGAAACATAGTTTCTCATAAAACAGTTAGTACACATATTGTTTTATGACGATGGTTAACAACCCCATGACAGGTCAACACTGTCCCTTCTCAACTTTGATTCCCTATTACCAGCTCTTTTGTCCCCTCCTGCCTTCTAGTCCTTGTCCCTGGACTGTTGTGCCCCATTAGTCTATTTTATGGGGCTGTCTAATATTTGGCTGAAGGTTGAACCTAGGGAGTGACTTCATTACTAAGCTATAAGGGTGTCCTGGGGCCATTCTCTCAGGGTTTCTCCAGTCTCTGTCAGGCCAGAAAGTCTGGTGTTTTTCTGTGAGTTATAATTTTGTTCTGCATTTTTCTCCAGCTCTGTCCAGGACACTCTGTTGTGATCGCAGTCAGAGCTGTCATTGGTGGTAGCTGGGCACCATCTAGTTGTACTGGATTCAGTCTGGCAGAGGCTGTGGTAGTTGTGGTCCATTAGTCCTTTGGACCAATCTTTTCCTTGTATCTTGTTTTCTTCATTCTCCCTTGCTCCCAAAGTAGTGAGACCAGTGGAGTATCTTAGATGGCTACTCCCAGGCTTTTAAGACCCCAGACACTACTCACCAAGGTAGAATGTAGAACATTTACTTTATAAACTGTGTTATGCCAGTTGAGCCAGATGTTCCCCAAGATCATGGTCCCCACAGCCCTCCGCCCAGCAATTCAGTCCCTCAGGGAGTTTGGATGTGTCTATGGCGCTTCCATGACCTTTCCTTGTACAAGTTGTGCTGGCTTCCCCAGTACTGTGTACTGTCTTACCCTTCACCAGTTACCACTTATCTATTGTCTATTTAGTATTTCCCCCCCCGACCCTTCCCCTCCCTTACTCAACCTTGGGTTCCCTATCACCAGCTTCCTTGTCCCCTTCTGCCTTCTGGCCCTTGTCCCTGGACTGCTGTGCCTCATTAGTCCCATTTGGTTTTACGGGGCTGTCCAATCCCCGGCTGAATGGTGAACCTCGGGAGTGACTTCACCACTGAGCTAAAAGGGTGTCTGGGGGCCATACTCTCGGGGTTTCTCCAGTCTCCTCTAGGACAGTAAATCTGGTCTTTTTTTGTGAGTTAGAGTTATGCTCTACATCCTTCTCCAGCTCTGTCCAGAACCCTCTGTTGTGATCCTGGTCAGAGCAGTCAGTGGTGGTAGCCAGGCACCATCTAGCTGCACTGGACTCCGTCTGGACAACTAGTCCTTCAGACTAATCTTTTCCTTGTATCCTGTTCTTTTCATTCTCCCTTGCTCATGAAGGGATGAGACCAGTGGAGTATCTTAGATGGCGGCTCACAGGCTTTTAAGACCCCAGACACTACTCACCAAGATAGAATGTAGAGCATTGTCTTTATAAGCTGTGTTATGCCAATTGAACTAGATGTTCCCTGAGACCACGGTCCCCACAGCTCTCCGCCCAGCAGTTCAGTCCCTCAGGGGGTTTGGATGTGTCTATGGGGCTTCCATGACCTTTCCTTGTACAGGTTGTGCTAGTTTCCCCTGTATTGTGTACTGTCTCACCCTTCACCCAAGATACCATTTATCTGTTGCCTATTTAGTATTTCCCCCCCACCCCTCCCATCCCTGGTAACCAACAAATATTGTTTCTTTTTGTGTGTAAACTTTTTCATGAGTTTTTACAGTAGAGGTATCATGCAATATTTATCCTTTTGTGATTGACTTATTTCACTCAGCATAATGTCCTCCAGTTTCATTTATGTTATGAGATGCTTCATAGATTCATCATTGTTTTTTATCATTGCATAATACTCCATTGTGTATATGTACCATAGTTTCTTTATCCATTCATCTGTGGATGGGCATCTAGGTTGTTTCCACCTTTTTGCTATTTTGAACAATGCTGCAATGAACATGGTTGTGCATATGTCTATTTGTGTGACGGCTCTTATTTCCCTAAGATATATTCCTAGGAGTGGGATTGCTGGATCGTATGGTATTTCTGTTTCTAGCTTTCTAAGGAGGCATCATATCATTTTCCAAAATGGCTGTATCATTTTGCATTCCCACCAGCAGTGCATAAGAGTTCTGATCTCCTCCCAGCCTCTGCAACATTTCTTATTTCCAGATTTTTGATATGTGCCCATAATGCTGGGGTGAGATGGTATCTCATTGTGGTTTTAATTTTTGTTTCTCTAATGGCTAGTGGTCACCGGCATTTCCTCATATGTCTGTTGGAAACTTGAATGTCTTCTTTGGTGAAGTGTCTGTTCATTTCCTTTGCCCATTTTTTAATTGGATAATTTGACTTTTTGTTGCAGAGGTGTTGGATTTTCTTGTAGGTTTTAGAGATTAGACCTTTGTCTGACTTGTACTGTCCAAAAATTTTTTCCCAGTCTGTAGGTTCTCTTTTCACTCTTTTGGTGTAATCTTTTGGTGAGCATAAGTGATTGATTTTTAGAAGATTCCAGTTATCTAGCTTATCTTCTGGAGTTTGTGTATTGTTGGTTATGGTTTCTATCCTGTTAATGCCATGTGTTAGGGGCGCTAGTGTTGATCCTATTTTTTTCTTCTGTGAACTTTATACTTTTTTGCTTCATATTTATGTCTTTGATCCATTTTGAATTTGTTTTTGTATATGGCGTGAGGTATGGGTCCTGTTTCATTTTTTTGCAGATGGATATCCAATTTTGAAAGCACCATTTGTTAAAAAGACTGTCTTTTCCCCATTTGATGGACTTTGGGCCCTTGTCAAAGATCAGGTGACCATAGGTGGATGGATTTACATCTGGGTTCTCAATCCTGTTCCATTGGTCTATGTATCTGTCGTTGTACCAGTACCAGGCTGTTTTGACTACCATAGCTGTATAGTAGGTTTTGAGGTCAGGTGGTGGGAGTCCTCCTACTTTATTCTTCTTCAATAGTGCTTTACTTATTCGGGGCTTCTTCCCATTCCGTATAAAGTTAATGATTGTTTTTTCCATCTCTTTAAAGAATGTTGTTGGTATTTGGATCGGGATTGCATTGTATTTGTAAATTGCCTTGGGTATAATTGTCATTTTCACAATGTTGAGTTTACCTATCCATGAGCATGGTATGTTTTTCCATTTATGTAGATCCCTTTGGTTTTCTCACAGTAGTTTTTGTAGTTTTCTTTGTATAGGTCTTTTACATCCTTGGTTAGAGTTATTCCTAAGTATTTTATTTTCTTAAGGGCTATTATAAATGATATTGTTTTCCTGGTTTTCTTTTCATCATTCTCTTTATTGGTGTACAGGAATCCAACTGATTTTTGAATGTTTATCTTGTATCCTGCTACTCTGCTGAATCTTTCTAGTAGTTCCAGTAGATTTCTCCTGGAGTCTTTAGGGTTTTCTATATATAGTATCAGATCATCCGCAAACAGGGACAGTTTAACTTCTTCATTACCAATTTGGATGCCCTTTATTTCTTTTTCTTGCCTTTTGCTCTAGCTAGGACTTCCAGCACAATGTTAAATAGGAGAGGAGATAGAGGACATTCTTGTCTTGTTCCTGTTCTCAAGGGGAATGTTTTCAGCTTCTCTCCATTAAGAATGATGTTGGCCATCGGTTTTGCATAAATGCCCTTTATTATTTTGAGAAATTTCCCTTCTATACCTATTTTAGTGAGAGTTTCTGTCAGAAATGTGTGTTGGACTTTGTCAAATGCCTTTTCTACATCAATTGAGATGATCGTGCGATTCTTTTCTTTCCTTTTATTTATGTGGTGGATTATGTTGATTTATTTTCTAATGTTGAACCATCCTTGCAAGGCTCATATGAATCCTACTTGGTCATGATGTATTATTTTTTTTGATAAGATGCTGAATTCCATTGGCTAGAATTTTGTTGAGAATTTTTGCATCTATATTCATGAGAGATATTGGTCTGTGATTCTCTTTTTTTGTTGTGTCTTTGCCTGGTTTTGGTATCAGGGTTATGCTGGCTTCATAGAATGAATTTGGAAGTGTTTCTTCATTTTCTATGTTCTGAAATAGTTTGAGTAGTACTGGTATAAGCTCTTCTTTGAATGTTTTGTAGAATTCTCCAGTGAAGCCATCTGTGCCAGGGCTTTTTTTTTTTTTGTTGGGAGTTTTGTCTTTTTTATTATTACCTTTTCAATCTCTTCTCCTGTTATGGTTCTCTTCAGATTCTCAACATCACTTTGTGTTATTTTGGGTAGGTAGTGTGTTTATTGAAATTTATCCATTTCCTCTAGGTTTTCAAATTTGTTGGAGTATAGTTTTTCATAATAGTCTGTTATGATCCTTTTTATTTCAGTTGGGTCTGTTGTAATTTCCCCTATTTCATTTCTTATTTGGGTTATTTGTGTCCTGTCCTGTTTTTCTTTTTTCAGTCTGTGCAGTAGTTTGTCGATTTTTTTGATCCTTTCATAGAACCAACTTTTGGTTTTGTTGATTCTTTCGTATTGTTTTTCTATTCTCTATTTCATTATTTCTGCTCTGATCTTTATTATTTCCTTTCTTCTAGTAGTTGTGTGCTACTTTTGCTATTCTCTTTCTATTTGTTCAAGTTCTGCAGTTAATGTTTTCATTTTGTCCCCTTCTTCTTTTTTGATGTGTGCATCTATTGATATAAATTGTCCTCTGAGTACTGCCTTTGATGTTTCCCATAGGTTTTGGTATCATGTGTTTTTATTTTCATTTGATTCTAGGAATTTTTTGATTCGATCTCTGATTTCTTCTGTTACCCAGTGGTTTGTAAGCAGGGCGTTATTCAATTTCCATGGAATTGATTTTTTTTCCTTGCTCTTCGTGTTGTTATTTTCTACTTTGATGGCATTGTGGTCAGAGAAGATACTTTGCATTATCTCAACGGTTTGGATCTTGTGGAGGATTTCTCTGTGGCCTAAGATGTAGTCTATTCTAGAGAACATTCCATGTTCATTGGAAAATAATATGTACTTTGCAGCAGTTGGATGGAGTGTTCAATATATGTCTACAAGTTCAAGTTGGCTGATCGTCCCCTTTAGGTCTTCTGTATCTTTGTTGAGTTTCTTTCTAGATGTTCTGTCCTTTATAGAGAGTGGTGTGTTGAAGTCTCCTACTATTATTGTGGAATGGTCAGTGTCTGTTTTCAGTGCTGTTAGTTTGTTGTATGTATTTTGGAGCCCTGTCATTGGGTGCATAGATGTTTATTATGGTTATGTCTTCATGATGGATCTTCCCCTTAATCATTATATAGTGCCCTTCTTTGTCTTTTATGGTGGCTTTTGTTTTAAAGTCTATTTTATCTGAGATTACAGTTGCCACTCCTGCTCTTTTTTGGTGGCTGTTTGATTAATATATATTTCTCCATCCTTTTATTTTTAATAAGTTTATGTCTTTCTTTCTAAGGAGTGTCTCTTGTGGACAGCACATTGATGGATCCTATTTTTTATCTATTCTTTCACTCTCCGTTTCTTTATGGGTGCATTTAGGCCACTTATATTCATGTAATTTTTGATAGGTGTGAGTTTATTGCTGTCATTTTGTAGTGCTTTTTTGTGATGCTGACGTTTTCTTTGTTTCTCTTACTCTCCTGTGCTGACTTCTTTTGTTTGTGGATTTTTTTCATTTCTTTTGTTTTTGTAGGTCTTGCTTTTACTGAGACTTTATGTTTTTCTTCTTTATTTTGATGAGTAGGTTTGTTAACTTTCTTTATGGTTACCTTGAAATTTACCCTTATCTTCCTAGGTTTGAACCTGTCTATTATTACTTTGTATTGTCTTGCCTTCCTCTCCATTAGAAGTTTTTATACCTACATTGTTTGTTCCCTCTTTTATTGTTCTGATGTTGTTGTCATTTACAGATTAACCTCTCTGGTTCCCTGTTGTAATTCTTTTGGTTTTGGATAGTCATTGAGATTTCATTTCCTACGTTGGTATCTGACTGGTACGATCCTGTGTCCTAGATTCATCCTGTGGTCTGATGTTGTTTGTTCTCAGATCAAAGACCCCTCATTAATAATTCTTGTAAGTTTGGTTTGGTTTTTACATAGTCCCTTAGTTTCTGTTTATCTGTAATTTTCCTAATTTCATCATCATATATTAATGAGATTTTGCAGGATAATTATTCTTGGCTGGCAATTTTTTAGTTTCAAGGTTTTATATATGTCATCCCATTGCCTTTTTGCCTGCATGGTTTCTGCCAAATAAACCGAGCTTAGTCTTATTGTTTCTCCTCTGTATGTGACTTTATTTTTCTCGAGCTGCTCTCAGTGTTCTTTGTTTGTCTTTGGTTTTAGCAAGTGTGATTATGATATGCCTTGGTGATTTTCTTTTGGGCTTTATCCTATAGGGGGTTCATTGAGCTTCTTAGATGGTCAGCTTTTCATCTTTCTTAATATTGGGGAAGTTTTCTGTTGGCAATTCTTCATTGATCCTCTCTGTGTTTTCTGTTTTCTCCTCCTGTTCTGGAACTCCAATCACTTGCAAATTTTTGTTTTTGATTGTACCCACATAATTCTCAGGGTTTCTTCATTCTTTTTTCTGTTTTTTCCTCAGACTTGTAACCAAGTGTTTGTCTTCAATTTCGCTGATCCTGTCTTCCATTGTTTCAAACCTGCTCCTCATCCCTTTTATGACATGGTCCATTTCTGAAATCTTGTTGCTTATCTTTTGGATTTCTAGTTGTTGTATTTGTATGATTTCTAGTTGTGAATTTATTTTAGCGTTTAATTCCTGTATTATTTTCCTGAATGCTTCCATTTTTTTGTATGTATTTTCCATTAATTTGTCAGCACTTTCCATTATTTTGTGTATTTTTTCCTCATTTTTGTCTGTTTTTTGCTTTGACTCTTGGATAATTCTGAATATTAGAGATTTGAATTCCCTATCAGGTTGTTCTAGTGGCTTTTCTTCTACTGGTAAGTCATCTGGTGTTTTATTTTGAATGCCTACTGGGACCGTACTGTCCTGTTTTTGTATATGTTTTGATACTGTCTGCTGTCCTCGGGACATTCAGTAGTTATTTCTTCTTTTATTGATTGTAGATTTGTTGGTTTCATCCTTTTTTTTTTTTTTTTTTTTTGGTTATGTCTCAGCAGATGGGCTGTGCATTCTTTGCTGTTTGCTCCTCTCTCGGCACGATACTTTTCACCTCCTTCTTCGATGGTTAGGATCGGTTGCTCCGGTATGGTACAGCAAGGCAGGTCCAGCTGAAGGTGTGTTGCTGAGATGGATTGTTTGTGGCATGTACTAGGGCCAACAGGGTGGGCCAGTAATCAATGCAATGCAGTTCTGATAGGCTGTGCCTGTGCTGCTTGGGGGTGTGATGTTCAGCCCATGGTGCAGGTATGCAGGAAGGAGGAGGAAGATTGTGACGTGTGGAGTTAAGATGGGTATGTGAAGGAGGAGAGAGAGGAGAGAGGAGCAGGAGCCAAAAACATACACACACACACACACAAACAAACAAGAAAGTGTGTTAAGGGAGCTTTTCATTGGAGTGGAAAGGTGAGAGACTGAGAAATGGAGAAAAACAGAAAGAAGAAAAAGGGTAAAAGAAAAAAAATGAATAATTTTTTTTTTTTTAAAAAGCCCCCAGGGATCCCACCATTGTGGCTGTGAGGACTGGTAAACTTACTTCCAGGCAGTGAAGTACAGCCTGACTAGAAGGGGTAGAGGTGTCACACAACACCAAGTATTCAGGAGACAGGAAGAGAAGGTAAGTATAGAGAGATGAGTAATTGACAAATGAAGAAAGACAAAAAGGTAAAAAGAGACAGAATAAAAAAAAACAAATAAACAAAAGCCAAAAAAAAAAACAAAAACAAGAAAAAAGAAATGCCTCCAGGGATGCCACTGTGCATATGCACAGTGTAAGGGAGTAGCTCCCAAGCCACACAGTACTGCCCAGCTAGAAGGGCCTCCCAAGCCAAGAAAACAAACAAATAAGTCAAAACAGAACAAATAAGAAAAAACAAACAAACAAAAGAAAGCCTCAGGGGTCCAACTAGTGTGACAGCACAGGCCAGGAAGCAGTTTCATAGTCAAGCCGTATTTCACAGCCTTTCAGGAAGAAGCAAAGATGGCACAGGGAGCCAGGTATTTGACGGAAGGGAGGGGGAGGTAGTGAGAGGTAAGGAAGAAATCTAAAGAAGCAGAAAAATCAAACCAGCAGCCAACAAATGTCAGTCAGGCAGCAGGCCAGTGTAGGCGAGTGGAATCCAAGAGGCTCCGGGGTGAAGCCGGTGCTTCCAGGTCAAGAGACTGTAGCCACAGGAAGTAGAGGAGGCCGAGTGTGGGTGAAGTAGTGAGGAGAGTGAGAAAGCATATATCGTTGGTTGCCAGTTGTTCTGTCTCCTGCTGGAAGCTCCTTGAAGCTGCTTTCTCATACCCCCTGTTAGCTGATCTCTGATAGGAATCCAGGATGGAGGATCTGTGCTGTCTTAGCTTATAGGGGACCTCTGTATGTATCTCTCCTTGCTCTCTGTTCTCTGTCAGTTTATTATTCCATTTGGTGCTTGGCTAGTTCTTTATCTCTTCATTTGGTGCTTGGGGTTTCAGGATTGACGTGTGTCTCTGTTTGACTTAGTTTTTAGGATATTTGCTGTGGAGGGACTGTGTGGACCTTCTGTCTATAGCACCATGTTGCACAGAAGTCTGACTCTGAAGTCTCTCTATTCTTATTTTGCTGAGAGTTTTTATCGTAATGGGTGTTGAAGTTTGTCAAATGCCTTTTCTGCATCAATTGATAAGATTGTGTGGTTCTTTTGTTTTATTTATGCGATGGATTACATTGATTGTTTTTCTAATGTTGAACCATTCCTGCATACCTAGTATGAATCCCACTTCATCATGGTGAATTATTTTTTTGATATGTTGTTTAATTCTATTGGCTAGAATTTTGTTGAGGATTATTGTGTCAATGTTCATGAGGGACCTGGTCTGTAATAATCTTTTTTTGTGGTGTCTTTACCTGGTTTTGGCATTAGGGTTATGCTGGCTTCATTGAATGACTTTGGGAATATTCCATCCATTTATATGCTCTGAAATATCTTTAGTAGTAGTGGTGTTAACTCTTCTCTGAAAGTTTAGTAGAATTCTCCAGTGAAGCCATCAGACCAGAGTTTTTGTTGTTGTTGTTGTTGGAAGTTTTTAAATTATCTTTCAATCACTTCTTTTGTTATGGGTTTATTTAGTTGTTCTGCCTGTGTTTGTGTTAGTTTAGGTAGGTAGTGAGTTTCTAGAAATTTTTCCATTTTCTCTAGGTTTTCAAATTTGTTAGACTACAATTTTTCATAGTATTCTCTTATGATTCTTTTAATTTCAGTTGGGTCTGCTATGATAGCTCCCATCTCATTTTTTATTCAGGTTATTTTCTTCCTCTCCTGTTTTTCTTTTGTCAGTTAGGCCAATGGTTTATCAATTTTGTTGATCTTTTCAAAGAACCAGCTTTTGGTCTTGTTAACTCTTTCAATTGATTTTCTCTTTTCTATTTCATTTAATTCTGCTATAATTCTTATTATTTGATTTCTTCTGGTGCTTGATGACTTCTTTTGCTGTTCTCCTTCTACTTGTTTCAGTTATAGGGTCAATGTTTTGATTATGGCCCTTTCTTCGTTTTGGATGTGTGCATATTTCTATAAATTGACCTCTGAGAACAGCTTTTGCTGTGTCCCAAAGGTTCTGGTAGGATGTACTTTCATTTTCATTTGATTCTGTGAATTTCTTTATTCCATCTTTAATTTCTTCTATAATTCAGTAGTTTTTGAGCAAGGTGTTGTTCAGTTTCCATGTGTTTGATTTTTTTCCTTACTTTTTCTGTTATTGAGTTCTACTTTTATGGCTTTATGATCAGAAAAGATGCTTTGTAATATTTCCATGCTTTGGATTCTGCTAAGGTTTGCTTTATTGCCTCATATGTAGTCTATTCTGGAGAATGTTCCATGTGAATTGGAAAAGAAAGTATACTTGGCTGCTGTTGGGTGGAGTGTTCTGTTTATATCTATGAGATCAAGTTGGCTGATCGTGGCATTTTGATCTTATGTGTCTTTATTGAGCTTCATTCCGGATGTTCTGTCCTTCACCAAAAGTGGTGTTTTGAAGTCTCCTACTATTATTGTGGAGATGTCTATTTCTCTTCTCAATGTAGTTAGAGTTTGTTTTATATATTTTGAGCCCTGTTGTTGGGTGCATAAATATTTATTATGGTTATGTTCTCCTGGTGTATTGACACTTTGCTCATTATATAGTGTCCTTCCTTATCCTTTGTGGTGGATTTTATATTAAAGTATATTTTGTCATAGATTAATATTGCCACTCCTGCTGTTTTTTGGGTGTTCTTTGTTTGACATATTTTTTTCCACCCTTTGAGTTTTAGTTTGTTTTTGTCTTTAAGTCTAAGGTGTGTCTTTTGTAGGCAGCATATAGACGGATTGTGTTTTTTATCCATTCTGCCACTCTCTGTCTCTTTACTGGTGCATTTAGTCAATTTACATTCAGCATAATTATTGATAGGTATGATTTTATTGCTGTCATTTTGATGTCTTTTTTTGTGTGTTGTTGACAGTTTCTTTGTTCCACTTAATTTTCTGTGCTGAGTAGTTTTTCTTTATGTATTTTCTTTTCATCCTTTTCATTGTTTTGATTTTGTATTTGCTAAGTCTTTATGTTTTTCTTGTTTTTTTTCCCTACTTTTATGTGTAGATTTTTAGATTCTTTTGTGGTTATCTTAATATTTACTTCTATTTTTCTAAGTATAAACCAATCTTTTGACTTCCTCTCCATATGAAAGATCTATGACTACATTATTTAGTCCCTCTTTTTTTGTTTTCACGTTGTCATCTTTTACATATTGACGTCTCTGTTTCCCTATTTTCAGTATTTTAGCTTTGATTTATTTGTGACTTCCCTATCTGGTTTGATATTTGGTTGTTCTGTCCTGTGTTCTAGTCTTGGCTTGTTATCTGATGTTATTGATTTTCTAACCAGAAGGCTCATTTAGTATTTCTTGTAATTTTGGTTTGGTTTTTACAAATTCCCTATACTTCTGTTTATCTGGAAAGGTCTTATTTTCACCATCATATTTGAGAGACAGTTTTGCTGGATATATAATTCTTGGCTGGCATTTTTTTCCTTCAAGTCTTTATATATGTCATCCCATTGCCTTCTTGCCTGCATGGTTTCTGCTGAGTAGTCAGAGCTTAGTCTTATTGACTCTCCTTTGTAGACAACTTTTCGTTTATCCCTAACTGTTCTTAAAATTCTTTGTTTATTTTTCATTTTGGCAAGTTTGATTATAATATGTCTTGGCGACTTTCTTTTGGGATCTACCCTGTGTGGGTTTCAATGAGCTTCTTGGATAGATATCTTCTAGTCTTTCATGATATCAGGGAAATTTTCCACCAACAAATATTCAACAATTTTCTCTGTATTTTCTGTTATCCCCCCACCCCCTGTTCTGGTACTCCAATCACTCGTAGGTTTTTCCTCTTGATAGAATCCCACATAATTCTTAGGGTTTTTTCACTTTTTAAAATTTGTTTATCTGATTTTTCCTCAAATAAGTTGGTGTCAAGTGCTTTATCTTCAGTATCACTAATTCTGACTTCCGTTGCCTCAGTTCTGCTCCTACGACTTTCTATTGAGTTGTGTAATTCTGAAATTTTATTGTTAATCTTTTGGATTTCTGTTTGCTGTCTCTCTATGGATTCTTGTAGCTTGTTAAATTTGTCACTATGCTCTTGTACAGCCTTCTTAAGTTCCTCTATTGCTTTGTCTGTGTGCTCCTTGGCTTGTTCTGTGTTTTGCCTGATTGCCTTCCACATCTCTTGAAGAGCTCTTTGTATTAATCTTTTGAATTCTATCTCTGGTAATTCCAAGTTCTCTTCCTACGGAAGGTTTCTTGATTCTTTGTTTTGAGAGGTTGCTGAAGCCATCATGGTCTGCCTCTTTATGTGATTTGATATTGACTGTTGTCCCGAGCTATCAATAAGTTATTGTATTTATTCATTTTATGTTTGCTTACTGTGTCCTAGCTTATTGTTTTGTTTTGACATGCTGAAACAGGCTGGTTGTGTGAGCTACTTTGATTATTGGCACCTTTGAAGCTCTCAAGTCCTGTCACCAGGTGGTTAGAGCTGTTACTAAGTATGTGAGCCCAGGAGTCCAATTACTTTTCTTATATGGACTCATGTCAGGTGTCCACATAGTTGTTCACCAAGTGTGTGGTGGAGGCTCTCCCCTACAGTCCTATACAGGCAGGGGTGATTAGAGTAGGCACAGGTATCTGGCTGCAGTAGGGGGTCATGCACTCAGAAATGCAGAGGGCTGATGGATGCCACTGAGTGTCTGGGAGCAAAACGTGTCCCTGCTCCCTAGAGTGTGCAGGTGGATAGATTTTGCAGCCAGACTACGGGCACCCAATGTTTTTGGCTATAAGGACTGGGAGGCACCACTTATTCTTGGATCCCTGTCATGGGTGACTAGGTGGCGTGAATGGAGCCACCAGTCCTCAGGCCTCTGATGTGGGTAGGTGAGACCCTGCTTAATGAGCAGTGTGGTGTCAAATGTCATGAATCTGCCACTCCACCTTATAGCGGATACAGTTGAAAATAGTTTTCAGGTATAAACATTTTTGTACTGTGCTAATGAGGGCCTACGCTGTTTAAATGGGCCCCCACGTGTCTAGCAGGGGTGAAAGACATTCAAAGTCTGTGGACCCCTTATGCCTGTGCCTAGGCAAAGGAGCTCTGCCCACCCTGAGTTCCCATCTTAGGGGAGCTTGCAGATTATTTTTTCCTATTTGTTAATTTATTCCCTCTCCAAAGCCGAAAGAATAGCTCAGGGTGCATGATGGGTTCTACTTCAGGCCCAGGGAATGTGGCAATCACTGAAGCCAGCCCTGGACGGGGGCAGAGTGGGGAGGGGGCAGGTAAATGGAAGAGTGTTTCTTCTCAAAGGGGGTGTTTTTTGATCCGTGCAGTACATTAGATTCATGTGCTTATCTTTTCCCGATTGAGCGCTGCTTTTCACTGGTTCTGGAGGCTTGAGCAGACTCTCTGCCACTCTGTCTCCTCTGTTGTGGAAAATGAGTTCCATGTGCCACTGCTTGCCTCACTGTGCATGCCAGCTGACCCAGCCTGCAGGGTGCCAGTTCCCAATGAGTCAGGTTTGACAACTCCTCGCTCCTTCTGAACCGTCTCTCCCTCCTCCTGCCACTCAGTCTTGTTCCTCAACTTTGTGTTTGATGTTCAGGGCTCCTAGATTGTCATATATAATCAAATCACTTGTTTTTTAGGGTCTTTGTTGTAAGCAGGACCACAGGTAGCATTTGACTACTCTGCCATATTGGCCCTTCATCCCAGATATGAAATTTACGTGGGATTTAATTGCTAGATGTCAGCTGGGTTGTGCACTCACAAAATGCTCAACTTTCTTCTAGGTAATAACTGGAATAATTTTTTTCCTGTATGGAGTCATGATAGAGAGGGAGGAATTGGTTGGCGATTTTTTAAAAAACAGAAAGCAACTTTAATAAAAATGAGAAGAAATGGATAGCATTTTATTATCCAAAAAGCTAACAACAACAAAGAAATAGGCCCAAAGAAATAGAGTTCATTAGGGAAATAAAGAAATAGGAAAAATGGGATGGTATTTAAAAGTGTAGGATAGCTTCAAAGAAGCTATATGAGCAAGATTTTAGATTACTAAAATAATAATTTAAAATTCAATTGGAAGCATAAGTTGAATAGAAAGTAGGCTAAGTTATTAAAGAAGAGAACAAAGGTATTTCACAATTAAAATTAAGGTCAACTTGTTTAGAAACACAAAGTTGTGAAACTGAAAAAGCAAACTAAAAGATAAACTTTATGTTTCTAAAGTCACAAATAATATCAAAAAAGACAATATTCATCGAATAAAACATACATTGACATGGTATTAAATGAAGCACACCATCATTATAATAAGCTGAAAGACAGAACAGTTGTTCAAGCATGACATATTACAATGTTCTACAAATTCTCTTTACCTCCAGACTTACTTTCCTTCAGCATGCAGACTATATGCTTGCCATTGCTTTGCACATTACTCTCCCCAGTCAAAACCTTCAAAGACTTCCCATTGAACCATGGAATTTTAGAGTTGGAAGCATCATTAAGTGCCATCAAGTCCACTAACTTTATCCTACACATTATGGCAATGAGAAATGTAGAATGCAATAGTTGGCCTATGTAGTGTAATGCAATAGTTGGCCTATGTAGTGTAACTGAATAGTGGATGTTAGGATTGAGCCCCAAGCACTCTGACACCAAGAACAGTGTTCTTTCTGCCACATCAACTTTTCTGCAATACAGTTCTCTTTGATATTTACTTTGACTGATCTATTACTGAAACACTGCTCCAGATAGACTAGTTTAATGATTTGCTAGTTTATCTTCACATTCAGCTACAAGAGCAATGTACAATCTCTGTTTTTCTGCATTCTATCTTTCTCTAAAGATAATAAGAAAGGTTGGAGAGCTTTACACAATACCTATTGCACAGAAAGAACTAGTAAAGTTAGCTATAGTTATAGCCAAAATATAAATCCCCTTTCTTCCTCTATGAAGCTAGGCAATCTCCCTTCACTTTGAGTGCCCTTAGAATACGTGGCCTGATATATTTGTTTGGCTTTTAGAATCTGTTCTCCTGTATTAAATTTTATTTTTATCTGTGCATATAAGTCTGGTTTTATCCAACTTGATTGTGAACCTTTAGGAGCAAAGATGATTTATAACACTCTGAGCATCATAATTTATCAATAAATTCTTGTTGATCACAATGGCGATTAAAAGTATAGTTTTAAACTCCACAATTACCTCCATACAGTCAGTTGTGATAGTGTGGCAATGAAAAGGAATATGGGGGAATTACCCAAAGAACACTCTAAGAATATGTGTTTCTCCATGCAAAAATCAAAATCTTTATCAGTCAGTAGGAGAGTGAACAAAACCATAAAAAGGCAATCTTTTTATTAGATTACAATTCATTTGTAATGTATTTGTATTAGTGCATTGGAGTTCAGACTCAACTTTTAGAAGAAAATATGGGTTAATTTTAAGTAATATTAACAATGCTCATATTTTTAAAATATATAAAATTTGTAACACAATTATATTATTTAAGACCTTCCATATGAGAGTGGAAAGAATCATTACATGATCATAACTGCATTATTTCAAAGCCCTAACTTAAGAAATTGATTGGATCAGAAGAAAGAGCAATAGGTCAGAGAGCAGCATGTTATTAAGTGTTCAACACAATCTATTACAACTTCACTTAGAGGTTAGGATCATAATGTAGACCTTGGAACTTCAATAAAAATTCTGGTTCCTTTAGCCCATTTAGAGCACAATATAAAAAGTCTAAATATTAAATGTAATTAAATTTTTGTCTAAAGTAAACATACATACTTGCATGCAAACAATCTATATATATTATATTCTGAGATGTAGCTAATATAGAGAAGAGCAGGTAGAACATATAGCTCAGTGTAATGAATGACTACAAAGCGAACACCTTGTTACCACCTCACAGGCCAAGAAATGGAAACTGCCACTCTGACCCGGAAGCCCTCCTATCCCTCCTATCCTCCTCCCTCCCCCAAAGGTAATCACTATTGACTTTTGTAATAAGCATTTCCTCATTTTATGTAGGCATACCTAAGTGAGTATTTTTTAACTTTACATGAATGGAATCACACTATTTTCTGTTCTGTGTTATTTGCTCAAAAATTTCTGTGAGACTTATCTACTGTTTGTCCGTTTTCAAGGTTATAAGGTACTCCAAGGCATCAATGTACTTCCTTTACCTATCTGTTCTATTACTGAAAGCCATTAGGGTTGTTTCCGGTTGGGGGCTGTTATAAACAAGTTACTATGAAAGTTCACTGTGGTCTCCTGGGGAGGGTGTTCAGGAGTCTCTGGGGTGCATACCTGGGAGTGGAATTGCTGGGTCACAGTGTGTGTATTATCTTCGCTTTTACTAGATAATGCTAACCTTTTCCCAAAGTGTTCATACCAATTTACACTCACACCAACTGGATATCAGTCCCTGTTTCTCCATCTCCTCCTCAACACTTGGTGTTGTCAGATTTAAACATTTTGCCAGTCCATTGGGTGTGTAATGACATCTCATTTGCATTTCCTTGATTACTAATAAAATGGAGCACCTTTTCCCATGCTTAGTCACCATTTGGGTATCATCTGTAATCTGCCTCTTAAGTCTTTTTACCCATTTTATACTGTGTTGTATTTTTTTTTCTTATTGATACATTCTCTGCATAGAGCCCTTATGTGTGTTGCTAGTGTCTTTTCTCAGTCTGGGTTTGTCTCTTCACTCCCTTTACAGCGTCTTCCCCACCCCCTTAACTTGCATTTTTTTTAAATAATTTATTTTATTTTTTAAATTTTTGTTGTTGAGACTACACACAGCAAAAACATACACCAATTCAAGTTTTCTACATGTACAATTCAGTGACATTGATTACATTCTTCGAGTTGTACAACTATTCTCACCCTCCTTTTCTGAGTTGTTGTTGTAAAAATGACATGGCTTCAGGAGAGGGGAGGAGAATCAACAATAGCCCAAAGTTGATTCCTGTGAGGTAGAGGTCAAACATACCTCCACCCTTCAACCTTTTTACCAATTCTGACACCAGTCATCCCTTCTACGGCACTCTCTGCTTCTCTGCTGTGTTTGATAATTTGTTTCAAGGGCCACACAGAACTCACAGACCATGCTAATGATTATGGGGTGTATTTAGGAAGTAACAGGTTGCAATCCAGCATCAGGATCAACTTAGAGACGACAGGAACAACTCAGGATACAGTTCTTTGATCAGGACAGCTTCTTCTTGACCGTACCTGCAGACGGGCCTCTGCCACCAAGTCCTGCTTGGGTTTGGCCTTTGCCCCTACTTGGGCCTGGCCTCTGCCCTGCTTGGGCAAACGTTAAAAAGCTCTTTAGCTCTGCAAATAAGTGTCAGGAGGCACCCCACTCCACCAGGAAGCCTCTTGTCTGAAGGCGCACAGCTTTCTCACTCCAAGGGTTGGCAAGCCCATCATAGCCACCTCGCTCCATGGGCCAGGAAGCTCTCCACAGTATCTCATGCCAGTCTCCTGGTTCTGCTGCTACCTTTTCTTTGCCACTGTACTCTGTTGTTCTTGCCACCACTTCTCAATGCTTCTTGCTGCTGCCGCACCATCTCTCACTGTCTTCAGTCTTATAGCTCTCTCCCTCTCCTGGATCTAGGAGGTTCTCAACTCAAGGACCATGAGTCCAAAGGATGAGCTCCACTCCCAGCTCTTCTTCTTGACGGTAGTGAGGCCCTCTCCCTCAATCTGGGATTGGCTCTTTTTAAACCTAGAGGGATGGCATAACTGACCAATCCCCTACAAGGGTTCTATGCACCTCATTTGCATAGTCCCACCCCTGAAAGTGTTCTATGCACCTTATTTGCATTATTGGAAGGCTGTCCAATCTCCTTGGTGGGCCACAATCACCTTATTTGCATAGTTCCACTCAATCTTTTTGTGGAAGTTACCAGACCATAGCTAGAAGGGCCCTTGAATATTAATTTGCTACACTGTAGTCCACCTCCTGGCCCTTCTAGCCATTGGTCCTTACATACTTGTAGGATAACTTCCCCCTCACAATCATTTTACCAGTTCAAATCAATCATTAACAATTAATCCTTCAGTAGGGCAAAGAGTCCTCAGGGTGAGGTTACTAATGTACCAGCATTCAGGTCTGCTGCAGGTGTCCATCTGATCTGGTCAGGTTCTCCAAAAGTTGTCTCATCTTCACCCCTTCTGACCTCATGCCATTTCACTCTGATCTCCTGGTTCTGCTGTTGCCATTTCTCTGCCACTGACTCTGCTATGTTTGTTACCACTTCTTGTTGCTTCTTGCTGCTGCTACGCCATCTCTTGCTGTCATCAGTGTTACAACTCTCTCCCTCTTCTGGGTCTAGGAGGTTCTCAGCACAGGGACCCAGCACCAAAGGACACACTCTGCTCCTGGCTCTTCTTCTTGATGGTAGTGATGTCCCCCTGTATATTTTTTTTTAATGTATAATTTCAACTGAAAGAGAGAGCAAGGTAATAATTTCAAAACACAAAGGTGATGCTCTCTTAAAATCAAGCGAATTTTAAATTAGTCCTAATTATAAATGCTTTTAGTGGGCTACAATAAATTTTTAAAAAGTACCTTTTTCATTTTCCAATCAATTTTATTCTTTAGTCTTAATATTTTAACTTTTTAACAAGAATAAACTGCATAGTATTAGATAAATTATCTCTTAACCTTATATTTTATTTTTGGTCTTGTGTGCATATACTGTAATTTATTCCAGTGAAAAACCATCTATGTATTTGATTTTTATAATGTTATTGTAAATACTGGAAACCCTGGTGGGGTAGTGGTTAAGAGCTACGACTGTTAACCAAAAGGTCGGCAGTTTGAATCCACCAGCAACTCCTTGGAAACCTTATGAGGCAGTTTCCTATAGGGTCACTATGAGTCAGAATTGACTCGACAGCAATGTTTTTTTTTTTGGGGGGGGGTAAATACTGCCTTTTATGTTTTAAAAGCAAATATTATAGAAAAGCTCTGAAGTATTAGTAAGAGAATAACTGACTTAATGTCTCACCTCAAAATTAACCAACATTTAAATTATCAATTGTAGTCACTGTTCTCATAATGTGTTTTGGGGGTTCATCTAACTTAATTACTTCCACAGTCTAGAAACTTTGAAACACCAAGAATGAATAAGAATTTAAGGTGCAGAAAATAGAAATATCATAATGGCTGATCATGGACATTAGACCAATAGAGAACACTGTGAAAACAGAAGGTGATAGGAAAGAATTGAGGGCCAGAGGTCCATGGTGAGATCCAAGAGAAGGCTCGTAAAAAATAAGAAAGTGGAAAATGTGAAAGAAAAGCTGATATAAATTACCACTGAATAAAATATGGTACTTGTGTTTCACCACCAATGACAGATACTGTTTGTCATATAATCATATAGGCATTCCCAGTCCCCACCACAACTTTTTCCTAATGATAGATTCTCCATCCAAGAATAGAGGTTGGCAATGCAGGGTATTCATTTTCTCGAGGTTACAAATGAACATGCCTACCCATCCTGACCAAAGAAAATCTGAGGGGAAGGTTGTTTGAGCCATTTTTGTGAAAAAAAAATAGAAAAAGAAAATCTCCCCATCTTACCCCCATTAAAAGATGATTTGTGAAGAGAAACTGCTCTTTCTATCTTTGGGATGGATACATTGAGCTGTGGCAGCTATCTTGTAAACCTGAGGAGACAAGACTAAGGTCAAGGATATAAGTCAAAAAGATGATCATGATCTGGATTTCTGAAGTTATAAGTGAGCTGAACCAACCCTAGATCACCTGGTTTCGAGTCTTCTTGTCATATAAGATTATAATGAAAATGTATACTAAGTTCCGCATAATCCTACGCATTTAGGAAGGAATATTGGAGAGGTTAAGTAAAGGCCATCCAAAGATTGATCTGTCTCAAGCATTCAAATCACTCTTTTTACCTCTGAGACTAATGAGGGGTTTAGGAGTTGAAATCAAGAATTCTGAGTCATAAAATCAGAAGAGTAATGGATATTAAAATGGAGTATTGAATAGGTAAAAATGTCTCTTAAATGTATGACTGAGTCAGAACCAGCTCAATGTCACCTAACAACAACATAGCATATGACTCACAACAAGGAGGAATATATTTTCAAGAATTTTCTTTCTCAAATGTGAGGGAAGTATATATTAATAAGTTTATAGTAATTAAGGATGAGTAATTTAAAACTAATTGTATCCTACTGCCTCCGATTCAATGTGTAAAATGTCATTTATGGTGTATTTACTGTATTCGCTTTACTAACTCATTTTAGTGAATGTGAATATATTAGTGAAAGATTACATAGATTCATACTGAAGGTCCATCATCCATCCCAACCCACTATACTCCTTCATATCCACATTAGAACTTGAGTTTGTATGTCATGAGCTTCTTACACAGGCACTTTCATGAATCTAATCCTCACAGCTGCATTGTTCTATTTTTCTTGTAATACAACTCAGCCTCTTTCCTTTTGTTTTTATTATTTCTGTCTGGAGAGAAAGAAAGTCTTCTTACACCACAGGCTTGCCCTAGTGATAACCCAAAAACCCATTGCCATTGGCTCATAGCGACTCTAAAGGACAGAGTAGAACTGCCCCATAGGGTTTCCAAGTAGCGGCTGGTAGATTTGAACTGCCAACCTTTTGCTGAGCTCTTACTGAGCTCTTAACCACTGCTCCGCCAGTGACAAATCCAGTTTAATAAGTACAATGACTATTTAAGTTATTATTTAGTAACAGTGCTGGTTGTAATAAAGATACTAATTTAATTCTCCATAGTAATTTTGCTTTATTACATTTGGTAACTTTTTTAACATTAGAAACTAACAACGTGTTTTATTCAGGGCTTCAAACCGGTTTGAACTGGTCAAAGAAGGAAAACTGAAACAAATCTGAATTTTTAAAATTTGGTTGATCCAGAACCATAACCGGAACAGGGACTGCCAGGGCCGAGGGTGTGGGGTCACCACTCAGATGGACTACATGCAAGTAAGATTTTGCTGAAGATCATTCAAAAGCAGCTGCAGCAGTACATCAACTGGGAACTGCCAGAAATTCAAGTTGGATTCAGAAGAGGATGTGGAATGGGGATATCATTGCTGATGACAGATGGATCTCGGCTGAAAGCAGAGAATACCAGAAAGATGTTTACCTGTGTTTTACTGACTGTGCAAAGGCATTTGACCACGTGGATCATAACATTGCTAAGAATGGGAATTTCCGAACACTTAATTGTGCTCACGAGGACCTGTACATAGACCGAGAGACAGTCATTCGACTAGAATAAAGGCATACTGCATGGTCTAAAATCAGGAAAGGTGTGCATCAGGGTTGTATCCTTTCACCGTACTTATTCAATCTGTATGCTGAGAAACTGGACTATATGAAGAAGAATATGATTGGAGGAAGACTCATTAATAACCTGTGATACGCAGATGATACAACCTTGCTTACTGAAAGTGAAGAGGACTTGAAGCACTTACTGATGAAGATCAAAGACCACAGCCTTCACATAAAGAAAACAAAAATCCTCACAACTGGACCAGTAAGCAACATTATGATAAATGGAGAAAAGATTAAAGTTGACAAGGACTTCATTTTACTTGGATCCACAATCAACGCCCATGGAAGCAGCAGTCAAGAAATCAAATGACTCATTGCATTGGGCGAATCTGTTGCAAAAGACCTCTTCGGAGTGTTGAAAAGCAAAGATACCACCTTGAAGACTAAGATTTGTCTTATCCAAGCCACGGTGTTTTCAATTGCATCATATGCGTGCAAAACCTGGATGATGAATAAGGAATACTGAAGAATTGATGTGTTCAAATTCGGGTATTGGTAAAGAATATTGAATATACCGTGGACTACCAAAAGAACGAACAAATCTGTCTTGGAAGAAGTATAACCAAGATGCTCCTTAGAAGCAAGGATGGTGAAACTACGTCTCACGTACTTTGGACGTGTTATCAGGAGGGCTCAGTCCCTGGAGAAGGACATCAAGTTTGGTAAAGTAGAGGGTCAGCGAAAAAGAGGAAGACCCTCAATGAGATCGGTTGACACAGTGGCTGAAACAATGGGCTCAAGCATAATAAGAATTGCGAGAATGGTTCAGGACCCGGCAGTGTTTCGTTCTGTTGTACATAGGGTCACTGTGAGTTGAAACCAACTGGCACAGGAGCCCTGCTGACAGTGGTTAAGAGCTTGGCTGCTAACCAAAAGGTAGGCAGTTCAAATCCACCAGCTGCTCCTTGAAAACCCTATTGGGCAGTTCTACTCTGTCCTAAAATGTCGCTATGTGTTGGAATCGACTTGACGGAAATGGGTAATCTTTATGGAAGCCGAGTGCCACATCTTTCTCCCATGGAGAGATGGATTTCAACTGCTGACCTCTTGTTTAGCAGCTAAGCTCTTAATCACTGTGCCTTCAGGGCCCCATTCAACAGAATACTGGGTATAAATTAAAAGGAACGAAATTCTTTTACATATGCTAAAATAGAAAGTAGTGCAATTAAATAAAAAATGGAAGTGATAAAAATATGTGTACATAATCCAATTATAATTTAATTATATATATAAGTAATGTGTGTATACATATTCTTTATTTTAAAAAAAAGGTAATAAAACAAACTCAAGCAATAAACAGCAATTACCTTTAGAGAAATTGTGAATACTGCTCAGGGGGAATTTCATCTTCTAATCGGTACAATTCTGAACCGATGAAATTACTTACTTTAAGCACATATAACTTTTTAATAAAGAAAATGAATTAGATGCATTCATTAAAATTAATAAAATCTAATTTTACCAATGTAAAGATTTCCAAGAAATTTCGGTAAATTTTTAAAAATCTAGCCATTGAGTAATTTAAGTAGGATGATCTCATCTTTGTAAAATATTTGTTCAGCCTTGAAACGCTAAAATAGCTAAGAAATAAATTTCAAGGGGATAAGAGATATCTGGCTTTGGACAGAAAGTGGAAATCTTAGAAAGGGGTGAAGAAAGGAAATAACTCATGTATTCACTGAAAGGAAGGAAAATAACATTACTATATTTACATAAGAGATAATGAAAAATAATTTAGGGCATTTGTTAAGACAGGTTCAAAGAGAAGACCAGGATGTCTAAGCTCTGGAGGGAATGGGCAGGATGGAGATGCCTGTTAGGGCCAAGAGAGAAGACATTTGAAAGAAGAGGGGTAGAAATATATAATTGCTCTGTAAGTTTAACCTACTTAACCGGGCTGTGACTTAGCTCTCTTAAATTAGGAGACTGTCAATGATCATAATAAATATTGTAGCTGCCACAAGTAACTAATTCACTCTAATAAACACCATCCATAGCAGATGACTGGGGATTATTTAATAATGACGATTGTATGAAAAAATGAATGATAAGATAATTTCTCTTTCCCATCTGTTTACCTACATTCATTTAACTGCAATCCAGTGCATTCAGATTCTTTCCTTTTCATTTGCTTAGCAAAAAATGACTGCTGAGCTGTTTAAGTAAAATAGCATTCCATTTACAACTTTCAAAATGTGACATTCCAAACTATCTCAAGGCAAATTGTTTTATTAAAATATCAAAAGGCTTTGAGAACATAGGATTGCAGTACCTTAATTCAGTGTTACTCACTATATTAATTTCAGATCAGCAGCATCAGCAGCATCTAGGAACATGTTGCTGTGTGCCATCAAGTTGGTTCCTACTCATAGTGACCTTATCGAACAGAGTAGAACTGCCCCGTAGTTTCCTACTCTGTAATCTTTACGGGAGCAGACTGCCAGGTCTTTTCTCCTGTGGAGAGGCTGGTGGGTTCAAACCATCAATCTTTTGGTTAGCAGCCAAGCTCTTAACCTTTGCGCCACCAGGGCTCCTTAGGAACATGTTAAAATTTCCTGAGAAAGGAAAATTCTCAAGCCCCACTCCAGGCTCACTGAATCAGAAACTCTGAAGTTGGATCCCAGAAATCTGTGCTTTAACAGGCCTTCCCAGTGATTCTGATGCACACTGTAATATGAGTGCTATTGTTAGTCGCCACTGAGTCAGCTCCAACTCATGGAGACCTAATGTATAACAGAATGAAACATTGTCCAGCCCTGCGCCATCTTCATGATCCAAGTTTGAGTAGTGTAGCCTTAATCCATAAGCATCCAAATAATGGACAAAAGACAGGAAAAGGGACAGCTGAACTTATGGATTTGATTTATCTTTCTGAATCATCGGAGGTTTTAGCATTTGGATAGAAACCTGACATCCTTTAGGTTTCAGACTTAAACTGAGAAATTCCAGTTTTCATTTCTTCCCTGACTGAGCTGAGGGCTAACAGAGTAAATTTTATGTGAAGAAAGACTACTCTCTTCCCTTGTCACTTCTGCAGTGCAGAAGGGGGAGTTTCAAAGACCCTTCTTTAAAACATACAGCTGTATTTCCATAGAAGCTGGCAAATAATGAATACCAGGGCTCTGGGACTTTTTTCTGTACTAATGTACAAAGCCATTTCAGACCATCTGGCTGCAGACCAAATTGCCTCAATATCAAAAGCTGATGCTTGGGTGGACACATTAGGATTGAGTGTGTTGGCACTGCTCTGTGATGACTATCCCACGGGGAAAGCCTGAAATATGCCTTATTTGATCCACTATTATTAATGAATCCATTTACATGATTATGAAATCCACCTGCAAATGCAAAACATCCAGAACAATTTTCTTTTTTTTAATAAAGTGTAATATGGATACAGCCACTTTCTTACAAAGGTAAAAATAGTCTTACCATATTATCCAGCAATCATGCTCCTAGGTATTTACCAAACTGATTTAAACTTATGTTCATACAAACACGTAAACAAAAATGTTTAGATTTGCTTTATTCAAAATCACCCAAAAGTGGAAGCAACCACGATGTCCTTCAAAAAACAAATGTATAAACTAAGGATAAACAAAATGTGGTACATCCATATAGTGGAATACTATTCAGTGATAACAAGAGAATGGGTTGTCAATAGAAGCAAAGACATGGATAAATCTTAAATACATATTGGTAAGTGAAAAAAGCCAACTGAAAAGGCTACATACTGTATGATTCCATTTACTTGACATTCTGGAAAAGGAAAAACTATAGAGATGGCCAACAGATCAGTGCTTGCCAGGGGTTTGGGGAGGGAAGAGGACTGAGTAGGTGAAGCACAGGGAACGTTTTGAAGAAATCAAAAGAGATTAAGTTGATAAAGAATGATTAGCAGTAGTTTTTTTTTTTTTTTTTTTGGTAATGTAGGATGTCAGAGGATGATAGTCTGTTAAGGGGAAATAGGGAAGATACTGGATACCAGTAAGGGAGTGAGACATGTGACTGCATAGGGAAATAGTTCTCAAAGTCCCTAAACCAGCAGCACTGGCATCACTAGGCAACTTGTTAGAAATGCAAATCATTGGGCCCCACCTCAGACTCACTGAATCAGAAACTCTGAGGTTGGGGTCCAACAATATGTATTTTAACAAGCCCTCCATGTGTGTGCAATGCAGCTAAAGTTTGAGAGCCACTTGTGTAGGGGAACAGTATTTCAGGTGAAAATAGCAAGTGCAAAGGCACTGAGACAGGAATATGTTTATTTTGTTTGAGGAACAGCAAGGAGACAGAAGTGGCTGAAGTAGACTGAGTGAGGTAGAGATAGTGATAGAATTTAGGAAATGAAGCTAGAGATGAGTGTTCGGGTTGGTGAAACAGACTAGTTAGTGACTTATAGACTTTGGTTTTTATTCTGAGTGGGGAGACTCTGAAGGGTATTGAGCAGTGGAATGACATAATCTGACTGACATTTTTATACCATCTGTATTGTGTGGATGGTAGATGGTGGGTGTGACAAAGTAGAAGTGGACGAGAGAAAAGGTTATTATAATAATCTAGGTCAAAGATATGATATCTTGGACTAGAGAAAGTTTGTGTAGGTTGGGGGACATGTTAAGTCCGAGATGTCATCAGACATTCTGGTTGATTTGTTAAATAGACTGATTATTCAAGTTTACATTTTAGGGAAAAAGCCAGGGCATAAAAAAACAGATTCGGGCATTTTCAGAATATAGTTGCTTTTTTAAAGCTGTACAACTGGATAAGATCTCCTAGGAAGTGAGTGCAGAAAGAAAAGAGAAACAAGGACTCAGTCCAAGAAACTCTGATATTAGGAGGATGAGGAAGAACAAACCAAGCGGACAGAGGAGTGGCCAATGTGACAAAAGAAATGAGAATGTGTGGTGTCCCAAAGGCCAAGTGATCAAACTGATTCCAATTCATGGAGACTACATGTGTTACAGAATAGAGCTGCTCCATAGAGTTTTCTTGGCTGTAATCTTTATAGAAGCAGATTACCAGGCCTTTCTTCCATGGTGCTTCTGGGTGGGTTTGAACCACGAACTTTTAGGTTACAAGTCGAGCAAAAACCACTTGCACCACCCAAGAGACCTTAAAGGTCAAGTGAAGAGAGGGCTTAAAGAAAAAGGGAGTTAGTGTATCAAAAGCTGCCAATGGGTTAATTAAGTTAAGGATTAAGCAATAAACATTAATTTTGGCAACATATAGGCCATTGTTGATCTTGATAAGGACAATTTTAGTGGAGAGGCAGATGCAAAATGATGACTGGAATGGGTGAAACAAAGAATTGGGTTAGAAGAAGTGATGCTGTTAAAAGAAAGAAACAAAATTGACAGGAAACACAACAGAGTCCCTGACGGAGAAGGAGAAAAGTGGAGTGAGAACTCAAATTCGAGTAAAAAGACCAGACTTAATGGTCTGACTGAGACTAGAGGAACCCCAGAAGACATGCCCCCAGACTCTCTGTTAACCCAGAGCTAAAACCATTCCCAAAGCCAACTCTTCAGCAAAGATTACACTGGAGTATAAAATGTAAAATAATACTCGTGAAGAGTGTGCTCCTTAGTTCAGGTAGATACACGAGACTAAATGTGCAGCTCCTGTCTGGAGGCTGGATGAGAAAGTTGAAAGGGATAGGAGCTGGTTGAATGGACACGGGAAACCCGGAGTGGAAAAGGGGAGTGTGCTATCACATTATAGGGATTGTAACCAGGGTCACATAACAATATGTGTATAAATTTTGTATGAGAAATTAACTTGAGCTATAAACTTTCAACTAAAGCACAATAAAAATAACAAAAATAATAAAAAAATAAATTGGGTTATGTCTAAAGGGGGCTATGGAATCAAGGGAAAGTTGTTGGATTTTGGTTTGTTTTAGATAGAAGTCACCAAATGTTAATGTGATGATGAACCAATAGAGAGAGGGGAAGTGATGAAGCTTGAAAGAATAAAACACTTGTAGAATGATACCGTGGAGTAAGAGGAAGAAATGGGATCCAGTGTGCAAACGGAGCGGTGGCCTTAGAAGCATCACAGTCCAATCATAGTCAAAGTTGGGAGGGAAGAGTGATAGATTTATCAGTACCAGAAGAGGGTGGACATTTTCTTCTTATTGTTTATATTGTTTTCAGTGAAATAAAAAACAAAATTATCAGTTGAATGTGAACAAAGGAGAGAATGCAAGGAGAATCAAGATGAGAGGGAAATATGTAAAATAATCCACCAAACCAAAGTTGCCTTGCTCCCATTGTGGTGTTGACTATTGACAGGAAAGTTTAGGTACTATGTCCAAATACCCTCCAAAACATTTTGGCTAAATTTGTTGTATAATCAAGAAAGATGTATTTCATGTCTAATAACGGTCGGCAGAAGAACTTTTCTCATTGTTGTTACTCCAGAGCATGGGATGAAGGTGAATCCTTCTGAAGAAGTGTTTTCATGGTTTCGAAGACATTGGCAGAGGAGAGCTGAAGTGCCTTTCATTGACACATGCCACTTCAGCTCACTCCCATTAACCAGAACTAATCTTATGGTTGGAGGAGCCCTGGTGGCATAATGGTTAAGCTCTTGGCTGCTAACCAAAATATCAGAAGTTTGAACCCACTAGCCACTCCTCAGGAGAAAGATGTGGCAGTCTGCTTCTATAAAGATTACAGCTTTGGAAACCCTATGGGGCAATTCTACTCTGCCTTATAGTGTTGCTGTGAGTCAGAATTGACTCGACGGCAATGGGTTAATTATATAGTTATACTTATCTTCAAGGAAATGTGGAAGGATAATTGTCAAATAGACTCCAGAAGAGAGGGAACCAGATATCATCAGTTAGTTGCAGTATGTGGCACAAAGATCATATATGAATGATATGAATCTAAAGAAAGTTTAAGCAGAAAATCTAACGGTGGAAATCCAGAGGGATATTATTTTACAGTAAGAATATGTACTTGGTAACTTTCTGAACTGCCTTTATTCTGATATTTTTTAAGAGTAAGAGCAGACAAGCAGTGATTGGTTTCTGCTTTATCTCAAGCAGTTTACCAACCACAACACTAACAGACTTGATTTTGAAATAAATGGTCATTCAGAGGGGCAGCAAACCTGGTGTATGATTCTTGCCTAAATGAATACTTGCATTACTGGTTCCAAAGGTCACTGATGATTTTCTGATTTTATTGTTACACCTAAATTTATTAACTAGCGTTTTTCTGCAATGATGAGTTTTCCCTTTTCTCCTTTTCTTGTTTTGAGTATTACTATGGACTCAGATTCTTTTTTTATATTCACTGTAACATAACTCATTACCATTATTCTTCTTTTTGATGTTAAAATTGTCCCAATTTGACTAGTGGGAGCCTTGTCAAGGCAACTCTCGTACCCTTTTGGTGTGCCCTACTGGGGATATTTTAAACGTTAATGTAAAACTTTATTTCCTAAAACATAATACACAGATTTCCCTATTCCAGTGGCAAACATTTTCTGTTCCTTTGGTGTATCCTCTAATAACTTATAAATAATAAATCTAGGTGTATTTCTCCACTTAATGCAACAGAATGAGTTTTTTAAAAAAAAAGCAATTAAGTCACTCCATGAGTGATGAACTCTTCCAAACAACCCGAACAACAAACACCTGTGTCACAGCTGTTCTCAGCTGCATTTGCGTCATTGCTGATTATTCTGAAAAGAACCGCAACCTTTTAATGAGGGTTAATTAGAAAGGGAAAAAATTCACGGAGCACTCCGGAATCTTACTAGTGTTCTTGAGTAATATTGGGTGATAGGGAATGATAATTTATCACTTGACATAGTTGCTGATAAAGCGATTCTCAGCAAGGTCTTGACAATTTGTTATCATTGATATAAAGTATATAACTTTTTAATTGACCATATCATCCTTAGCTGAAAAATAGGCCACATCATCTATCAGGTGGAAAGCTCGTTTAAAATTGCTGTTGCGTGCTTGTAATACATGTTTAATCTTTGGCTTTCTGTGACTACCGAATTTAGCTATTTCACCATTTCTGTGGAGAAAGTAAATGCTTGTTATTTTGAGTGTTTTTTTTTTTTCCCCTGGAGTTTTGTATAATTATTTACAATGAATGTTTACCCTTTGGGCTTAGCTACATGAAATTATTTTGCCATCGGAATATGACTTTCACAAGGAAATAAATGACCTTCGTATTTCCAGCCCCATGAATGGCACTCATAGGCATTCAGTAAATATTTGTACAAGGAAGAGATGAAGAGTTTTAAAAAGGGAGAAAGAAAGTAAAATGCCACAGGATGTGATGGTGTCTAAACAAGATATACCTTATGTTTTTGGCTGACCATCATGTCCCCTACAAGGCCTCACTCCCGCATCCATTTCTTATAAAGCCTAGCCCTAGATAAACCCTAGAAAGCCTACGCCTAGATAGCTCAGATTAGGGGGCAGTGGTGGTTCAGTGGTAGAATTCTAGCCTTCCATGTAGGAGACCCAGATGTGATTCCTGGCCAATGCACCTCAAGCACAGGCACCATCTGTCTGTCATTGGAGACTTGCATGTTGCTATGATGCTGAACAGGTTTCAGTGGAGCTTCCAGACTAAGATGGACTAGGAAGAAAGGCCTGGTGATCTACTTCTAAAAAAGCAGCCAATGGAAACACAATGGATTACAATGGTTCTATCCCTTTGTACACAGGATCGCCGTTAGTCAGGGCCCTACTCAACGGCAGTGAACAACAACAGATAAGCTAAAACAGGCAATGTAACAGATGGGGTTGGAGGTGTGAAAAAGTCAGACAAGACCCTCACCCAGCGTAAAAGGGAAGAGAGTGAGGATACAGACTAAGTGAGAAATAACAGCATTGTGAGCTCCTAACTAAAGAGTTTCCAAATCAAACAGGTTAAGTATGTCAACCCAGAATTATGGAGTTGGCTATGGAGAAATACAAAAACAAAAAACAAACAAACAAAAAAAAACAAAACCCATTGCCATTGAGTCGATTTCAACTCATAGCGACCCTATAGGACATAGTAGAGCTGCCTATTAGGGTTTCCAAGGAGCAGCTGGCGGAATCCAACTGCCAACCTTTTGGTTAGCAGCCAAATGCTTAACCACTGTGCCACCAGGACCCCTTTGTGGGGAAATAAGCTTTACATAATACAGATGCTCTGAAGCCAGAGATATTTTTCAGGGATACCTCTGCACTGATTCAGTTTTCTCCCCGTTGGCTGAAGATGTAACCCTGTTGACCGAGTTTGGTTCAGTAATCCAGAAAACCTAAAGTTACAATCATTCTTATGATGTTAATTTTATGTGTCATCTTGGCTAGGCTATGGTCCCCAGTGGTTTTGGCAAACACTAGACTAGTTGCTGTTCCATAATGCAATCTAATGCAATGTAACACAGTAAAACCTGTGAAAGCCGGGATTCGACGGGACTGCCTTCCTTTCTAGGTCTTGCAAGTTTTTCACCTTTGACAGAGTGCAATCTTACCACTTTTCTATTGCTTGTTTTAGTGGAAAATATTTGAGTTTTCCTTCTCTGACAGGTTCCTGCCTTACACAGGTTCTGGTTTTCCCAGGTTTCACTGTATAATCACCTTCCTAATGTAATCTTAATGTAATCAATCAGTAAGTTGAAAGGGGAGTTTCTTAGGGTGTAGTCTGCCTCTAGACTATAAATAGATATTTTGGCAGATATCGCTGTCTCTTGCTCTTGCTCTCCTGCTCTCTCGACTCTGATCTTTTCTTGTTGCCTGATCTATGGATGTTGGGACACGGGCCTGCCTGACATGCGGATTTTGGACTTGCCAGCACCCCACAATCCTGTGATCCTGTGAGCCAGAAGGAATCTCTAGCCTGCCACCTGGCCTACAGATTTTGCCAGCCCCTCACAATTGTGTGAACCAATTCCCTGAAGTAAATCAATCTCTCTCTTTCTCTCTCTCTATATATATACATACATACATACATCTTGCTGGTTTTGTTTCTCGAAAGAACCCTAAGATAATTCTCAACAGAAGCACTGGGTTACTAATATAAATTCTTCAAAAATAATGAGGAAAGCCATAATATAAATATATAAAAAAGCACTTCAGGAGAATTAGGCTTCTTTCTCAACTGCAATAGGACTATTTGCTCAGAGGATGTCCCAGACACCTCTGTAGGGAAAGAGAGCAAAAATCTATGCTTCATAGAAATACGCTGCTGTTCTCAATCTAGGTAGCTCCTTTGTTTCTGTTAAATTGGGAACTAATGTTAGGTATGTTTCTTCCTGACCTATAACCCTACATGTGGTTTCCTGGATAAGGGTTCACTTTAATTTAGAAGCAACAAATATTCATAGTTATTGCATCTTACTGTCAGAAATTTCTTCATAGCACTCATCACTCTCTGACATCATTAATTACATTTTAAAACGTTCTATATTTATCTGTTTATTTAATCATTTGCCTTCTCTTAGAATGTACATTCCATGAGAGCAAGAACTTTGATGTCCAGAACCATGTCACCAAAACCAGAGACAGTAACCTGACACAGAGTAAGTGCTTCTTTAATATTTGATGTTGAATGGAAAATTGCTATCTACATGATTATATGGGCTTCCAAAACCAAACTAAACCCATTGCTGTCGAGTCGATTCCATCTCATAGTGACCCTATATGAAAGAGTAGAACTGCTCCATAGGGTTTCCAAGGAGCAGCTGGTGGATTTGAACTGCCGACCTTTTGGTTAGCAGATGAGCTCTTAATCACTGTGCAACCAGGGCTCCTCTATGGACTTAGGAGTCTGTAAAAAGGTCCCTGAGTAACACAAATCATTTGCACTCAACTACTATCCTAAAGGTTGGCTTTATGAACCCACCCAGGAGTGCAACAGAAGAAAGACCTGGTGATCCGCTTCCATAAAGATTACAGCCAAGAAATCCCTGTGGAGCAGATTCTACTCTGTAAAGTCGCCATCAGTGGGAATTGACTTTTAGGCAATGTTTGTTTTTGTTTTTTTACTCCTTTTCACCTGAAGAAGAGTACAATGTTTTCCTCACAGCAAAAGGTAACTCAACTTCATTTGAAGTACCTTTGTGGGGACGCACAATGGACTAGGAATAAAGTGAGGTCTTTGCCATAGTAACTGAAGTCTCTATATTTATTCTGAGATTCATGCCTCTTGCTCCAACCCCTCAACCTCTGACTTTAATATTGTGTGTGAACTAGGACATATGAATTTTGATTTTCCTTCTCCATTATTATTTTTGCTCCATTGTGTATCTGTGAGGAGGTGGGGCAGTGGCTTTTCACTCTACTGCAATGAATATCTACTCTGATCAACAGAGTAATGCCAGTCCTTGAGAAATGCCAGTCACTCCTATAGACTAGCTGAAGAAGGCATTTCCATTTTTTCTGCTGCCTGTCCTGCTGAGATGTATGTAGAAAAGTGAATGTGTTTCTGTTATTATAGCCCTCCACCTCTTCAGACTGGGTGCCTGTCATTCCTCACTAGCAGGCAATTGAACCTAGCAGTTTAGTTTTATTAGTCAACAATAGCAGGCCTAGCTTGGGCATATGAGCTGCAAAGGAGCTATTTCAAGGAATTACAGCAAGAAGGGAAACCTCCTCCAGGAGTTTAATACTCAAGGGTACCTGTTGCTGTGGCGTTGACCTCTGACTCAAGGCAACCCTATGTGACAGAGTAGAACTGCTCCATATGGTTTTCATGGCTATAATCTCTACAGAAGTAGATTACCAGGCCTTTCTTCTGTAGCACTACTGGGTGGGTTAGAATCACCAGCCTTTAGGTTAGTAGTTGAGAGCAAACTGTTTGTGCCACCCAGGGACCTGTAACACTCAAGATAGGATATTGAAATGCTTGTAGACTCCCAGAGGAGCCCTGGTGGCACAATGGTTAAGCACTCATCTGCTAACCAAAAAGTCAACAGTTCAAACCCACCCACTGGCTCCACAGAAGAAAGATCTGGCCATTTTCCTCCATAAAGAGTATAGCCTTGGAAACCCCATGGGGCAGTTCTACTCAGTCCTATAGGGCCACTATGAGTCGGAATTGAATTGAAGGCAATGGGTTTTTTTTGGTATCGATTCCCAGTCTTGAATTTTACTTTACAGGACATTAGAGGGAGAGCCCTTCTGATTTCCAACAGCACCTTACTTAATGTTATACCTAGTCAGATATTTGCCCAATTTGAGTTCACAACTATCAGGACAACCTTTGTGAATCAAATTTCCTAATGGACAGATTCTAAAGAAATAGATGGAAAACTCTCCTTGATTACATAAAGAGCACTGAGACTCTGGTAAAAGGGAACACTTGAGGGAAAAGCGAGCACAAGATTGCATTATATAAGCTAAGAAAAGGAAAAACGAAAAACCACACAAAGAGGACTTAGGAGGAAAAAAAACATTTTTTAAATGTTCTTGAAGATGTTAATGCCTTCAATCATCTTCTCATAGCATCCAAAGCCCTTAATTATCTAACATTAAATTATCTTTAATAATAATTTCATACTACTGTGCTATTTTTCTCTGGCTATACTTTGGATCATGTGTGATAAGCATATTTGTGCTTGTTTGCATTTACTAATGATGTTCCCTCTACCTGAAATTCTTTTCTGTATCCCCCCTCCCCAACTAGAAAAATCACCTTCATATTTGCAGTTTACGTGAAGTGTATACCTTATTATTATCCTCTCCTTTATAGACATGAAAACTAAAGCTAATAAAGTTTAAGCGTTTCTTTTCTTTTTCTCAGTTTAGTAGCAATTAAATTTAAGTCTACAATGGCATAAAAGAAAATGTTTGACTTAACAGACATATTTCCAGAAAGAGAAGCTATGCTCAAAAAATACGTGAATCGTAATTAATTTGTGGCTCCCTCTTTCACTTAAGTTTGCTCTACATCACACTTAGCGGTGAACAAAATAATAATAAGGATGAGGAATCTGGTGATTATTTTTCTACTGGTTATCTTCCAGCTGAAACAACAGCAAAATAAGCAACTCTTCAGGCTGGGTAAAAGTCAGTCCAGAAAAGATACTCATGCTGGGACCCTGTATCATCTTAAGCTCAGCAACCCTACTAACACATCTACCTGTTATTTTTCTTTGCCCTTTTTCCTATTTTGTCTGTCAAATAGCTGCTAAACACAAGAAACTGTGCCCAGGAATGTGCCATGACTTGAGATTATCCAAACATTTCATAATGTTCAGAATTCTAGGGGAAAATGTCCCAAATAAAATCAAACTAGCAATTATACCAGATTATGATAATGACAACAATAGTAATAATAATAATAAACTATAAAATATGAAGCAAGAGAAGAACATGTTTTTCCTAGCTATGAATTTCTCATCTTTCCTATTTCCATTTGGTCTTGAAGAGAACTCTATTTGAATTCTGTGTATTTTGAGACTGTGACATCATCCTTCCCTATCATGGTGACCCAAGCATAATTATCAACCAGTCAGTTGCTGTCTAGTCAACGCCAATCATGGTGACCCCGTGTGTGTCAGAGTAGAACTGTACTCCACTGGGTTTTCAGTGGCTGATTATTCAGAAGTGGATCACCAGAGTAAAAGCCACAGGATGGTTTCAAAATAATGAATAAACATCAGAGTCTGTCCTTTGAAGCGTTGACTTTATTTTTAAGCACAACTAGCAGTGTATGAATGAATAATAGTTATGACAAGATAAAACAATGAATTTAAACAAAGATGGGCACACCACTCAAACAGGAATTTCATAAAAAAAATTAGTTGTAGGTAAATTAAGCAACATTTATTCTATTTATTCTGAAACAATCTTGTATTCTGATTTTTCCATCTAGTGTTAGGTTTATGCTTTTGTTTCCCATTGACAAAGATTGACTAAATATTACCCCGGTGTAATTTTCCTGTAGCATTAATTATAAATGTCTCACTGGAATAATGTGAAAGCAAAAACTCATTTGGAAAGCCAATCACCCAGACTGCATTCCAAAAAATTAAAATCAACAGATGAGGAATTAACCCCTTTCTCACTAATAGAAATATCTTTTTTGATCCATTTGAGTTCACATGTCACAAGATTCACAGTGGAGGATTTAATTTCCAGAATGCATTAATATTATTAATATCTATTAAGTGTATTTACACTCTGTTACAAACCATCCTATGCCAGGCAGTACATCACATCCACAGCAGAACTGTTAAACGAATTGTGATTTTGTAATAAACATAGAATACTCGGAAGCATGATTTACAGTTGTTAAATAAATCTGAAGTAAAAAAAGACAAGGTGTATACACACACACACACACACACACACACACGCATGAGTACAAGTAAAACTGCAGAAATCTGAACAAGACCAGTGGATTATGTCAATGTCAATTTACTGGTTGTGATATTGTGCTGTCTTTGGGGGAAACTGAACTAAGGCTGCATGGGATCTCTCTGAATTAGTTCTTACAACCACAGATGACTCTACAATTATTTCAAAATTAAAAGTTTACTTAAAAGTACAAGAAAAAAATCTGTTTTGTATTTGACAGAGAGAAAGAGAGACAGAAAGAGCTTTGGGAAATGGGTGTTGAGGAGAGTCAAAATAGGAGAACTTAAAATCACTAAGACATTAGGGCTTCATTCAAGAGCCAGGAATGTTACACTCAGAGTTACCTGGTTGGTCAACGGCTTGCATCCTTATACTTTTAAGAATGCCCTAATGATGTTTTTGTTTCTTCTCCTTCTCCTTCAGCTTTTTAATGTAAGCTGAAATAAGATTAGTCCTAATATAAGCTTGGAGTCCCTGTGTGGTGCCAATGGTTAACGCATTCAGCTGCCAACCAGAAGGTTGGAGATTAGAGTCCACCCAGAAGTGCCTCGGAAGGAAAAATCTGGCAATGAGCTTCTAAACACTATCAGCCTTTGAAAACCCTATAGAGCAGAGTTCTTCTCTGACACACATGGGGTCATCATGAGTTGAAATCGATTGGACGGCAACTGGTACTGGTAATATAAGCATATCCTAAACCATCCATGTTGCTTCATGCTGCAGTGCCCATGACATAAGGTAGAAATTGACAGTGTGTATAATAGGGCAAAATATGAAAGATTAATCTGTTGGCTGTATCTTTTACCACCCTTTTAATATTTTTTTAATTTATTATCATTCTGATAAGAAGTTGTCAATGTTATAAAGATACCCATTCTGATTTTAATGTAATCTCAATAAAAATATCAAAAATATTCTATTATAGCATCCAACAGGCTGAATCTAAAGTTCATACAGAAGAGGGGTGAGAAATATGAGAAATGCCAAGAAATATTCTTGAAGAACATTAAAGGAAACTGGCATTGCTTTGAGGAGCCCTGGTGGCACAGTGGTTAAGTTCTTGGCTGCTAACCAAAAGGCTGGCAGTTCGAACCCACCAGCAGCTCTGCAGGAGAAAGATGTGGCAGTCTGCTTCTGAAAAGATTAAAGCCCTGGAAACCATATGGAGAAGTTCTACTCTGTCCTTATAGGATCACTCTGAGTCAGAATTGACTCCACTGCAACAGGACCTTGCTTTAAATTAAAATACGCTGTAAAGTTATAGTAATTGAAACATGGAATTAGTGACAGGCAAAAGTTGATGAAGCAGAGAATCCAGAAAAGAACCATGTATAGATAAAAATTCAATGTATCATAAAAATGTATTCGAAATAAATAGATAATAATACACTAATAATAGATTGAGTGATGTTTAAGGGAAAAAAAATCATATAACTGATTTTTTTTAAAAAATCAATAATAACCAACCTAATTTTTTGATGGATTAAGTATTTAAACATTAGAGCAAACTTCTAGAAGTTATTACAAAAAATATGTACTTTTATAACATTGTGGAAAGGGCCAGACTTCTCAAGGAAATTACAATCCACAAGAAAGGAAGAAAAGAAAAATCTTATGAAGTTAAATAAATTTAACTTTATGAAAATAATATAACAGTGTTTGCACAATAAAAGATAAAACTGACGAATATAAAGGGCAAGAAAATGACTAGAAGAAAATGCTTGCACCATATATAAGCAACACATGATTACTGTCCACAACATGCTCAAAACTCCTTTAAACCAAAAAGAAAAAGGCAGTGCATACGTGGAGAAATAGTAATACAATGCAAAGTGTGAAATGACAAATAAAAATAGCCAGTAAACGTATTGCTAGTGCTCAGCTACCCTAGAAATCAGGAACATTCAGTTAAGGCAACAATGTGATTATTTTGACCCTCATGTCACCATAGATTTAAATTTGGACAATTTCAAATGTTGTAAAGAAACAGAGAGTCGAACTCTCACGTGACATTGACTAGAGCAAACGCTGCTAAAACATTTTGGGAACTCAGTTTGTCAAGATATACCCAGATTTTGAAACACTGATAGGCTGATCCTGCAATCATATATCTAATAATCTATCCTATGGGAATTGTTGTTGTGTGCCGTTGAGTTGATTCTGACTCATAGCAGCCATATAGGACAGAGTAGAACTGCCTCATAGGGTTTCCAAGGATACTTATGAAAAAAACCACAAAAGTAAAGTACAAGAATATTCATCACATAGAGTTTGCAATAATGTAAAATCGGAAACAAGCTAAGTGTGCATCACTAAGGAAGCTTTTAGGTGCATTTTGATGCCATCATTATCACAGGATGCTCTGCAGGTATTGTAAAGAATGAGGTAGACATAGAAAAATTATGTTGGCAGAGAAAGACGTCTTGAAGCAAGTCCTTGAAAAGTAAGTATAGTTTGATATCATCTATGCATAATATCTATGTGGATAGAAAAATATGGAAGCAGATATGTCAAACTTTTTAAAACAGTTTTCTTTGGAGGGTGTTGTGAGAGCAAAAGGCTGCAGGAAAATAGCAAATCATTTTTCTTATGTATCTGTATTTTTATCTTCTATATCTGATTCATGTTTTATGTCCATTAGTGTGATATACCCAAAAAAACAAACGAACAAACCAGATGCCTTTGAGTCGATTCCGACTCATAGCGACCCTATAGGACAGAGTAGAACTGCCCCATAGGGTTTCCAAGGAGCGGCTGGTGGATTCGAACTGCCGACCTTTTGGTTAGCAGCCGAGTTCTTAACCACTGTACCCCCAGGGCTCCTTAGTGTGGTATAATTGCTATAAAATACATAAGAAGTTATTGCCCAGAGATAATCTTTAAACCTTAAACTAAGAATATCCCCTGAAGTCTTCTTAAAACCAAACAATAGTTCAACTTAATTTGTAAAGAACGTCTGCTTCCGGCATTGTGCTCTTTTAAGAACTACCTATATGGGATCAAATTGACAACAGCAACTCGAAGGATTAGGTAGGAAATTTAGAGGGCAGTGAGTTTATGTTAATGGGGGAGGAACAACTCAAAAAAAGAGAGTGAGAAAGGTTGCACACTTCCAAGAAATTAATCAATGTCACTGAATTGCGCATGGAGAAATTGTTGAATTGATGTATGTTCTGCTGTGTATATTCTCAACGAAAAAAGAAATGAAAATTTTAAAAATTTAAAAATCCTTACATGATAGTAATAAATTTAGAAAATAGAAATAATATGTGGAAGAAAATGAAAATCACTTATAACCCCAGAGAAAGCTGCTGACATTTTAGATTAATTTCTAATCATTGTCCCAATATATTTACATTGTTGTTAACTTACTATAGATAAAATTTTGTCTCTTTTTTAAAAAGTCTTACAAAAGAAATATTTCATTATTGCAAATTCTTTGTAAACATTGCTTAATAACTGTAAACTAATGAAATACTTTTTTTAAAGGAATGCATTCTGGTTATAGGAATTTAACTGTGATGTTTTCAAAGGGAACTATATATTTTTAGATTCAACTATTCTTTAAATTTAAGAGCATTTAAGAACAAGCAAAATAAATATACCTCCACGCACACACAAAGCATAAAGTTAGTGGAAAATATTATAAAATGATTAAAATGACTTTTGATGTCAAATGGAAAAAGCAGTTGTTTGTGGGCTTTGTTGTTGTTGTTACCGGATTAAGTCAGTTTCATATAGAAACAAACATAAAGGAATTAAGTATGTCAAACCAGACCTAAAGTTTACTTTCATTTTCTACCCATCCTAGGAGTCCTGATACTACTGTTCTTCAGACTAACAGCCCTGTTGTACCATTTTGCTACCCTTCATATTCTTTTCATCCAAAATATCCCTACTGAGCCCCTGGCTTAAAGGCTGGGGCATAAAACATTGGGACGGAGAAGGAGCCTGATGATGCCCTGCAGCCTGTGCACAAAATCCCTGATGCCTCCTGCCTCCTGACACTCAGTTGTTGTCCCTTCTACAGGACAGATCTAGAAGAGAAATCAAAATCTGAAACTTTCAGAAACAAAGCTTTAAACTCTTCCAGCTCTTCAGACAACAAGACCAGCAAGACTGTGGACTGTGCGTGAAGAGAAAAACAGAGTCAGAAAAAAAGGGAGAATATTACCTGAGCTCTCTCTTCCTCTTCACCTTCGTTATCACTGTTGATATCAGTACGTTTTGTTTTGTTTCTCTCTCTCATCGAAATGACTGAGATGGTCCAGATCTCAAGGTTGAAGACAGCGGGAAAGCTAAAGTCCGATGGTTAGTGCTATCAAGAAGATTCAAACTGTTTTCCAAGAAGTAGGGGATGGCAGGTTTGGTGGAGATTGGATTGGAGAAAGAGCAGAAAACTTACAAAAGTGAAGACACTTATTAAAGTAGTCTCTTGAGGAAAGAATATAGTATACCTGAAAAGACAAAGTTGTGTCTGCATTAAGGGCTTTTTGATGATTCATAATGCAGTCATTGTGTGTTTTACAAATCTTCCACTAAAAATATCAGTTAATTTTCAGTTTGGGTGTTGGAGGGAGTGGACAGGAGAATGAAGGAAGAGAAATGTGTCTATAGTAGGAGTACATACACGCACACAAAACTCATATGTATGTATATATTCTTTATAAATACATAAAATTATATTTTATAAAATATATTTTATTTATAATACATGTATTATTTATGAGGCGCCCTGGTGGCGCAGTGGTTAAATGCTAACCGAAAGGTGGGTGGTTCGAACCCAGCAGCCACTCCACGGGAGAAAGATGTGACAGTCTTTTTCCGTAAAGATTTACAGCCTTGGAAATCCTATGGGGCAGTTCTACTCTGTCCTATAGAGTCGCTTTGAGTTGGAATTGACTCTAAGGCAAAGGGTTTAATGGACTTTTGTAGCCTCCACAGAGGCAGAGCTTGGACTGGCCCATAGGGAGGAACTGTAGTTCTCTTCTGGGGAATGACTAAAGCAGGCAATAAAATTATTCTGCTGTTAGTCGCTTCCAAGTCGGCTCCTACTCATGGCAACCTTATCAATTAACAGAACAAAACATTTCCTGGCCCTGTGCCAACCTCACAGTTATGGACATGTTTGGACTCATTATTCTAGGTCCTCTCTAATCCAGTGACTGATCTTTACATGGGGTCCCATGCAGTCTGTTAGTCCTCACCCAGGGCTTCTCCAGTGCCAATATTCCATTGCTCCCTCGAAGCTGATATAAAAAACAACAGATTTAGGGTATAAGCCCCTATCCTAGAAGCTCTCCCCAGTACAACATTTAATTTTATTGGAGAGCATATTTTGTCTTCAAATGGAGTGAGGCTGTCCCAGCTTTGTACAAGGCCAAGGGAGGCCTACCTGTGTAGCCATTCACAGTCACTTCTTCCAGCCAATCCCTGATTTGTGCCTTTTGTCCAAGCCCTGCTGTCTGAATCCCCTTCCACTATTGTCAGTTTCTGTGCTCTGACCTTTAGTTCCTTCCAGAAATGATTATCAATCAATATGGTCCCATCTGCCTTCTCCTCTCCAGAATTCATCAAATCGCTGCTTCCTTTTCTATTTGTTACCTTTTATAAATCTACAACTTTCATATATCTTCTATCTGTGTGTATTTTCCATCATTTCTGTGACTTCTATTATGTAAGGCTTTGTTTTATTTTTGCATGTGTGTGTGTTTTGACAGGAAGGTGAAGCAAATGCATATGTTTGGTCCACCATTTTGAATGGAAAGGATCTTATATTAAAAGCAAAGGTTCTACTTATATATAATTATGTTGTTTTTTTATCATCATTTTGTACACATTTGGTTTCTCTTCCTTTATGCTTGAGTAGATTGGCAAGGAATACATTCTACTAGCTTAAAAAATCCAACTTATTAATTCCTACTTTTGTGTTTATTAATTCCATTGCTAAGATTTGCTTGCATATCTGCATTTTTTCCTAAATTTCTGGAGTTGGAAGTACTGTTAAATTATCATTATTGTTTATTATTTAATGGTGGAAGGTTTTGAAGATATGAAATGCTATTTAAAGATTATTATATACTCCACTGTATCACATTAGTTCAGACATGTAAGACTGTCATTGTCTTTACTTACCAAAGAATCTCAAATTTTATATTTTCCTCCTTTCCTGAAGAATTATTTTGCTCCTTCTCTCAGACTCTCTTTTTGTTCATATTAACTGATGACTTAGTTCAGTTTGTTATTGCTAAATTACATTTTCATACATTGTGCATATTTTCTTTTGAGAATTTGTGGCATTTTCACTATATTTAGGAAGCACAGTTTCAACGTTTATTTAAACTTAATTCTATTTATAAATGGTTTTAATGCAAGCCAAATTTCCTTTTAGAGTGCATTTCCACTCCCACTCACAACCCTTCTTCTTCTTTTTTTTTTTTTTTGTTCCTATACTGATTTATCTCAAGGTTGTTTTTATTTTCCCCAGAAGAAATTTATGATGCAGTTATATTTTCTTGTCTTTTTCATACCTGAGGATATAAAATTTTCAGAAGGTTTAAATTTGTGGTCACATTTTCCCCTCAAACCAGGAGAAAGGTCAGAGCTGGAGTCATGGAACTAGAAGTTGCCATCTTAGTGAGACCATGTGCATGAATGAAACTGTACGGAGGGAGTTTGTAGTGAGAGAATGGAAGAGGTCTGAAGATGAGACCATGTGAAAGAAATTTTAAGACGTTGAAAGAAGGGCATGGGCCCGAGAAGAACATAACCTCCAGTTACCATTGAGTCAATTCTGGCTCATGGTGACCCCATGAGTGTAGAACAGAACTGTGCTCCATAAGCTTTTTAAGGCTGTGAACATCCAGATGCAGATTTCTAGACCTTTCTTTCAAGGGACTTTTGGGTGGGTTTTGAACCACCAGCTTTTAGGTTAGTAGTCAAGCATTTAATCATTTGTGCCACCCAAGAACTCCTAAGAACAGATGCTATGATGGAGTAAAATTGACAAAAAAAAAAAAGAAGAAGAAGAAGAGAGGAGTCAGTAAGGATTTCAAGAAGAAATAAGTGGCCAGCAATGTAGAAAAGCCAGAAAATATAAAGACGAAGAAAATTTCAAAGAATTTTAAAATGGGAGGCCTTTGGCTACTATAATAAGATCAAATTATAATGAGACTAAGGTCAGATTACAGTGTGCAAAGAGACGGACGTGAGGTAAGGTAGAATATACTGTACTTTCAAGAAAGAAGTCTGTGTTAGGAGAAAACTGGGAAAATCTTTGGCCAATATAAATATGCCTGCTCAAGAGAGGGATTTTATTTGTTGTTCTTTTGGTTTGATTGAGTTTGGTTAATTTTAAGATCAGAGGTTTGAATATGCTTTTAGAGCTCAAGGAATGAGCAGTGGAGAGGAACAGGTTGAAGAAATGTGGAAGGGGTTATGTAGAGATTATTGGAAAGTGTGAGTGCAGCTATTGGCTAAGTCTTAAGCAAAGGGAAGAAAATCTCCTCCTTTGAAATGCTTAGACACAGTTTAGAATAGGTAAAAGTGCAAATAATTTGAATGGAGAAAGGCCTATCAATAAATAAATAAATAAATAAATAAATAAATAAATTCATGTTTAAAAAACTAAGTTTTCTGTAGAAAGGCGAATTATTTGATGAAGATAGAGGTATAATGAGGTTTGAAATAAGCTCTTTGGAAAATGGTAATGACAATGAGCATATAAAAGTATTTCTGAATGGCTCTTAAACTTCAGGTGAGATTAAAGATCACAGATTTTTAGAGGCACTGGGTCACAAATAGTGGTTTTCTTTAGTAAAGCTGAGCAATCTAGGCATAATAACAGAAAAAGCAGGATTTTGAATTTATGTGAACTCGTGTTTGTAAGGCAGGTACAGATGTTGGACAAAGAGATGAGGGTGTTGATGCTAGTAACGTGTGGTTTATGATTCACTATGAAATCTACACTTGATAGAGAATGATATGAAGCCAGGAGTTGGGTGATAGAGTAGGGTAATGAAGTGAGTTAATGAATTGGAAATATAGCTGAGAATAAAAGGTAGGGACAGTGAGATTAAGCTGTAAGAAAACCAGAGGAATAAGGGATTGTAGATAAAACTTGTATATCAGTTCTTCTCAAACTTTAATGAGCATATGAACCACAGGAAAGCTGGGCAAGGGAGGAGAGTGGTGAGAATTTACATTTCTAGCAAACTCTTTCAGGTGATGCCGAAAGGTGGGGACCACACATTGAATAGTCAGGATGAGGGTGACCTTTTCATGTCAGACTTTTGAATTCATTATTAATAAAAAAGTAATGGGTTTAACAATTAGTGGACTTTAGGACTCATTATTTTCCGCATGCATGTACGTATATATACTTCATTTTGGACCTTCAGGCAGATAATGACCAGCTGGAAAACTGTCTTTTTGAAAACACCTTTATTGAGATATAACTCACATAGCATAAATTCACCAATTTAAAATGTATATTTCAATGGTTTTTAGTATATTCACAGACTTGTGCAATCATCACTACAACCTAAGAAACAAAAGAAACTCCGTACACATTTCACTCTCTATTTTCCCCAATCTACCCAGCCCCTGGTAACAACTATTCTATTTTTTTTCTCTCTATAGATTTGCCTATTCTGGACGTGTCATACAAACAGAATCATACAATATGTGACATAGTTTGATTGGCTTCTTTCACTTAGCATGATGTTTTCAAGGTTCATCCATGTTGTAGGGTATATCAGTATTGAATTCATTTTTATTGCTTAATATTCCATCATATGAATATACCATATATTTTTTTAACATTTGAGTTGTTTCCACTTTTGAACTATTATGAATGGTGATGTTATGAACATGTGTACAGCTTTTTGTGTGGACATATGTTCTCATTTCTTGGATATATACCTATGAGTGGAATTGTTGGATCATATGGTAACTTTACATCTAACAATTTGAGGAACTACCAAACTATTTTTCAAAGTGGCTGCACCATTTTACATTCTCACTAGAAATGAATGAGGGTTCCAGTTTCTCCAAGACCTACGCAACACTTGTTGTTGTCTGTTCTTTTGGTGTCATCATCTTAGTGAGTGGGAAGTGGTATTTCGTTACAGTTTTGACTTTGCATCTTTTCATGTCATTATTGGCTATTTCATGTATCTTGTCTGCGGAAATATCTATTCAGATACACTGTCTTGTTTTGGGGAGGGGAAATCATTTGTATTTTTATTGAGTTGTAACAGTTCTTTATATAGTTTGATTACAAATCCTCTATCACTTGTATAATTTGCATATATTTTTCCCATTCTGTGGGTAGTAGTCTTTTCAATTTATTAATGGTAACATTTGTAGCACAAAAGTTTTTCTTTGTTGCTAGTGCTTTTGATGTCATATGTAAGAAACCATTGCCTAAAACAAGGTAATGAAGTTTTACCCTTCTGTTTCTTCTGAGGATTCTATAATTTTAGCTTTTACTAGGTATATGATCATGATCCATTTTTGAGTTAGTTTTTGTGTGTGGTGTGAAGTAGGAATCCACCTTCTTTCTTTTTCATGTGGGTATCCAGTTGTCACAGCACCATTTTTTGAAGAGAGTATTCTTTCTCCCTTTGAATGGTCCTAGCACTCTTATCGAAATCAGTTGACCCTAAATGTGAGAGTTTATTCCGAATCTCAATTCTATTCCATTTATCTGTATGTCTATCTTTATACCAGTACCACACTGTCTTGATTACTGTAGCTTTGTAGTAAATTTCAAAATCTGAAAGTGTGAGTCTTCTAAATTTGTTTTTCCTTTTCAAGATTGTTTTGGCTATTCTGGGTCCCTTGCATTTCCATATGAATTTTACTTATCAACTTGTTAATTTCTGCAAGAAAGTCTAATGGGATCTGTATAAGGCTACCATAGAATCTGTACCTCAATTTGGGGGAATATTGTCATTTTAACAATATTCTCTTGTGATCCATGTATGAGCAATGCCTTTCCGTTTATTTAGATTATTTTTATTTCACTTCAACAACGTTTTGTAGTTTTCAGTGCACAAGGCTTGCACTTCTTGTATTACATTTATTTCTAATTATTTTATTCTCTCTGGTGTTCTTGTAAGTGGAATAGTTTTCTTAATTTCATTTTTGCATTGCTTACTACTAGTGTATAGAAATACAATTGATTTTTTTATATTAATCTTGTATCATGAAACTTTGCTGAATTCATTTATCATTTCTAATAGTTTTTCATGTATGCCTTCAAATTTCCTTCGACATCTTTTCAGAGATCACTTCGATGGGTCTGAAAAGAAGAAGGAAGATCAGAGTATTGTTCCCGACCATTTTTGTCTGAAGGAATATTGTAGATAGATCCTGCCTGAATTTGTGGCTTCCTCGGAGATATTTTAGATCTGAGGCCCTGAGAGATGTGGAAATAATCAGTACCAGTCAAAGTTTCCTAAATGTAGCATTCTTTCTGGGTTATAACATTTGAAATGAGCTGTTGATGTGGAAGAATAGTAAAGTTCATTGGAGATTAAGACGCCAGAAAATGTTGGATATGGAAATCCAATTGTGACTGGCTACCAGTAAGAACGTTTTACTTCTGGTACCAGGCGGGTCTGTTTTTTATGCTTTCCCAGAGGTTGTGGGGCAGAACAGATGGATTGCACATATGTAGCACATCACTCTATTAAAGAACAAGATCCCTTGAGTACAAAGATGTTTAATTAGTTTGTGAATCTTCACAAAACCTGTTTCTGATTTTTTTTTACATTTAAATAATCCATAAATGCTTATGGGTTGAATCAAACAAAATGTATCAGACACCTTAATTTAGATACTATTGTTCTTCTTAATTATATAATTATTTTGGGCTTTTTCACACTTAAACTGAGTATTTTATTGGATTTTTTTTTATTTTTTTGCTCTTATCTTTTTTACTAACAATTCTTACCCATTTTTTCTTACAATAAATTGTATTTCAACTTCAAAAATATCTGTGGTAATAACACCTCTCAATATTACTTGGTGCATTAAATTTCTCTTGATTGCTTCATCACTGGAAAACAAAACATTTCACTTAGAAAAAAACATCTAATGATAGGAAACAAGTCTTTCATACCTGATCACATTTATGTCTCATATTTAATAAAATTTAAAATACTTTATTATGTTGCAAGAATGTAAAATATTCTGTTATGTTATTGAGGTAAGTAGGCAAATGAAAAGAGTCTCATATTTTAGAGGATCTTTTCTTGAAATTTTACACTGTGTCCATTAGCAAAACAGTTTAAAACAACTTTTGATCAACTGTATTAAGAAAAAAAAGTGAAATGGGTTCATGAAGTAGAATGAGTTTCAAGAAGAAGGATTGTATTAAAAGGCTCTGTCTCATCAGTATAAAAGAAACTCAGCAATTATCTGCCGCCAGGGCATATTCACACTTACACCTTACATGAATTGTGGTATTTGTTTTTAGTTTCATATTTATTTTCTATACACATTAAATTTAATTTTTCTTTTGTTTTTGATTATTTTATATGATATATTTATTGCTGAGGGAAGGAAGATGAAAAACTAACATTTTTGGAAGACTTATTCTGTGTCATTTATTGTTTGTTATAGGCTAGACTTTACATTTTGTTACCACATTTAATTTAAATAGATTTTGATAGATGAGGAAACTGTGTGTGATTTGCCGAATCTGAACCCATTTCCAGCTAACTGCAGCATCCATCCATGACCATTCCACTATTGTACAATGATATCACGAACACGTGAAAGATAGATGGTGCCGACAAACCTCATTCTTGGGAAGTGTTGGTTTCCTATTTTAACCTACAATAAAATTGATCACAATAATAAATCAGGAGATAATTGTTTACTAAATGTAATCTCACTTGGAGCATAGATAAAATTCTGACATGCTTATAATATTGAAAAAGGGAAGAGAATCAGATAATCATTTTCATAAAATCTCCTCTCTGAGAATATCCAAGAAAATTTTGCACAATTTCTTCCCATTGCATCTTGGAAATTGGATTTTTCCTTGAAATTCCAGGAAGAACATCCTGCAGAAGGCATGCTATTCATAAATGGGGAGGGGGGAACACAACCTGGGATATGTATAGATTGAGTTAGGAATTTTGTTTTATTGTTGTAAAAATATAGATAACATTTGCCAACTTAACATTTTTCATGTGTATAAATTCAGTGACACCAATTGCATCAATTTCTTTATTGTAAAAATATAGATAACACAACATTTGCCAATTTAACATTTTTCATGTGTATAATTCAGTGACACCAGTTACATCAATTGTGTTGTACAACCATCAGCCATAATTGCTGCCAAATTTCCCGTCACAATAAACAGAAACTCAATGCTTCCTAAACAATGATTCCTCTTTCCTCCCTCCTTCCTTCTCCTGGTTGTCGTTGTTGTGTAACCACCATTAAATTCTGATCTCTATACATTTGCCTATTTTTTGTATTTCATATTAGTGAAGTCATATGATATTTCTCTTTTGTGATTGACTTATTTCACTCGGCATAATGTTTTCAGGCTCCATCCATGTTGTGTCATGTATCAGGACTTCATTTCTTTGTGGCAGAGTAATAGTCCATTGTATGTATAGATCACATTTTGTTTACCTATTCATCTGTTGAGGGACATTTGGATCGTTTCCACCTTTTGGCTATTGTGAACAATGCTGCAATGCACATTGGTATACATGTGTCTGTTGGTGACATTTCTTTCAAGTCTCCTGGGGTACCTAAGAGTGAATATGGTACCCCATGAATCAATAAACCATTTCTTCAACTTATCACACTTTTTTTTAACTATCCACCATTTTTAACTTTTGCATTTGTTCATTTACACATTTTCATACCTAATACTTTCACCCAGGGATAGACTACCCAATAAGAAAGTTAAGCATGTGCTTAGGGCATCAACAAAATGGGGCACCAGTTGTCCAAAGCAAAGACCCATAGATGCCATGCAGACAACACACAAGAAAATGCAAGCACCACAGCAGAAGGGAACTGGCAGGACACTAAATGAAGTTGATACCAGCTCCAGTGCATGAGAATGTGCCAGTCAGAAATACAGTTTACACAGGGTCATGAGGGTGACCACACCAAGGGTTGTTTAAGCTATGAGGCCCCTACCACTTCAATATCTTCGTTGACATCTATCTCCTACAGTCCCCTCCCATGTAATTGAAACTCCTTACCTTGGCTGATCTCTTGGGAGTATACTATTTCTTTCTTATAAACAAGAGGTGGGGGTGGGTTGTCGAGTCTAACTCTTGCTACATTCACCCAATATGCAAGTGGATCCAACATGAGCGGTTACTGGGCAAGGATGGATTATATTAATAGGTAACAAGTCTCCGATCCATTTTGAGAGAACCGTCTAGTACATCCATGTCTGCTGATCCAGCAACTCCAACCAGGACGGCCAGCAATGCTCTTTGCCATGATACGAACACAAGGGTATGCACGTCCTGGTAAACAACCAATGGGAACTCCAGTCTCAGATGACTCACAAAAGGGAGGGAACTCAAATAAGTAGACCATTGCTATGAATTCAATCAAGTTACTTTTTAACTGTATAGCATTTACATACAGAGTTATGTCCTAAGTTTTGTAAATAATAATATTCATAACTTTAGTTTTAAAATATGTTTGGCATACATGTGGATGCAATCTAGCATACATTTAATATAATACTAACATAGGAAACGTTAAAAAATACTGGAAATATTAATATTTAACATAAAACTTTTGATTTATGTATTAATTGAGTTTCATGTTTTGGTGTCTGTTGCACCTAACATAGTGCTTGATGTTACTCCATATATGCTAATAAACAAGATATTAGGCACATTAAGAGGATGAAAAATTCAATATTTATTTATCCTGCAAAATATGTTTCTGTTTTGCAACATTGAGTGTGTTTCTAAATTTGTCTTCTAAGAAAGCAACGAAGGGTGTTTATCAGAACATTACATTTATATTTTATCAGAACATTTACATATCTCTGTGTAAGGAAATTGAACAATTCCTTGAGGAAATAAATAAAATGAATATTTATATAATAAAAATTATATAAATGTATTTTATTTTCCATTTCTCTTCAGACTGACCTCCTTTTAAAAAATTGATCGATATTTTTATGACTTGAAAAATAGACTTGCTCTTTGAGAAGTGGTGCTATTTTTACATCAATTATGTAAGTATCTCCAAATATGGGAGTTGAACAATTCCACAAAGAAATAAAATGTACATTTTATAAATTTTGCATGTGATAACAATTATATTTTCCTTTTAGGACTGATTGGTTATAACCTCACATTCAGTTCTCTCTTGTCGACCACATAAAATCATGCCAACAGCACTATAATCATGTGACTTGTGACGTATCTCGTCCTGTCCTGCACAAAGCAAACCACAGCGTGTCTTCAGATTGAGCATATCCTTGTATTTGTATCTTGTTCTTTGTGATGATCACTCTCGCCCCTGTCAGGTAATAGCAGTAGTCCAGTGAACTGTGAAGACACAGCAACAAAGGATAGAAAGTGAGTGTGCAAGTTTTTAAGTATTATTTCAAGATGAAAAACACTCGTGGAGATGTGCAAAGGGTCCACCAACAAACACTGTAAAACGAATGAAATTATTTCCGACCGCCTTGCAAGTACTATTTCTTTCGACTATCTCAGACCTGAAGAATGAAATTACATGTTCCAAATACAAATTTTTGGGTTAACATCCAAATTCAAATGTAAATTTTATTTATTTTCAATTATTCAAATTTATTTGCTGTGGTAGAACCAAATTTAAAAAGTGACATAATTTTATATCTAGGTAAAATGAAATGGCAATAACTAAGTGGAGAGCAGAAACAAAAGCTCAAAGAAGACAAAAAGAAAATGATTTGTGAATCCCTAAATATAATTCCAAAATTAACTTTTTATTTAAAATGTAATGAATCAGAAAAGACTTGTTCCATTGAACGCTCGAGTTTAATGGGTGTAAATCCTTGTACTAATACCACTAGTGCTCACATTACTAATAGCAATATGAATATAACAGAAGTTGTTCCCATTTCAGCTTCCATTCCTTGCTGTAGTAAAACAAAAATAATAATAATGCTGTAGAAAGTGAAACTACTTTAGAATCTGAAATTGTTGCATCTGCAAACCCTGTAAATAACAGAAATACAGATCCTTCTTTGTGGAATAATTTTTCTTCTAATGATGTAAAGTATTAGATGGAAAGAGGGCCAAGTGATTGTCAACATCACGGTGGGCCATTTGAAAATTCATGTTGAAAATTTCTGGATGGTAAACAAACAAGGTTCTGTAGCCAGAATATATGTCTAGGGTGCAAAGCTAATGGTGAAAATTATAAGAGGGAGTGGCTACTGTCTTCTCCATCAGTCAGCTCTGTATATTGTTTTGTTTCCAAACTATTCAGTCCTAAATCATTTAATTCTCAATTTGCTGCAGATGGATTTAGCGATTGGTACAACTCGAATATGATTGATAAACATGAAAACAGTCCAATTCACAGAGATTGTATGTTGTCACATTTAAACTGAAGACATGGTTTTGGCTTAACTCATGAACTGGAAACACAAATTAATGAAGAAACTCAGTACTGGAAAGCTGTTTTGCATGACGTGGTTGCTGTCATTGTAACAATCCCTGAACACGGACTATCTTTTTGAGGAAGAAATGAAGTGTTTGGGTCGGCCCCAAATGGAAATTTTGGGGGTTCACTTGAACTTGTTGCTCAGTTTGATTCATTTTTAGCAGGTCACATCTCAAAATATGGTATCACAGGAAAGGATAATCCATTGTATATGTCTAAAATAACGTGAAGAATTAATAGACTTAATAACTGATAAAGTTCAATCCACTAATTTCAGTGAAATAAGTACAGCTCGCTATTTCAGTTTGTAGATTCCACTTCTGATCTTTCTCATACAGATCAGCTAAGCATTGTTTTAAGAGACATATCTCCAACAGATGGAAAACCTGTGGAGCGATTTATCACATTTACTAGCTTAAAAAGTCATCCTGATGAAGAAATTGCAAATCAAGTACTTCACTATTTATGTGAAGTTTGCAAAATTGATTTTTTCTAAGTGCAAAGACCAGTCCTATGACAATGCTGCCAATAAGTCAGCATGCAACAGAAAATTTTAGGACATAATGAGCATGCCATCTTCATAGCACATATTGCACATTCACTTTAATCTTGTTGGATGTAGCACAGTAGATTGTTGTCCGGAAGTAGTTGATTTTTTTCCTACTGTTCAGTTACTCTGCACATTTTTGCCACCTCTACTCACTGATGGGCGGTTCTTAAAACATATTTAGGCAATGATCAAGTATTAAAATATCTTTATAATACACATTGGGAAGTGCATTCTGTAGCAACGAGTGTAATCCTGGAATCGTACACTCGGATTCTAGATGCCTTAGAAAATATAACTGAAGACCAGACACAAAAAGGAGATACCAAAAGAGAAGCTGAAAACATTGCCAACAAAATGCAAACGCTAGAGTATGTATTTATGTTGGTTATGTGGAATCATATATTGCAGCATTTTCATTGGAGGAGTCAAGCTCTCCAAGATTCAGAAATAAATTTAAAGACACACACAGATCTGTAGCAGTTATTAACAGGGTATTTACATAATTTAAGGAAAGATTTTGAAAATTTTGAGAACTCAGCAAAACAAATACTGCCAAATCCTGATTATCAAGCAGTTCATTGTTGCAGAAGCATTAGAAAGAAACTAAATGACAGAAGTGCTCCAGAAGTATTGCGTGCCAGAGATCAGTTTCGCATAACTACATGCTACACCATCACTGACACACTTGTACCTTGCATGAAAAGAAGGGTGACAGTGTATGAAGTTCTTTCATATATATTTGTCTTCTTAAACAATGTGGATATACCTGATGAAGAATGCATGAAGACATCCAAGAAAATAGCGCAAGCTTACCCAGATGACTTTAAATAAAAATCTTTACAGGGAAATGTCATGGAAGCTCCATAGACACATCCAAACTCCCTCAGGGACTGGATTGCTGGGCAGAGGGCTGTGGGGACCATGGTCTCGGGGAACATCTAGCTCAATTGGCATAACACAGTTTATAAAGACAATGTTCTACATTCTACCTTGGTGAGTAGCGTCTGGGGTCTTAAAAGCCTGGGAGCAGCCATCTAAGATAGTCAACTGGTCTCATCCCTTCAGGAGCAAGGGAGAATGAAGAAAACAAGACACAAGGGAAAGATTAGTCCAAAGGACTAATGGACCACAACTACCATGGCCTCCACCAGACTGAGTCCAATACAACTAGGTGGTGTCCGGCTACCACCACTGACTACTCTGACAGGGATCACAACAGAGGATCCTGGACAGAGCTGAAGGAAAATGTAGAACAAAATTTTAACTCACAAAAAAACACACCAGACTTACTGGCCTGACAGAGACTAGAGAAACCCCCAGAGTATGGCCCCCGGACACCCTTTTAGCTGAGTAATGAAGTCACTCCTGAGGTTCACCCTTCAGCCAAAGATTAGACAGCCCCATAAAACAAAACGAGACTAATGGGGCACAACAGTCCAGGGACAAGGACTAGAAGGCAGGAGACAGGAAAGCTGGTAATAGGGAACCCAAGTTTGAGAAGGGACGGTGTTGACATGTTGTGGGGTTGTTAACTATCATCATAAAAAAATATGTGTACTAAATGCTTAATGAGGAACTGTTTGTTCTGTAAACCTTCATCTAAAGAACAATAAAAATAAATAAATAAAACCTTTACAGAGAAGTGCAACAATTTCATTCTTACATGAGAACTAAGTTTACAGATTCAGTAAAGACAAATTTTACTTATGTTGGTATGTGTGATTCCATAATAGAAGATAAGATACAATGCATATTTCCCAATGTTGAAATTGGTTTACACATATTCCTAACTTTAATGATCACAAACTATACAACAGAACACTCATTTTTATCCCAAAAGAGACTCAAAAACCCTCAGCGTACAACAGTGATTCAAGAGAGACTCGATTCATTATCCTTATTATGTATGGAAGTAGGTATTGTACAGCAGTTTAATCACTGAAGAATTTGTAAGAGCAAAGAACAGAAAGAAATCTTTTTAATTATGACATGTTAGAGATGAAAGATCTATCTAAAAATAAAATGTAGTAATTTATTATAATATTTGTTTCTGATCATTAAATTTTCTTTTATGGCATTGTTTTCGTTTGTTCATTTATAATTATAGCATATATTACAAAACAAGAATCAAAATTGAAGTATGAACCGATTAAAGCAAAATTGGTGAAAGTCAATTTTTCATTGTGAGAGATCAACAGAATTTTGCATAGATTGTTGAAACCTGTAAATTCACTGACTCATTTTCTTTATTGTGGAATACATTGAATATTCTTTTTGTAGAAAATGTGGTATATATATCAAAAATCTTAGTACCCCCGCATCTGCTAAAAATTGTATAATCCAATTCATCTCATTCTGCTAAAATGGCATACACCACTTTTGCGTTCAACGGCTAATATTATAGTTGCATTTAAAAAGAGGTTACAGCATGGATAGCTAAGACACACTCAGACACACACACACACACACACACACACACACACACACACACACATTTACATATATATATATGGGAGCCCTGGTGGCACAGTGGTTTAAGAGTGCAACTGCTAAACCAAAAGTTCAGCAGTGTGACTCCACCAACGGCTCCTTGGAAACCCTATGGGGTGGTTCTACTCTGTCCTTTCAGGTCGCTATGAGTCGGAATCGACTCGAAGGCAATGGGTTTGATTTTATATTTATAACTCACATATCCCCTTTGAATTCGTGACTAAGCAGAGGAGGAGATGCCACAGATTATCAGTGTTTAGGGCCCTCACACGCCTTAATCAGGCCCTGCTTTCACCTGTTGATATTCTTGTATCTAGTTATTTTACTTCTCTGTTTTTTTCCCAAGTAAGTAACATAAATTAATCTTGTATCTGCCTTACCTCTAATAGAGAACATTGCTCGTGTCACATCGAGGTTACCTTGGATCAATTTAACCAGCTCTGTGCACCCATCCTCCATCTACTCTTGTTTTGCTGATAATCATTCACATCTGTAATTTTCAGAGACTTATGCTTGGGCACTGCAGCTGCCTTGCCCCCTACTGAGAGCCAGGCGTGTCTGGAAGTTCTCCTCAGTCTTACTAAGGTCTTTATTCAGTGACTGACTGCTGTGGGAATATAAAAGCCCAGCTCTTCTGTGGTGGAATTTACCCTTTAGGGTCTCTGAATCATAGGTCTTCTTGGGATGACTTTGAGGCTGGCACTTCACCCGAAATCACAGCTTTGCTTGACTTCTTCCCATCCTCTGTCCTGTGTCCTCCACTACAGCACTAGTTTCCCTTGGGAGAATTTCCTTTATAAATCACTTGTACCTGAGCCCTTCCTTGGCTCAGGTTGTACTTCTTGGAGAACTAAAACACCTATGTTTTCTTTTCTTTTTCTCTACTAGTCATTGTTATACAGTTTCTCTCTGTCTTAACCTCATCCATATAGATATTTTATAGAACACATGATAAATTATAATTTGGGATAAATAATCTTCTGTTGGTTAATAAAGATATTTCAGGCAAGCTTTACGTTTGTTAACTATTAACTTCCATAAACATATATTTTCATTTAAATTCCACCTGCAAACTCAGTCCATCTTCATAAGAATGTGAGAAATAGTTAAAAATTAGGGATGCTTAGCCCTGGAAAGGCTTAATGGAGGGGAGGAGTGGATAATGGAGTTTCTATTTGCAATGCTGTGATGTAGGAGAGGGAGTAGTCTTGCTTTCTATGGTCCTAGAAGTAGAATCACATCAATCTTGAAAAGTACAGGAAGTTGCATATCAACTCAGAAGTACAGAGGGGCTTTCTGAAGATTAGAAACTTCTGAAAATTGAATGGATTTTCTCAAATATTTAAGAAGTTCATTTTAACTGAAAAAGGGATGTCATAAGACAGATCAGATGAAGGTGGTGCTATACCAGATATATGTGTGAGTTTCATGAGGAAATTTCTAGCTTGTTCCCAGGGAAACAAAACTCCCTAACAAAGTCAAATGAGATACTAAGAAGGTCAGGAAGCAAAATTGTTCCCTTAATTTAAAGGAAAATCTTCAGTTACATTTAGTATCTGTAATCGAGGAGACATGACACTCTAAAAATTTTAGCTACATTTCAGTCCTTCTCTTTTCACTCCCTACAATCTTACAACGATGATAAACATTGCCTGACTATTTCCAAAGCTTGAAGCTAGAGAATCAAATCACAGGACACCCTCCTTGAGCAAAGGCTTTCATCCTTTTTCTTCTTCACTCAAGGGAATTAGGTTACTTGCATATTCCAGAGTTTAAAATGAAGGGTTGTCATGAACCACAAATACGTATTTCAGTTCAAAAACGTATCAAAACAAAATACAGTTTAAATAAAATATAAGATTACTTAACAAAGTAGGATGATAGAAACACATACTAAGGAGGATAAAATGGCCTCAAACGCTTGTTTTTGCCCCAATTTTAAAATTACTAAAATAATTTTTTAAAAGCTATGATTGGTACCAATTTAAAATCTCACCAGTATACTTTGATAGTGTAGGCTACCCCACAACTTCTCCAAAGTTAGGCGCTGGCGTTACTCTTTATCTTTTACAATTTGATTGTAGAAAACAATATTGAGCATTTTCTAAATTAAATACATGAAGTTCACTTAAGAGTAAAGTTCCTTGAATCAGTTACGGAATCTTCCATCAGCACATATGAAAATTCCTGAACAAAGGGTCTTAGACTGATGGTTTTCAAATATTTTTGCTATCATACCCCAGAAAAACATTTTGTAAAATTGTGTACTTCCACTCACATTTCTTTTTAAGTTAGCATGTACCAGTTGCAAAGTCAAAGTAATTTCAAACGAAGCAAATTTATGGTGTGTTGTAAATAGTGACATTTTAAAATAAAATCGAGATATCACTTTTTAGGTATTTCCAATGAAATATAAATAACAGATTGTCTTGATACCCATCATCGGCTGCTGAAACATCATAGGCAAATAAGCTTTTTTCAGATTGACTATTAAAGCTGGAAATTTTACGTCATTCCTTTTTCTGTTAATTAATAGCTCCATTTCATTTCTCCCACAGAAATTCATCTTAGTGTCATATACTTTTTCCTTGCAATTTCTTCATTGATCACTCTGTCATATTCTATGAGTAATAGCTGCTCTGTAACACATAGGGTCACCCTGAGTCAGAAGAGGCTCGACGGTACAAAACAACAACAACAATATATGCATATTTTGGAGTATTATGTTTTATATTTGCTACAATATAAGGTTCTAGATATTAAACAATTTCTTTTCGATGGAGTTATTATCATGCTACTTATGAGCACACAATTGATCAAAAGGATATAAACATGATGGCATTTTGAGAAATATTTATTAAACATGAAAAAATATTTGTTGAAATAGTGTCTCTTATTAAGATGGATGGCGACTTTATTTTCTTTTTCATAATTTATGTAATCCTGAATGGATATTACTTATTGCTAGACTAAACCAGGTTTGAGCATCAATTTTGTTCTTATCTTAAAATTTTGTAGTACCGAGTGCTGACAAACCTTTTTCATAAAAATAGGTAGAAAAATAGAAGTTATGTCTTAGCAATGTCATTCAATTTTTTGAACTCTTTCTAAATTACACGCAGAAATAACTTGTGATCCATCGTCAAATATTATTTTAATGACTTATCAGCAGACAACTTGATTAGATCACTCTTCAATTCCTTGGGAAGCAAAATAGGGGAAACCATTTGTTTTTCAAAATGGTTTGTTACCCAGTAATTCGTCCTTCGCTTTTCAAAACCAATATGATTATACCGAACAGTCCCTTTAGTTGGTATCCTGGAGATCTTTACCACCTGGGGCAAAGGTTAGGGACAGAGTCAAGGTTTTTCTTCTTTTCTAAATGGATGAAGGGGGTTGTAGAAGGGGAGGAGGGAAAGAAGAACCAGCACTTCCATTATATGGCTGCCCTTCTTACTAGATGCCCTAGTCTATTCCAATTCATAGTGACCCTATGTGTGTTAGAGTAGAACTGTACTCCATAGAGTTTCCAATGGCTGATTTTTCAGAAGTAGATTGCCAGGCCATTCTTTTGAAGTGCCTCTGGGTGGACTCGAACCTCCAAACTTTCAGTTATCAGCAATTATTTGCACCACCCAGGGACTCCATGCCCTTCTTAGCGAGATCCATTTTAGAAAAGACTATGTAATTCGAAGATCTGGAAATGAAGATCTTTGTACAATCTAGAAAAGTTTGTATTCTAGAAAAGTTTTCACCTGAGCAGGTATACACATACTCTAGTATAAAGACCTCTGGTTTAAGTCAAAAGGGCACTTATTGCTTATTTAACCAAAAGTCTAGAGACTGGCAGTCTCTGGGTTGGTTCTGTGACTCCACAGTGTCTTCAGGTTCTCACATTCTTTAAGTTCTTCCACTTGCCCTTCTTTAGTATGTTGTCAATGTCTTCAGTGATGGTCTTGTGTTGGCTACAGTAGCTCCAAGCATCATACGCTCAAGTGGAAACATCAAAAGCAGAAAACAAGACAGAAGGGCTATGTTTTTTTCAGGAAGAATTAAAGTTATCCAAGACCTCAAGTAGATTTTCATTTACCAGATAAAGGTCGCATGCCCACAATTAGATCAATCAAAAGAAGAGGAAACAATATTACCATAAATCTAATAGACCAGCTATGATCCATCCTCTGATTTACTGGGGCTAGGCACATTGATACCCCCCGAAATCAGAATGTTTTAGCAAAGAATTGGGGTGTATTGACAGACGTTGTCAGTACTTTGCACATATTCCCTGGAATATCTTTTATCGTTTTGGTGAGCATTTTCATGTACACCAACTGATTGTGTGCTTTCACTCTCAACAATCAGCACCTGTGTCTCTGTTTTGAAGAGTGTCCCCAAACTGCCAGAATCTGCCTTGCTTGTGTGTGTGTAGAGCCAGAAGTGCCTGGGAATTTACTATTCTATTCCCCGCTCTGTGCCGGCCATGTTTAAGCAATAAATGAATAAATGACTGATATGGGGGTAAAAATACTTTAGCCCCTTTGTTCCCTGATGGAGACAACTATCAAGAGTGATCAACATTGTCACTCAAGTTTGATCAGTGTCATCTCTAAAGCTCCTCAGTGGGATTTAGCCAGAGTTATCCTCCATGGGGCTATGCTTGATATTGTGCCCTTGCTTACCCCATTCCTACCCTGGCCCCTCTTTCCTACTTCCTTAACATTTTTCCTAGAAATATTTTCTAACAGATCACTTTTATATAAGTCCTTGACTCAGGGTCTGCTTCTGGAGTACTCAGAGTAATTAGCTATTGAGTAGCAAACAACCTTTTCTTGAAATCCCAAAACAAAAGACTTCAGGATATATAGAGCTCGGGAGACAGCATGTGAATAGTTTACTACCTGCAAAATACATCAATGAACCTTCAGGCAGCAAACAAATCTGCCAGTTTACTTCACCACATCTATAACTTTTAGACAGATTCACTCCCTGAAGATTCTACAGTTTGGAATAGATAATTGTTAAAATAAATTCCAAACCTATAATGCTTTGGTTTATGAAATATAGACTGATATAGTTGTATCACACAACTCCCTATGTTAAAAGGGATAATTCAAAATTGAGACATCTATGAAAGTAGAAATTTGCATATTTTGACTGTAAAAAGTACATTAGAATTACTTGATAGTTCCCCAGCGGGACTTACAGTAACAGATTCATCTCTTCATGTTATACAAACCATATCTCTAAAACGATAAGATTCATTCCCCAGCTACACGTGGAAATCAGTTTTATTATTTGAAATCATTCTTATTACTTGATACTAACACCTCATACATATAAGGAATCTCTATGTACAATGCAACATTATGGGAAATACATCTTTGAAATACATTTAAAAATCACTTTTTAAATTATTTTAACTAGACAGACTCAATTAAGAGAAAGAGAGAACGTTTCCAAAAAGAAAGACGGTCTACTAACCAGAAAATCTCTAGGGAGGTGAGCTAAATTTTAAAGCACACATGTTGACTACTTCTAGGAAAATTGGTGAGTGGAATAATAGCAAATAATTAAATTATCTCTATAAATTGATTTGTTTGCTATATGCAATGCACTGTGTTGTTGATCTTAATCTTTTTTAATTTACTCATCACAGTACCTCCCTATTAATTGTTGTTGTATATCGTCGAGTTGATTCTGACTCATAGCAACCCTATGTGACAGAGTAGAACTATCTCATAGGGTTTCCTAGCCTGTAATCTTACATACAGTCGGTATGAGTTGGAATTGACTTGACAGCAATGGGTTTGGTTTTTTGGTCTTTTCTCCTGCACAGCGGCTGGTGGGTTTGAACCACATACCTTTCAGGTAGTAGCTCAGTGCTTAACCCGTGCACCACCAGGGCTGCTTTCTACCAATTAAATGGAATTATTTCCATTTTTTCATATAGGTAAAATGAGATTCTACTTTCCAGAGACATAGATCAAATCAGTAATAGAGCTGAGATTTAAACACAGGTCTGCTGAATTTTTTAAAAATAATTTATTTTATTTTGTTGTTGAGAACACACACAGCAAAAATATACACCAATTCAAGTTTCTACATGTACAATTCAGTGACACTGTTTACATTCTTCAAGTTATGCAACCATTCTCACTCTCCTTTCTGAATTGTTCCCCCCCCCGATTAATATAAACTCACTGCCCCTAAATTACCTATCTAATCTTTTGAGTTGCTGTTGTCAGTTTAATCCCCTGTGGTTAGATCTTAAAAAAGCATAATGCTCAAGGCAAACATTCTTTACTAGTAAAGCCAAACTATTGTTTGGTTTTAAGAAGACTTCAGGGGATATTTTTGGTTTAAAGTTTAAGATTATTTGAAGACAGTAGTTTCAGGGGTTCATCTAGCTTCCAAGAATCCAGAAACTCTGGATTCTGTGAGAATCTGAAATTCTGTTCTACATTTTCCCCTTTCTGATCAAGATTCTTCTATACAATCTCTGATCAAAATATTCAGTAATGGTAGCTGGGCACCATCTACCTGAATATTAAGTATGTGGTACTATACCTTTGTGTCTGTTTCATTTTATGAGACAAGAAATTCATTTCTCTTTGGGGAATCACCCTGTATTGTTCTACTAATGTTATGTTAGGAGAAGCACAGTGCACTTCAAATCTGTGGGTATGCTTGGTAAGATGGGGCAAAGAACGAAAGAAATTGAACTAGTAATGATGGAACCAGGAGCAAATCCATGAGTACTTCTACCAGTGTCCCATGACCCCTCTAGCCAAGGTGTTGGTCACATCTATATTAGTTCTCATGAAGTCAGAATCTTGGCAGAAAAGTCAGAGACTAATTCCCCATAGAAAGTAGTAAATGTTGGAGGTCCTTCCAAACTCCAATTGATAAATTGGAACCATAATCTGAATGTGACAGAGCCAGAGTACAAAATTCTTATCTCTAAGGAGAAGAGATTTAATTAAAGGTATGCATTATATTTTAGTCAAAGGAAGTCATAGTGGCATTACTTCCAGTGCTCAGTTGCAAACAGAATGAATGAGATATTCATTATTCATGAGGAAAGGGAAAGATGAGGGTAGTCATAGAAATAAAGAATGTATTGATATAAGGAAGAAAACAGTTTATGCTTGCATTATCTATATTTTCATACTACAATAGCAAACTTCAAAATTGAGCATCCTTTAAATATTCTTCAAATTTCTTGGCCATCTTTGCCACTGGGAATTTTGCACTGGCCGTATTTTATCCTGTATTATAATGACATGTGCAAAGAGATGGAGATAGAAAACCAAAAGGGAAGAACAGGCTAGGCATTTCTCAAGATGAAAGAACTGAGGAAAAAATTCAAGCCTCAAGTTGCAATAGTGAAGGATTCTATGGGGAAAAATATTAAATGACGCAGAACGCATCAAAAGAAGATGGAAGGAATGCACAGAGTTCAACCATTTCAGGAGGTAGCATATGATCAAGAACCGATGGTACTGAAGGAAGAAGTCCAAGCTGCACTGAAGGCACTGGCAAAAAACAAGGCTCCAGGAACTGATGGAATACCTACTGAGATGTTTCAACAAACCAGTGCAGCTCTGGAAGTGCTCACTCATCTATGCCAGAAATTTGGAAGACAGCTACCTGGCCAACCGACTGGAAGAGATCCATATTTGTGCCCATTCCCAAAAAAGGTGATCCAACAGAATGCGAACAATATCAGTATCACAAGCAAGTAAAAGTTTGCTGAAGGTAATTCAAAAACAGTTGCAGCAGTACATCGACAGGTTACTGCCAGAAATTCAAGCCAGATTCAGAAGAGGACGTGGAACCAGGGATATCATTGCTGACATCAGATGGATCCTGGCTGAAAGCATAGAATACCAGAAAGATATTTACTTGTATTTTATTGACTATGCAAAGACATTCAACTGTGTGGATCATAACAAATTATGGATAATATTGTGAAGAATGCAAATTCCAGAACACTTAATTGTGCTCATGAGGAACCTGTACATAGACCAAGAGGCAATAGTTCAGACAGAACAAGGGGATGCTGTGTGGTTTAAAGTCAGGAAAGGTGTGCGTCAGGGTTGTATCCTTTCACCATACCTATTCAATCTGTATTCTGAGAAATAATCCCAGAAGATGGACTATATGAGGAAGAACACAGCATCAGGTTTGGAGGAAGACTCGTTAACAACCTGCATTATGCAGATGACACAACCTTGCTTGATGAAAATGCAGAGGAATTGAAGCACTTACTGGTGAAGATCAAAGACCACAACCTTCAGTATGGATTACACCTCAACATAAAGAAAACAAAAATCTTCACAAATGGACCAATAAGAAACATCATGATAAACAGAGAAAAGATTGAAGTTGTCAAAGATTTCATTTTACTTGGATCCACAATCAACACCCATGGAAGCAGTAGTCAAGAAATCAAAAGACACATTGCATTGGGCAAATGTGCTGCAAAAGACCTCTTTAAAGTGTTGAAAAGCAAAGAGGTCACCTTGAAGACAAAGATGCACCTGACCCAAGCCATGGTATTTTCAATCACATCATATGCATGTGAAAGCTGGACAATGAATAAAAAAGACTGAAGAAGAATTGTTGCCTTCGAATTGTGTTGTTGGTGAAGAATATTGAATATACCGTGGGCTGCCAAAAGAGCGAACAAATCTGTCTTGGAAGAAGTATAACCAGGATGCTACTTAGAAGCAAGGATGGCGAGACTATGTCTCACATACTTTGGACTGGTTATCAGGAGGGATCAGTCCCTGGAGAAGGACATCATGCTTGGTAAAGAGGAGGGTCAGCGAAAAAGAGGAAGACCCTCAACAAGATGGATTGACACAATGGCTGCAACAATGGGCTCAAGCATAACGACCATTATGAGCATGGCGCAAGACCAGGCAGTGTTTCATTCTGTGGTACATAGGGTCGCTAAGAGTCAGAACTGATACGATGGCACCTAACAACAACCAAAATATTTTGTCCTCTGGCTTCAGAATCTAGATATCATCTTAGGATCCCTCTCTTAAATTTTTCCTCCTCCTTCCCTTCTTCTTCTTCTTCTTTTTTTGTTAACTGGTTGATTGAGATAAAATTTATATACTATAAAATTCAATGTAAGCATACAATTCATTGAATTGTTTTGACCACTTTACATTTATTAGCTTATTCTAAGGCGACCAAGGAGCTGTGGTAGCACAGTGGATAAGCGCTCAACTGCTAACCAAAGGTCAGTGGTTCGAATCCACTAGCCACTCCTTGGGAGAAGGATTTTACAGCTTTGGAAACCCTATGGGGCAGTTCTACTCTGTCTGATAGGGTCTCTACAATTTGGAATCACTCAACGGCAATGGGTTTGGTTTGGGTTTTTGGTTTAGGGTGACCAACTTGTTCCAGTTTTCCAGGAACCTCCTGGTTTTACTAGTGAAAGTTGCCTGTCTCAGGAAACCCTCATTTCTAGGCAAACTGAGACAGTTGGTCACCCTATATTTAGCCCTCTTTCTTATTTGTCTCCTTATTACTCTAATCTTGAGTATTACATATAAAATACATAGAAGCTTGTATATAGGTCTTATATAGGTGGAAATATTGTATATATCCCATCCATTATCACCTGGGTGATCTTAGGTAATTTATTTAAACTTAGAGTCTCAAGTTTCTTCTGCAAAATGGAAACAATGGTAGTACCTATTCACAGGGCTGTGGGAGGAATGAAATAAGCTGGGGTGTTCTTAGGAGAGTTCCTGTCTCAGTATTATTTAACTATTATCCAAATTGCTATTTCTTTGTGGTCAAATTCTCTGTATTGAGAAAGAGTGGGCAGATTTGAAGATGGTTCTGCTTTCAACTTTATGCGTACTGACTGCTTTCAATAAAATGGCATGCAAATGATCATTCAATGAGAAACTGCAGCATTTTTGCCTTAGTTGAAATTTAATATTTCACATCTCTGGTAGTGTTGAGTTGAGTTAATTTAGGAGTAGGAGAGAAGGCTTTGATTCAATGCTTGATAAGCATATCTTGAAGTATGCACATGGCACGGCTTGTTCACGTGTGCCTGGTGAGAGGAAGTTATGAATTTTAAATTATGAGATTTAGTCATAATCATAGTAGCTCATCTACTGTGGATTAAATATTAATAGTAACTTTCAACACAGTAATATAATTATTTTTGGGTAGGGGTTATCAGTAACATTTGAATATTTTAAACACATTCTTCAAGGGAAATAATAAAACAGATTTAAACAAAAAAAATCATGAAAGTCCCTATTATTTTAGAGAAGAATAGTGAACATAAATTTTACAATGTACTGATATCCTTTAAATAGAATCATAATTAAAATCTGCCTTCTGGAAGAAATACTTCACTACATTCACGATGCTAGCCTACTGATTATATGTGCTTGACTTACAGAATATGACCTGAAAACCATAAAATAAAATAAAAACTATTCTGCCACTACAGTGGATCCCAAAAGAGAAAATAATAGGGGGCAAAAAAAGATATTAGTTTGTTATGATCCACACAGTCAAACGTCTTTGCACAATCAATAAAACACAGGTAAACATCTTTCTGGTATTCTCTGCTTTCAGCCAGGATCCATCTGCCATCAGCAATGATATCCCTGGTTCCACATCCTCTTCCGAATCTGACTTGAATTTCTGGCAGTTCCCTGTCGATGTACTGTTGCATGATCTTCAGCAAAATTTTACTTGATGTAATATTAATGATACTGTTCTACAATTTCCGTATTCGGTTGGATCATCTTTCTTGGGAATAGGATAGGCATAAATATGGATATCTGCCATTTGGCTGGCCAGGTAGCTGTTTTCCAAATTTCTTGGCATAGACGAGTGATCATCCGTTTGTCGAAACATCTAAATTGGTATTCTGTCAATTCCTGGAGCCTTGTTTTTTGCCAGTGCCTTCAGAGCAGCTTGGACTTCTTCCTTCAGTACCATCGGTTCCTGATCACATGCTACCTCCTGAAATGCTTGAACATTGACCCATTCTTTTTGGTACAGTGACTCTGTGTATTCCTTCAATCTTCTCTTAATGCTTCCTGTATCGTTCAATATTTTCCCTGTAGAATCCTTCAGTATTGCAACTCAAGGCTTGAATTTTTTTTTCAGTTCTTTCAGCTTGAGAAATGCTGAGCTTGTTCTTCCCTCTTGGTTTTCTATCTCCAGGTCCTTGCACATGACACTGTAATACTTTACTTTGTCTTCTTGAGCAGCCCTTTGAAATCTTCTGTTCAGCTCTTTTACTTCATCATTTCTTCCTTTTGCTTTAGCTACTCGATGTTCAAGAGCAAGTTTCATCAGAGTTTCTTCTGACATCTATTTTGGTCTTTTATTTCTTTCCTGTCTTTTTAATGCTCTCTTACTTTTTTCATGTATGATGTCCTTGATGTCATTTACTAACTTGTCTGGTCTTCAGTCATTAGTGTTCAATGGGTCAAATCTATTCTTGAGATGGTCTCTAAATTCAGGTGGGATATATTCAAGGTCATACTTTGGCTCCTGTAGACTTGCTCTAATTTTCTTCAGTTTCAACTTGAATTTGCATATGAGCAATTGATGGCCTTTTCCAAAGTTGACCCCTGGCCTTGTTCTGACTGATGATGCTGAGCTTTTCCATCTTCTTTTTCCACAGATATAGTTGATTTGATTCCTGTGTATTCCATCTGGGGAGGTCCATGTGTATAGTCGCCGTTTATGTTGGTGAAAAAAGGTATTTGCAAAGAAGAAGTCATTGGTCTTGCAAAATTCTATTATGTGATCTCCAGCATTGTTTCTACCACCAAGGCCCTATTTTCCAACTGCCAAACCTTCTTCTTTGTTTCCAACTTTCGCATCCCAATCACCAGTAATTATCAGTGTATCCTGATTGCATGTTTGATCAATTTCAGACTGCAGAAGTTGGTAAAAACCTTCAATTTCTTCATCTTTGGCCTCAGTGGTTGGTGCGTAAATTTGAATAATTAACTAGCCTTCCTCATAGGCATATGGATATTATCCTATCACTGGCAGTGTTGTACTTCAGGATAGATCTTGAAATGTTCTTTTTGATGATAAAAGTAACACCATTCCTACTCAAGTTGTCATTCCCAGAATAGAAGACCATATGATTGTCTGATTCAAAATGGCCAATACCAGTCCATTTCAGCTCACTAATACCTAGGATATAGATGTTTATGCATTCCATTTCATTTTTGACGATTTCCAGTTTTACTAGATTCATACTTCATACATTCCATGTTCTGATTATTAGTGGATGCTTGCAGCTGATCTTCTCATTTTGAGTCGTGCCACATCAGCAAATGAAGATCCCGAAAGCTTGACTCCATCCACACCATTAAGGTCAACTCTACTTTGAGGAGGCAGCTCTTCCTACATTGTATTTTGAGTGCCTTCCAACCTGAGGGCTCACCTTCAGGCACTATATGAGACAATGTTCTGCTGCTATTCTTAAGATTTTCACTGGTCAATTTGTTCAGAAATATATCTCCAGGCCCTTCTTCCTAGTCTGTCTTAGTCTGGAATCTCAGCTGTAGCCTGTCGGCCATGGGTGACCCTGCTGGTGTTTGAATACCGCTGGCATAGCTTCCAGCATCACAGCAACACACAAGCCCCCACAGTATGACAAACTGACAGACACATGAGGGACAATGGTATTTTGGCCCACTTAAATCCATTTTCACTCAGGGCATCACATTCATCTTTCTTTCTTTTTTTGCCTTTCTGGATACTCGGCTCAGCATCATTTCTTGGGTCATACTCGTCACCCTGACCTCTACATAGCGGATTGCCCTTAGACCCAGTCCTTGGAACTCTCTGCTATCTACACTCACCTCCTTGATTATCTCATCCAGGATCATGGCTTTAAATGCCATTTTTATTCTGATGGTTCCTGAATGTGTATCTTGAGTCTGGACTTCTTGACATCTTCATGTGATTCTTAAAGTAGCATTTCACACTTGACACTTCCGACATCGACCTTATTTTATCCACTCTGCAAATCTGTCCCTTGCCCAGTCTTCTCCATCTCAGTCAATGGTAGTTCCATACTTTCAGTTGCTCACTTCAAAAACCTTTGTGCCATCCTCCACTTTACTTTTTTCTCACACCCCACATCCTTGCCATTGGCAGATCCTGTAGACTCAGGCTTCAAAATATAGTTGTTCCTCCCTCTTCACACATAAAACAAGCCACTATCATCGTTTGGCTGGCTTTCACCATAATCTAACTGCCCCTCTAGTTTTTATCTTTTTTTCCCCTTCAATCTTTTGATGACTAATTTTATGTGTCAACTTGACTAGGCTATAGTTCTCAGTGGTTTGGCCAAACACTAGACGAGTTGCTGTTCTACAGTGTAATGTAAGGCAATGTAATGTAATCACTTTTCATAATCTAACCTAATATAATGCAATCAGTCAATCAGTTGAAAAGGGAGTTTCCTTAGGGTGTGCTCTGCCTCCAGACAATAAATAGATATTTTGGCAGAACTCACGGTCTCTCCACTCTGCCCTCTTTCCATTGCTTGACCTATGGATCTTGGGACTTAAGTCTGCAGAACTCTCAAGCTTGCCACCTGACCCATGGATTTTGGACTTGCCATTCCCCCTCCACCCCCCATCTCTCAATCCCTTGAAGTAAAAATCAATCTCTCTCTTCCTGTACATGTTGTTGTTGTTTTTAGGTGATGTCAAGTTGGTTCCGACTCATAGCGACCCTGTATATATATGCAGAATGGCTGGTGGGTTCAAATCTCAGTTTCTCTAGACAAATCCATTCTTAAAATAGAAGCCTAGATGACTATGAAAGGGGCCCTGGTGGTGCAGTGGTTAAGTGCTGGCCTGCTAACCAAAAGGTAGATGATTTGAACCCACCAGCCGCTCTGCAGGAGAAAGATGTGGCAGTCTGTTTCTGTAAAGATTACAGCTTTGAAACTCCTATGGGGCAGTTCTATTCTGTCCTCTAGGGTCGCTATGAGTCAGAATCAACTTGATGGCAATGGATTGTTGTTTTGTTGTTTAGATGACTATGTTAAAAATGATATCAGATGATGTCACTCTTGAGCTTAACATCCTATGATGGCTTCTCATCTCCCTCAAAGTAAAAGCCAGTCCTTTCTATGACATACAAGGACCTACATGATATGTGCCCCTCTCCACATTACTTTCTGACCTCATATACCTCACACTCATTCCACTCCAGCCAAAGTAGCTTCCTTATTCTTTCTCGAACATGTCAGGCACATTTCCATGCCACAGCCTTGAACTACCTGCCTGGAATGCTCTTATTCCAGATAGCTTTATGGCTCACTTCCTCATTTTCTAGAAATCACTGCACAAATAGTATCTTCTAAGTGATATTTTTTCTGGCCACCCAAATAAAAATTTTTGTTCTGGCCTTCACACTTTTTTCCTCCTTTCTTTCACTATTATTTCTCCTTAGCACTTATTCCTATCTAAAATGCTGTTTGTTTTACCACTTATTTTGTTTATTATCCATCTGCCCACTAGAATTTAACATTCACGGGCTCAGTGGTTTTACTGATTATATTGTTTTCTCTTGCCATTAGTTTGCATATACGTATATATACAAAAATAAAACATTAATGCATTTTCTTACATGAAATTAAAACACGTAGAATATGTTGAAATTATGTGAAGTAATGCTAGTGTTTGGTGTATTTTATTTCTCTTTTTACTGTGTGTTTTCACATACATAATTCATGCAATATGCATTTTTAAACTCAGCAATGTGTCCTGGGGAGCTATACATGAAATTTTATTTAGTTCTGTCTCATTCTTTTTAACTGCTACATAGTATTTCATAGTATGGATATTTCAAAGTTTTTTAGTATTTTCCTTACTGATGGACATTTACACTGTTTCCATTTTGGGTTATTACACAGCTGAACTAAACACTCCTATGCACGTGTGTTTGAATTTGTCCTTATCATCCTACAAACAATGAGAAATAAAATTTTACGGACATGGGCTATATGGTATTTTATTTTGAATTATTTTTGTCAAAATTCCTATTACACTCTTACCAGCGGAGTAAGAGAAATTCTGTTTCTGTCCAACCATATCAAAAACGGTATTTCATATGTTGCAACTTCTACTGATCTGATGGGTTAAAAACAATGGTGTCTTGTTTATTTTGTTTGAATTTCCCTGATAGCTACTGCATTTGAGCATCTTCTAATCTGTGATTGACCATTTGTACTTTTAATCACAGTTGCTAGTCTTCTGGCTTTTAGAAAGAATCCAAGTTTGGGGGAGAGTAAGGGAGAATATGCTCTAGTAATACCATTCCATGCATATACTCTGTTATCTGATTTCTGTGTTCTAATATTTGCCTCACTTCCTGTCTTGTACACTCTTCTTCATCTTCTTTTTTTTTTTTCACGTTAGTGAGAGGCATTGGGATGCAAAAAGTAGAAATAATTACCACTTAGATAATCTGTTTAGAAATAGAGAGCTGCTAGATCTGCCATCTTCAATTAACTCTTCTCCCTGCAATTCTTGCCACCATTGGGCTGTGTGGACTGGACCCTCCTAGTCCCTTTTTCCTGGCTCTAAAACAGGTCTTTTGGCCTCAGTAGAGTCCTCAACACAATCACTAGGGAACCAAAGACAAGTAAATAAAGATTGGTGTGTCAACCCATGGAAGAGGAAACTTTAAACAAGTTGTATTATTGTAACACCAAGGTCCCTGGGTGGTGCAAGTGGTTTACCATTGGCTTCTAACCAAAAGGTTGGTGGTTTGAACCCACCTAGGAACACCACAGAAGAAAGACCTGGCTATCTACTTCCATAAAAATTCAGCCAAGACAACCCTAAGGATCTCAGTTCTACCCTGTAACAAATGAAGTCACCATGAGTCAGAATAGACTCAATGGCAGTGACTTGGTTTTTTTACCAAGCATAGATAAAGTTAATATTGTATTTACTTGTGGAGTAGTTCTGAACTTATTAAAATATTAGGTGTAAAGGCATAATCTTACTTGGATAATTTTCGTAAGCTTCTTATTTAGCTGTCTTCCCATGATTTTCCTCATAGTTCTTAAACTCTTTCTTACCTGGCTATAAGAATAGAACTTATTTTCCTATTAGAATAATATTTTCTATAATTATGTTAATTTATATCATGGCATTATCCATATCCTCAATCTCTATAATCAGAAGGGAATGTGACCCCAAATTAAGTAATATTCAGTTACCAAGTACTAGTAAAGTGGGTATTTAAGAAATAGTAGATGGTTCACAAAGGCAAGTTGTGGGAAGAAATTGCAAGAAAGTAATTTACTTCTAAGCATTAGAACTGTACTTCAACTCTATAAACTGAAAGAAAGGTCAAACACTGTGTGCACACAACTTGACCAATGTAAAGCCATAGAAGCTTAATAGACACATCTAAATTCCCTAAGGGACCAAATTACTGGGCCGAGCACTGGGGTCCATGGTCTTGGGGGACACCTAGCTCAATTGGCATAACATAGTTTATTAAAAAAAATGTTCTATTTCTTACTTTGGTGAGTAGTGTCTAGGGTCTTAAAATCTTGCAAGTGGGCATTTAAGATACTGGGTCCCACCCTGTCTGGAGCAAGGGAGAATGAAGAAAATCAAGGACACAAGGGAAAGTTTAGTCCAAAGGACTAATGGACCACAACTACCACAGCTTCCACCGACTGAGTCCAGCACAACTAGATAGTGCCCAGCTACCACCACAGGCTGCTCTGGCAGGGATCACAATAGAGGGTCCAGAACAGAACTGGAGAAAAATGTAGAACAAAATTCAAACTCACAAAAATAGACCAGACTTACTGGTCTGACAGAGACTGAAGAAACTCTGAAACTATGGCCCCCAGATACCCTTCTTTTAACTCAGTACTGAAGTGACTCCTGAGGTTCACCCTTCAGCCAAAGATTAGACAGGCCCATAAAACAAAATGAGACTAAATGGGCACACTAGCCCAGGGGCAAGGACGAGAAGGCAGGAAGGGACAGGAAAGCTGGTAATGGGGAACCCAAGTTTGAGAAGGGTAGAATGTTGACATGTGAGTCTGGCAACCAGTGTCACAAAACAAATGTGTACTAACTGTTTAATGAGAAACCAGTTTGCTCTGTAAACCTTCATCTAAAGCACTAAAAAAAAAAAGCCAATCTCAAAAAAAAAAAAAAAAAACCCAAAGACCTGTGCACAATAACAAATGCATATCCTCATGTGACACCTAAATAAAGATGGGATCATTTTCATGAAGTATTTTGTAGCTTGACATATTATCCCATTCCCAACACTCCTTGGAATAATTCTTAGGTGTGCAGAACAATCTCTCTTACCACAGAGTTATAGTAATGATAAATCAAAAACCAACAAACTAATGGATGGCAGTCAAGTTGATTTTGACTCATACAATCTGTATGCTGAGCAAATAATCCTAGAAGCTAGATCAAATGAAGAAGAACATGGTATCAAGATTGGAGGAAGTCTCATTAACAACCTGCAATATGCAGATGACACAACCTTGCTTGTTGAAAATGAAGAGGACCTGAAGCACTTACTGATGAAGATCAAAGACTACAGCCTTCAGTATGGATTACACCTCAACATAAATAAAACAAAAATCCTCACAACTGGAACAATGAGCAACATCATGATTAAGGGAGAAAACATTGAAGTTGTCACCCCTCCTGCTATCTCCCCCATTACGCTTCCACTCCCAGCCATAGAACCTAGACTCCTGGGATCAGGTGTATTAAAATGTAATATTTTAAAGAGAATATTAGTACACGCACTCCTCACTTATTGACATTATTAGGTCCCAAAGACTGAGCTGTTATGCAAAAATCAACATTAAACATAAATGGAGGATGTCCACATCAGATCACAAAATGGAGGATGACTACATCATTACATAGTTGCCAAATTAAATCATTACATAACTGCCAAATTACATCACTATGTAACTGCCAAATTACATCATTACAGAACTGTCAAATTATATCATTATGTAACTGCCAAATTACATCATAACATAACTGCCAAACCACCGAGAATCATGGCTCAGCCAAACAGACACATAACCTTAACCACCACAGCTAGTGTGAGTAGTAGGCGTATATCTTATTGGCGTGTAGCCTCATTGTACATAGAGAAATCTAGAAAATTGCAGAGAAAAGAGCATTCAAAATGATTTTACAAGTTGAACTAACCTGTTTTCTCTCACCAATTTGTTTTCCCTTCCATACAGCATTCCCAGTCACAGGAGGTGTGGTTGGATTCATAAAGCACTTTGTTGGAAAAGACAGGTAAGACTATCTCATTATTGCAACCATTTACCTTTTGTCTTGAGAAGTTTCCAATATTAACTAGTCCAATGTATTTGAAATTCCTTATAAGCTGTAATCAGACTACTTGGTGTTCCAGGCAGAGTCTTAACGATCAAAAAATACATTGCACAGCCCTTCCAAGTAAGGATGTAGAGAGCTCTTAGAAAACCTCCTCAGATCTTAGTATAAGGTTACTAACTCAATTAGCTAGGAATGAGAGAAACAAAGAACAACTCTTATACTGATGCCTGAATATTCAAAACCTTTTGACTCAAATATTGGCCTCTAAAGAGGGAGAGAAAAATTCTACTCTCTAAGAAGTTCCTATATGCATGATTATTAATATATAATTCAATGGAGCATAAAACCAATTTGTGAAAGAAATGGGTGAAGGCATAAATGCCTTAATGGGTAAAGTGGAAACACCTAAGAAATAGGTAAGAACTTACTGGAGACTCATCTCCCTTCTATCCCAGGAGTAGCCCATAGTCTGGTGTCAAATAATCCAGAAGAAAATAAAAAATAAGCTTATTTTTAAAAACCTTCTTAATTCTCCTAATTTTAATATTTTTTGTATTTTTATTATCTTTGGATTTTCCCCCAGTAAATTAACAGTGTTAAATTTTTAAGGTAACATAGGTATGCATGCAGATTATTATTTATAATCCACCTACTATACTAAGATCTAAGAAAAAAACCATCTAATAAGAATATAAATCAAAGAGGAAAAGGACATTAAAACAAATTGCAGGGTTCACTAAAATTTAAAAAAAGGAAATTCTCATTTTAAAAAAGATGATGTCACAAAAATAATTATTGTTGTAATGCCCTTGTTGTCTCCTTGAGTAGCTGCTATTGTATAATCTCTATTGGAAACCTTGAAATTATCTTTTGTCTTTTCCCATATTTAATGTTAAGCTTTTGCTCTGAAATTGTTTTCCTTCCTGAAGCTGTATGAGCTTAGCTTTTTATTTTAGGGTGTGAATGTATATGTGCGTGCTATTTATCCTGCTTTATTTGAAAATCCCAAAGGAATTTAAAATATACATTAGCATCTAAGCAAGTGTTACAGATGAAGATCCTCTCTTAAAAGGAACTGTATTATTCATCTAATGTACATTTTTAATTACTACTAACTTGCTTCCTTAAAAGATATAACTTCTTCCATGATCATGCTGTTTACTGCAGCAGTAAAAACCACTCTTTATTTGTCAACTCTACATTTGCTCAATATGTCAAAGGATATTAAAATTTGTACATTTTAAAATCTCAATTTAATTTTTTTTGTCATCAATTTGATTCATAGTTTCACTAAAATAAAGGGGCTAAATTTACTTTTCTCAACAAAGAACAATTTTAAAGACTAATTAAATTGCTTTAGTTAAAAGAGATTTAAAATTCTCAGTTGTCTCTTTTTCCCTTTTTGTCTTTCTTCATTGCTCAGTTTCTCATCTCTCTATATCTTCCTTCTCTTTCTGATCCCTGAATACCAGGCGTTGTATACCTCTACGCCTTCTAGCCAGGCTGTACTGCAACAGCTGAGGGCGACTTCTCCAGACCTCATAGCTACATCGGTGAGATCCCTGGGAACTTTGTGGTTCTTTAACCTTTCTGATTTTTATTTATTCATTCTTTTCTTTTCTTCCTCTTCCCCTTTCTGTTTTTCTCCATTTCATACTCTCTCATCCCTCCATTCCAATGGCAAGCTCCCCTAGCATTCTTTTTCATTTGTTTGTATGTTTTTGGCTCCTGTTCCTTTCTCCTCTCTCCCATATTCATCTTAGCTCCACACATAACAATCTCCCCGCTGCATCCTGCCTACCCGCACCGTGCGCTTGACATCACACCACCAAGCAGTACAGGCACGGCCTACTGGAACCTGCCCTGCACTGATTACCGACCCTCCCTGGTGGCTGTAGTAAGTGCCACAAACAACCCGTCCCGGTAACTCGTCTTCAGCTAGACTTGCCCTGCTGTACCATATCAGAGTGACTGACCCTACCGGATGGAGAAGGAGGCGAAAAGTATTGAGCGCACAGACGAGCAAACAACAAAGAATACACAGTCCGCCTGCTCAGACATAGTCAAATCTTTTTTTTTTTTAAAAAGGGATGAAACAAACAAATCAACAATCAATAAACGAGAAAAATAACTACTGAATGCCCTGAAAACAGCAGACAATATCAAAACATTTACAAAAACAGGACAGCATCGTTCCAGTAGGCATCCAATATAAAACACCAGATGACTCTCCTGTGGAAGAAAATGCACTAGAACTACCTGATAGGGAATTCAAATCTCTAATACTCGTAACTCTCCAAGAACTGAGGCAAAAAGCTGACAAACATGAGGAAAAAGTAGACAAATTCATGGAAAATACAGACAAAAAATTGGAAGAATTCAGCAAGATGATGCAGGAACAACATGCCAAAATAAATTCACAACTAGAAATTATTCAAAAACAAGAATTAGAAATCCAAAAGATAAACAACAAGATTTCAGAAATGGATGATGTCATAGAAGGGCTGAGAAGCAGATTTGAAACCATGGAAGACAGGATCAGTAGAACTGAAGACAAACACTTGGATACAACTCTGTTTCAGGAAAAGTCAGAAAAAAAAAAAAACAAAGAAAAATGAAGAGACCCTGAGAGTTATGTGGGACACAATTAAAAGCAAAAATTTACGGGTGATTGGCATTCCAGAACAGGGGAAGAAAACAGAAAACACAGAGAGGATCATTGAGGAACTGCTGACAGAAAACTTCCCCAATATCATGAAAGATGAAAAGCTGGCCCTCCAAGAAGCTCAACGAACCCATATACGAGAGACCCCAAAAGAAAATCTTCAAGGCATATCATATTCACACTCGCAAAAACCAAAGACAAAGAATCCTGAGAGCAGCTCATGAAAAACAAGAAGTCACATACAGAGGAGAAACAATAAGACGAAGCTCAGATTGTTCGGCAGAAACCGTGCAGGCAAGAAGGCAATAGGATGACATATATAAAATCTTGAAAGAAAAAATTGTCAGCCAAGAATAATATATCCTGCAAAACTCTCGTTCAAATTTGATGGTGAAATTATGTCATTTCCAGATAAAAAGAAATTAAGGCAATATGTAAAAGTCAAACCAAACTTACAAAAATTATTAAAGGGAGTTCTTCGATCTGAGGACAAACAACTTCAGCTCACAGGCAAAACCTAGGACACAGGATCGTACGAGCTAGATAACAATCTATTAAATGAACTCTCGAGGACTATCCAAAACCAAACGAAATACAACAGGGAATCAGAGCAGTTAATCAATAAATGACAACAATATCAAAACAATAAAAGAGGGAGTAAACGGAATAGGTATAGAACCTTCTAATGGAGAGGAAGGCAAGGCGATACCAAGTAATGGTAGACTGCTTCAAACATAGAAAGATAAGGGTAAAATTCATGGTAACCACAAAGAAAGTTAACAAACCAACTCATAAAAATAAAGATGAAAAACATAAAGTCTCGGCAAAAACAAAACCTACAAAAACAAAAGAAATGAAAAAAAAAATCCACAAACTAAAGTAACTCAGCACAAGAGAGTAAGAAGAACAAAGAAAACTTCAGCACCACAAAAAAAAGCACTACAAAATGACAGCAACAAACTCACATCTATCAATAATTACACTGAATGTAAATGGACTCAATGCACCCATAAAGAGACGGAGAGTGACAGAATGGATAAGAAAACAGGATCCATCAATATGCTGTCTACAAGAGACACACCTTAGAAACAAAGATGTGAATTCGTTAAAAGTCAAAGGTTGGAAAAAAAATATATAAAGCTAACAACTACCAAAAAAGAGCAGGAGTGGCAATTCTAATCTCAGATAAAATAGACTTTAAAACAAAATCTACCATAAAAGACACAGAAGGACACTATATAATGATTAAGGGGACTATCCATCATGAAGACATAACCATAATAAACATCTACGCACCCAATGATAGGGCTTCAAAATACATAAAACAAACTCTAACAACACTGAAAAGAGAAGTTGACAGTTTCACAATAATAGTAGGAGACCTCAACACACCACTCTCAGTAAAGGACAGAACAACTAAGAAGAAACTCAGCAAAGATACAGAAGACCTAAAGGGCACAATTAGACAACTTGACCTCATAGACATACTTAGAACACTCCATCCAACTGCTGCAAAGTACACATTCTTTTCCAATGCACATGGAACATTCTCCAGAATAGACCACATTCTAGGCCACAGAGCAATCCTCAACAAGATCCAAAACGTTGAGATAATTCAAAGTATCTTCTCTGACCACAATGCCTTCAAGGTAGAAATTAAGAACAGAAAGAGCAAGGAAAAAAAATCAACTACATGGAAACTGAATAATACCCTGCTTACATATCACTGGGTAATAGAAGAAATCAGAGAGGGAATCAAAAAATTCCTAGAATCAAATGAGAATGAAAACACATCATACCAAAACTTTTGGGACACAGCAAAGGCAGTCCTCAGAGGACATTTATAGCAATAGATACAAATATCAAAAAAGAAGAAAGGGACAAAATCAAAACATTAATTAAGGAACTCAAACAAATAGAAAGAGAACAGCAAAAAAAGCCCACAACCACTGGAAGAAAGGAAATAGTAAAGATCAGAAGAGAAATAATGAAATATAGAACAGAAAAAGAATAGAAAGAATCAACAAGACCAAAAGTTGGTTCTTTGAAAGAATCAACAAAATCAAAAAACCACTGGCCGGACTGACAAAAGAAAAACAGGAGAGGACACAAATAACCCAAATAAGAAATGAAATGGGGCACATTACAACAGACCCAACTGAAATGAAAAGGATTATAACAGAATATTATGAAAAACTATACTCCAACAAATTTGAAAACCTAGAGGAAATTGATAAATCGCTAGAAACACACAGCCTACCCAAACTACAACAAAGGGATGTTGAAAATCTGAACAGACCCACAACAAAAGATTGAAAAGGTAATAAAAAAAAATCCCAACCAAAAAAAGGACTGGCCCAGATGGCTTCACTGGAGAATTCTACAAAACATTTACAGAAGAGCTTGTACCAGTACTACTCAAGCTATTTCAGAGCATAGAAGAGGAAGCAACACTTCCAAATTCATTCTATGAAGCCAGCATAACGCTGATACCAAAACCAGGCAAAGACGTCACAAAAAAAGAAAATTACAGACCAATATCTCTCATGAATATAGATGCAAAAATTCTGAACAAAATTCTAGCCAATAGAATTCAGCATCATATCAAAAAAAAAAATATATACTATGACCAAGTAGGATTCATACCAGGTATGCAAGGATGGTTCAACATTAGAAAATCAATCAATGTAATCCACCACATAAATTAAAGGAAAGAAAAGAATCACATGATCATTTCAATTGACACAGAAAAGGCATTTGACAAAGCCCAACACCCATTCCTGATAAAAACTCTCAATCAAATAGGTATAGAAGGGAAATTTCTCAACATAATAAAGGGCATCTATGCAAAACCAATGGCCAAGATCATTCTTAATGGAGAGAGGCTGAAAACGTTCCCCTTGAAAACAGGAACAAGACAAGGATGCCCTTTATCACCACTCCTATTTAACACTGTGCTGGAAGTTCTCGCTAGAGCAATAAGGCAAGAAAAAGAAATAAAGGGCATCAAAATTGGTAATGAAGAAGTTAAACTGTCCCTGTTTGCAGATGATATGATACTATACATAGAAAACCCGAAAGACCCCACGAGAAATCTACTGGAACTAATAGAAGGATTCAGCAGAGTAGCAGGATACGAGATAAACATTCAAAAATCAGTTGGATTCCTATACACCAGTAAGGAGATCGATGAGAAGGAAATCAGGAAAACAATACCATTTTCAATAGCCCCTAAAAAGATAAAATACTTAGGAATAAATCTGACCAGGGATGTAAAAGACCTATACAAAGAAAACTACAAAACACTACTGCAAGAAACCCAAAGGGATCTACATAAATGGAAAAACATACCATGCTCATGGATAGGCAGACACAACTTTGTGAAAATGATGATTCTAACCAAAGCAATTTACACATACAACACCGTCCCGATCCAAATACCAACAACATTCTTCATAGAGTTGGAAAAACTAATCATTCACTTTATATGGAAAGGGAGAAGCCCCAAATAAGTAAATCACTATTGAAGAAGAACAATAAAGTTGGAGGACTCACACTACCTGACTTCAAAACCTACTATACAGCTACAGTAGTCAGAACAGCCTGGTACTGGTACAACGACAGATACACTGACCAATGGAACAGAATTGAGAACCCAGATGTAAATTCATCCACCTACGGTCACCTCATCTTCGACAAGGGCCCAAAGTCCATCAAATGTGGAAAAGACAGTCTTTTTAACAAATGGTGCTGGCAAAACTGGATATCCATCTGCAAAAAAATGAAACAGGACCCATACCTCATGCCATATACAAAAACTACTTCAAAATGGCTCAAAGACCTGAATATAAAGCCTAAAACTATAAAGTTCATAGAAGAAAAAATAGGACCAACACTGCAGGCCTTAATACATGGCATTAACAGGATACAAACCATAACCATAAATGCACAAAACCCAACAGATAAGCTAGATAACTGGGATCTTCTAAAAATCAAACACCTATTCTCTTCAAAAGACTTCACCAAAAGAGTAAAAAGAGAACCTACAGACTGGGAAAAAATTTTGGGGCAGTACAAGTCAGACAAAGGCCTAATCTCCATAATCTACAAGAAAATCCAACACCTCTACAACAAAAAGACAAATAAGCCAATTAAAAAATGGGCAAAGGAAATGAACAGACACTTCACCAAAGAAGACATTCAAATTGCCAACAGACACATGAGGAAATGCTCACGATCACTAGCCATTAGAGAAATGCAAATTAAAACCACAAAGAGATACCATCTCACCTGGCATTACTGGCATGAATCAAAAACACTGGAAATAACAAACGTTGGAGGGGCTGCGGGGAGATCAGAACACTTATGCACTGCTGGTGGGAATGCAAAATGATATAACCATTTTGGAAAATGATATGGTACATACATACAATGGAGTACTATGCAATGAGAAAGAACAACAATGAATGAATCTGTGAAGCATCTCATAACATGGATGAAACTGGAGGACATTATGCTGAGTGAAATACGTCAATCACAAAAGGACAAATATTGTATGAGACCTCTATTGTAAAAACCCATGAAAAAGTTCACACACAAAATGTAAAAATCTTTGTTGGTTACCAGGAATGGGAAGGGTGGGGGGAAATACTAAATAGGCAATAGATAAGTGGTATCTTGGGTGAAGGGTGAGACAGTACACAATACAGGGGAAACTAGCACAACCTGTACAAGGAAAGGTCATGGAAGCCCCATAGACATATCCAAACTCCCTGAGGGACTGAATTGCTGGGCGGAGGGCTGTGGGGACCATGGTCTCGGGGAACATCTAGCTCAATTGGCATGACACATCTTATAAAGACAATGCTCTATGTTCTACCTTGGTGAGTAGTGTCTGGGGTTTTAAAAGCCTGTGAGCGGCCATCTAAGATACTCCACTGGTCTCATCCTTTCGGGAGCAAGGGAGAATGAAGAGAACAGGATACGAGGAAAAGAGCAGTCCGAAGGACTTATTGTTCACAGCTACCAAGGCCTCCACTGGACTGAGTCCAGTACAGCTAGATAGTGCCCGGCTACCACCACTGACTGCTCTAACCAGGATCACAACAGAGGGTTCTGGACAGAGCTGGAGAAGGATGTAGAGCATAACTCTAACTCACAAAAAAAAAAGACCAGATTTACTGGCCTAAAGGAGACTGGAGAAACCTCGAGAGTATGGCCCCAGACACCCTTTTAGCTCACTGGTGAAGTTACCTCTGAGGTTCACTGTTCAGCCTGGGAGCGGACAGCCCCTTAAAACCAAATGAGACTAACGAGGTACAGGAGTCCAGTGACAAGGGCCAGAAGGCAGAAGGGGACAAGGAAGCTGGTGATAGGGAACCCAAGGTTGAGTAAGGTTATTGTTGATGTGTTGTGAGATTGTTAACCATTGTCACAGGGCAACATTTGTAGTAATTGTTAAATGAGAAACTATTTTGTTCTGTAAGCCTTCATCTTAAGTGAGAATAACAGCACAATTGGAAGAGCGTAGTCAATGTCACTGAACTGTGTATGTAGAAATTTTTGAAATGGTGTATCTTTGGGTATGTGTATTTTCACCAAAAAAAAAAAAAAAGGTTGAGAAGTTAGAGGGTTAATATGTTGTGGGGTTGTTAACCAGTGTCATAAAACAACATCTGTACTACTGTTTCATGAGAAACTATTTGTTCTGTAAGTCTTCACCTGAAGTACAATAAAATATTTTTAAAAAATCTCAGTTGTTCATAATTTCAAAATATAGTATTTTTACACAAATAACGTGCACCTTTTATGTTTGTTTGCCAACCGCACCCTCTCTCAGAGAGGCGTTTTTATAAGTGCAGCTAGGCCAATTTTTTTCACATGTTGCTGTAAAAAAAGTAGCATAGCACCCTTAACAAAAATACCTCATGGGAGGAGGGCGCGGTTGGCAAACAAACATAGAAGGCCTGCGTTATTTGCATGAAAATACGGTAGATAATTCATTTTTACTACACTTTTATGGACTATATGTATACAAGTACAAATCATAGTTACATGATACAATGTCATATGGTATGATCCTTTCTTTCTGTATAGATGTTCTTGAAAATTTTAAAAAGCAGAAATGAGATTTTAGAAGAAAGCTAGAAATAACAGTGCATGTGTTATTACATTATAGAGATGGTCTTGGACTTTTGTAAGGGTTTTATTTAAAACTGTTGATGTTTTTAACACTATAAATGGCATAAATGAACTTACAGTGCAGTATAGAGTAATGGAGTTTGATATACCTTTCTTAAAAACAGTGTAATGTACTGCACATATGATGAACTAGAATGACGTTCAGGTGTAGGTAGGGTTATGCTTGAGTCAAAGCTTTGACAATTCTGAGATATAATCATATCTGTACATACCTAAATGATAGACAGAGGTAGGTGTATCAGTTACCCTTGTTGGAAAAAAAAAAAGACAAAAAGAGAAAACAGAGGCATGGCCAATGGATCCAGGAAAGGAGAGAGATTGCAAGGAGAGGCTAATATGCCACTTAGATTGTGCTCCTTTCCAATGTTGGACTCTTGCCTAAATCCTAGCTAGCATAAGGAAACTGCAATCAGAAAACAAATAACAAACTAAAATTGAATTAATGCAAGAATTCAGATGTGTTGTTATAGCTGTTTCTGAGTGGTGCCTTCCAAAATGATGAAGTTGTATGTTAATGGCTTTGCCAATGACAGAGGATGATATTCTCGTCTTAGTCATTATCACCTCAACACCAGGTACTAGTCAACATGATGAAAGCATCTGTGTCAGATTAGAACTGTGCTCCATAGGGTTTTCAATAGCCAGGCCTTTCTTCCAAAGAGCTTCTAAGTTGACTCAAACCTCTAACCTTTTTGGTTAACCATTTGCATCACCCAAGGACTCCTTCTTGTTAGTAGTTGCTTTCAAGTTGATTCTGATTCATGGAAACCTCATGTGTTACAGGATAGAACTGCTCCATAGAGTTTTCTTGGCTGTAATCTTTATGGAAGCAGATTGCCAGGCCTTTTCTTTCATGGTACCACTGGATGGGTGCCAACTGCCTAGCTTTAGATTAGCAGTTGACCATAATCTGTTTGTTCCACCTAGAGACCATGTGAACAAACAAGAAAACCTCTTTATAGGCAACTAGAGCATAATAGGAAGATAATCACTGCTGCCACCTTATGACCAAAGAGACACAAGTCACACTCTAGGGACACCTGGAACCATCTTGAAGGACTTTTAGATGGTATGGATTTTCCACAAATGAATAGGGCTAAAGGCTGATAACGACTGATTGATTCCTGCTGTTTTGATCATATTTGTTTTTTCTTTTCAGGGTTTTGTAATGTCAAAAAATATAGGTTACATATATATAGTAAAAAAAAAAAAAAAAAAAAAAAAAAAAAAAACCAGTTGATGTCTAGCCAATTCTAACTAATGGTGACTCCATGTGTGCAGAGTAGAACTGCTCCTTAGGGTTTTCAAGGCTGTGACCTTTCTGAAGCAGATTGCCAGGCCTGTCTTCTGTGGCACCGCTGGGTGAGTTAGAACCACCAACCTTTTGGTTTGTAGTTGAGCACCGAGCCATTTGCACCACCCGGGACTCCAGGTTACCTATAGAAGTAGTTTTAAATATATCCAATACATGCATTCTTAAAAAATTTGCTATAACCTAATTTCTGTATGTTGAATCTATTTTTATTCTTTTTAGAAGTTTAATGCATGTATTCCCATTTATCTGTTTTCTGGGCATATAAATTAAATTTTAACAAAATATAAGTACTTTCTTTCCATTCTTTTTCAATTTGCTCAACAAATCACTTCATCAATATTTCTAGATTTCACACTACATTTCAGGCATATATCACGTCTGCCAGTGATGACTGATCTTTTTTGTATAAATATTTTTGAAGTAATCTCAAATGTGCAGGAAAGTTGCAAGCACAAGGATTATTTTTTATCCTGAATTCTTAGAGAATAAGTTGCTGACCTGAGACCTCAACACTCCCCAAAAGTTTGGTCTCTATATCTACATAAGTGATGTAAGAGAATGCCCTTGTTTTAGCATTAAAATCAGGAACTTAACATATTAAATGACTACTGCCTAATTTTCAGACTCCATTTAATTATAACAACTGTTTCGATGATGCTCTTTAAAACCAAAGAATCTAGTTCAGATTCAGATGTTGCATTAATTTATCGTATCTCCTTTGTCTCCTTCAGTCCATAACAGTTCCTTAACTTTTGACTTTCATGACTTGACAATTTTAACAATTATAGGCCAGTTACTTTGTAGAATTTCCCTTAGTTTGGATTTGTCTGTTATTTCCTTATAATTAGGAGCATGTTATCAAGTGATGCTGTGTTATTCACAATGCCACCTAACAGGAGGTGCACAGTTTTGATTTGCCTCATTACTAGGATGCTCACTTTGTTAACTTGACTAAGAGGACATCTGCCAGGCTCCTCCACTGAAAAGTTACTTGTTCTCCTTTTTTATTAATAGGTATTTTGTAGAGGAGTTACTTTGAAACTATGTAAATACCTTGTTCTGCATCAAACTTTAAAATTATTTATTCATTTATATCAGTATAGATTCAGGTTTTCCTATTTTATTAAATGGATTACAATCCATTATTACCAGTATTTATCTTGATCCCAGATCCCTGGGTGGCCCAAACATGTGCTCGACTACTTACCTAAAGGAATCAACTCGACGGCTCATAACAACAACGACTAAACTAAAGGTTGGAGGTCCGAGCTCTCCCAGCAGTGCCAAGGTAGAAAGGCCTGGTGATCTGCTTTGGTAAAGATTACAGCCAAGAAAACCCTTTGGAGCACTTCTTCTCTGTAATGCTGAGACTCCATGAGTTGGAATTGACTCAATAGCAATGGCTTAGTTTTTAGTGTGGATCCTGATTCCAGATTTGGCCAATAGGAGCCTCTTCAGTTTGTGTCCTTTTGACATGTTCCCAACATTCTTTGCACATTTCCTTGTCTCCTGACACAAGAGGATGTTCCAGGTTCATCCTATACTTTTTCTGCTCCAGCCCTGAGATCATCCATTTTTCAAAATCTCCTTGGTTTCTCTTAGTGGAGATTATTGTTTAGAAGCCAGGATGCCAATAGCTCAATGTCATTGGGTGACTAGCCACTCCAAGGCATGTATGTACATACACATGGGCAGGTACATGTAAATGTCTGTGTGTAATTCTTATATATATATATATATATATATATATATATATATATATATATATATATATATATATATGTTAAATAACAGGCTCTTTAGTATTCTCCCTTTCCATATTTATAAATTCCTTCTTCACCAGTGAGAATCCTGGCTCCTATTATCCTTAATATATTTACTTATTTGATAAACCCCCCTGGATATAACCAGTTTACCATCACTGCCATGGCCCCCTCTTCTACATGGATGCCTTCCTCACTGTGCTTGAACTTTGGCTTTCCAATCCAGGCCTCACCCACATGGATGCCCTCTTCACTGTAGTCAGGCTCCGAGACACTGGCCTTCCCGGCACTTTGACACTTTCATCACCCTACTTAGGCTTTCACTCTTCATGCCAGACACCCATAGACAAGAGTGCCCTCTAAGGTCTGACACACATGCCAAACTTTACCTCCACATCAACTTCCTTCCATTTCTTTCTTCTCTTGCTTGCAAACCCCATGCAGGCCTGTACTCTGTGCAGACTGCCTCCTCATTCTGCTTGGGTTCTGACACCTGTGCTGGGCTGTCCCCACACGTGGAGGTCTTCTTTACCCAACCTGGGTTCTGACATTACACGCTGGCCCACTTCCCACACATGGAAGCATTCCTCACCCTACATGTGATGTGACACCCACGTCAGACTGCTTACTTGCATGGATGCCATTCTCACTCTGCTCAGGCCCCAACTCCTCATGCTAGGTCACTGCCCCCACCACCACATGGATACCCTTATTAGCCTGGTTGGGTTGTAACTCCCCAGGCCATTACACTCCTCCTTGCTTACCTAGCTTTCTCTGCCCTAACTAATGGCTTTAGAACTGAATTAATCAGGAAAGCAAAGGAAAGAGAAAGGAAAAATGGATGATAAGGTGAAAGAGAAGGGAAAGGTTCTTTTATTGTTATTGTTGAATTGGATCTGTGAGTCTACAGAAAACTTATGAGTGGTAGCAGGACCTGAAGAGTTAAAGAGGTGGAGACTGGACTAGCAGGGGTGGCAGCAGCAATTGGCATACCATAGAGGCCCCAGGTAATGTTAATTATACTATTTCTGCTCTTCCTCCATCTCTGTTATTTGCTTCTAATACAGAAATGGGGAGATAGTCTTCGCTGAATCATAGATTGTTTTCCCTTTTACAATCCTTTATAACACGTTGCCCACTGCCTATCTGTCAGTTTATTGTACTGTGGTGGCTTGAGTGTTGCTATGATGCTAGAAGCCATGCCAACAATATTTCAAATACCAGCAAGGTCACTCTTGGTGGAGAGATTTTAGCGGAGTCCCCAGATGAAGGCAGACTAGGAAGAAAAGTCTGGTGATCTACTTCTGAAAATTAGCCAATGAAAACCTATGGATCACTACAGAGTATTGTCCTACTCCCTTGCTTTGGACACATTATCAACAGTGATCAATCACTAGATAAGGAAATGCAGTTTGGTGAAGTAGAGGGCCAACGAGAGTGAGGTAAACCCTTGATGAGACGGATTGGCGCAATAGCCGCAATGATGGACTTGAACTTGCTGGCAACTATGACCCAAGACTGGGCAACATTTTGTTCTGCTGTACTTGGAGTTGCCATGAGGCTGACCAGACAGCAACTATCTATCTCTATCTGCCTATAACATTTTGTAACAAATATTTTAATACATTGCTGATCTTCTAAAAAAAAGTAAGGGGAATTCCCAAAGGTGGAAGAAAGTGGAAAGGGGGAGGGAAATGAATGAACTGAAAAGAAACTGAATGGATGACTATATGGTGTTTAGAATAGGAGTTTGGGGAAGGAGTAGAACCTGGGACCCCAGTAAGAAAAAAAATCCTCAAGGTGAAAATATCCCACTTTGGTTTTGGTCCCTGAATCCATATTTTAGTCCCTGAGAGTCCCATAGTTACAATCAACTATATATCATCTCATAACCAAAAATCACCAAAACCACAAGGAAACAAGCCACCATAAGAGAGAATCAGCAGAAATAATACATAAAAGATTTAGACCCCTCCCTCCACAAGGACTTCAGATATTGGAATCATCAGATGAAGAATATAAAATAGCTTTGTATTAACTGTTTACAAAATTAAACTTTGGAATAAAAAAATAAGCAAGTAACAAGACACTGCCAAAAATCACCAGTCAACTTAAAAAAAGAATAAAATGTAATTGTTGTAAATGAAAAGCCATTTAATTATCAACTCATGGAAACATAAAATAACCTGCAGTATCTTATAGTCATTAAAGAAATTGAATATTTTTCTTTCTTAAAGAAAGTACCAGATTTACAGACAATTCCTGAATATGTTAACTGTTTTGTTGTTGTTGTTAGGTGTTGTAGAGTTTATTCTGACTCACAGTGACCACATGTGACAGAGTAGAACTGTCCCATGGGGTTTGCTAGGCTATAATCTTTACAGGAGCCCATCACTAGGTCTTTTCTCTCACAGAGCCGCTGGTGGGTTCAAACTGCCAACCTTTCAGTTAGCAGCTGAGCACTTAACCATTGCACCACCAAGCCTCCTTTAACTGTACAGGGAAAAAATATTAAGGTACTATATGGTATCATATCATATGTATGCAAACACTGGATAATAAAAAAGGAAGATTGAAAAAGAATTGACACGTTTAAATTATGGTGTTGGTGCAGCCAAGTATACTTTCTTTTCCAATGCACATTGAACATTCTCCAGAATAGACCACATATTAGGCCATAAAGCAAGCCTTAACAAAGTCCAAAGCATTGAAATATTACAAAGCATCTTTTCTGACCATAAAGCCATAAAAGTAAAAATCAACAACAGAAAAAGCAAGGAAAAAAATCAAACACATGGAAACTGAACAACACCTTGCTCAAAAACTACTGGCTTATGCAAGAAATTAAGGCTGGAATAAAGAAATTCATAGAATCCAACGAGAATGAAAATACATCCTATCAGAACCTTTGGGACACAGTAAAAGCAGTGCTCAGAGGTCAGTTTATAGCAATAAATGCACACATCCAAAATGAAGAAAGGGCCATAATCAAAACATTAACCCTATAAATGGAACAAGTAGAAAGAGAGCAGCAAAAGAAGCCCTCAAGCACCAGAAGAAAGGAAATAATAAGAATTAGGGCAGAATTAAATGAAATAGAGAATAGAAAAACAATTGAAAGCGTTAACAAGACAAAAAGCTGGTTCTTTGAAAAGATCAACAAAATTGATAAATCATTGGCCAAACAGACACAAGAAAAACAGGAGAGGAAGCAGATAACCCTTATAAGAAATGAGATGGGTGATATCACAACAGACCCAACTGAAATTAAAAGAATTGTAAGAGAATACTATGATAAATTGTACTCTAACAAATTTGAAAACCTAGAGGAAATGGACAAATTTCTAGAAACTCACTACCTACCTAAACTACCACAAACAGAGGTAGAACAATTAAATAAACCCATAACAAAAGAAGAGATCGAAAAGGTAATTTAAAAACTCCCAACAAAAAAAAGAAAAAAAGCCCTGGCCCAGAAGGCTTCACTGGAGAATTCTACCAAACTTTCAGAGAAGAGTTAACACCACTACTACTAAAGGTATTTCAGAGCATAGAAAAGCATGGAATACTCCCAAATGTATTCTATGAAGCCAGCATAACCCTGATACCAAAACCAGGTAAAGACACCACAAAAAAGAAAATTACAGACCAATATCCCTCATGAACATTGACACAAAAATCCTCAACAAAATTCTAGCCAACAGAATTCAGCAACATATCAAAAAAATAGCTCACTATGATCAAGTGGGATTTATACCAGGTATGCAGGGATGGTTCAACATTAGAAAAACAAACAATGTAATCCATCACATAAATGAAACAAAAGACAAGAACCACATGATCTTATCAATCGATGCAGAAAAGGCATTTGACAAAGTCCAACACCCATTTGTGATAAAAACTCTCAACAAAATAGGAGTAGAAGGGAAATTCCTCAATATAATTAAGGACATTTATACAAAGCCAACAGCCAACTTCATCCTAAATGGAGAGACTTTGAAAGCATTCCCCTTGAGAACAGGAATCATACAAGGATGCCATTTATCACCACTCTTATCCAACATTGTGATGGAGGTCCTAGCCAGAGCAATTAGGCTATAAAAAGAAATAAAGGGCATCCAAGTTAGTAAGGAAGAAGTCAAAGTATCTTTATTTGCAGATGATACGATCTTATACCCAGAAAACCCCAAAAAATCCACATGAAAACTACTGGAACTAATAGAAGATTTCAACAAAGTATCAGGATACAAGATAAACATACAAAAATCAGCTGGATTCCTTCACATCAACAAAGAGAACCTCGAAGAGGAAATCACCAAATCAATACCATTTACAATAATCTCCAAGAAGATAAAATAGTTAGGAATAACTCTAACCAGAGACATAAAAGATCTATACAATGAAAACTACAAGACACTACTGCAAAAAAACAAAAGAGACCTGCGTAAGTGGAAAAACATACCTTGCTCATGGACAGGTAGACTCAACACTGTGAAAGTGTCAATTCTACTCAAAGCAATCTACAGATATAATGCAAGCCCGATCCAGATTCCACTGGTATTTTTTAATGAGATGGAGAAACAAATCACCAACTTCATATGGAAAGGGAACAGGCCCCAAATAAGTAAAGCATTACTCAAGAAAAAGAACAAGGTAGGAGGCCTCACACTACCTGATTTTAGAACCATAGTAGTCAAAACAGCCTGGTACTGGTACAACAACAGATACATAGACCAATGGAACAGAACTGAGAATCCAGACATAAATTCATCCACCTATGAGCAGCTGATATTTGACAAAGGCCCAAAGTCTGTTAATTGGGGAAAAGACAGTCTCTGTAACAAATGGTGCTGGCATAACTGGATATCCATCTGCAAAAAACTGAAACAAGACCCATACCTCACACCATGCACAAAAACTAACTCAAAATGGATCAAAAACCTAAATATAAAATCAAAAACCATAAAGATCACAGAAGAAAAAATAGGGAAAACGCTAGGAGCCCTAATACATGGCATAAACACAATACGAACCATAAGTAACAATGCACAAGCACCAGAAGAGAGACTAGATAACTGGGAGTTCCTAAAAATCAAGCACTTATGCTCATCAAAAAACTTCACCAAAAGAGTAAAAAGACAACCTACAGACTGGGAAAAAATTTTGGCTATGACATCAGCATCTAATCTCTAAAATCTGTAAGATACTGCAAAACCTCAACTACCAAAAGACAAATAACCCAATTAAAAAATGGGCAAAGGACATGAATAGGCACTTTGCCAAAGAAGATATTCACGCAGCTAACAGACACATGAAGAAATGCTCACAATCATTAGCCATTAGAGAAATGCAGATCAAAACTACAATGAGATTTCATCTCACCCCAACAAGGCTAGCATTAATCCAAAAAACACAAAATAATAAATGCTGGAGAGGTTGTGGAGAGACTGGAATGCTTATACACTGTTGGTGGGAATGTAAAATGGTACAACCACTTTGGAAATCGATTTGGCACTTTCTTAAAAAGCTAGAAATAGAAGTACCATATGATCCAGCCATCCTGCTCCTTGCAAGATATCCCTGAAAAATAAAAGCTGTCACACAAATAGATATATGCACATCCATGTTCACTGCAGCACTATTCACAATAGCAAAAAGATGGAAATAACCTAGGTGCCCATCAATGGACGAATGGATAAACAAATTATGGCATATCCACACAGTGGAATACTACCCAATGATAAAGAAGAACAATGAAGCCGTGAAACATCTTATAACATGGAGGAAGCTGGAGGGCATTATGCTGAGTGAATTTAGTCAGTCACAGAAGGACAAATATTGTATAAGACCACTATTATAAGAACTCAAGAAAAGGTTTAAACACAGAGAAAAACATTCTTTTATTGATTAAATTGTTCATATTTAGTTCTTTTGGATTTTCCTCATACACAGTCTAATCATCTATTAATCACGCAAACTTTGTTTCTTATTTTCCAATCAATAGCCCTTTAATTTCATCAGCTTCCCGTGACTGCACTGGCAGGTACCTCTATCAATTACAACATGCAATAGCAGCCATCCTCATCTAGTTCCCAGTTTGCAATGTTTCCTCACTAAAGATGATGTTTGCTACAGATTTTTCGTAGATACCCTTTATCTAGTTTGATAATATTTCTTTTTTATCAGGAATTAATGTTGATTTTCATCTAATAGTTTTCAGTATCAAGTTAGATATGATTTTTCTTTTTTAGTCTGTCGGTACGGTATGTCAGTCCTGGATCTATTTGCCCCCCAATCCATTCCTTACTCTTTCCCTCCTCTGCTATCTAATGTTCAGGGGATGAATCCCACAGGCTGCAATTCCTAGGCTATACAATATTTGACTGCCATGTTGGTTTAGGCAACAGGAGGCACTAGCAAGAGATTACAGCCTAGGACTTTTTGATGATTACAAGGGTGGGGAGGGAGGGTTATTTACTAACTAGATAGTAGATAAGAATTATCTTAGGTGAAGGGAAGGACAGCACACACTACAGGGGAAGTCAGCACAACAGGACTAGTCCAAAGCTAAGAAGTTTCCTGAATATAAGAAAACACTTTGAGGGACAGAGTAGCAGGGGTAGGGGTCTGGGGACCATGCTTTCAGGGGACTTTTTGGTCAATTGGCATAACAAAGCTTATTAAGAAAATGTTCTGCATCCTACTTTGGTGAGTGGCATCTGGGGTCTTAAAAGCTAGCAAGCAGCCATCTAAGATGCATCAATTGGTCCCAACCTTTCTGGAGCAAAGGAGAATAAAGAACACCAAAGACACAAGGAAAGTATTAGCCCAAGAGACAGAATGGGCCACATAAACCAGAGACTTCATCAGCCTGAGACCAGAAGAACTAGATGGTGCCTGGGTACCACCAATGACTGCCCTGACAGGGAACACAATAGAGAGTCCCTGATGGACCAGGAGAAAGGTGGGGTGCAGAACTCAAATTCTAGTAAAAAGACCAGACTTAATGGTCTGACTGAGACTGGAAGAACCCTGGAAAGCACGGCCCCCGGATTCTCTATCAGCCCAGAACTAAAACAATTTCTGAGGCCAACTCTTCAGACAAAGATTAGACTGGACTGTGGGATATAAAATGATACTCGTGAAGAGTGTGCTCCTTAGCTTAAGTAGATACATGAGACTAAATGGGAAGCTTCTGTCCAGAGGTGAGATGGGAAGGCAGAGAGGGTTAGGAGCTGGGGAGAGCAATTAGAGTCACATAACAATGTATGTATAAATTTTTGTATGGGAAAAAATAAAATAAATAAATAATAGTGTTGGCAAAGAATATTGAATATACCATGTTCTGCCAGAAAAACAAAAACATCTGTCTTGGAAAAAGTACAACCAGAATGCTCCTTAGAATGTAGGATGGTGAAACTTCATCTCACATACTTTGGACATGTTGTCAGGAGGAACAAGTCCCTAGAGAAGGACACCATGCTTGGCAAAGTAGAGAGTCAGCGAAAAAGAGGAAGACTCTCAAGGAGATGGGCTGACACATCATCAAGGAGATGTGGCTGCAACAATGGGCTGAAGCATAAAAACAATTGTGGGGATGGCGCAGGCCCAGGCAGTGTTTCATTCTGTTGTACACAGGGTCGCTATGAGTCGAGACTGACTCAACAGCACCTAACAACAACAACATGATATCATTTTAAACCCACTAAAACTAGGCTGTCAAAAATTCTAAGGCCAAAGTGGTCTTCCTCATACTCTCTCCTCCTAAGGGCCTACCATTCTTCTTGGGAATGAGATGAGGCTTCCCAGCTGACACTCAACTAACCTGTTTTGTAGAGGAGCAGAGTCTGCCTCCAGCTCTAATTAGTACAGACAGCTTCAAAGACAGAGGCCTCTGATGCATTAACTCTACCCAATAGAGGACACACTTTCATAACATCAGTTACCCTCCTCCCTTCAGGAGAAGTGCGTGGCTGGGATGAGAAAATGCTCCTTTTAGTACATTAGAGACAGTGGTCTGACTTTATGGGTTGAGTTATAAAAGGAAGTCACCATTTTCTAACAGTTTTCCCTTTGTGCTTCCCAGCAGGTATAAGCTTCCAGAAGAATATGATTTTAAGGTATTATGATACCATATGCACCCATTCTCTGTTTATTGGATACCAGTAGGGAATCTCTCAGGATTAAAAAGAACATTATAGCAAAAGAAGCCCAAATGCTATTAACTGTGTGGTTAGCAGAGAAAGCAAGACAGTGAGTGGTGAGAAATATATACATGCATCTGAGCATGGGATCAGTGAAAAGAAAGGGAAAGGGCTTCAACAACTTTCATTTTAGTCAATTATTTGAAGGAGATAATTCAAGGCAGCTGACTTTTTAGGAATGATTATCCTGTGATGATGCACGTGATAAAATGACTCTTTCCTTTTTCAGATGGTTGTTTTGATAGGGCAAAGTCATAGCCAATAAGTGATAACTTAATGTACGAATTATCAGGGGGTCAGTAGATTTTAAATAAAATTCTTCTCCTTTGTATTTTTTCCCTCTGCTCAGCCATGTCAGCACCCTTGATTTCCTGTTCTTAGGTACTTAATATGGAATTATTTGAAGTGCTTAACTTCAACACTCCCTCCTTCAGTTTTATAATTGAAGTTATTTTAGTCTTAAGAAAATTATCTATTATAAAAAGAGATTATACTTTAAATGAGAACTGTAATGGAGACAGTGACAGAGTGGCTGCAACAATGGACTCAAACACAGCAATGATTGTGAGGATGGTACAGGACTGGACAGTGTTTCATACTATTGTCGCTATGAGTCAGAACCAACTCGATGGCACGTAACAACAACAACAATGGAGGGGGGAAATGGATGGATGGAATTAGAAAGGGAAGACTGATGGAGGTTTAAACTAAAAATGAAATATAAATGACATAAAAGTGATGCATTTTCTAGATCCTATACTTTATATTTGAAGATGGCTTTTAGTGTTCTGGCTATTTTGTAATTGCTGAAAATGATATATCCATTTGGAGCTTTAAAATGATCAGCAGTCATTTCAAATATATATTTTTTCCAAAAAAAAAAAAATCTAAATCATAAAACAGACACAAGATGCAGTTTTTTCTGGACAAAGAAGGACTAGCCTTACAAAAAACTGCAATTCTTAGCCATAGCCTCCAATCTAATACAAGACAAACTTAGACACAATGCTCTAGACCAGAAGCAAGCTCTTAGAACAAAAGGAGACAGAAAGACCACATAAACTCACCAGACAATACCACACAAAACAAGGATATGGGGATCCTAGTTTCTAAAATTCTATACAGCAATTTTTGGTAAGATCGACTCAATTCAATGGAAAAAACAGGTACAGAACTACAACTTCTCCCTTAAATATCAAAACACAGGTTAGGAGTTGCCACCAACCCCTGAGAATTTGGCAAAACAGAGCACTATTTTCCAGGTTTTCTCTGAGCCACAAAAAAAACCTAATGAGGAACGCCACGGGGTTTGGACAGTGTTTTGCTTAGACCAATGTGTACCTTCGTTGCACGAGATTTTTCTTGCAAGTGGCAGGCAGCCTAATGCTCCAGCCTGTCTTGTGACCACCTTATCCTGTCACAGGAGACTTCAACACTTGTGATGAGTGCCGGCAACCTCCCTAATGGCTTTTACTGGTTGACCCACGCCAGAATTTCTTTGCGGCTTATAGTGGCTCAAAGCTCTTTGAAAATAGAATTACCTCTTCAAAAGCCCAAATCCAGGCCTTAACTGCAGTTCATTTAAGGAGTTAATAAATGTCTCTCTTAACCAAATGATCAAACAAAAATCTAAGAAAGATTCTCCTTAATCAATTAACTGGTTTTACAAATAAATTTACCAAACAAAACTTAAGAAAACATGAGAAAGAGAACAACAAAAGAAGAAGCAAAGGTTCATTTTCTGAGAGCACTCACCCCGTCAATGTCAAAGGGACATGGAGTGGGAACACGTGGGTCCAGAAGATAGGACCTTTCCTTGCCAGCTTCTGCTCCGCAGTCCAGGCAGATCTCTTCGAAGTTGACTGGATTCTTGCTTTAGATCCTGCTCACAGCACCATTAACTGTTGTAGGGGAAAAACATCACAAAGTTCAGTAAAGTAAAAAGGAAGTTTTATTTGGCATATATTCAAAAGGACAAAAGTGGGAAGCAGACAAGCATGCTTCCACAGCCATGTCTGCCTGAGTCCAAAGAATATTACAGAATAGGCAAGAATGGGAAAACAGACAAGCATGCTGCCACAGCCACGTCTGCCCGAATCCCTGTTACGTACAATTTTTGAAAAGTCAATAGAAAGACACCTAAATGGTTTCAGATTAAGAGTCTTGAATAATTTCCTTTGTTGGCTCTTCTTGAAAGTTAATAATCTCAATTTGCAGAGGCCACAGTGGTCACTTAGTATCATTAGTGGGATACTGAAAACAAGTTCACTTGTCCCAGGTGATCAGGGTGGAGCTAAGATTTGGATAAATTCTGCCTTTTTACTATAGCATTTTACAGCTCCCTTCACAGAAGTAGAAGTCAGAGTTAATTTCAAAATGCTTACCATCTAATAAACAATTTGTGCATACACATATAAAAAAGCAATGTAGATTGAACACGAGAAATCTAGATTATGTTGGGTATATAACATATGCTGAAGGACTCAGAAAATGAAGATCAGTGTGGTCTGGGTAATTTAGGTAAAATTTTATTACATACCTTTACAAGTAAACTATGTCTTAAAAAAGTATCAAGTTACTCAAATAGACATATGCACACCTATGTTCATGGCAGCATTGTTCACAATGGCAAAATGATGGAAACAACCTAGATGCCCATCAACAGATGAATGGATAAACAAACTATGGTACATACACACAATGGAGTACTATGCAACGAGAAAGAACAACAATGAATCTGTGAACCATCTCATAACATGGATGAAGCTGGAGGACGTTATGCTGAGTGAAATAAGTCAATCACAAAAGGACAAATATTGTATGAGACCTCTATTGTAAAAACCCATGAAAAAGTTCACACACAAAATGTAACAATCTTTGTTGGTTACCAGGGATGGGAGGGGTGGGGGGGAAATACTAAATAGACAATAGATAAGTGGTATTTTTGGTGAAGGGTGAGACAGTACACAATACAGGAGAAACTAGCACAACTTGTACAAGGGAAGCTCATGGAAGCCCCATAGACACATCCAAACTCCCTGAAGGACTGAATAGCTTGGTGGACGGCTGTGGGGACCATGGTCTCGGGGAACATCTAGCTCAATTGGCATGACACAGCTTATAAAGACAATGCCCTACATTCTACCTTGGTGAGTAGTGTCTGGGTCTTGAACGCCTATGAGTGGCCATCTAAGATACTCCACTGGTCTCATCCCTTGGGGAGCAAGCGAGAATGAAGAGAACAGGATACAGGGAAAAGATTAGTCCAAAGAACTAATTGTCCACAGCTACCAAGGCCTCCACTGGACTGAGTCCAGTACAGCTAGATGGTGCCCGGCTACCACCACTGACTGCTCTGACCGAGATCACAACAGAGGGTTCTGGACAGAGCTGGAGAAGGATGTAGAGCATAATTCTAACTCACAAAAAAGACCAGATTTACAGGCCTAAAGGAGACCAGAGAAGCCCCAAGAGTGTGGCCCCCAGACACCCTTTTAGCTCAGTGGTGAAGTTACCTCCAAGGTTCACTTTTCAGCCTGGGGGTGGACAGCCCCGTAAAACCAAATGACACTAACGAGGTACAAGAGTCCAGTGACAAGGGCCAGAAAGCTCAGGGGACAAGGAAGCTGGTGATAGGGAACCCAAGGTTGAGTAAGGATATTGTTGATGTGTTGTGAGATTGTTAATCATTGTCATAGGGCAACATTTGTAGTAACTGTTAAATGAGAAACTATTTTGTTCTGGAAGCCTTCATGTTAAGTGAGAATAACAGCACAGCTGGAAGAGCGTAGTCAATGTTACTGAACTGAGCATGTAGAAATTTTTGAAATGGTGTATCTTTGGATATGTGTATTTTCACCAAAAAAAAAAAAAAGTTGAGAAGTTAGAGGGTTGATATGTTGTGGGGTTGTTAACCAATGTCATAAAAACAACATGTGTACTTCTGTTTCATGAGAAACTATTTGTTCTGTAAGCCTTCGCCTGAAGTACAATAAAAAAATAAATAAAGTTAAAAAATAAAAGTATCAAAAAAATATATATATATATTTTTTCCATACCAAGTTGATGTTCATTTTCTCTCTCTTGGATTGCTTCAGATGACTCTACTTACAATGTATTTATTTTGGGATCTTAGATTATATTTTGTGTTAATCTAGGCTACACTGCAATATTCATCTAGTCAGTTTTCATGGGCAAAGTATGTGTTTCTAATACAGTAAGTATTCATTTAACAGTTGCCATCAAGGCAAGTTCGACTCACGGCGACTCCATGTGTGCAGAGTACAGCTGTCCTCCATAGGGTTTTCATGGCTGTGACCTTTCAGAAGCAGATCACCAGGCCTTTCTTCCAAGGCACCTCTGGGTGAGTTCGAACTGCCTACCTTTCAGTTAGTAGCCAAGTGCTTAACCATTTGCACCACCCAGGCACTCCAACTACTTACTGTATTCAATATAATGTGATTGCACGTGGCCATGAACCTGGGGCACGGGGTGAGAGGGTGCGGGGTGGGGGCTAGGGATAGGGGGTTGAACCTTTGTGCTTACCTCCATGAATAGAATGAAATTGAAGTGATCTATGTGATTTATGAGGGTAGGTCCTAAAAGTAGATATGGCTTCTACCAAGCACTTTTTCCCTTGGAACACAAGTCTTAGGAACCCTGAACTGACATATAAGAAGTATAGCTAACCTGAAGCCACCATGCTGGAGAGGCCTTGTGGAGAGGCCAAATACAGAGAGAAGCCCAAAGCACCTTTTCTGTTGCAGCCTTCAGCTGTTTGATTCCTCCAAGCCCAGGCACCGGACTAATAAGGAAGTGAGCCTTCAGATGATTCCCGTCCCCAACCTTTGTTCCACTCCAGCTGATGCTTCATTGAGCAGAGATAACTTGTCCTTGCCAAGCCCTGCCTACACGGCAGATTTGTGAACAGACTAAAGGTTGTTTTAACCCACTATGTTTTGGAGCGGCTGATGATGCAGCAATTGATACCTGGAACAAACTATTGAACTTCTGATATATTAATGTATTGTCTGCATCTCAAAGAAGAAGCCATGAGACCTCTTTGTAAAGTCAATGACTCCCATGAAATACATAGATTCTGAAAGTAGGTTTCTCAGCACAAAATGCAACATTATGTGGGAAAGGTACTTCAGCAAAATGAAAGGGAGGAACCTGGAAAATGTCTTCTCACGAACTATTTCTCACTACTTTCTACCCAAATTATATTCCAAATATTTGCCATACTTTGTGAAAAAACTTTGTTTCAGTTTATATGTGTAAACCGTGATAAAATGGATAAAAAAGAATAATGAGAGTTGTTTTTTTCCCCTAAAAACTTAAATGCAGTGACTGAGTAGATAACTGTACTGCACATCAAAATGGCAATATGTCAGTAGTCAAGAGGCAGGTCAGGTAAGGCAGTCAAACCTAAGTCATCACTAAGGACCAGTCAAACAGACAGAGAAGTCAAGGGAAATCCGTAAGTATAAATCTTGCAAGATAAAGCTACTAGGACTTACAGAGATTTTGTGGTTGTGCAGAAAAGGAGCAAAGGAGATTGAGATGGAGTGGCAGGGTAGGTTCAAGAAAAGCACTATAGGGTGGTGTCACAGAAGCCAGTAGATGTGATAAACTTAATACTGCTCTAATATTGAGGTCAGGAGTCCCTGGGTGGTGCAAACGGTTAAGTGCTCAACTACCAACTGGAAGGTTCGTGGTTCGAACCCACGCAGAGGTGCCTGGGAAGAAAGGCCTGGTCATCTGCTTCTGAAAGGTCACAGTCTTGAAAACTCTATGACATGCAGTTCTCCTCTACACACTTGAGGTTGCCATGAGTTGGAATCCACTCAACGGCAACTGGTTTGGTTTTGGTTTAATATTGAGGTCACAGAAGTGTCCATTGGATTTTGTCAACTTGACCCTGACAAGAGCAATTTCAATAGAGTAATAGGAATACAATCCAGAATTGAACTAAAGGTGGGAGATTGGAGATAGTAATGTAGATAATCTAACAAAGAAAATCCTTTTGGTTCTGGGGTAGTTATAGTGGAAATGTAGACATGTCTCTCTTTACTGTGTGACACATCCTTTCCCACTCACCCCTACTTTGGATTTAAAAAAACGAGTAAAGAGAAGAAATTACTATGTGAGAGGAAAACAGGGGAGTGAAAAAGAAAGGGAAAGGCACCCCTAATAGTTTACATATTCTCAGAACTTGAGAGGATGAAAAGCCATTCTCCACAAACTAGAAACACGATTCCCACTTGGGCTTCCTCCGCTAAGTACTCTATATTGCAGCTCTGTATTTATCAGCAGAACATTTACTTAACTTTATTAAACAAATTTAGCTAGGAGAACTCCTTTGACATTTATGTCAGGAGTTCTTCCAAAATTCAAGGGAAAAAGTTTATTTATTTATTTTTTTAAAAGCCAACAATCTATATTAGAATGTATATACTTAATAAAAATCACCACAGATCGCCACAGTGTGGTTATTGGCTTCTCTGTGATTCCAGAATGGCAATTGCATTGTGCAGACATTTAAAAGTAAGACATTCTACTAACTCATGCCAAAATATATAAATTACTTTGCGATGAAAATGTTGAATATATTCTAATTGGATAGATTAGGCATGTTTCTAATGGATCATTCAACCAAATCCTATTTAATATGACTCTTAAATATCATTTGAATATGACCACCTGCAGTGCTTTCTAGAATACAGTTTATGCCTCTCCCAGCCCCACTGCCACTGCCCCCCTCCCATGCCTAGATTCCAAGTCCATATAGTTCCAAATACTTCGAGAGGTGTACAAGAACCCCAAGGACTTTTCCAGTTTCATGCCCTGTCACTACACTCTTGCTTGCAGAACTTTATTTGTATCACCAGTAGTAAAGTGCAGCTTTCTTTTTCCCAAAGTGGGCCAGAGCTTGACTCTTAACAAAAAATACTCCATGAAAATAAAAACATTATTTTTCTAAAGGAGAAAAAAAAAAAAAAAAAACCTTTTACATCTTCTTGAAAAGTCACGCCACCTATCAGCAATTACAGTTTCTAAAAAGTTTAACATTACCAAAACTGTTTAGTGTATGAGTATTTTTAAGTACTCCTTTAACTTTGGGAAATGCTGATTTAGCAGAGTTCCCCCAAAAAAATATTGAAAAATGATCACATACATCAATATTTAAATTGTCAAGTGTCACTGAAAACAAGTCTTTTCAAGATGACTCTAAATAGCAGTATCAGAAGGGATTATTTTGTGAAGATCATTATATGCAAATAGACATCCATGGCTTGAATTAACATTTCTGGTAACATACCAAATACAAATTCAAAAATGTGCTGTGTTTCAAATAATTTAGACTGAAGTGGCAAATATGTACTCTAGAAAACTGTTAGAGGACGCAGAAACGCGGTTAAGGTGATGAGAGGGCACTGACGTTGGAGCTGACTTTGAAGCGGATTAGTATTTTTTGTGTGTGAAACGTGAATGGAGTAAAAATATTTGAAAATTATATTTATATATGAGTTTTAAATATACGTAGTGAAATAAATAGATATAAATAGATACTTAACTTTTCCTCTATATTCCTTCAAGGTTTTATATTTAAATTGACCAAAATATTTATATATGTATGTATGCATGTGTACGTGTGTGTATTTCTCATTGGGATAATGGAAGATAGACTTCTGTTTGAGCTTAAACACTATTCTTTAATATTCATCACTGAACTCCTTTCTTCCTTTTCCTGGTCTCTTTACAAGGTTCACTGAGTTTTACCTATCTATCCATCCATTCTCTCTCTCTCTAACTTTCTGTCTATCTATCATCTATCTAGCTTTATATTGGAAACCCTGGTGGCATACTGGTTAAGTGCAATGGCTGCTAACCAAAACGTTGGCAGTTTGAATCCACCAGGCGCTCCTTGGAAACCCTCTGGGGCAGTTGTACTCTGTCCTATAGGGTTGCTATGAGTCGGAATCAACTCAAAGGCAATGGGTTTTTGTTTTTGTTTTTACCTTTATATCTATCTGTTTACCTGACTTGTCTATCTATTGTCTCTTTTCTCTATATCCAGATCCTTAGGTGATATACATATACATATATATATCGACTGATCTGCTTGGGGACAAGCACCACCTCTCACTGGACTATCTGTTTCCAAGGATTACTGCAGAGACAGGCATAATGCTCAATGAATGTTTGTTAAATTAAGTGGTATTATTACTCTTCAAATTAACTAACTGATTAGCACCCAGATTTCACTTTCTTCTTTTGTTTCAAATTGAGTTGCTTGCACATATGATTTATTCCCTAAGTCGGCTCATATGCTAAAGATTTTGAAACTGTCATGATCAAAAGTAGTATAAAAATAGTCTTGTAGGTGAAAATAATCATTTATCCTACAAATCTTCACTGGTTCTTTCGATACTCAGTTTCAGAGAAATAATATCAGTGAGATTTTTTTGATATTTGTAAAACTCTGAGCCTATGAAGGATATTAAAAATATATTATTTATTTCTGTGAAAATATCTTTGCCCCAAACTCGCTTTCTTTGTGTACATATGGCATTCTTTCAGACTCTCCATAAGAATCATGCTGTGCCATTGCTGAAAAGTTGTAAATTTATTGTTCTCTACTACCTACTTAGTAAATTTCAGAATAATTAATTACTAAAAATTGGTTGAGGTTAAAAAAAACTGTTAGCCCTTTCGCTCCATCAATTTATACATTATAGCGGTTATGATTAAGATTATAGCATGTAGAAAGAGCTATAGTAACTGTACTAACCAATAATTTACGTAATTTATGACCTTGATTCAGGCATTGAATTTAGTGACTATAAAGGGAAAATAAAGCTTCAGAGAAATATTGTAAATGTTCTGTTCATAGTCTGTATAATTCATCCAGGTATAAAGCATTATAAATATTTAAACTTTTATAATGTAACCAGCTCTATTATCTAAAAACATGATCATAAAATTGAATACTTTTCTTGAATTCAAATATAAAATCCACTAAAAAATTTACAATTCTTTGGGTAAATTGGGAAAGCAAATAACAAAGCAATTTCCATAAATTTCACCATTAAAGGAAACCACATTATTCATTTAAATGCTTACTTTTACACAAGATATAATTCTATTTCTTAAGCACAATTCTGCTGGATTTTAAATGCCTTTATTGACTAAACTTTTTATAACACTAGAAACTGTCTACAATCTTCAAATTATTTTATTTCAGCTCATCAATAACATTTTTGTAGTTATCAAATATTTTAAAATATTTCTTTCCCAATAACTGATTTATACTGTTGAGTAGAATGTTAGATTCTCTTGAAAACAATAAAGGAAAATAATTAGCAGCATTCATAACCCTTAGCTAAGAGTCAGGAAATAAATAAAAACACTGAGGTTTCCATCTGAACTTAATTAAATTTACCGAGTTACAGCTTGGTGCTTCTCTGAATATAAAAAACAGTTGACAAATATCATCTTAATTACTTCTCTCCCTTCCATGATGGTTCAATCATTTGTTACAACACCACATTTCCAAGTATCAATCATTAAGTTTTGATGTAAATTTATTAGGAAGTGTATCATTTTTGCAATATTTTCCCCTTGTTACTGGTACAGGAGAATGGGGGTTGGGGGTGGGGAGGAGGTCACTCCTGTGTCCCTCCCTCCTCTCAAATTGTATCATTTTATCTTTTTGTGTAAGTATCTATCTTTTGTGTATCAAGCAACCCACATTTACTACATTACCTTAACACCTGGTCTATGTTCTGCCAAAAAAAAAAAATAGTGCTGTGTTTTACCAACAGATTGTAGTATCAACTTCCTTAGACAAACTCAATTGACATCTGTGACATTGTGAAGAAAGAAAAAAAAATGTCTTCCACAATTACATGTTAATAAGCCCTTAGTATTTCTTTTCTATCTATGTAGTCTTAAAATTATAGATATGGAACTGAAGGCCAGGTCTTCAGCGTTCAATAGTGCGGCAGCTCCCCCTACAGGAGACTTGGAACTGTAAGCTCATCTGCTGATCACAGGAGGCAAAGCAGGTTTTTTCAGTGTTTGACCGTTTTATTCATTTATGTATTTTTATTGATATATATCTTAAAGGTAATTTTACTTTAAAGTGGAGGAAGCGAGAGAGAGAAGGAGGGGGAGAGAGAGCGAGATGGCCCTATGCCAAAAGTTTGTAAGAAATAACTTAATCTTTGTGTTCCCCAAACCAAAGGAATCTAAATTAAAAGTAATGTCTTTGAAATCTCTTCTATTTTACCTATGTCTTCCTAGTTTTCTTTTATTATTCAAAATTGTATATAAATACACACTGACAATAGACAAGCCATGACTTCATGCACATACATGTTCAGTCCAAGAGGCCGCAAATATAGAAATGCTAGATACTGACCACCTCCATTCTTATGAATGGATTCATATTTCAGGGTATTTTCGTAAACATGACTTACATATCTTATACCAATCCAAAAATTAAATGGGGAATTATAGGAAAGTTTAAATGAGGTTACATATATGTAGTGAAATTTTTGAAATTACTGCCAAATGATAATTTTGTTGGACAAAATTAGTCATGTAATTAGCATACGTTTCTCATTTGACATGGTGGCAATAAAATATCAGTGATGTCTCATCCCTCATATACTTCAGTCATTCTGGAATATTGCCTGCTAATATTAATAGTGCACAAGCCCAGCTAAGTTCAGTATAGCATAGTCCAAATTATCATTAATTTCAAATGGCCCAGGTAATAAATGAGGATTTTTGTGTAATATTACCACGTTGTATTTTTCAAAGTAATTTTGTCTTACTAAAAAATCAAAGTATCTTATAAAAAGTGCTAGCAACCCTAATGACGTATTCAGACTCTTAACCTAGCCCAAGTGCCTTATGAATGAATATCCATGCATGGTATCATTTAAGAATTACCTCAATTCAGGTATAAATTACTCACCCTTTAATTTATCTTAATAAGTAAGTAAAGACATAAGGAGTTATTCTCACCTCAGGTTGAACTTGTGGTTCATATAAAGTAGGTATACAAAATAAATATAAATGAATGAATGCCAGTTTTCCTTGAAACTTCTGTGTCGTGATCACTGTCTGCCCTTTATTTGCAAACATCCGTGCCATTGATAAGATGTGGAAAGGAAGCGTTTAGCATGTATGGTTGTTTCCCAACCTCTCCTCTTGATTGTGTATGTGTGTGTGAAAATTGATTAATAAATCTTTTCTTGTGGTCAAACACATTAGCCTTTAGAAAAGCTTTCTCGCTAGCTTTTGCTAAGAGAGATAATGGAATGATACTACAACTTATTCAAGACCGTGCTTTTTGAAGCGTTTCTGCCAAGGTACTATCAGAGACAGAAGAGAATGGTTATCTTCCCCTGGCAGCAAAGGGGACATTGCGCTAGGAGCACACCACTGGACTTGAATACTTTTTGAAGTTTCATGTCTTATCAAACAGACTTTACAGTCTCTCCAGTAATATAGCAATATGTGTTTTAATTTAAAAATAAACATAAAACTATTTGCAATTATTTAATTTTATTCCCCCCCCCAAGGTTTCAAGTAGAATGAGCATTCACTAAAGATGTACTTATCTTGAACTTTGTGTTCATTTGGTACCCTCTCACATGTGTCTGGTGGAGTTCCAACTTGAGAAGCACGGCAAAACCATGACTTCTTCTGTGAGCTACACATCTATTCACTAAAAAAAAAAAAATAACAAAAACCCCAAACCCATTGCCATCAAGTCAATTCCAATTCATGGTGATCCCATGTGTTACAGAATAGAACTGAGCTCCATACGATTTTCTTGGCTGTAATCTTTATGGAAGCAGATGACCTGGCCTTTCTTCATGGTGCCACTGGGTAGGTTCAAACCACCAACCTTTAGGTTAGTCATGGAGGGCGAACCATTTGTGCCACCCAGAGACCTCATCCTCTAAAAAGGGAACTCATAAATTAGGCTAAGGTTTGTGTTCGACTTTTAGAATGCCTTTCTGAAGTCCTTCAGATTCTGCTCTTAGGAATTGTGTATTCTCCAAATGCATAGCAAAACCTCTGCCTCTAAACAGGAAGAAGCTTGGCACAAATAGCTGTACAACGTGCTTTCACATTTTCTTATTTGCTATGTACTGCAGAATGATAATCCCATATTATTCATGAAATATTTACTCCTTTCAAAAAGTAGAGACAAGGGACAAAGCATGAAAGCATTCTATTTAATTGCCACAATTGCAGAACAATGACCAAAAATATCATTTTGATCCAAAGCAATGTGACCATTTAGATAATTCTATCTTTACCATGTACACCAGCCAGTTCTTCCCAAAAAGTATATAAATATGATATGGACGTTTCAGAGGTTGAAGAGATAGTCAAAATCAATCTTCAGGCAAATGCTGAAACAGGGCTGATATTAATGGAAACATCAAGTCACTCAGTTATTCTCAAGGTTTATTATAACCCTCCAGTGACTACAGTAATGATCACATCCTTTTGATAGCACCCCACTATCAGCTATTATTTGACCTCATTAGGTCTTTTGCTTATCTAAGCTAAATGGAATAAATAAATGAACGATGAGATAAACGTAAGAAACGCAGACTCTGAGAACTTTCCTGCAATGATGCAGGAACAAAGGCAGGATGTATTTAGTCAACTACAGAGAGCCACAAATGGTCATATCCTTAGAATTGAAAACCAGGAGCAAGATGGGCAAGCTGGAAACTTTCCACGTTTTTCTCATAACAGATTGTTTTAACCAAGATTTTTAGTCAAGTCAACATGGAACAAATTAAATAGGCAAAGAAAGCAATTAAAGAAGGCATATGTAAATAATCCGGGCAGTAACTTGGATTTAAAACCAACGAAAAGTCAAGTATCCATTCCCCAAAGCATGCAGTTACACAGATGGGGATAATAGTAGGAAAGGGACTAAGTACAGAGTGAAGCAATTTGAACATATGGCATTCTTAAAGGTTCATATGAATTGGAGAGCAGGAAGGATTTGGGCTGTAAAGATCACCAACATAATTGGCTGGCTAATGGGATATCTTTGAACAAAGGAACTGTGATCATTATACCTACAGGATATTATGCATGATAAACAAATAATTATGTAATGCACTGAAATTCCTGTTTCTTTTATTTAGAAGAGGAGAATTAAGTAAGTGCCTGGTAGCTCTTATAATAGAAGACATACAATTCAGCTCTGAGAGACAGTGTCATAGCAAACATCACCAGAAAGAAGCTCATTGGTTACCAGCAAGAAGAGTGTGGGTTATATACAACAGATTTTGCTTTACTACACATATTCAAAGTTCATCACTGCTTTCAAATATGGATGAGGGTAATGCTAGTATATGTTGACTGGCTACTATGTACTAGCTTCTCTACAGGTATTATTAGTGAAATTTTGTAGATAAAACACATGAGATTTAGAGAGAGAAATTAATTTACTCCAGGGCCCTCATCTAATAAGTGGGAGAACAAGGATTTGAATTCAAAACTATCTGTCTCCCAAAGCCTGTTTTCTTTCCTCTACATCCTTATGCTTCATGTGTGAAATGTATGGGCCACCTATGATCACTCACCATTTGTGTGCACATGACCTTCACCTTATTATAAAGCTTTTTTTCAGCAAGACTAAACATGACCTTAGGATCCCTTTCTTAAGTGTTCCAAACAGTCACTATTGCGGGAATGGGGTCAACAATTTTTGTTACATAAAATTAATTTATCAGGTAGAGAGAAAATAATAGTCTTGAAAATAGACATTTTTAACCAACGATACTCAGTTTTAAAGGGAAAAATATATCTTAGGCAGAAGTCTACAAGTGTAATTTCTCCTTTTATGTTACTTAAATATTTATTTCTCATTGATTACAATTTAGTGAATATTTGGTATGTCTTCCATTTCCTTTCAAATTTGCATCTAACTTTTTTGAGATTCCTTGATGTTAAAATTAGTGTTAACTTACCATATTTGGGTTGGGGAGATTCCTCTACTCAGAGGTAAATTTATCGTGAAGGTAGTAATGCTAGTTTCACAGACTGTCACTTGCATTGGCTTCTCCCAAGGACCTGTTTCTATATATATAATTCTTGTTTTTTTATTATGGTAAAAATACACACAACAAAACATACACTGATTCAACAATTTCTACATGTATAATTCAGTGACATTGATTACATTCTTCAAGTCGGGCAACCAGTCTCACCCTCCTTATCCAAATTGGATCTGGGTTTTTTGCTGTTTTGATATGTTCAAGCTTTTATGAATTTGTAATTTTTAATTTCTTTTCTCTTTCTAAATGTTCACTTTTACACCCAAATTTATATTTGTTATTTGGGGTACATTTTCTTAAAGAGAGATCTCAAAATTGTATATGCCCCAAGCCCTACAAAACCTGAGTACCTCTTCCTCCACTAGCAATAAAGCAGTGGTTTTCTTAAAACTGACATGACTTATTTTGAAAGCCCAGTTTTTATGTTTTTGTACCTTTCAATCCATTTAAAAGTTGTGATGGCAAATGAGAAAAATTTTGTTCTATTATGGCAGCTAAATATATTTTGTGGTGTGCTTTGCATTTGTTCTTGTAAACTATGAAATAATATAATATTAAAAAGAATATTGCTGCTCTTTTGACAGTGGGACAAAAATAAGATTAGAAGGATCAGGATATACTATTTAAAATACTAAGAATACCTTACGTAACATACCCTAATCCTTAATCGTATGTATTGGCTTGAGCTTTATTTGTATACTTATTGTTTTCTATTTTGTTCACTAATATATAAGCCCTATGAGGAGAGGGAACTCTGTCAGCTTGTTCTCCAGAGTATCTCCACCACTTAGAACAGGGCCTGGAACATGATAAATGTGGAATACATATTTGTTGAATGAGTGACTGAATGAAGGAATGAATGCCATGTGCTTAGAACCTCAAAATATACTGATTAGTGGAAGTCATCTCTAAAAAAAGGACCCAATTGATCAAGCTGAATCTTCTAGAAATATTCAGACATTCATGAAATTATACTAATTTTTACTCAACATTCATCATTGCTATACACCAAGTTTCAGCCAGATGTTATTTAAAGTAGCTGAATTACAGACCCTTGAAAGCTGGGGTTTGTAATGGAAATGCTGACAGCCACTTAACCAGATAATAGCACCAGTTCACTTGGTGTGTATATATAGTGTCACTGCAAATATGGCTGCGCCATCTGCTCTGAGAATTGTAAAAGATTTGAGCTTCAAACTGTTGGTTTAAAAAAAAAATTGTTAGACAAATTGGATCCTAAAAGGTGAAGTAATAAAACGACACTTTAATGCCTTAATTACATTGCTTTGGCAACTACCTAAGCGCAAATAGTGCACCATGAAAGGGGTGATTGGGAAACGGCATGTCACCTTGAAACCCATCAGACATTTCTGTTATAATTCTGCTCCTGCTAGCCAATGGTAGGAGAACTTTTTTCACTCCTTATGATTTTTTAACAGCCTAATAGTGCAGGTGTGTGGACAACAATGTATGGTGAAAATATGTTTTTTAACTGCCTAATGGTTCTGCTGCTGCTGACTCTTAACTTGAAGAGAAAGGTCAGAGAAACTCCAGATGGCCATCAGCAACTCGGCAGGAATGGCTTTCTCTAATTACTGACACTTGACAAGTATTTTTTCCAGAACGTAGGCTTTACAAACACCAGAAATTATCAGAATTAATTCTTAACACCTGTGTTATCAGGGGCTGGCAGCCTGGGGGAAATTCCCTTATGCCTTTCAGCTGACTGCCTGGGAGACCCATTCATTTATCCTCCTGACCTCCTGGCTGTTTGATAACAGAAAATTAGATGAGAAATCTGCCTGTTGGAAAACTTCCGAGGTCACAAGGCAAGAGTCTCCATTCTTCTATAGTAGCTGTTGAGTATCAGCTGGACAAAGGCTCCTTCTGCTACAGTAGCAGTGCTTGTCCAATTGAGCTAACCATTATATGTAACCATAGATGGCATACCCATTTTTAGCAAGCATTTCTGGTCTTCTCACAATCTGTTTATGTTTTCTTGGGCAACCTAAACTGGACCCTCACTAAAAACCTCTCCACCTCTTGATATAGGCTTCAACTCTGTTCCTTTATTGAACATTTCTCACAATTTCTTAAGAACCAGGATCGTAGCAAGTGTTCAACAGCAACAACAAAACAGTTGCCCTCAAGTCTATTCCAATTCTTGGTGACCCCATGTGTGTCAGAGTAGAACTGCGCTCCAGAGGGTTTTCGATGGCTGATTTTTTGGAAGTAGATTGCCAGGCCTTTCTTTCAAGGTGTCTCTGGGTGGGTCGGAGCCACCAACCTTTCTAGTACTCTAACCATTGGCGCCACCCGGGGACTCTTTTCTCCCTTACCTTTCATCATTTTCTCAATCTCCGGATCTTCACTCTGAAAATTGGAAAGTAGAACACATGGGAGAGCAAATAAGGTCAGGAGAAAGAAATGAGAGAAAGAGTTCACTATTTTGAGGAATACATGCCGTTTTTGAAAATGCTGTTACAATTTAGGAGATGCTTATATGTTTTAAATGTGTTCAGCTGCTAATCCCTGGCACCTGTTAAGGCGACCTTATTTGGAAGTAGCATCTTTGAAGATGTAATTAGTCAACATGAGGTCATACTGGAGTAAGGTGGGCCCTAATCCAATCTGACTGGTGTCCTTATAAGAAGAGACACACAGACAGAGAGACCGAGAGGGAAGAAGGCCCCATGAAGACAGAGGCAGAGATAGGAGTGATGCCACCACAAACCAAGAAATGCCTGGGGCTACCAGAAGCTAGAAAGGCAAGAAAGGATCTTCCCCCAAGAGCCGTTGGAGGGTGTGTGGCCCTGCCAACGCCTTGAATTTGGATTTCTAGCCTCCAGAACTGCAAGAGAATAATGTTCTGTTGTTTAAAACCATCCATTTTATGGTACTAATGTCTGTGGTGGTGAAGTTGTTAACAGCTAGGCTACTAACCAAAACGCTGGCAGTTTGAATCCACCAGCCGCTCCTTGGAAACCCTATGCGGCAGTTCTACTCTGTCCTATAGGTCGCTATGAGTCAGAATGGACTCGGCAGCAATGGGTTGTTGGTTTTTTGTTTTTTCTTTCGTAATGTCAGTGGTAGAAGAGGAAACAATCTTAAATGTGATGTACGGTATGAATTAAAATACAAACTGAGAAAATAATGGAAATACATTGTCATGTCATCATTCATTCATTTACCATATGCCAGGCCCTGTTCTAAGTGGTGGAGACACTCTGGAGAACAAGCAGACAGAATTGTCTCCCCTCATAGGGTGTGTATATTAGTGAAGGAAAATAGAAAATAAGTAAATATACAAACAAAGCTCAAGACAATATGTGTGGTTAAGGATTAGGGTATGTTTCATAAAGTATTCTCAGTACATTAAACAGTGTGTCTTGGTCCTTATAATCTTATTTTCATCTACTGTCAAATGGATTACACTTAATTAGATGAAATAGACAATATACAGCGGTGAAAAGGTATTTATATGGCAAAGTGGTGTCCTGTTCTAGAAAAAAATATGTTCATTTGGGGTTATGTGGTCTGGTGTTCAACTCTTGGTTTTCTACTAATTGTGTAACTTTGGGAAAGTTCCTTAACTTTTCCAATGATCCATCTTGTCACCTATAAAATGATGCTAATAATAATAACTCCTATGAGATACTATTAAAGTTAAATGAAGTAATGCATATATAGAATATGCAGAAATGTGTCTTGCACAGATTAAGCACTCAGATAAACTCAGATTTTTTTAATTGTGGTTTAAATTAACAAGTAAAATATTCTTACCAAAAAAAAAAACCTAGATACCTAACCAAAACCAAACCCATTGCCGTGGAGTCGATTCTGACTCCTAGCAACCCTAAAAGACAGAGTAGAACTGCCCCATAGAGTTTCCAAGAAGCCTCTGGTGGATTCAAACTGCTGACTTTTTGGTTAGCAGCCATAGCTCTTAACCACTATGCCACCAGGGTTTCCAAAACCTTCATAAGAAATGTTTAATATTAAATAATCACCAAACCATTTTTTCTCTCATAGTAATAATTAAATTTAGTAATAATTTTAAATTAAACCTTTTTTTTTTCCTTCAGTGACTGCAAAGATGCAATGTTAAACTGACATCAACTAGCACAGATTGTAATGACGGCGTGTGGATGTTCTGCTCAAGCTCTCTCGTTTTCTTTCTGACAGGAGTGAGCCCCCTGCTAATACTTGAATCACAGGCTGGAGGAACAATCCTAGCCAGATCTGCTTAAGGAAATTCTGACCTATAGTGCAACAGCACAACCAACCTTTGCTTTGGCTTTAAAATGCCTGATGACCAAACGTAATAGACTTCCATATTTGAAAATACACCAGTTTGCAGGGGGCATCGTTGTCCCTGGATTTTAACAATTGGAAGGTGGCTTCTGATATCCATAGTGACTTTTAAGTCTCTTATTTCATCCGTCATCTCTTGGTTCTGTTACCAGAGATCACTTGACCAGGTAGGAAGTTCTCAGTTCGATGTCTTGAATCCTTGGATCTGTTGCCTCATGAAAGAGTTTCAAAATGGAAACCAAGGTGTAATGTAATTCATGGACAGCAGGTCTAATTCTAGACTTTCTTCCATTCATATGCAATTACTAAAGAAACTTATCATCATCGAAACATAGTCCTGAGAATGGCCCATTTATAGTTTTTCTGTTTATAGCTCTTTCATAACTAGACTATCAGGTAGTAATTATGAGAGAATAGAGAAAGGGATTGCCAACAAGAAAAATATGAGGCCAGCCTCAGCTAACACAGGTAAAAGAGAAAGAAAGTTGAGGAGAGTGCATGGAACATGGAGAAATGCTCCATGAAATCCCGGCGTCTCTCAGTATTCCATGTTAGTATAAGCTGCAGGAGTTTGGGAATTCTTTCTGCAGTAACTCAAACTGTTACTACAAATTTTAGAATGCCCTGAGACCTCTGGACACAGGAGAATTGATAGAGAAAGACATAGTTCATCAGCTACCTTTTTAATGAAGTCACAAGAGGAATGGGAGAGAGAGGTTTGAAAATTGTCCTATTTCACACACACTGTCTCTAGGGTTAGCTAAGGTTTCGTATCAGACAGTATGTACCCTTGCCTTCAGAGTCCCCAGGTGCAGTGGGCAGTAACACACACAAAACACCACCCTTCAGAGAAAGCCGTTTAGGCCAACTATTAAAGGACGATTCTGGAAAATCCACTGACACACGTGCACACACACACGCATGCCCACACACACACACACATTAAAATCTGCCTGTTTCATCATGTTTTTCTACCATTGCTTAGTTTATAATCATCCTTTCTTTCTCTCAATATTTTGTCTTTTAATTTTTGTGGTTTTTAAAGTTTTTTTCACTTGATAATATATGTACAAGATATGAAAATCAAAAGATACAATAGGTATATAATGGTTTCCCTCCCACTCCTATTATCTGGCCAACTAGTTTCTTTCTATAGAGGCATAGTGTCTTATGTTTCTTTCCAAAGATATTGAATGAATTTTCAAACATATGTGTATATATACATATTTCTTTCTCAGAAAAAATGATATACAGGCAGTCCCTGGGTTACGAACATCCTACTTATATACAATCCGTATTTACTTTGAAACACACATCAAAACATTATTATTATTGTTACTGTATTGTTATGTTAAAGATGGTTTAGTTTATCTGGAAGTGTTTCTTTAATTTTTTTTATGCATAGAAAGGTACACCATATACTGTACACTAAGACAAACATTTGACTAACTGACGTTAGATATGAACTGTACCTAACTATTCTGACTTACATACAACTTAAAGCCAGACTTAGGAAAGGAACTCGTTCATAATCTGGTGACTGCCTGTACTATAAACCTCTCTGCTCCTTTCTTTATACCCCAAAAGTTTATCCTGAAGAAGTTCATTTCACAAAAAAATAGAGCTGTCTCATTTTAAACACAGCATAGAATCCCATTGAACGAATGTACCGTAATTTATTTCTCAGTCACTTATCAATATACAGTTAGGTTCTTTTAATATTTAAATATACTTATTTTAAAGTGCCATTCAGATTGGCTTATTGTCCCTATCACTTGGGGGTATTAATTCAGTCTTCTGACTTTTATAGTGGTTGGTTTCCTTGAATGCTTTATAATTTTTGACTGTGAGCTTGAATGGGATTTTTATTTTTCTCTGAAATTTCTTTTTGTCCTTGACTATGTAGTCATGCCACTATAGAATTTTGTTGTTTACCTCTCTATCTGTCAGCGTAGTGTTGCTATGCATCAGAATCATCTGGAAGGCACACAACAACAACATGTCAACGATACTGGACCAATTATCGTGTTAACTCCTTGACAGCGATTTCCTAAGCAAGAGATCGGTGAAAATTCAGATCCAGTCCTATGCACAGCACAGGCTTGCTGTTTCTACTTTTTCTAGGGTGATTCTTTTTCTATTCAGGGTGGCTCAAGGTCACTGGCTCAATTACCTACCCTATCCTCCATCCAGTGGGTGAGTTCCCAGTTTCAATAACAGAGTAGCCCTTCCAGGCTCCCTATTTTAATATTTCACCATTAAGAAAGCATAGGATTGCAGATGTTATTGTTGTAGTAGATACTGTTTATCAGATTAAGCAAGTTTCCTTGTATTCTTAGTTTGCTAAGAGGCATTATTATTATTATTAGGCGTTGAATTTTATAAAATTTCTTTTCTGCATCTGAGATAATCATATGATTTTTCTCCTGTATTCTGTTAATGACTTTTTAAAACATATTAAGACACTGCATTCCTGAAATAAAACTAATTTGTCTGTGATGTGTTTTCCTTTTTAATATCTCTAGATTTAATTTGTTACTTTTTTGTTTAGGATTTTTGTTTTTATGTTTATGAGAGCGATTGGCCTGTAAATTTATTTCTTGTAATGTCCTTGCCAGATTTTGACATCAAGGTAATTCTGGCCTCATAAAACAAATTAAGGAGTGTACCTTAGTTTGTGTGTGTATGGCTCTTTCTCTCTCTCTCTATTTCTCTTCCCCCCCGCCCCGTCCCTCTGCCCCATCCTCCTGGAAAAGTTATGTATGACTGCTGTTGTTGCTTACTTAAATATTTAGAAGAATGGAGTGATGAGGCTATCCAAGCCTGGAAAGTTCTTTTCTCTCTTTATATTATCCTTCTTTTGAGGGCTCACAGATTTCCAAAGAACCAAAGTTTGACTGTCAAGCCTCTAGTGTGCTTGTTTGCTATTTCATTAATTTCTATCTTGTTGATACTATCTCCTTTCTTAACTCTCTTTGGGTTTAATTTGTTGCTTTTTTGTTTGAGTTTGACTTGTATATGGAAGAATAAATCATTGACATTCCACCATAAATTGTTTTTTTGGAATAGTATTTAATCCAACTTTCTTCTTTTTTTGTTTACTTCTTCTTACTTAATTGCCTCCACATTTTAGCTTAGTAGTTATCTTTTTAGCACTACTATTCTTTTGGTGTCTTATTACCATTTACTATAATTTGGTACTTTTTAATTTTCCAGACAATTTTAGAAAGTTTGAAGATTACATCTCACTTTTATTTAAACATCATAGGACATAATTATCATTGTTTATTCCATTATATGTTAATTTATATGAAATTATCTGTTACTCCTATGAAGTTACGTTTTGTTTTGTTTTGTTTTGTTTTCCCTGCATTTCTTCAGGCTTCTACCTGGGATCATTTTCCTTCTGTCTGAAGAATTTCCTTTGTATATATTTTAGTGTATATCTAACTGTTCATGAGCTCTCTCATTTCTTTTATTTGTCTAAAAGAAATCTAAATTTTGTCTTCATTTTGGAGGAATTTTTTAACTAAATCTAGAACTCTAGGTTAACAGTTATTTCCTTTTTTTTAATGTCATCCCATTGCTTCATGACTGTCATCTTTCCTGTTGAGAATCAACTCTCAAACTCTGAAATCTTATTGCTTATGTGAAGGTAATGTAGCTTTCTCTCCCTTTCTAGAGCTTTCCTCTTTGCCTTTAATTTTCACTGAAGTATAATATCCTTATTTATGACTACCTTTGTATTTGTCATGCTTTAAAGTTTAGAGATTGTTGAAGCTGTGTTGTACTCAATTCTCTAGGTTCCATCCTCTCTGGATCTTGACTCAAGTTAGTCCTTGTTAGTCTTGACTCCAATTTACATTTATGCAGCCTGTTGCCTGCTAAAATCTCTAAGCCACAGCATTCTGCTTGGTGGCTCAGCCTTGATCTGCTTGATATTTGGCATATGCCTTGGAGTAAGTACCCTTAGTATTTGCTCTCCCTCCTTCCCTGTCTTGCTTTTCTTATACTCATGCTGTTCATACTCCCCAGTAAGCTTTTACTACAGGCTCTGTTCTCTAGTGAAACAGGCGAAGACACTTATAAGCACATTTAACCAGATTTCCTGTGACTTTGGTCTGACACCTTGGAAAATACTTCTGAGTACTATTGTCCATGCAGAGCACTCTGCCATTCACTCTGGTTACTAAGATGGAAGCAAACAAATTTGCTGAAAAACAATGGACCGAAAAACCCTTTGGTAAGAATGTTGTTGTTGTTGTCGGTTGCCGTAGAGTCAATTCTGACTCATGGTGACCCCATATGTGACAGAGTAGAAGTACTCCATAGTGTTTTCTTAGCTATAATTTTCACAGACGCAGGTCTCCAGGACTTTCTTTTGTGGTACCGCTGGGTGGGTTCGAATTGCTAACCTTTATGTTAGCAGTTGAGCACAAACTGTTTGCACCACCTAGGGACATTATGGTAAGAATAACTTACTCAAATGACCAATGCACTGACATATAAAAGAAAAAGAAAAAACACTTAAAACCAATTGGCATTTTTATGACAACTTAAACTGCCCGTTTGGCAGAGTAGAATGTCAAGTTTAAGTACAGAATTTTAAGACTAGAATGTCAAATTTATAGTTTGTTTAGACTATAAAGGATATGCAAAAATTAAATGAAGATGAAACTTTGCTTTAGGGATTTACCCAGAAATGGTTTCTGTAAAAGTGCTAGGATATTCACACTTGCAGGCAGGGGGCAGATTAAAATTCTTGTACGTGGATTGGTGTATGTGTCCTTGCATACATAATTCCATTGGGTGTGTGCTGACACTTCTGTAAAAAAAAAAGTCCCCAGTTACAGTTTTTAGGGCACCACCTTTCTTCAGTCCCTCATACAATTAGACTACTGTTTTAAGCCCTTTCCAACTCTCTGGCATGCATTGATACACCTAAATTCCAGAGATGGTCATGAAGTAGCTGAAGCTTGGATCTCTGATACATTATTAACGGCAGTATTATTTGTAAGACAACGTGCCAAATTTGGGATGCATCAGCTCGGTCAGACCCTGCTTTGCTGTGCCAAATATGAGATGCATCATGGCAAATCTGCATAGTACTCACAGGTGGTCCCCAATTTCTAGATAGCCAGGAGGTCATTAGAAAAATGGAACTAATAACTAATATGGATTGCTCCATAAACATCACATTCTTCTGATCAGAGCCTGAACACATATTAGCACATGGAAAGTAGTTTTATTACTTACAAAAGAAAGCAGACAGCATACAACAGGTGAGCATCCCTCCTGGCTCAAAAGCTGTCCAGGCGAAGATGACTCTTCCATGTATACCCCACTTTCTGTCATGGGTGAGGGACTTAAATGGGACAGTCACATAGCATACTGGTTTCTCTGGCTTCTGGAAGCTGTCTTGGTATATATAGAGAACTCTTCCATGCAATTCTACCACCTGGCATCATGGCTAGGGAACACAATGGGAGCCTACCTTCTGCTGGTCTCCCCCAATCAGGTAGGTTCAGTTAGGTGGACTGTAAGTTCATGCTACTTGTGTCCCACCTGCACCATAGCTGAGCAAGTGGAGAAAAATCCTTCCCCCAGCCATTTTATACTCCCAGTCTGTGTGACCTGTTACAGGGAGATTTTTCCCACCTGACCATCCAAGGAGGGGGTGTTCAGACACATTGACGCCCTGCCCAGGATTGTATCTCTTTTACCCTGCTGACATTTAGACAAACCATTAGGCTTCAGGGGGCAGTGGTGTGGTGGTTTGTTCCAAAGCCTATAAGATGCTAGCAAGGGGAGTAATGTGGAAGACATGGTCTCCAGGCTTGCCCAAAGGACTGTCTTCTTACACTATTCCAACAGATTGATAAAATTTTGTGTTTCAAACTAAGCACAATCTTGCCCTAAGAGCCATTTCTAGACTGTGGTCAGATATGGTTTCTCACAACTTCATTCCCTTTTTTGAGACCTTAGAAATGTTTTTGTTGTTGTAAAGACATATATAACACAACATTGGCCAACTCAAGATTTTTCACATGTACCATTTAGTGACATAAACGAGATTAACCATATTGTGTAATCGTCACCAACATCCATTGCCAAATTTTCCCCTTAGAGACGTTTGAGGTGCTTAAAGTTGAGTCCTTAACATTTTAGACGTCACTAACTCCTTGGAAGCCTAGTGATGCATGTATATGCTGTCTCAGAATAATGTTATTAAATGCATAGAATAAAATTCATGAGATTGCAAGGGAAGCAAATTTATTAAAATGAAGTTATCAAAATACTAAGCCAAATCTTTTATATAGAATGTTTTTAACACAATATCTATTGGCAGGTGTAATAATTACCGCAATTTTGAAGTCATTATAATCATAAAAGACAGTTTAAAAGATCTGCAACCAATATAATGTGATATAATATTATCTGTGACTTCTATTGGTGAAAAATTATAGATACTGCTAATACAACTCTGGCTTATTACTTACAGTAATGATAAAAGAAAAATATAAATTTTAGTTAGAACTTAGTGAAAATAAAGATACATTGTTTTTCATCCAAGTTCATAGAGCCCCTGAATTATACCTACAGAGCCCTTGAGCTTCTGTGGACTCCAGATGAGCCCCTGGTTTCAAAGGAAGCTATTCCTATGATCCTGATAATCCAATAGATGTATTATGAATGTTATTTACTGAAGGTAAAATATTAGGATTTTTCTTGGATCTATAATATTCTAGCCCCCCAAACACAACAGCCATTTCGTCTTTCCTGTGGGTCCTAGAACTATGTCCCAGATTTCACTTGCTTGCTTGGTTTAAACATCCAAGTCTCTTCTATCCTATGTGAACTTTATGTCAGATTCTTATGCTTTGTTAGCCCCAGAAACAATCTCTCCCATAGGAAAGGATGGAGGGGAGAGGATAAATTTTCCACAAGTGTAGATTGGGGTACCATATGCTTGAACAAATCTGCCATATGTTGAATATGATGACCATACTCCAAGACTGGTTATGGCTGTATATTTGCTTCCAAGCACAATTCATGTTGATGGCTTTGGTTTACAAAACACTTATGGAATGAATTCTGACTACAGTACTTTTTTTCTCTCTTTCCCTCAATCATCTCCTAACAGTGTCTATTCATTTAGGGCGCAAATATGAATAATTCCAATTTTCAACTCTAGGAAAGTAGAAATAAGTCTGGTTTTATTGTTGTTAATGATCTTGTAGACGTACTTTAGGATTTTCTCTGCTGTTTTATTTTTCTTTTAAATTGTGTGTGTTTGTGTGTGATAGCAGCTATGGTTCTGTGAGGAGAGGACACTAGTCTTTCATAACAATTGCCCTCTTTGGTCAGTCAGTCAATATTTATTAAGGGGTCATTACTAGTTGTGTTGTTTGGTAGACTACTTTAAAATTAAACAAAAAAAAGTTAATACATTAAAATATTTTACCTATGTACAGCAAATACATTAGTGGAAATAGGGACACATGATGTAGAGTGTACATGTCATATGTTTTGATAAATTAACAAAACATTATTATCCCAAACCTAAATGCAGCTCTGACCAAAGTACAGACCAACAAACGGATTTTCAAGACAGGTATTTTGTATGAGTTAATAGTATGCATTAGTTATGCAGATGAAAAATTTGAATACCTTTATAAAAACCCAACCTATTGCCGTTGAGTTAATTCCGACTCATAGTGACCCTATAGGACAGAGTAGAACTTCCCTGTTGCTTTTCAAAGGCTATAATCTTTACAGAAGCAGACTGCCAATCTTTCTGCAGCAGAGGGGCTGGTAGGTACGAACCACTGACCCTTCAGTTAGCAACCACTCCCTTTACCATTGCACCACCAGGGCTCCTTCTGAATACCCTTATGCTGGATATGCATTGATACCTTCAATTCATTTTAACGTGAGCCTCTCGGTTACTTATCGCCAATCAATGGCTTGCTCGTTTTAATTAAACTACAACTGCCTTTTCTTTCTGAACACAAGGACAAAGAGTAGCTCTTCTCCAAGTCCAGGACTAGCCATATCAAGCTATCTTTAAGTTATCCTTTAAGCATAATTAGCATAAGCGGCTACAAGTGTTACTACTGAGAAGACCTGGAAATAGGATTTCCCCTTTCTCAAGGAAGTGGCACTCCCAAAACTGAGTCTGAGCTTCTGATTTTGTGGATATCATTGATTATTGAATGTCCTTTAAGGAGATACCTTCAAAGAGGCTTTTCTTTCTGAAAAATTTTCTCCAACACCAAATTAGTTGGAGATTATTAGAACTCTGTCCTGAAAACCCTCAGTCACTTTTTGTTCCATTGTATGTGTGTGTCAGTGTATTTGTGTGTGGAGTGGGGGGATGCTGGGTGTTCAGAATAAGATGGTGTTTACTAACTTAGGCTTTAAGAATGTTTAGACAAGTGCAGAAACTGCACTGAGAAGATGAGGAGGTTCATTAAATGGCAGGACAGATTTCAGGGACTAATGGGCAGATGTTGGTGCACAGAGTAATTCAGGGTCCGTACAAGACAGTAGGAAAAGATCAAAGCAGCTGAACCAAGGCACAGACTTAATTATGCACCTGGTTTGCAGAATGCAAAACTGAGCTCCTTTACGTTGTTAGGTTACTGACTTGGAGCACAGCCTTCCTGCAGAACTAAATGGAGCAAGGGAAGCCAATAATATTTAAATAGAGCTTTTAGAAAATTGGAGAGGCTTCCAGAATATGGGCTTAAGTCTCTATTAAGGTTCATGTGAAAAACATTTATGCTAACAAGGTACAAATTCCACCGTTGCATTCCTGCATATAAATGTTTATATATTAGTTCCCAGAAGTTTACAGCTCTTTGACAAAAACATTAAGTTCCCAAATCCTTAGAAGTGTACCATAAATATGAGTGAAGTGTCTCCTCAAAGTCAAAAGTCATATATATTTTTCCAAATTGGGTTTTCATTTTCTTTCATGTTTATTTGTTTGCTATATGTTAGTTCCATCATTTTATTCCTATCTTTAATGAGGTGATGTTTAAAATAATGGTATCAAAATTGTAGACCCTACAGTGACTGGCTATAAAAGTAACCAAAAATATCCAAAAATATTTTTCTCAAAAAATAACTGGAAGTATGGCCCCTGGACACCCTTATAGCTCAGTACTGTACTCACTCCTGAGGTTCACCCTTCAGCCAAAGATTAGAAAGGCCCATAAAACAAAACAAGACTAAATGGGCACACCAGCCCAGGGACAAGGACTAGAAGGCAGGCGGGGACAGGAAAGCTGGTAATGGGGAACCCAAGGTCGAGAAGGGGAGAGTGTTGACATGTCGTGGGGTTGGCAACCAATGTCACAAAACAAATGTGTACTAATTGTTTAGTGAGAAACCAGTTTGCTCTGTAAACCTTCATCTAAAGTACAATAATTAAAAAAAAAAACTGGAAAAATGTCTTGTTCTATTAAATATATATTGAAAGTTGTAATTTCAAGCTTAGACACTCCTTTGCAGTGATATATTTTTTTCTTATTCATCTTGTTGTCCCCATTATTAAATAGAAATTGAACCAATTCGTGAATTAATGTGTGACTCAATTACCCAATTCTCTTTACTATAAAATATGTCTCCTATATCAGAGTTTTGGTATTTCTTATAGCATCAAAGCCTAGGAGAACTCTGTAGTCACACTATCTGTATTTGAATGTAGTAGGGGGTAACATTTATCAGCTGTGGGGTTTAGGAAAGTTATTTAAACTATCTGTGCTTTCTTTGGTTTCCTCATCTCAATAATGGGAATAATATCTACCTCAAAGAGATATAACGAGACTTAAAATGCATTTCTATACATAAAGTGCTTGGCATAATTCTTAAAAATAGGAAAATGCTCAGTAAGCATGAGCCATTGTTGGTATTACTAATATCCACTTTTTTACCAGTAATTGAGTCACGAGAGCAAATGGAAACACCAAATTTAGTTCATAAGAGGTGTCTTAAAAACATGTTTTACCTTGGTTTTTGAAAGCTGTTATTGTCAGTTTTTTAAATTTGTCTGAATCAACAAAACACTTTTTTTAAATTTGTTTAAACCAACAAAATATGTTTTCAATTGAAACTTGTATTTGTAAACCCGGTTAAATACAACAAAAATCTTGATTTATATTCAAAAGTACTCTTAAAACCTAACCCATTGCCATTGGGTCAATTCCAACTCATAGCGACCCTAAAGGACAGAGCAGAACTGCCCCAGAGGATTTCCAAGGAGCACCTGGTGAATTTGAACTGCGGACCTTTAGGTTAGCAGCCATAGCTCTTAACCACTATGCCACCAGTTTCCAAAGGCCCTTTGTATCAGCCAGAGCACGCATTTTCCATAGATTTTTCAGGGTTCCCCCCACCATAAAGTAAAAGTTACAGTGAAAAGCCCTTTAGATTAAGAACTAGAGGCTACAGGCTGTCCCCGGGTTACGAACATCCTACTTACAGACAACTCGTACTTGCTCTTTAATGTTTAGTAAATTTGCCCTCACTTTGAAACCACTGAACCAACGCCTACTAGCAATAAATTCGTCATTACAATCACCTTCACCTGCTGCACGTGCAGCTTTTAAATCCTTGACAAGGCTTTGAGCCTTTTCTTACACTAAAACCCAAAAACCAAACCAGGACTTCAAACTGGTTGGTTCCGGTTTGAAACCCTGCTAAGAATTTGCATTTCTAACAAGTTCCCTGCTGAGAATTTGCATTTTAACAAGTCCCTAGGAAGTTATACATCAGAATCACCTGGGGATCTTATTAAAATGTAAATTATGACTCAGTATATCTGAGTGGAAACTCTCAGTGGGGATTTGAACCGCAATGAACGGATTCAAAGCCCTGAACCAAATCCGTTGCTATTGAGTCGATTCCAACTCATAGTGACCCTGTAGGACAGAGTAGAACTGCCCCATAGGGTTTCCAAGGCTGTAAATCTTTACGGAAGCAAACTGTCACATCTTTCTCCCACAGAGTGGCTGGTGGGTTTGAACTGCTGACCTTTCAGTTAGCAGTCGAGCACTTTAACCACTACACCACCAGGGCTCCTTCTTTCACTAACCAAACCAAATCAAACCCATTGCCATCAAGTGGATTCAAAGTCATAGTGACCCTACAGGACAGAGTAGAACTTCCCCATAAGGTTTCCAAGGAGCAGCTGGTGCATTTGAACTGCTGACCTTTTGGTTAGCAGCCAAATGCTTAACCACTGTGCCACCAGGGCTCCTCTTGTACTAAAGTAAGGCTAAATAAGAACTGTACTCACCTCTTCTGACTTACCTACAAATTTGACTTAAAGACAGAGTTAGGAACTGATCTCGTTTGTAACCCAGGGACTACCTGCATAGGCCTTAACTATTAACCACAGTAGGTGGGGTATTTTGGGGCAGGTGAGTCATTCTCTCAGCTCACAGGCAATGAGTGCCAGGGCTAGCTATAGTAGATGGTAGGACCAGATCATTTAACCTCGCAGGACTGTTATGATGTAGATGCTGAAAACAAAAGACATTAAAAAGTTAAAATATATAGGTCAATATTTAGATGTAAATTATTTAAAACTTAAATATGCCCTTCTTTAGTCACATGTAGCTCGCTCTTCTGTTGGGGTTCTTCAAGACTTCTAAATCCTTTATTGGGATGTTAAGTTTTAAGCATATTGAGTCTATGGGATAAAGTGAAATCCTGTGGTTTTGTTGACCAAATATGATGGGTATTGTAGATAGAGACTCACCTAAACATTAAACAATGGATTATCTTCTAAGGACTGAATATTGCTTAGGTTTCAAAAGTGGATATTGGGTGTCATTGTTAGTTCAGGTGATTAGGTTTGGATTTCTCATCATTAATTTATTTTTTAATGATTTAAATTTAATTTTCAATTACATAGAAATACAGTTTTTGGCTTATTTGCTACTAAAATGTAAAGACATACATCTTATCCTATTCTGAGCTTTATGAAATTATAATTAAACTTCCATTAACCTAAATACTGAAAAACAAGTGTCTCTCAGGTATTCTGGCTGTCTTTGTTTTGATTAAGAAAAGGCATAGCTATGTTCTACTTTAAAAATAAAATATTTTGTTATCCCTCAAAAAATAAAAATAAAAAACTCTCACAAATACAAAAATAATTAAAAAACCCTCACAAATACAATTTTGTATTTATATATATTGTATTTTGTATTTGTATATATAAATATATTTATATATATAAAATGTGAATTTACAGGAAACATATATATATATAATGAAATGTAAGTCTATTTTTACAAAATCCCTCAATCATAACATTAAAATTATTTATATTTGGGGATATTTTGAAGATTAATTGTGATACATGATCACAAAGTAATGCAGGTATTATGGATTTAGGAATGTAAATGTGAATAGAAAAGGTATTAATCTATGGTAGTTAAACATATAAGATTCAAATTAAATTTGCTTTTCTTTGATTGCATCAGCTCACCAGAATTTGCCAAACTTTGAAATGGATTACTTCATTCTGTTTCCCCAGAATTCCCTAGGTAAGTAAACACCATCATTTTGACTTTTTGATTCATGAACTATATTTACTTCAAGCTCTGTTCTAATTGCAGCCACTTCCCCCGATCAACCACCACTACCTCAAATGCTATCTTCTTTGCAACTAGGTGGTTTCTCTCAATGCACTTGACAGCTTTGTTTAACCTGTTTGCGATACAGTAGAAAACCATTCAGCTACCCTCCTACTCTGCTGTGTCTTCAATTAATTAAGAAAATGCTACTTTTTCGTGAGTCAACAAAACTGACACATTTAAGATAATATCTACGTGTATCTTAAAAATAATATATCTATACATATCTTAATGATAACCTTTTTTGGGTTTAAGCCCTAGCTCATCCTTTAAGAATGATTTCAGGATAAAAACATTTATTCTTGACAGAGAAAGTCAGCTTGTTAAAGCTGGAAAAGTTCCTAGAGATAAATCCAACCCCTCTTTCTATGGGCAAGGAAACAGGGCCCAAAGAGGTTAAATGAATTGCTCACAAAAGGTTAATAAAAAAACTAGGACCAGAATTAAGATCTCTGATCCCCCATTTTTATGATTGAAAGAGGCTCTAACTATATTTTTGTCTATCCTTGGTTTTGATTTGTGTCTGGCCTATGTTTGTCTTACCAGGAGTTCACTTAGAATACGGAAGTATCTGACTGCGGCATTGATAAATTCATTGATTCCATCTCTGAATTCCTATTATTTGGGAGTTATAATCAAAGAGTTGATTTATTTTATGGAGCAGTGAAGAAAAAGAGAAAAGGGATCATGTGATCAGTGCCCTTTGGAAAATTCCTAAAATAAATGATCTCTAAATCTGACCTTTAAACAAAGAGTCTCTTTACAAGTAATGTTGTATTAAAATACTACCAACATTATAGTTTTACTCTGGTTCTGACCATCTCACTGGTAACTATTACTTATTAATAACAAAAGGAAATATATTAGTAACAATTAGGAAGAAAATGATTTAGCTGATTAATTCCAAGCACTGGCCACTAGATTTCTTATCATTGTAAAAGCACTATTACACTTGGTTTAGTCTTTATAAATTGGTATGTTGAATATATTTACTTGTTGCTACATTGTTACCCAGGCATATTTCCTGTAAATTCACACCAAAAAGAAGAAATGTTACAAGAGGAAACATATAATTATCCAACAAAAAGAATAATGAATGACTATCATTATTATTCAGAACAAACTACAGCAAATATTAATCCCCACTGATTTCTCTGGGGTCAAAGAAGCATGTTTTAGTGATTAAGCACAACAATACAAGTTGGAGATTAAATTAGGAGGCATAAAACAAGCCAAAGTCGAAATAATTTCAGATCTATGGTCAATTATTATGGAGCCCTGGTGGTGCAGTTGTTAAGAGCTCAGGCTGCTAACCAAAAGGTTGGCAGTTCAAATCCACCAGCCACTCCTTGGAAACCCTACAGGGCAGTTCTGCTCTGTCCTACAGGGTCGCTATGAGTCGGAATCAACTCAGTGGCAATGGGTTTTGGTTTGGGGTCCATTATTAGACAGTATACTTATCTCTTTGCTAATTTTCAGACAAAAATAGGCAAAGATCGTTAAAAACAGAAGTTCATTTTTTGAATAGCTGTAATACCAGGTATCTTGAATGACTTTTAACATGTAATGGTAGCTCTACTAGACTGATCAATCTTTCCTACAAAAATATTGAGTTAAATACATTTCATTTACTGCTACAGTTGGTAGGCCCAAGAATCTAATGTCGTTGAAAAAATGCATCTATTTAAAAATAACACTTTTCTCCTCGATCCCCTATGAACTGTTAAGTAGCCTGGATGTTTGGTTGCATTTCAGCTAACATACTGTAGATTTTGGAATCACAATTTGGTTGGTATGTAGTGGAATCAGTGTTTATTACAACATTCACTAACAAAATAAATAAGAGCACCCTTTCAAAGTTAATCACTGGTCCTCTGACTCTCAATTTCTCATTTGGTTAAGATCAGTCTAATAATATATTCTAGCATTTTTGCAGCATTTAACATGTAAGCTCCATCCTTCTTAAAGATCTCTCATGTTTTACTTTCTCCTCCTCCTTCTCTGATAACCTGTGTCTGTCTTCTTGCTCCTCTTCTTTCTTCTATGTCTTGACTGTGGTTGTCATCCAAGTATAAAGAATTTTATTTTTGTAAACGTCTGCCCTTACATTTTACAATGAAAAATGTTTTCACTCTTCTAATGGCCTACTGGTAAATCTAAACCTTTGTACACCTAATTTCCTTTTCCTTAAGTCCAGATTCTTCTAAGACATCACTTTGAATGTGACACTTTAATTCAAATAATCCAGCATTTGAAAATTAGTAATTTATTCTCCAAAGTATTTTTCCATCTCAAGCCCTATTTCTATCAAACCAAAAAAACCAAATCCCCTGCTGTCGAGTCGATTCCAACTCATAGCAACGCTATAGGACAGGGTAGAACTGCCCCATAGGGTTTCCAAGGAGCGCCTGGTAGATTCAAACTGCTGATCTTTGGGCTAGCAGCCACAGCATTATTCAGCCAGTCACTCTCCAAACACAGAGCTGCTGCTTTCAATTTCTCTTCTCCTTTGTCTTCTCTAGGAAATCCTGGTGGTGCAGTGGTTAGGTAAGCAGTTCCTAATCCACCAGGTGCTCCTTGGAAACCCTATGGGGCAGTTCTACCCTGTCCTATAGGATTGCTATGAGTCAGAATTGACTCGATGGTTTTTTTTTAACAGATTTTTCATCTTCTCTGTAGGAATAATCCTTCCATTCCTTCCTTTCAAAGAGGATTTTGATCTTTCTTTTCTGTTTTTTATTGTTGTATAAATATATATAATACCGCACTTACCAATTCAACGTTTTTCACGTGTACAATTTAGGGATATCAATTACATGAATCATGTTGTACAACTACCACCCATAATCGTTGCCAAATTTCCCATCACCATAAACAGAAACTTACTGCTTCGTAAACAATGACTCGGCCTTATTCCCTCCCCTCCCCCGCAACTAATAATAAAATGTTGCACTCTATACATTTGCCTATTCTTGTTATTTTATATAAGCGAGATCATACAATATTTGTCCTTGATTGACTTATTTCACTTAGCATAATGTTTGCAAGCTCCACTCATGTTGTAGCGAGTACCAGGACTTCATTTTTTCCGTATGGCTGGGTAGTATTCCATTGTATGGATGTACCACACTTTGTTTATCCATTCATCTGGATAAACAGTTCATTTACATTGTTTTCACCTTTGGGTTATTGTGAATAGTGCTGCAAGGAACATTGGTGTACATGTGTCTATTTGCATTACTGCTTTCAGGTCTCTTGAATATATATCTAGGAGTGGAATTCTGGGTCTCACTTGTCTTTTATGTCTACTGCTAGGATCTTAGTCAAGGGCTTTCTTAAGTAACATGTGAAGGACAACAACGCACAATTTTATGCCATCTTGTATCTCTCTGCTTGAAGATTTGTTCATTTTATTGTTCCTTCTATATGTTTTCTTTCCCAAAAAATCAGTTATTTAATCATGCTTCTACCATGCTTAAGCAGAAGAAAGGCTTGGCAATCTGCTTCCATAAAGATTGTTGTTATTGTTATGGGCCAGTTGAGTCTATTTTCACTCATAGCGACAGTGTAGGACAGAGTAGAACTGCCCCCATAGGGTTTCCAAAGTGGTAATGTTTACAGAACTCTTGAAGATCAATATCCTAGGCATTCGTAAGGTGAAATGGACTGGTATTGGCCATTTTGAATCAGACAGTCATATTGTCTACTCTGCCAGGAATGACAAATTGAAGAGGAATGGTGTTACATTCATCATCAAAAAGAAAATTTCAAGATATATCCTGAAATACAACGCTGTGAGTGATAGGATAATATCCATATGCCTACAAGGAAAACCAGTTAATATGACTATTATTCAAATTTACACACCAACCACTAATGCCAAAGATAAATAAATTAAAGATTTTTACTAACTTCTACAGTCTGAAATTGATCAAACATGCAATCAAGATGCATTGATAATTACTGGTGATTAAAATTTGAAAGTTGGAAACAAAGAAGAAGGATCATTAGTTGGAAAATATGGCCTTGGTGACAGAAACAACGAGGAAGATTTCATGATAGAATTTTGCAAGACCAATGACTTGTTCACTGGAAATACCTTTTTTCGACAACATAAATGGCAACTATACACGTGGACCACACCAGATGGAATACACAGGAATCAAATCAACTATATCTGTGGAAAGAAACAATGAAGAAGCTCAATATCATGAGTCAGAACAAGGCCAGGGACAGACTGCAGAACAAACCATCAATTGCTCATGCGCAAGCTCAAGTTGAAGCTGAAGTAAATTAACACAAATCCACAAGAGCCTAAGTACAACCTTGAGTATCTCCCACCTGAATTTAGAGACCATCTCAAGAATAGGTTTGATACATTGAACACTAATGACCAAAGACCAGATGAGTTGTAGAATGACATCAAGGACATTTTACATGAAGAAAGGAAAAGGTCATTAAAAAGAGGAAAAAAAGAAAAGACCAAAATGGATGACAGAAGAGACCCTGAAACTTGCTCTTGAGTGTAGAGTAGCTAAAGAGAATGGAAGAAATGATAAAGTAAAAGAGCTGAGCTGAAGATTTCAAAAGGTGGCTCAAGAAGAGAAAGTGAAGTATTATAATGAAATGTGCAAAGACCCTGGAGTTAGAAAACCGAAAGGGAAGAACACGTTCGGCATTTCTCAAACTAAAGGAACTGAATAAAAAATTCAAGCCTCAAGTTGCAATATTGAAGGATTCTATGCGAAAAATATTGAATGATGCAGGAAGCATCAAAATCAATGGGAGGAATACACAGAGTCACTGTACCAAAAAGAATTGGTCAACATTCAACCATTTCAGGAGGTAGTATATGATCAAGAACCAATGCTATTGAAGGAAGAAGTCCAAGCTGCACTGAAGGCATTGGCAAAAAACAAGGCTCCAGGAATTGACAGAATTCCAATTGAGATGATTCAACCAATGAATGGATGCGGTGCTGGAAGTGCTCACTCATCTATGCCAAGAAATTTGGAAGACAGCTACCTGGCCAACCAGTTGGAAGATATCCACATATGTGCCTATTCCATAGAAAGAAGATCCAACGGACACGAAAATTCTCAAACAATATCATTAATATCACAAGCAAGTAAAATTATACTGGAGATAATTCATAAACGGTTGCAGCGTACATCTACAGGGAAATGCCAGAAATTCAAACCGGATTCAGAAGGGGACATGGAAGGAGGGATATCATTGCTGATGTCAGATGGATCTTGGCTGAAAGCAGAGAATTTCGGAAAGATGTTTACCTGTGTTTTATTGACTATACAAAGGCATTCAACTGTGTGGATCATAATAAATTATGGATAACGTTGCAAAGAATGGGGATTCCGGAATACTTGTGCTCATGAGGAACCTGTACATAGACCAAGAGGCAGTCGATGGAACGGAACAAGGGGATACTTACTGGTTTAAAATCAGGAAAGGTGTGCCTCAGGGTTGTATCCTTTCACCACACTTATTCAATCTGTATACTGACCAAATAATCCCAGAAACTGGACTATATGAAGAAGACCTTGGCATAAAGATTCGAAGAAGACTCATTAACAACCTGCAATATGCAGATGACACAACCTTGCTTGCTGAATGTGAAGAGAACTTGAAGACCTTACTGATAAAGATCAAAGACTACAGCCTTCAGCAGAGATTACACCTTAACATAAAGAAAACAAAAACCCTCACAACTGGACCAGTAAGCAACATCATGATATATGGAAAAAATACTGAAACTGTCAAGGATTTCATTTACTTGGATCCAAAATCAACACTCACGGAAGCAGCAGTCAAAAAATCAAATGATGTGCACACGAATAGATATGCACACCCATGTTCATTGCAGCACTGTTCACAACAGCAAAAAGTTGGAAACAACCTAGGTGCCCATCAACGGACGAATAGATAAACAAATTGTGGTATATCCACACAATGGAATACTACGCAACGATAAAGAACAATGATGAAGCTGTGAAGCATCGTATAACATGGAGGAAGCTGGAACTTATTATGCTGAATGAATTTAGTCAGTCACAGAAGGACAAATACTTATAAGACCACTATTATAAGAACTCAAGGAAAGGTTTAAACACAGACGAAAACATTCTTTGATGGTTACGAAGGTGGGCAGGGAGGGTGAGGGTTATTTACTAACTACATAGTAGACAAGAATCATCTTAGGTGAAGGGAAGGTCAGAGACACGACAGGGAAGTCAGCACAACTGGACTAAACGAAAGCTAAGAAGCTTCCTGAATACAGTCAAATACTTTGAGGGACAGAGTACCAGGGGTAGGGGTCTGGGGACCATGTTTTCAGGGGACATCTAGGTCAATTGACATAACAAAGCTTATTAAGAAAATGTTCTGCATCCTACTTTGGTGAGTGGCATCTGGGGTCTTAAGAGCTTGCAAGCGGCCATCTAAGATGCCTCAATTGGTCCCAACCACCTGGACTAAAGGAGAACGAAGAACACCAAAGACACAAGGAAAGTAGTAGCCCAAGAGACAGAAAGGGCCACATAAACCAGAGACTTCATCAGCCTGAGACCAGAAGAACTAGACAGTGCCCGGCTACCACCAATGATCGCCCTGACAGGGAACACAACAGAGAGTCTCTGATAGAGCAGCAGAAAGGTGGGGTGCAGAACTCAAATTCTAGTAAGAAGACCAGATTTAATGGTCTGACTGAGACTAGAGGTACTCTGGAAAGCATGGCCCCTGGATTCTCTATCAGCCCAGAGCTAAAACAATTTCTGGGGCAAACTCTTCAGACAGGGATTGGACAGGACTGTGGGACATAAAATGATACTCGTGAAGAGTGTACCTCTTAGCTCAAGTAAATACAAGAGACCAAAGGGGCAGCTTCTGTCCAGAGGTGAGATGGGAAGGTAGAGAGGGTTAGGAGCTGGTTGAATGAACATGGGGAATGAGGAGTGGAAAGGAGGAGTATGCTGTCACAGAATGGGATGAGCAATTAGGGTCACATAACAATGTATGTATAAAATTTTTATGGGAGACTAACTTTAAATGTAAACTTCATTTAAATTACAATAATAATAAAAAAAGAAATAAAATAACGTATTGCATTGGTCAAATCTGTTGCAAAAGACCTCTTTCAAGTGTTAAAAAGCAAAGATGTCACCTTGAGGACTAAGGTGTGCCTGATCCAAGCCAAGGTATTTTCATTCAAGTCATATACATGCAAAAAATTGAGAATACATAAGGACGAGCAAAGAAGAATTGATGCCTTTGAGATATGGTGTTGACAAAGAATATTTAACATACCATGGACTGCCTGAAGAACAAACAAATCTGTCTTGGAAGAAGTGCAGACAGAATGCTCCATACTTGGACATGTTATCAAGAGGGACCAGTTCCTGGAGAAGGACATCATGCTTAGTAAAATAGAGTGTCAGTGAAAAAGAGAAAGACCCTCAATAAGATGGATTGACACAGTGGCTGCAAAAATGGGCTCAAGCATAGCAAGATTGTGAAAATGGCACAGGACCGGGCAGTGTTTCGTTCTGTTATATATAGGGTCACTATGAGTCAGAACTGATTCGAAGGCTCCTAACAACAATATTTTTTAAATTTTTTTTTATTATATTGTTGTACTTTCAGTGAAAGTTTACAATTCAAGTTAGTCTCTCGTACTAAAATTTATACATACATTTTTACGTGACCCTAGTTGTTCTCCCTATACTATGACAGCACACTCCTCCTTTCCACCCCTGATTTCCCGTATCCATTCAACCAGCTCCTTACCCTCTCTGCCTTCTCATCTCACCTCCCGACAGGAGCTGCCCATTTAGTCTCATGTATCTACTTGAGCTAAGAAGCACACTCTTCACAAGTATCATTTTATGTCCCGTAGTCCAGTCTAATCTTTGTCTGAAGAGTTGGCCTCAGAAATGGTTTTAGTTCTGGGTTGACAGAGAGTCCGGGGGCCATGTCTTCTGGGGTTCTTCCAGTCGCAGTCAGATCATTTAGTCTGGTCTTTTTATTAGAGTTTAAGTTCTGCACCCCACTTTTCTCCTGCTCCATCAGGAACTCTCTGTTGTGTTCCCTGTCAGGGCAGTAGTTGGTGGTAGCCAGGCACTGTCTAGTTCTTCTGGTCTCAGGCTGATGGAGTCTTTGGTTTATGTAGCCCTTTCCGTCTCTTGGACTAATACTTTCCTTGTGACTTTGGTGTTCTTCATTCTCTTTACTCCAGATGGTTGGGAGCAATTGATGCATCTTAGATGGCCCCTCGCTAGCTTTTAAGACCCCAGACACCACTCACCAAAGTAGGATGCAGAACATTCTTAATAAGCTTTGTTATGCCAATTGACCTAGATGTCCCCTGAAAACATGGTCCCCAGACCCAACATCCCTGCTACTCTGTCTCTCAAAGTATTTGATTGTATTCAGGAAACTTCTTAGCTTTGGTTTAGTCCAGTTGTGCTGACTTCCCCTGTAGTGTGTGCTGTCCCTCCCTTCACCTAAGGTAACTCTTGTCTACTATCTAGTTAGCGAATAACCCTCACCCTCCCTGCCCACCCTAGTAACCATCAAAGAATGTTTTCTTCTGTGTTTAAACCTTTTCTTGAGTTCTTATGATAGCGGTCTTATACAATATTTGTCCTTCTGCAACTGACTAAATTCACTCAGCATAATGCCTTCCAGATTCCTCCATGTTATAAGATGTTTCACGGCTTCATCGTTGTTCTTTATTGTTGTGTGGTATTCCACTGTGTGAATATACCATAATTTGTTTATCCATTAGTCCGTTGATGGGCACCTAGGTTGTTTCCATCTTTTTGCTATTGTGAACAGTGCTGCAATGAACATGGGTGTGCATATATCTCTTAGTGTGACGGCTCTTAATTTTCTAGGATATATTCCAAGAAGCAGGATAGCTGGATCATATGGTACTTCTATTTCTAGCTTTTTAAGGTATCGCCAAATCAATTTCCAAATTGATTGTACCATTTTACATTCCCAACAGCAGTGTATAAGTGTTCCAGTCTCTCCACAACCTCTCCAATATTTATTATTTTGTGTTTTTTGGATTAATGCTAGCCTTGTTAGGGTGAGATGGTATCTCATTGTAGTTTTGATTTGCCTTTCTCTAATGGCTAATATTGTGAGCATTTCCTCATGTGTCTGTTAGCTGCCTGAATGTCTTCTTTGGCAAAGTGCCTGTTCACATCCTTTGCCCATTTTTTAATTGGGTTATTTGTCTTTTTGTTGTTGAGGTTTTGCAGTATCTTGTACATTTTAGAGATTAGATGCTGATCTGATTTCTCGTAGCTAAAATATTTTCCCAGTCTGTAGGTTGTCTTTTTACTCTTTTGGTAAAGTTTTTTGATGAGCATAAGTGTTTGATTTTTAGGAGCTCCCAGTTATCTAGTTTCTCTTCTGGTGTTTGTGCATTGTTACTTATGGTTCCTTTTCTGTTTATGCCATGTATTAGGGATCCTAGTGTTTTCTCTATTTTTTCTTCCATGATCTTTATCATTTTCCATTTTATATTTAGGTCTTTGATCCATTTTGAGTTAGTTTTTGTGGATGGTGTGAGGTATGGGTCTTGTTTCAGTTTTTTGCAGATGGATATCCAGTTATGCCAGCACCATTTGTTAAAGAGACTGTCTTTTCCCCAGTTAACAGAGTTTGGGCCTTTATCAAATATCAGCTGCTCATAGGTGGATGAATTTATGTCTGGGTTCTCAATTCTGTTCCATTGGTCTATGTATCTGTTGTTGTACCAGTACCGGGCTGTTTTGACTACCATGGCAGTATAATAGGTTCTAAATCAGGTAGTGTGAGGCCTCCCACTTTGTTTTTTTTTTTTTTTTTTCTTCCTTGAGTAATGCTTTACTTATCTGGGGCCTCTTTCTTTTCCATATGAAGTTGGTGATTTGTTTTTCCATCTCATTAAAAAATGCCGGTGGCATTTGGATCGGGATCGCATTGTATCTGTAGATCACTTTGGGTAGAACTGCCATTTTCACAATGTTGAATCTTCCTATCCATGAGCAAGGTATGTTTGTCCACTTATGCAAGTTTCTTTTGGTTTCTTGCAGTAGTGTCTTGTAGTTTTCTTTGTATAGGTCTTTTACGTCTCTGGTTAGAGTTATTCCTAAGTATTTTATTTTCTTGGGGGCTGTTAGAAATGGTATTGATTTGGTGATTTCCTCTTGCAAGTTCTCTTTGTTGGTGTAGAGGAATCCAACAGATTTTTGTGTGTTTATCTTGTATCCTGATACTTTGCTGAAATCTACTAGTTCCAGTAGTTTTCTTGTGGATTCTTTGGAGTTTTCTGTGTATAAGATCATATCATCTACACATAGAGATACTTTGACTTCTTCCCTACCTATTGGGATGCTCTTTATTTCTTTTTCTAGCCTAATTGCTCTGGCTAGGACCTCCAGCACAATGTTGAATAAGAGTGGTGATAAAGGCATCCTTGTCTGATTCTGTTTCTCAAGGGGAATGCTTTCAGACTCTCTCCATTTAGGATGATGTTGGCTGTTGGCTTTGTATAAATGCCCTTATTATGCTGAGAAATTTCCCTTCTATTCCAATTTTGTTGAGAGTTTTTATCATGAAAGGATGTTGGACTTTGTCAAATGCCTTTTCTGCATCGATTGATAAGATCATGTGGTTCTTGTCTTTTGTTTTATTTATGTGATGGATTACATTGATTGTTTTTCTAATATCAACCATCCTTGCATACCTGGTATAAATCCCACTTGATCATGGTGGATTATTTTTTTGATATGTTGCTGAATTCTATTGGCTAGAATTTTGTTGAGGATTTTTGCGTCAATGTTCATGAGGGATGTTGGTCTATAATTTTCTTTTTTTGTGGTGTCTTTACCTGGTTTTGGTATCAGGGTTATGCTGGCTTCATAGAATACATTTGGGAGTATTCCATGCTTTTCTATGCTCTGAAATACCTTTAGTAGTAGTGGTGTTAACTCTTCTCTGAAAGTTTGGTAGAATTCTCCAGTGAAGCCATCCAGGCCAGGGCTTTTTTTTTGTTGTTGGGAGTTTTTTAATTACCTTTTCAATCTCTTCTTTTGTTATGGGTTTGTTTAGTTGTTCTACCTCTGCTTGTGGTAGTTTAGGTAGCTAGTGTGTTTCTAGAAATCTGTCCATTTCCTCTAGGTTTTCAAATTTGTTAGAGTACAATTTTTCACAGTATTCTGTTATGATTCTTTTAATTTCATTTGGGTCCGTTGTGATATCACCCATCTCATTTCTTATAAGGGTTATTTGCTTCCTCTCCTGTTTTTCTTTTGTCAATTTGGCCAGTGGTTTCTCAACTTTGTTGATCTTTTCAAAGAAGCACCTTTTGGTCTTGTTAACTCTTTCAGTTGTTTTTCTATTCTCTATTTCATTTAATTCTGCTCTAATTCTTGTTCTTTCCTCTCTTCTGGTGCCTGAGGGCTTCTTTTGCTGCTCTCTTTCTACTTGTCCAGTTGTAGGGTTAATGTTTTGATTATGGCCCTTTCTTCTTTTTGGATGTGTGCAGTTATTGCTATAAACTGACCTCTGTGCACTGCTTTTGCTGTGTCCCAAAGGTTCTGGTAGGATGTAACAACATTCTTTATGGAAGGAGATTGCCACATCTTTGTCCTGCATAGTGGCTGATGTTTTTACATCGCTGACCTTTCTGTTAGCAGTGGAGTACTTCATCACTGCACCACCAGGGCTCTCAAGAAAACCCGATGCAGAAGTTCTATTCTGAAACACATGGGATTGCCATGAGTCAGAATTGACTCAAGGGTAATGGATTTTACCATGTTTAAATATTTCACTAAAACTCCACTGCCAACAGCATTAATTCAAATTCCTATACCCGCAATTTAAGAAGCTCCATGATAATACTATTTGTTATTGGTATAGTAATATACAATTTATGTAGAGGGTCTGTATATGTTAAACCATCTATCTTAACACCAACTTTGAGTTGAGTAATAAAAAAAAAATTAGGAAGCTATGTCTCAGTGAGTCTATGTCAGTGATGAAGTCTTGATCAGGGCCAGATCTTTTATATATATTTTTCAAATACATCTATTTTATATCTTTTTCATCTGTCACTCTTCATGACCTCCAACAAAGGGTTGAGTACAACATTAGAGAAATGTAAAATGTGTTTGATCATTGTTATTAACCTAGTGAGGGCCAGATTTCTTGACCTTGTAAGAGAGTTGTCAGCCTGCTTCTTTTCCAAAATACGTAAGCATTTATTGAAGTCAAATTTAACATCTGGATAGTAACTGGTAAAAAGAAAAATTCACTTGCTCTTCAGAAATATGAAAACGGAACTTGGAGAGAAAATCCCTGAGCACCTAAGCAAATGCCAGCAGACCCTGGATTTCTACTCTGCGCACTGTGTTTGGGCTTAAGCAGTACCGCTGGAACCAGGTGGCCAAGGGATCACTCTGATCAGAGGAGAGACAGGCCTGAGATTGTTCAGGGTAAAGGATTAGGGGGAGAGTGAAATTGTTGTAAATGCTCTTTGCTCAGTGTGTGGTAAAAATGTAATTTACATTCTGTTTAGCTTTTGAGAAAGCTCATGTGGCAACTCTTAAGTGAGTGGACTTCATTTTCTTTGCCTTAGACTTTCTGAAACCCATCATTTTAAGGACCTGTTGGCATTTATTTTGTTGTGTTCGCATTTTTTTCCCTTGTGAAAAGAGGGTTCTAGTTTTCAGTTAAATCTACTTAATCACTTCCATCCTGTTTTCAATCTGATTGCTCCAAAAGCAGATTTCTAGCAGGGACATCAGTCCATTCGAGAAGTAAGCCCAGGAGCACAAGCAAGTAAGTTAGGAAATCAAGACAGGAAAGGGAGAAAAGCCAATAAAGGGTGTGTTAAGAGGTGAGTACTGCTGTGGACTATTGGGGGTCAATCCCTCTGGGGAAACGCAGGTGCTATGTAGAATATGGCTCAGACTTGTCCCATTGAGGAAGGGGAAGCTAGCCCATTTATCTACTTCTCCTGTTCATCACTGTTTGAGGGATGTTCATGAGGGTGTATAATCCCTGGCATTTCCTAGCTTCCCTGAATGTGGGCTGAGCAAGAGCCAGGAGCCCCAGAGAAAGCCTTCAGAGAAGCCAAGAGTAACACTATAGGTGGGAATCTGAGAACTTGTAGAAGAATTATCCACTGTGGCTGCAGGTGAACTCAGAGGAGGTGCTAGGAGAAAGCCTCCGGGAATCAACAGTGTTTGTTAATTAATTTATTCATATTCTCAACGAATATTTCTTTGGTACCTGTTATGTGGCTGCAACAATGGTCTCAAGCATAGCAACAATTGTGAGGATGGTGCAGGACCGGGCAGTGTTTCGTTCTGTTGTACATAGGGTCCCTATGAGTCGGAACCAATTCGCTGGCACCTAACAACAATGTGCTAAACACTGGCAAGTATTGGGAAGATGTAAGTTGGCAAAGCCAGAAACCTGGCATCCATCGTGGATATTTTCCTCTCTTTTGGTCCCCACATCAAATGATCTTCATCCTTATGAATCTTGTGCCAAAGTGTCTTTTGTGCATTGAGTTTCTGTTTAAGGGGATGGAAAATTTGGCAGCAATTGTTGGTGATGGTTGCACATCATGATTAATGTAATTAGTGTCACTAAGTTGTACACGTGAAAAACATTGAATAGGCAAATGGTGTGTTATATATTTACAACAATAAAAATGCCTTTTGTGTATTTTGCCTTTTTTTCTGTTTTTCCTGCCAATGGCCCAGTTTAGGCTCTTTCCATAATTCCTTATGTGAATTACTGAATAATTATCTTAACTGGTCTTCCTGCTTTCAGTTTCACCCTGCTTAAAATCTTAAACTTCAGGAAAAAATTCAATCTCTTTATCAATGCCGTGGCCCTTGCTCGTCTTGCCAGCATCAGTGCTCACTTTTCTCCTGACCATCTCACATGCAATACATGATCATCCATGCCAAGATACCTTGTATTTCTGATTTCACCAGGTGCTATACAGTCTATGACTGTGTATGTTTTAATCTCCTTTTTAAAAATGAGTCACCACCCCTCAGCAGCAATTCCCACTAACCTACCTTATTTTCTAGTTAACTCCTACTGTCAGATCAGTTGGCCTTTTCCAATATCTTTCTCTCCCTTTCTTCACCTTTGTATAGTCCTTGCTTGGTCTACAATAATATGCCTTATATATCTTTAACCTAATTCTTAATTACATCGTATCATTGTTAGTTGCTGTCAAGTCGGCTCAGACTCATGGTGACATTATGTACAGCAAAACAAAACTTGCCTTGAACAAAATTTTCCCTGGTCCTGTGCCATCCTCACAATTGGTGGTATGTTTGAGCCCATTGTTGCAGCTACTGTGTCAATCCATTCCATTTCACTTGTTTTCGCCAAACCTCTACTTTACCAAGCATGATGTCCTTTTCTAGTGATTGGTCTTTCTGGATGATGTAGTGTGGATATTCCATTATCTGTCTTCTCAACTAGCCTTGGGGACTCCTTGAAGACAAAGACTTATGTCCTTCATGTCTGTATCCATTCCCCAGTGCCCGAAATTGTGTTCATTTTCAATAATGCTAAATGAGTGAATGTGAATTAATGAAAGACGACAGTGCTCGTAACTCCCAGGATCTCACAGCAGAAAACATGGTGTCTTCCCTTAAGGAACTCACAGTCTGATGGCCTTTTACTTTTTGGAAATTTAATTACATACCAGATCAGTATATGCAATAACTGTAAATGCCTCCCCATTGAGTACATATGACCTTAGAAAGCAAGTTCTAGTCTGAAATATCCATGATACAGCAAACTTCCCTTGGTATTAGCTATAGGCTTCATTCTGAGTAATTATGGTCCTAATTTCCTCCAATTATTCCTGCTGAGTCCTTCTACAACCTTCCGTATCTCTGGGCCCCACATCTTGTACATCTGATGAAAATCTGAAACTTAGCCCCCAGGAGCCACAGCAGTTTAGCGCTCCGTGGTCTTCTCTTTTCACCTCATTTTGTAGATGCTTATAATACACACTTCAAAAGGCAATGAGACAGCTGGAAAAAGGTTTCTTTCTCTCTGCCTTTATTTAGCGGTTGCTTCTTAAAGCAGGAAAACAGCAGCATTTTCATGATTCATCATCTTTTTTCCCTACGTTAGCGTCAAAAGGAAGTAAGATGTCAGTGGATTTATAGCAATCAAAGTTTGTGATTGGCAGTACTGTGAGCACTTCAGTTTGATTTGCAAATCAAAAAGATTTTTACATGGGAAGGCTAGTCAGATATGGCAAAATGATACGACTAATACAAGAGTTAGCGAGAGGGTCATAATGTTGAGTAAATGGCCAGTGTGCATTAAAATTGATATGGCCCTAGTGTTTTCTAAAATCAACTCAAAATTATTCGGCTTGTGTTTCTGTTTGTTTGTTCCCAAAGCACATGTCTAAATAACATTGCTAATTATGAACTCTCCCATGCTACCCCCTCCTTTCACGGCCTTTCTTCATGCTGTCTCTTCTGCCTTGAACACTCCTCCTAGTAACATGGCTGACTATCTCATACTTCAGATCTCCCTCTAACTGTCTCAGTTAAGAGTATCTTGACCAGCTTGTCCAAATAATGCCCCAACCTTACTTCCTATCACTGCACATGTATAGAATAATTAATAGATCCGTATTCATATTTTCATTTAGTAGTTTGTCTTTTTTCCCATTTCAGTGTACCCTATTTTTATTCACTCATTTATACTCAGATAATAATAATAATAATCTCACAATTATTTTTGTTAAATTAATGACCTTTTTGATTACTTGCTATATTTAATACCATATAGTGCAAATCATAGAGGCCTGGTGGTGGTGGCACAGTGGTTAAGCGCCTGGCTGCTAACTGAAAGGTCGGTGGTTCAAACCTACTAGCCACTCTGCAGAAGAAAGATGTGGCAGTCAGCTTCCATAAAGATTTACAGCCCCGTAAGGTTTCCAAGGAGTGCCTAGTGGGTTCGAACTGCTGATATCCACCAGGGTTTCCCCAAAACTCAAAAGGTATATGTTATTACTTCCATTAAGAATATTAGCATACAAAGTTCCAGAAGTATTAAAGGAGGCTTGCACAAGATCATATGGCTAGGAAGTGGGGGAGCCAAGATTTAAGGACAGATCTTTTTGATTGCAGAGCCTATACACTTAACCAATCTGCAGAAGTAGGTCTCCATAAGAAGGCTGGGTCATTGCTTTCCGATAAACCGGAGATATGTGATATGTGATATCTGTTTCTCTGCCATTTGTTGCACTCGTCTTTGCATGCTGACGTTGATTTGGGTGCAAAACAAATATTCCCTGAAAGAGGAATTACATACAAACCATAAACAACATTATTGTTTTTTTCCAGATTATTTCCTCTAAAGCTGCTCAGGGAGATTATGTGACTAACTGCCATGATGGCTGGTTCTCACTGACAACAGGCCCAGCCTTGTAGTAAAGGCCAGATAAGGTTAGAAGCCCACAAACATTCACAGGTTAGGAAGTCAAAAAAGGAACATCATTTTCATTTGTTTTCTTTCATTCAAAATATTCTTATGCTAAAAATAAACATAGATTAGTCCAGAATAGCAACAAGGACAGCTAGACACTTCGTACAGGGTTTTGAGATTTAAAGGAACAGAGCATTCACAAGATGTGGTGATTTTCATATCCTCTGCCTGCTTCAGGGAGTCCTTGGACGGTGCAAATGGTTAAGCACTTGAGTACTAGCTGAAAGGTTGGCAGTTTGAACTCACCCAGAGGCACCTCAGAAGAAAGGCCTGGTTATCTGCTTCCAAAAGGTCATAGCCTTGAAAGCCCTTTGCATTTGTGCATTTCTGCTCTGAAACCCTAGGGAGGGCAGTTCTACTCTGACACACATAGGGTCACCATGAGTTGCAATCAACTTGACAGCAACTGGTTTTTGGTTTGCCCACTGTAGGGTTGGAGATGGAACTCAGAATCAATTCCAGTGACGTGTCCACATCATGGTGAATAGGTAATCGTTGATGTGCTGGTTTTTTCCTGTTTTTCTTTATTAAAACAGAACGATGGCTTTAGATACCTTGTTTTATTTCTAATTATACAGTGAAATCAGCCCATGACATGAGGTTGCATCCACGTTGACCTCTAACATATGCAGAGTTTAGGAGGGAAAATTAAATGGAAAAAGCCTATTTCACTTTCTGCCACACCAACATATTCTTCTAGCAAGTAAAATCTCAGCCACTTGAAATCCAGATCATCACATCATAAAGAAGTGTCAATCTCCAATGCATGATGTGTATTTTATACTCTATTTACTGCCCTAAATGTTTCTAAATCTATAAAATGTTATTCGTAGATATTTTTGCTAAAATCATTCATCAATGAAAACATATGATACAAACCATTTTAGAACTATTGAATTTATAATTATTTTACATAGTAAAAATAATCTTTGCGGGAAAATAATACAAAGAAATAATCATGGTTAATTTAAATATAACATTAAATTGTAGGTCTTTTAGCCCAAGAGACAGAATGGGCCACATAAACCAGAGACTTCATCAGCCTGAGACCAGAAGAACTAGATGGTGCCCGGCTACCACCAATGAACGTCCTGACAGGGAACACAACAGAGGGTCCCTGATGGAGCAGTAGAACAATGGCATGCAGAACTCAAATTCTAGTAAGAAGACCAGACTTAGTGGTCTGAGACTGGAGGCACCCAGGGAAGCATGGACCCTGGACTCTCTATCAGCCCAGAACTAAAACAATTTCTGAGGCCAACTCTTCAGACAGGGATTGGACTGGACTGTGGGACATAAAGTGATACTCGTGAAGAGTGTGCCTCTTAGCTCAAGTAGATACAAGAGACTAAAAGGGCAGCTTCTGTCCAGAGGTGAGATGGGAAGGCAGAGAGAGTTAGGAGCTGGTTGAATGGTCATGGGGAATCAGGGGCGGAAAGGAGGTGTGTGCTGTCGCAGAATGGGGTGAGCAATTAGGGTCTCATAACAATGTATGTAAAAAACAATTTTTGTATGGGAGACTAACTTGAAATGTAAACTTCATTTAATTACAACAATAAAAAAAGTAGGTCTTTTAAAATTTCAGTGGAGATAATGCACTAATGCTAATAAAATTCCATCTTTTATCTTATAATAATCTCTTTAATAAAAAAAACACCTAGACCAATGTTTTTTTATTACATAGTAATATATCTGTTATATGCTTAACTCTTCTGTCTTTCTTTTATTGAAAAATAATGATATGACATTGTAGGTTTCATTTTACTTCTTTTGATGTCTATTTTTGTTAAGTGGAAAAGTACTATTTTCAGATAAGATTGGAATCCACACTTTATAAAATATTTTCTAATTTAACTACATAAGTTGATTCTATTGTCCATCTATCATGTCAGTAAAAATGTGGATAAATAGGAGTGTAGAATATTCTGGGACTCAGAAAACAGGTTGAAGATATGGGGCAGCCAAATATGTAGAACAAAACAGAAAGAGAACATTGAAATGCTTGGGGAAGTGATGAAAAGGACAGAATAGTTTGTCCTGAGAACCACTCTGGCTTCTTATTCAACCTGTTGTTGTTAGCTGCTGTTCAGTTGACTCTGGCTCATGGTGGTCCTATGTGTTAAAGAGTAGAACTGCTCCATGGGATTTACTTGGCTGTAATCTTTATGGAAGCTGACTGCCAGGCCTTTTTTCCACAGTACCGCTGGGTGGGTTCGTGCCACCAACCTTTAGGTTAGCAGTTGAGCACAAATCATTTGCGCCACCTAGGAACCTACAGAAGAACAGCAACAGACTCTGTTGGAAGAGTGCCTAGCTTTGTCTGGGAGAATCCAAGGTGCTTTCCCAGAGGAGCTGATGTTTGAATTGCCTAAAAATTTGGATTGGATTTCTGAAAAAAAAAGAAAAGAAAAAAAGCAAGTTGAAGGGAAGAAAAAGAAAAGAAAAACGGTGTCAGGTAATTTCTTAGGTAATTTACATTTTGTAATTTATCACAAGAACCCTATGAGGAAATTATTAGCAATTCTCCTAAGGAAAAAAAAAAACTGAGCTTAAATGGATAAGCAGAAGCCCTGGTGGCGTAGTAGTTAAGAGTTTGGCTGCTAATCAAAAGGTTGGCAGTTCAAATCCACCAACTGATCCTTGGAAACCCTGTGGGGTAGTTCTACTCTGTCCTATAGGGTCGCTATGAATGGGAATTGACTCAAGACAACAGGTTTGGTTTTTGGTTTTTAAACGGATAGGTAATTGTGTAAAGTCACTCAGAGAAGGGACTTGAACCCTGACCTAAGCCCAGAGCACCTGCAAATCCTCCAATGTGTGAAAGAACATGATGTAGTCAGGAGAGTCAGAAAGTCGTGGGTGATTGGAGTGGGGTGTCTGTGATAGGAGTGCTTAGGGATGGAATGAAACCTGAATGACTGTTTGGAACCAGATTCTGAAGAGTTCTGATTACTCGTGTGACGAGTGCAAATGTTTGTCCTCCCAGGTTAAGCACTCGGTGAAGTGCGTGGACAATAACACGAGCTGACACCTGTGAATTCTGAACCCACCAGCTCAGGGATCAGCAAGGTTTTCATGTAAAGGTCCAGACACACTGAAGATAGTTTCTGCTTAGCAGGTCATTTGGTCTCCATTGTAATTACTCAACTCTGCAGTTGTGGCACGAAAGGATCAATAGACAATATGTAAACGAGTGGGCGTAGCTGTGTTCCAATAAAATTTTATTTATGGATACTGAAATTTGAATTTCATATAATTTCTCCATGAGCAAAATAATATTCTTTAATTTTTTTCAACCAGTTAAAAATGTAGAACATTTTTTAGCTTGCCAGTTGCTGTAGACTCCAACTCATGAGGACCCCATGTGTGTCAGAGTAGAACTGTGCTCCATGGGGTTTTCATGGCTGATTTTTCAGCACTAGTTTGCCAGGCCTTTCTTCCAAGGTGCCTCTGGGTGGACTCAAACCTTCAACTTTTCAGTCAGCAGCCAAGCACTTTAACTCTTTGCACCACGCAGGAACTCCTTTTAGCTTCCAGGGCATACAAAAAGAGACCTGAGTTGAACTTGGTCCATAGGCCGTGGTTTGCTGATCCCTATACTAGGTCGTTACCTCATAACTCTCACTGACTCGTAGTAAGTCAAGAGTTAAGGAGATTTAAAAAAGGAAGAGAAAATAGAGGTAAAGTAAAAGGAGGAAATACCATCCTAAATAATTGGAGGGATTATTAAAAATAGTTTGGTGAATTTATTGCTCTTAAAAAACAATCCATTTCCCATTTACAGACTGAACCAAGGCTTACCTCTATGACATCTTTGTGAGATTTAGAAAAATGCCCATCTTCCCAGATACAGGTATAGGCTTAAAAGCCAAGCTTGAATTGGATTTCGGCCTCACTTGCTCCAACACCAATTACTTTTGGTCAGGGCACATCTTGCACAACTGTTCGTGACAGCCCTGATTTCCTTATTTTTCCACCACTTTTTTTATCTTTTCTTTTTCACCTCTCATTTGTATTTGTAAATAAATGCTGTCTCACATAACAAATTTCCCATGGACAGAATATAAACTATTAATTACATGACATCTTTATCTTCCACCCAGCAACAACCATTAGTGATCTTCTCTTAATTTAAGTAAATCAAAGACAGAAAGTAATAAGCAAAGAGAAGAATAGTGAATCTGACTGAAAAGGAAAAGAATTGAACATCATGTTTATGGGTTGGAATATGTAGAGCTATGATGTAGATGGTTAACAGTTAGAGTGCCTGTTGTCTTAATAAACTCTTGACCACAAATAAACTCTTGGCCACAAGTTATTAAGATAACTTCCAAGCTTTTCGTTGGACACTTATTAAACACACAGCTTCTTCAATGCATTTATACATTCCTCACATTCTATTTTGAAACAATTTAGGCCTAAGAAAATTAAATCTTTTTATCTTTTACATATCTTTAGCAATATTTCTTTCTTCGACAAAGTTGACAATGTTTTGACATTCCTTACTTAGTCCATTCTTAAGGTTCTATGACTGTAAATTAATAGTAATCTCACGTTAATTTACACATAGCATCACAGAATTATGGATTCCGGTAGACCTGCTTTCAAATATCACTTCCACCCTTTCTACTATGTAACTTTGTGCGTGTTGCTTATGTTTATCGAGCTGTAAATTCTTCATCAGTAAAATAGGAATCATAACACCTACTTTGCAGCTGTGGGGTAGAATTGAAGGTAGATGTTGTGGCGTAGTGGTTAAGAGCTATGGCTGCTAACCAAAATGTCAGCTGTTCTAATCCACCAGGCACTCCTTGGAAACCCTATGGGGCAGTTCTACTCTGTCCTATAGGGTCCCTATGAGTCGGAAGTGACTTGGTGGCAACGAGTTTTTTTTTTTTAATAGTCAAGATAGGATTAAGTTATATGTATCAAAATAAAGATCACAAAGAGAAAGAATAATTGTTACACAAATATGCTATGAATTTTCAAATCATTATGAAAAGGGTAAGCATTTATTAGCATAAGTGAATCTTATCCTTTGCTTGAATTATTGATAATTATTTTTCCTGTTCTGAAATGTGGCATACCTGATATTTATGTGCTTTGGGGATTCAAACACACTTCCATTTACTTATGAAATCAAATAGCCTTTCCCAAAGACCAGATACCTTATATAATTATATAAGATGTGACAATAGATGTGCTAACAAAATTTCCATTCATGAATTTACAATTATTCTTTCTTAACCTGTATTATAGCCTTATTTTAAGTATAGGTAAACCAGACACATCATAGTATAATTTGATACAATATCCTGTAACATATCCACTCCACTGCATTTTCCCCCCAGTAACTGAAATTTCACCGTGGAAGGTTATTGGGATTAAGCTTTTCTATCTAATTCATATTGCTAAATTTCCAGTAAACATAGCGTAATAAGAGTGCTTTTATCAGATTGGAGACGGTTAGCATGGAAATGAAGGGTCATGGAAATGAGAGTGAGGCAGAAATAAAAGTGGGTCTGAACCCCTAGCTCTACTTTGAATAAACATACTTGGTGTGGAATTTTGAACAGATTCTTTAATCTCTCTTTGCTTCATTTGTAATATGGGAATAATAATATTTTGTACTGCATACATTTGTCGTGACAATTAAATGAGTTAATACATAAACAAGTAAAGAACTCAGAAATGTATCTGCCCACAAAAGCTGCTCAATAAACATCAGCCATAATTATGATTATGATATCCACATGGATGTTCCATAGAAAGTTGAATTCCAACTTAGAGAAAAATAAATGTATCACCTTTTCGTTCTTAAGCTTGCCCTTTTTCTTTTATAATTGTGTCAGGCCTAAAGTTTGGGAGTCATTATTCAAACCTGAAAGTTGGGAGTTATCTGAGGCTCTTTCTGTACCCATACCTTCCGCATTCAACCAGTAATCATGTTTTTGACTTCTACTTTTTAGATATCTTTTAAATAGAGGCCTTTCTCTTCATATCCACTGACATGATTATAACTCCAATCATCATTCTTTCTTGTCTTGATTTTCACAATTACCTTATATCTTGTCTTCTGGTCTGGTTGCCTTGAGACTTGAACCTTTTCTCTGGTAGCTAGCATCCAACATGGCCCCTGATGATCATCCCCATCTTTATGCATGCCTGTGTGGAGGCTGCTCCCACACTGAACCAGAGGTTTCTTTGTTTTGTTTGTTTGCTTTTCTGACCGATAGAATACGGTGGAAGTGGTGTGTGTGTGACATCCAAGGCTAGGTTTAAAAGGCATTATAGCTTTTGATCTCTTGCAAACAGATTGTGAGGACACTGACACATTGCTGTAGAGACCTACTTACAGAGGCCCTGAGATCCCTGGGCAATAGCCAGCAAGAACTTGCCAGCCATATGAGACAGCTACCTTAGAAGTGGATCCTCTAGCTTCAGTCAAGTCTTGAGGTGAACTTAGCACCAGCCAACATTACGACTGCAACCACAAGAGGATCCTGAGTCAGAACCACTAAGCCAAGTATAGTGTTTTCAAGGTTCATCCATGCACAGTTGAATTTTTGAAGAAATAGTTTCTGGTAAGAGATTTTACTGGAGTTCATATATATCCCCCAATTTCTTCTTAGGACATGTTACCTACATCTGTGAATTACCTCTTCATTTTCAAGACTGTATGTCTCCAAATGAAAGAAAATAATTGTTTATATGTTTTGGACTATGAGGAACAGTGACCTTGACCTTGGCCTCATTAACCTTTAGGTTCCATCAATTTTTCTGTGGCCCAGATTATATACAAATTTATGGTCATATTACAATGTCATTTGATTCCTTTACGATATTGCCATGTTTAAGAAGTTCTCAATAGTTCCCTACATTTGATTGTCTCCATGGAATTTAGTTACTTTGATTTTGGCAGAGCTTTTATGAGGTTACACAGCCAATGTTTGGCAGGCAATTTGAAAGCTTAAAAAGGGGATTGTTAGCCAGGTTTTGGATCACTTTCATTTCGTTACATATTATCGATTTAAAATATTTGGTGTTCTCAGATGTAAATAACCTGGAAAAGAATGTCACAACAATAATTAGGTTAAGATGAACAACAAACCTTAATATAATAAAGTTAACTTATGATAGAGAAATTATAAGAAAATGGACAATTACACTAATGTGAAAAAAAATTATCAGAAAAGAAAAGCTGTTTCCAAATTTAATTAAGATGAATGAGCCAGCTACCAAACTATATCTCTTATACTAACTGAAAAGTGGCAGTTTGTTTCAGTTAATATATTGAAACATTTATAAATCCCTCATTTAAAGATACAACGCTACTTAAAACTTTAACTCAGTAGACCATTCATGAACACACTGCTTCTCATAAATTATATGAATCAGAGTGGTTTTTCAAATAGACAAAAAGTATTATACTGGTTTTCAGCAGATATGAGCAATACAAGTTCATCTAGCTAAGGAAAAAAAAGAGTTTTAGGGGAAAAAAGTTCTGTACCTATCATAGTACAAACAGGATTTTCTTCAAAACACTGAAACATTGGTAGACATATCTTATGAGCCCTCAGAGCACTAATTAAACTCTAGTCAATAATGTATTGAAACATAAAAATTCTATCTTCTGCAAATGCCGTCTTAAAATTTTTATTTCAGATGTCTTCTTTTATTTGTTTAGGTGCTTAATTTTATCTACAAAATGCAGCCAGAGATCAATCCAGTACTCAAGCTTTCAAGCTGTATGGGTAAAAATGAAGGATTGATGAAAGTTATTACTAAAAAGTTTACATGCATAAAAACAAGGTCATGGTTATGAATGACAGATAAGGAAAATCCTGGGAAAACATATTTTGGAAATCCTAAAACAGTACTGAATTAGCTGCTTTCAAGGTTCAGCAAAAGTGACATAGCCATTCTTATAACATCCAAAAATAAACTTTGAGAGACTTTCACATTTAATACATTTAACAATTTAGTTCCCTTATCAAGTCAGGCAGAACGATAAACATTGAGCAAATAAAGTACACCTGTTGCTAGAACACTTATATTAATCTGTATTCAGAGCAGTCAATAAACAGAAAGTTGAAATAACATTAGTGTAACAGCTCTGCTTCATTTAATTATTTGTATGTACTTGGGGCTATTCAAGATGCTTGTAACTTGTCAAAAGTCAACCTCTGGCTATAAACTTTAGAGTAACCGCCTGAAGACAAACACATTATGCACTTATCCTATGGTTCTACTTCTTTATTACTCACATAGAAACAACCAAGGAACTTAGCTATCGTGAGGTACAAATTTTAGCCAGCTAAACCACGGTTAAAAATACGATCAGTTGTAAAAATGTGAATTGGAGCCATTTGTTGATTACTTTTTTTCAGACTGTTTGAAAAATCTATAAAGTACTGTGGGAGAAATTGCTCTGCTTTGTTCACTTATGTATTACAAAGGCCCACGATAGTGCTTAGTACAGAACTGGTACTTAATAAATATTTGATGAATTAATTGAATGAGGAGGTGAGCAGGAAACCACTTGCATCTAACTTTGTTTCTTTATAGCATTAAGGATTATATGGTGATTATTACAACGACCCAATCTTGACCAAGAGATGTACTTGAAAAGAGTAAATACATATTCTTATGTTAGGGGAGAAGATTTTTATTTAAATTGGTTTACTCAGCAAATAGTTGAGTGCCTACTATGTGCCAGGCAAATCCACTACACTCTAATTTCTAGAAAATAAAGTCCAGGTTCAGATTATCCTAATATTCTCAGAACCTTCCACAACCAGAGACTGGATAGGCTTAATTGGATGGGAATATCTAAATATATGTGTGTGTGTGTGTGTGTGTGTGTGTGTGTGTGTGTATTATGTTTAGCACATGTGTTTAGATAGTGGGATATTTACTGCATCTTAGCTATATTCTGCAGTCATAAATTTACTGAATTTATTTGGTGCAAACAGTGAAAGGGAAAGAGGAATCAAACATGAGTTCAAAGCTGTAAGATGGATGATTGGGAAAAACATGATTCCATTCACCCAAACAAAGAGTCTCTAAGAAAGAGTACCTTTTTAAGAAACAATGATGAATTAAGTTTTACATAGGTTAAGTTTGAATTGGGGCAGTCTAACAGAGAGTTAAAACACTTAGCTATCTAATTAGGCTATTTGTGTATCTCTGCAAGGTATGGCTCATTTTTGTAAATTTCTTGCTTTACTCAAGCATCAACAACTTCTCTTCATTTTGATTCTTCATATCTATATTGCCATCTTGCCTGGTGACTTCTCTTATCCATCTACTTAATTTAATTTATCACTGATGCTCTTGCCGCTAAATCCAGGAATCACTACTCACCTTACTTAAGCACTAACCAGCAGACAACTATCACTGTTGATTGGATGTGATAGAAAAAAGAGCTAAGAGACATCTTTTAATAAGATACCAAGCCAGGTTCATTCATATGTGTGATCCAGTTTTTTAAACAGCGTTACTCAGGTATGTTTTACATATAATAAAATCCACCCATTTCAATTGTACAGTTGAATGATTTTTAGTAACTTCACTGAGTATTGCAACTATCACCGTAAATCAGTTTTAGAACATTTTCATCCCCCAGTAAGATCCTTCATGTCCATTTACAATTAATCCTCACCACCACCACTCCCAGGCCCCAGGTAACCACTAATCTACTTTCTGTCTCCAAATTTGCCTATACTGGACTTGTTATATAAATGGAATAAAACAGCATGTGGTCGCTTATGTCTGGCTTCTTTCACTTAGCATGCTGCATTTGAAGTTCATCCATGATGCAGCATGTGTCAATATTTTGTTACTTTTCGTTGCTGAATAGTGTTCCATTGTGTGAATATACTACATTTTGTCTGTCCATTCACCACTTGATGGACATTTGTGTTGTCTCTAGCTTTGGGCTTCTGTGATCCAATTTAATTCTCAAACCACTCTTTGAAGCAGGCATTCTTTTCTTTTTTTTAATTGTTGTGCTTTAAGTGAAAGTTTACAATTCAAGTTAGTCTCTCATACAAAAATTTATACATACATTGTTTTGTGACCCTAGTTGCTCTCCCTATACTGTGACAGCACACTCTTCCTTTCCACCCCTGATTCCCCGTGTCCATTCAACCAGCTCCTGACCCTCTCTGCCTTCTCATATCACCTCTGGACAGGAGCTGCCCATTTAGTCTGAAGCAGGCTTTCTTAACTCTAATTTTATAGATAAGAAAACTGAGGATCATTAAGAGTCGATAGTATGCAGAGGAAGTGAGACTAAGGGCCAGTCCTTTATTCAAACCGAATCATCTTTTCATTACAACGTATTTGCCTAAGAATCGTGAATTAGCTGTTTTGGAAATCTGTTTGGTGTGTGTACACTGAACTCTGTGAGGATATATAGTATAGAAATGAATGCATGGTTGAGCCAAGTTCCTTAGATATTTAAGTTCAGATACTGTCAAGAGGAATTGCTGAAATCTAACTGCAGTATCCTTCAAATGTTTGTTGGAAAGGCATCGTGGAAAGTTCACCCTGAGCCAAATAAAGGCCTAAAAGTCTTCTTCTACTTAAATGTACAGCAAGAAGAAACAAGGCTAGGCAAAGGTTATGGTGGGATTAACGCTGCATTGGCTTCTTCCAATAACTGGGCACTCTAATTTATAACTAGCTGTTTCAGAGCTGCCATCTCTTCTGACTGTACTTTAAAGGTCCCGAGAAGGAGCCACTCAAAGTTATATGCAAAGGACAGGGATGAAAAAATACCAAAGTAGATTGGCTTGAGCCCTTATTCAGTTTGCCAAAAGAAGAGAGGAGAACACTATTTACAAAGTATCACTTCCTCCCACCACTTAGACTTCTAGGATCATGTCCAAAGGACCTAACCTGACCACCTATCTGTCCTTTTGGTAATTACCCTAATGGGGAATATCAACCATACTTGTTTGCTTACCTCGGCGGGAAGGTGTGAGTTACTTTCTCACAGGAACCACTAGGTGGAAACAATAATCATTGTATTAGCTAAACAAAGTTGGAGTCACTGAAAATCTCATTGACTGGTTGAGCCACTGACAATACCACAGAGCTGCAAAACCCTAGAACAGTTTCCAAAAAAAAAGAATTTGGCATTTCACTGGACCATGTTGATTAATTACACAATCCTTACCACCTTCTAATTATCAGCTTCAGATAGGCTCAACTCCAAAAGTGCTCTTACTTTCTGGCTTTATTTGACAATGAAATTGGTGACACTTCATTCCAACATTCCATTACTCTAGGTGTTGTTGCAAAATCCTCAATCTTCAGGCTAGGCTGTCTTCCCTACAGTCTACTCTATCATCATCCTCACCAATATCTATTCTCTTTACTGGCCTGGCTTTTTCCAGACTAAAATCATTCAATACATTGTTCTCAGTGTAGACTTAGTTGAAAATGCAGCATTTGTTGAAAGCATTTCAAATTAATATGAATATTCATTGAGGAGCATTGAACCAGGTAAACTACTTCTACTGCTACTTCATAAACAACAATGTGCTTATATGCTTGCGTGTTTGAGACAGATATAAGAGAAAGGAAATGTTTGGATAAACTGTTACCCAAAATGTATGTATATAAATGTACTTTATGTATGTTGTTGTTGTTAGTTGCTATGGAGTAGATTCCAACTCATGGTGACCCTATGTGTGCAGAGTAGAACTGCTCTATACCTACATGTATATTTACTTATTTGGGCAAGTGTTAAAGTCTTTTGTATAATAAATTATACCAAAAACATTTTGGAAATTAATTCCATCTGCAGATACATATCTGCTTGCTCCCATTTTTTAAAATGAAGGCATTAAAAGATTTGTGAAAATAGACCTAATCTTCCAAATTATCAGAAATTCTATCAAAATATTTTTCCAAAGCTAAATTGTTATGGAATCATAAATATTTATTATGTTTTTTCAAACCTTCATAGACAAGTACCTAAGGCTTTACTAACACATCCAAAGACTTTGGGATATTGCTGCTTTCAAAACATGGATGGGATCACCCATGTGAAGGATTACTTTTTTAAAACATTTGTTTTAGGAATGGCAACTCTCACTTGGCAATGTTTAGGAAACACCCATTTAGCAGGCTAATATTCATAAGTAATATTGCTGGAAAAAATTCGAACCCATACATTCATATCTTCTCTTAAAAGAAAGATTTAATAAAAGGTTCTCCACCTTCCCTTCCCACTTCCACGAAGACTTGAGTCCGAGGGTTTGTTGCCCATGCTCATTCTTTTGAATCTTTATCTCCATATTTTTGTTGACCAGTTTAGTTTAATTCACTTCAGCAATTTGGTAGCTGATTTATCTCTAAAAAGAAAAAAAAAAAAGTCTTTCCCTTATGAATAATTTAAATCTTTGCTGGTTATAAAATCGCATCTTTGGACCTCTTCACAGCCAACTGCTTCTTTCAAGTGGCAGATTCCAATTCCTGAGTTTTCATCATAGGCCTGACATCTGGGGAAAAAAAATAAAACTGAAGATTTGTTTTAAACAAACTTTCATTTTCTCTTCACAGGTGCCAGGATTTTCTTTTTATTGTTGTTCATCAGAAAATAGAGCAGTTAAGGTTTTCTACAGATTCTGTGTTCTGGGCTTCTTTTGGTGTGTGCTGAAGTTTCAAGAAGAACTCAACGGGAACAGAGAGCTGTAAATAAATTAGGACTGAGAACATCTGCATCATTTGGACGATAAGAATATCTGTATATTTTTGTCCCATGTAAACAAAACAACTTCTGATTTTCACAATATAGGGTCCTACATTTTCTTGAAATTTATTTTACAAATTAATTTTGCATAAATAAGATACATTTCTTCCTACTCTCAAGGCACACTTTTTTTTTTCTAAATATATTATAGTATTACTAAGATGAGCATCACAACTTAGGTAATACTTACAAAATTCAGATTTAAGTAGCCCCAAATTTATTTTACTTTTTTCTGATCAGAAAGAATATACATAACTAACTTTTGTAATCAATGGTGTCAATAGGTTTGTCAGTATTTATCTGCTTTTCACTTGAATGAATAAATAAAGAAGTCATTCCTTTTCCTTAACAGTATGTATTAGAGTTAAACTTTAATAGGATTCTTCTAATGTTGACCTACTGTCTAATCCAGTTTCAGTTTACTTAAAAAATAGATCAAAGAATTTCTGCTTCCGTACTTAACACAGTCTACCGTTTCTCCTTTTTAATACCTATTTGTCAAATAGATCAAGCGTTTTCCCCAGCCCATGAGAGAGATCCAATATTGACTCCAGGTTCAAAGGAAGCATAGGATAGCATTCTATATAATGGTACAGCCACTGTTAAATCTGCTAGGGGTCACTGTATGTAGCACCATCTTAATTATCCTAATTTTACATTTAACTGTTCCTCAAAAGTATCTATACTTATGTACCACTGAGGATAGGACATGTTTAATTAATGAGGTCTGAGCTATACTAATGTTTTATGCTGGAATTTATTGCTTCTGACTATTATTATTGGAGCCCTGGTGGTGCAGTGGTTAAGAGCTTGGCTGATAACCAAAAGCTCGGCAGTTCAAATCTAACAGCTGCTCCTTGGAAACCCTATGGGGCAGTTCTACTTTGTCCTATAGGGTCACTATGAGTCGGAATCTATTATTATAACACATCTTGTTCAATTATACCTTTAAAATACAATGTATTTCAATTATGGGCATTGCAAGTAAATTCCAAGTAGATTTGTTAACTGAAAGGCAATTGGGGCCAAAAGATGTTGAAAAGACACTGTTTTCAGTCCAGTTTTGGGTAAGAGTGTTTTTGGTTTGTTTTGTTAGCAGTTTGGTGACTATCCTATTTGATCCCATTCTTCAGTGCTATATGTAAAGCAGAGCAGATTTACTTCCTCTGGACACAACCCAAATACACTTCATTCTAGCATGTTACTCTTGATGAAAGCAAAGTTTTTGTCACATGTGCATAGATGGAGCCAAGAAAATCATTCATGAAACTAAGAGATAATTATTATTGCTGGTCTTCTTCTGAGACCCTCTAGACTAGCCCCCTAATAGGGTTCAACATTAAATGTTTCTTTATGGCCTACATTGTGCTAAAATAGAAAAAACAAACAAACAAGTTGCCGTAGAGTCAATTCCAACTCATGGCAATCTCATGTGTGTCAGAGTAGAACTGTGCTCCACAGGATTTTAAATGGCTGATTTTTTGGAAGTAGATTGCCAGGACTTTCTTCCAAGACACCTCTGAGTGGACTCAAACGGCCATTCTTTTGGTGAGTAGCCCAGCGCTTAACCATTTGCACCACCCAAGGACGTAAACTGTTGCGGTCTAGTTGACGCCCACTCATTGCGACCGCAAGTGTGTCAGAGTAGAACTTTGCTTCACAGGGTTTTCAATGGCTGTGATCTTTTCGAAGTAGATTGCCAGGCCTTCCCAGGCACCTCTGGGTAGACCTGAACCTCCAATCTTTCAGTTAGTAGCCAAACGCTTATATGAATATATGTGTGTGTCTGTGGTTCTTGTGTCAGATAGCACACAGTCTATTTTCTCTTGTGGAAAATAAGATAAAATAGCCAAAAGAAACAAACAAGCCAAAATAAAACAAAATCTTATTCATTTTTGTTAGGGAGGTAGAGACAAGCTAAAGGAGAAATCTCTGTGGCGGTATTTGTCATACAATGTATCAACGACTAAATTCCATTACTTGAGGAAGTAAACCACATTTTTAGGAGACTAAATCCGCCCACTGAGGTGGTATTTAAAATGAAAAATAATTATTATATATGTAACATACATATAATATATATGTACTATATTACAAATAATTTTACGATGCCATTATATTATACGGTGTCACTATATGATGTCATCAAATAATTATATGGGTGTCATTTCCATTAGGCAATGAAGGCAGTGGGACCCTTTGACTTAATTACCTTCATGATTGAACTAAAAAAAAGGAAAGTAAAAATAATTTTACTTTTTATTTCAAAGAAGTGGTATGGTGCGCTACCTTCCCTCACTCTCTTCTTCTGACAGTATATCCCAATTCACTCAGTAACCATGGTGGTGGGATCAATGGTGAAAAATGTGAGTTCTGGTGTTAGATTTCTTGGGCTTGTGTTTATGTAGATGTTGCACGAGCTATTGTGTGATGTTGGTCCAGGTTCATAAACTCACTAAGCCTCAACCTTAGTTGCTATAGTCTATAAAAGAGGAACATAGTACCACTCACCTCACATTTGTTTTGTTTTGCATCTCCATGAATTAACTGAGATAATGCATGTAAAACACTCCAAACAGTGCTTGACACAGCACAAGTGTGCTATTATACCTTTTTATACCATTATTTCAATGTTGCATTGACTTATCTAAAGAGGCTTCTTTTCCATATGTACTCTTGTTACATTAACTATCTGTTATTGGAGGAAAAAATCAGTAAACTAGTTGCTGTGAAGTCAGTTCTGGACTCATGGTGACCCCATGTGTATCAGAATAGAACTGTGCTCCATAAGATTTTCAATAGCTGATTTTTCAGAAGTAAATCACCAGACCTTTCTTCTGAGGCAACTCTGGGTGGACTCGAACCTCAAACATTTTGCTTAGCAGTCAAGTGCCTTGACTATTTGTGCCACCCAGGGAGGCAAAAAGAGAATAGCATAGTTAAACAGCCTCTACTAGCAGCAATATTTTATATAAGATTTAGTAAATGACAGGAGAGCTTGCATTATCTGTTCCCTCTGGACATTAGAAATTAGCTGGAATTCTCAGTAAATTTTCTTATTTGATTTGGACTATTAATTAAAGCACTAGTTCATTTTGGAAGATAATTTAAGCATCTGGAATGGTCAAATTAGGAAAACCTTTTTTCCTTCTAGTTGCTGCTTTTTCTCCCCCGCTTAATTGTGGTGTTTATTTTGCATCTAGAGAGACATTGCTAGGGGGAGATTCTTAATTCTGCTCCTGCCAATAATTAGATGATTGTAAACAAGATAATAAGCATTTGCCTTCTTTTCTACAGCATTGGAAGCAAAATGACTGTGAAAAATAGAAAGACTTTCTGCTTTCATGTCCTTCATATGTTGTTGCTTTTGTGGGAAACTAGAACAACTAATAGTGAATTCAAAAACCAATGTCAAAGAAGACTTAGCAGTGTAGTTTAATGCAAAATGTATGCCCAGGTCTCTGGATAATTTAAATTTTGAATCTACTGTTTGGTAAAGATATATTTAAAACAAAAAGCAAAAAAAGAAAAAATTGCTGTCGAGTTGATTCCTACTCGTAGTGACCCCATGTGTGCCATAGTAGAACTCTGCTACATAGAGTTCTCAATGGCTGACCTTTTGGAAGCAGATCACCAGGCCTTTCTTCCAAGGTGCCTTTGGGTGGACTCGAACCTCCAGCCTTTTGGTTACTAGCCAAGCACAGTGATCCTCAATATATATTTTTTATATTGAGATAGATTGTGAGTGAAAGAAATTATCAGAATGAATAAGATAAATATTTATTAAATTTTCAGATGCAAGTTTAGGACAAGAAATGCAACTATTTGTTGTATTGTGTTCATAAATGGAAATGAGGGTAACTCAATCATTGCAAATACATTTATTAAAAAAAAAAAAGACTGCAAAATATCTTTTTTCCGCACATCTCACTCCAAAGATCATTTTTCAGAGGGATCACATTACACATTATTATGTGAAAAAAATTAAACAAATACTTTTATAATTTTTCTGCTTAATTAGACATAATCATAGCAGAGGGTAGTAAGCCAAGTAGAGGCTGCTTTGATTAGAAGATTAGAATAGGGTTAATATATCTTTAGGAGTCCATGGGGGGCACGAACAGTTACCATGTGGCAGAAACAGATACTGGGGATTGAAAAATGCAATTTCTTCATCTTTGGCCTTAGTGGTTGGTGTGTAAATTTGAATAATTTCCATATAACTGGTCTTCCTTGTAGGCATATGGATACTATCCTATCACTGACAGCATTGTACTTCAGGATAGATCTTGAAATGTTCTTTCTGATGTTGAATGCAACACCATTCCTTTTCAAGCTGTCATTCCAAGCATAGTAGACCATAAGATTGTCTGACTCAAAACGGCCAATATCAGTCCATTTCAGCTCACTAATGTCTAGGATATCAATGTTTGTGTGTTCCATTTCATTTTTGACAACTGCCAATTTTCCTTGATTCATACTTGGTACATTCCATGTTCCAATTATTAATGGATGTTTGCAGCTGTTTCTTTTCATTTTGAGTCCTGCCACATCAGCAAATGAAGGTCCTGAAAGCTTGACTTCATTCACGTCATTAAGGTCAACTCTACTTTCAGGCAGCAGCTCTTTCCCAGTCGTATTCTGAGTGCCTTCCAACCTGAGGGGCTCATCTTCCAGCACTATATCAGACATTGTTCAGCTGCTATTCGTAAGGTTTTCACTGGCTAATTCTTTTCAGAAGTAGACCGCCGGGCCCTTCTTCCTAGTCTGTCTTGGTCTGGAAGCTCAGCTGAAACCTGTCCGCCATGGGTGACCCTGTTGGTATTTGAATACCGGTGGCATAGCTTCCAGCATCACAGCAACATGCAAGCCCCCACAGTACAACAAACTGACGGATGCGTGTAACCTACTTATTGCCAATGACCCTGAATACATTTTTTTTTCTGGTGGGGTTACCTTTGTGTCTTCTTTCCATAGAAACCATGTAAAATGACCCATACTTTGTTCCAGTCTCCTCTCTTCTTTCTATCAATTAAAAAAAAAAAAAAAGCTTTACTTTCAATTTCCATGGAAAGGACTTGGTTTTATTTACTTTAATGGTATTAAAGTGCTTCTTGGGAAAGGCTGACTCCGAGCTCTCTAAATATGAAATATGGAAGCTTACATTCATTTTTTAATTGGTGTTAATCTAATTCATGTACTATTTGTCAGGCTTGGACTTAGAATTTGGATACATTGGTGTAAAAAAATAAGGCTTTTCAGCATCATTACATTTTATTAAAAATGAATAGAAGACTGATAAGTGATTTAAGTATTAAACTCCCCATAAAAAATTTTCTTAGTTTAAATTCATAAGCATCTCATCAGGAGATACGTATTCAACATAGGAAACAGAGCGAAACTGTGTTTTGCCCTCTATTTTCTTTTACAAGAATTCTTGAGGAAGTGATTTTAGGCCTATAGGGAAATAGGCAACAAAAGAATCTCACAGAGTTTCTCCAGTCATAGCGGTACCCGAAGGTCTAAGAGGCTCAGGATTAGAAAGATTACCATTGACATACTGAATCTCTAAGAGGTCTGCAGATAACATATCTTGAGAGTCAGAATTTGCTATGAAAAATGTGACATGTTAAAGAATTAATGGGAGTCAAGTGTACGGTCAAAATTTTCAATCTCAAGGCAACAATTGTCATATAGATGACTCAACGTAAATAATTATGACCAAGATAACAAAGTCATTGCTAGTGTATAGCTATGACATAAAAATAACAAGGAAGATACCAAATGTTTAAACTTGCTACAGCAAAATGAAATAGACTCAAAATCCCTCAATCTGTGTAAATTCAAATTAGAAGTGATCTTTTAGACTTGCAAAACCAGACTGTGATCAGAGGCAGGTTTTATGCTGCCTGGGCAGTATACAAGTGTCCAAATAGTTGCATGAGATATAAGATATTTAACGTTGACATTTTGCACATTACTTGTGTTTGTGGTATGGGTTGGTTCTCCGTGGGGCGGAGAAAGAGTCATCACTGTTCATGTTTTTGCATAGTAAGTGCTGGAACAGATTCAAATTTAATTAGATTACATGCTCTATTTTAATATGGCAAAATGTACACTTCACTGTCAAATTTTACCCTGCCTTACACACATATAGCACTTACAAATAAGAATGAATGCTTATGCTGTTTATAATATAAATATGTGGGTTATATTTTACAAATCTGATGTTATTTCCATGATGTTATCAGCATAGCTCTTTAAAAATTTAAGTTGATAGTATAGGTTTACGTTACTTTATTTACAACTTTCTAAAATTCTTTCTCTGATGACCTTTTACAATGTATAAATTAATTATATATGTGCCATTTTCTTCTCTGGGAGAGATGTCATCAGGAACTAGAAAACAAAGTTAATCCTTCTGATTTTCAGACTGGGAAATCCAATTATAAATATCATTGTACCTTCAAATAAGTATTTGCTCCTTAATAAGAATACACATGTACACGGACTAGCATACTTTTGAAATATTGGGATTATGAGAAAACTTCAGTCAAGCTATTGTAAAGTAACACGTTATCCTTTGCTATGATCAATTTACCACAATGTTAAAGATATAGTACTTAACACAGTGACTATAAAATGTTTGACACTTAAAAAGTATTTGTTAGATGGATGGATGGACGGATTACCAATTTATTTAATCAATTCAATATAATTTCATGAATAAAGAGTGAACCTACAAAACTGGGGAAAATATATGAAACAACAGTTTTGAAACATTGGGCAACAGAAAATATAAATTCAGTGAACATTTTTGCTAGTAATACTATATTTATAAGGTGCCCTTGTGGTGCAGTGGTTAAGCACTCGACTGCTAACCAGAAGGTCAGCAGTTTGAACCCACCAGCATCTCTGTGGGAGAAAAGAACTGGCGATCTGCTCCTATAAAGTTTACACTCTAGAAAACCCTATGGGCAGTTCTACTCTGTCATATAGGGTTTGCTATGAGTCGAAATTGACTCGACGGCACACAACAACAGTATTTATAGTTTTCACAAATCCATACATTTATTTATAAGATCTAGATGAGAAGATTACCACAGATAAACATTTTCAACTTTGACTACAAAGCAAATATCAACAGAGATTTTAGAACATCAAAGCCTAGGCAACACCCCAGACCAACTGTATTAGAAAATTTGAGGTAGGACCCAGTCAACAGTACTTTACAGAGCTACCTAGGGAATTCCAGTATTGCAGCAATGGTTGAAATCCATAATCTTAGAGATTACCAAAGATTTGGCTTTGGCCTGGATAAAATTTATAGTAAAAACTTTTCCTTTTACTTATCTCTCGTAACACTTCCTTTTAAATCTTCCCTTCTATACTTATCACATTGCATTGAAATTACTTTTTTATTTATCAGTCTCTACTCTGAAAGCTCATTCAAGTTCAAGACAGTATCTCATTAATGTGTAGCTCCAGCATCTACTGTTCATAAATACCTGTTCAGGGAAATAATGAACTAATAAATTGATTTAAAAAAATGAATGGAAGAGAATAGATTCTGCATCCAGCCATGGTGGAATAATTGGTACTTGGATAGCCTTCCTAATATAAACAACTATAAAACTGGGCAAAATATAAGGAACAGCTGTTTACAGACAGACATTGGATAACGCATAGTGCAAGACTGGTATACCTGAGAGAAGGGAAACAGTGAGCTCCACTGCCTTGGGCTTATGCCTGGAAGCACTTTTCAAAAAATGGAACAGGGATGGAGTCCAAACAGAACATAAAGATCTCTTGCAGAGCTGGAGAAACTGAGATGCAGTTCAGGGTTACTGAAGTAGTTGGAATTTGTGGGGCAGGGTATCAGAAAAGAAGACACTGCAAAGAGAATGAGCTCCAAACATCTGCATAGGGATCTGCTTGAGTCTTTGGCTGAATACAGGGAAAGAATATGCTACATCAGGAAAAGAAGAAGAAAATTGGGATCTATAATTGGGCAAAAATTAGTCAATAGAAACTGATATCAAAATTAAATTAGCAGAAAGGAATATTTTAAAAGAAATTAAAAATATGTCTAATAATTTAAAGAAAAAACATGAACAGAAGGAGGGAACAAGTTGAGAACCTCACAGAGAAATGGAACTTATGAAAAAGAACAATATAGAAATTTTATACATGAAAAATATATCTAAAATGAAAAATTAATGGTATGAACTTAATAGCCGATTACAAAATATAAAAATATAAGCAAGACACAACTATTTGCTGTTTACAAAACATGAGCATGAACCTTAAATAGAAAGATGCTGACAAGTTAAAAATAAAATGGTGGACAAAGATAAAACATGCAAATGATAATTATAAGACTGCTGGAAAATCTGTTGAAATCAGACAAAGTGGACTTCGGCAAAGAGATACTACCTGAGATAAAGAGGACTATTTCATAATGATGAAAGGGTGAATCCAACAACAATTACATACTAATCCTAAATGAGTATGGCCTAGTAATAGAGATAATCAATACATGAAGGAAACACTAACAGAACTAAAGGGATAAAAAGATACATACACAATTGTCATCACAGATTTCAACATGTCTCTCTCAGTAATTCATACAACAAGACAGAAAATCAGTAAAAGTATAAAACATTTGAGTAATAATTGTTGTTAGGTGCTAATGAGTCTGTTCCAACTCATAGTGACCTCACGTACAGTGGAACAAAACATTTCCCGGTCCTGCGCCACCCTCACAATTGTTTTTATGTTTAAACCCATTGTTGTAGCCACTACATCAATCCATATGTATAACAGAATGAAACACTGCCCAGTCCTGTGCCATTCTCACAATCATTGCTATGTTTGAGCCCATTGTTGCAGCCACTGTGTCAGTCCATCTCGTTGAGGGTCTTTCTCTTTTTCGCTGACCCTCTACTTTACCAAGCATGATGTCCTCCAGGGACTGGTCCCTCCTGATAACACGTCCAAAGTACGTGAGATGAAATCTCGCCATCCTCGCTTCTAAGGAGCATTCTGGCTGTTCTTCTTCCAAGACAGATTTGTTTGTTCTTCTGGCAGTCTACGGTACATTCAATATTCTTCACCAACACCATAATTCAAAGTCATCATTTCTTCTTTGGTTTTCCTTATCCATTGTTCAGCTTTTGTATGCATCTGAGGTGATTGAAAATACCACAGCTTGGATCAGACACACCTTAGTCCTCAAAGTGACATCTTTGTTTTTTAACACTTTAAAGATGTCTTTTGCAGCATATTTGCCCAATGCAATACGTCATTTGATTTCTTGACTGCTGCTTCCATGGATGTTGATTGTGGATCCAAGTAAGATGAAATTGTTGGCAACTTCAGTATTGTCTCCATTTATCATAATGTTAGTTCTTTCTATCTGTCTCAGTCTGGAAGCTCTGCTGAAACCTATCTACTATGGGTGACCATGCTGGTATTTGAAATACTGGTGGCAAAGCTTCCAGCATCACAACAACACACAAGCCACCACAGTACGCCAAATTGACAGACAAGTGGTGGTGAATAATAACAAGATCCAAATTTACCAAATTGACATTTTTAGAACTGTACACCAAACAACTACAGAATGTGTATTCATTTCAACACATGGCACATTCACCAAGATAGACTATATCCTGGGATATAAAAGAAGCCTCAATGAATTTTGAAAAAGATCGAAAGAATACAGGGTAGGTGCTCTGATGAAAACTTAATTAAATTAGAAATCAATAGCAAAAAGATATCAGAAAAGTCACCAAATATCTAGAAATTAATCAATACACATCTACATTACCTATGGGTAAAAGAGGAAATCCCAAGAGAAATTAAAAAAATATTTTGAACTAAATGAAAATAAAGTGAGCATATCAAAATGTGTGGGATGGAGCTAAAGCAGTTCTTGAAATGTGTAGCTTTAAATACTTATATTGAAGAAAATTTATAAAATAAAGTATCTACCAAACATTTAAAGAGAAATAATACCAATTCTACACAAATTCTTCCAAAAAGAAGAGTAGAGAATTCTCCCTAATGCATTTTATGAGGCCACCATAACCCTGATACCAAAACCAGATGAGAAAATTAGGACTAAAGGGACTATAGATAAATATGCATCAGGAACAGATACACTATAATAAAGTATTAGTAAAATTTTTCTAAAATATATAGTTTAATACAAAGGGACAAAGCGAGTTTCATCCCAGGAATTAAGATTTGTTTATGATCCAAAAATCAAGCAATATAATTTACCATATTAAAATTAAAAAGATACAAAAATCACATAATTATCTGAAAAGTTTCAGTAAAGCATTTGATAAATGTAAGAATCATTTATTATTAAAAAAAAAAACCTCAGCAATCTAAGAGTAAAATTGAACATCCTCAATCTGATAAAGGACATCTCTGAATAACCTACTGAATGGAAGCTAACAGCAAAAACAAAACATCATACTTAATGCTGAAAGACAGAAAATTGTATTTCTATGTTTGGGAACCAACCAAGGATATCACTACTTATGTTAACTATTGCACTGGAGGTCAAGATAAAGAAATAAAAATGCATAAAGATTGGGCGGTAAAAAATAAAAGTGTCTTTACTCATGATTATGTATGTAAAAATCGAAGGGAATATAAATCTGTCTACCTACCTAGCTAGCTACCTATCTATCTATCACAGCATATAAGTGAATTTAGCAAAGTTACAGAATACAAGGTCAATATACAGAAATGTACAAAATTGGAAACTGAAATTTAAAATACAACCATTTACAATAGCATACAAAATAAAATATTTGGAGATTAAATTTAACAATTTATTCCAAAAGGTCTCTATACTGAAATAAACAAAACATTGATAGAAGAATTTTTAAAAGAGACCTAAAAAATTAAACATATACCGTGTTTGTGCAGTGGAAGACTCAATATCGTTAAGATGTGAGTTGTTTCTAAATTGCTTCATAGTTTCAATACCATCCCAGTAAAAATCCCAGTAAATTTCTGAAATAGAGATTGACAAGTTAATTCTAAAATTTATATGGAAATGCAAGGGATCTGTCATAATCAAATTGTTCTTGGAAAGAAGAACTAAGTCAAAGGACTTACTATAACACTTATAAAGCTATAATAATCAAGATACTATGGTATTTGTGTAAAGATAGATAAATAGATGAATAGAACATAATAGAAACTACAGAAATAAAGCCACATTTATACAGTCAATTGATTTTTGACAAAAGCATTTAAAAAAATGTAATGGGAAAATGAAAATATTTCAACAAATAATGCTGGAACAACTGAATAAAAGTAAGGATTAAAGTGAACATGAACATCTATCAGACACCACACACTAAATTAATACAAGATGGATCATAGATCTACCTGTAATATTTTAGAATGTATAACATTTCTAGAAGAAAATAGAAGACTATATTCATGAACTTGAGGTAGTCAAAGATTTCTTGGAACCTAGGAATCACTAAACATAATACAAAAATAATAAATTGACTTTGTTAAAATTTAAAATTTATGCTCATCAAAGATACCATTAAGAAAATAAACAGGGCCCTAGTTCCGGCAAAATGGCGCTCTAGGCAGAAGCACGACGCTGTCCCTCCACAGCAAAGATCCGAAAAACTAAGCCGAACAGAGAATACAACAATCCTGAAACCCTAAAACATCAAATGAAGAGATAAAGAACTCAGCCAAGCACCAAATAGAGTGAGAAAACTGTCAGAGAACAGAGAGCGAGGAGAGATTCATGCAGAGGTCCCCTACCAGCTAAGGCAGCATGGATCCACCATCTTGGACTCCTATCGGAGACCAGCAAACAGGGGGTACGAGAAAGCAGCCTCACAGAGCTTCCAGTGGGTGACAAAACAACCGGTAATTGGCGATATACGCATTCCCACCCCCCACCCTTCTTCACCCCAACTCGGCCACCTCTGCTTCCCGCAGCCACAGTCTCTACTGGGAAACAGCTGCACCTTGGACTCCACACACCCGAATGGGTGGCTCTCTGAGTGCCATTTGTTGGCTGCTGGTGTTGCTTTTTTTTTTCTGCTTCTTTTGATTTCTTACTTGGCTCTCCCCACCTCCCCCCACTTTCGCTCGAGTGCCTCGCTCCATGTGCCAACTTTGCTTCTTCCTGAGGGGCTGCAGAGCTCCGGTAATTTGTGATATACGCTTTCCCACTCTCTACACTTCTTCACCCACACTCGGCCCCCTCTGCTTCCCACAGACACAGTCTCTTGTCCGGAAACACCAGCCCACACTAGCTGGCTCTCTGAGAGCCATTTGTTGGCTGCTAGTGTTGCTTTTTTTTCTGCTTATTTTGATTTCTTACTTGCCTCTCGCCACCTCCCCCTCCCTTCGCTCAAGTACCTGGCTCCGTCCACCATCTTTGCTTCTTCTTGAGGGGCTGCGGAGATCCATTTGAGTGTGGCGCTGCTTCCCGGTTTGGGCTGCCGCGCTAGTGGCATCCCCAGGCTTTTGTTTGTTTGTTTTGAATTGTTTGTTTGTTTTCTTTTCCTTTTCTTGAGTTGGGAACCCCTTCTGGCCAGGCTGAGCTGCGAGGCAGGGAGACTCGTCTTCAGCTTCCACAGACGTGCAGAGGGATCCCTGAGAGCATTTCTTTTTACATTGGGTTTTTTTTTTCCTTCTTTTTTTCTGTTTCTTTGGGGGCCTTTCAATTTTTTTTATTTGTTTTGTTTTCTTTTTCCTCTTTTTCCCTTTTTGTCTTTCTTCATTGCTCAGTTTCTTGTCTCTCTATATCTTCCTTCTCTTTCTGTTCCCTGAATACCTGGTGTTGTATACCTCTACGCCTTCTAGCCAGGCTGTACTTCAACAACTGAGAGCAACTACCACAGACCTCATAGCTACACCGGTGGGATCCCTGGGAACTTTGTGGTTCTTTAACCTTTATGCTTCTTATTTATTCATTCTTTTCTTTTCTTCTTCCTCCCCTTTCTGTTTTTCTGCATTTCATAGTCTCTCATCTCTCCACTCCAACGGCAAGCTCCCCTAGCATTCTTTTTTGTTTGTTTGTATGTTTTTGGCTCCTGTTCTTCTCTCCTCTCTCTCATATCCATATTAGCACCATACATAACAATCTCCCCGGTGCATCCTGCCTACCTGCACTGTGTGCTTCACATCACACCACCAAGCAGCAAAGGCATGGCCTGCTGGAACCCGCCCTGCACTGATTACAGACCTGCTCTGGTGGCTGTAGTAAGTGCCACAAACAACCCATCCCAGTAACTCCTTTTCAGCTAGACCTGCACTGCCGTACCATATCTGAGTGACTGACCTTGCCAGTTGAAGAAGGAAGCGAAAAGTATTGTGCCCGCAGACGAGCAAACAACAAAGAAAACACAGTCGGCCTGTTCAGACATAGACAAAAATTTTTTTAAAAAAAGGGATGAAACAAACAAATCTACAATCAATAAATGAGAAAAATAACTACTGAATCCCCGAAGACAGCAGACAATAACAAAACATTTACAAAAACAGGACACGATGGTACCAGTAGCCATCCAAAATAAAACACCAGATGACTCTCCTGTGGAAGAAAATGCACTAGAACTACCTGATAGGGAATTCAAATCTCTAATACTCAGAATTCTCCAAGAACTGAGGCAAAAAGCTGACAAACATGAGGTAAAAATAGACAAATTCATTGAAAATACAGACAAAAAACTGGAATAATTCAGGAAAATAATGCAGGAATAAAATGCCAAAATAATTTCACAACTAGAAATTATACAAAGACAACAATTAAAAATACAAAAGATAAATAACAATATTTCAGAAATGGACGATGTCATAGAAGGGCTGAGAAGCAGATTTAAAATGGTGGAAGACAGGTGGAATTGAAGACAAACACTTGGATACAACACTATTTCAGGAAAATTAAGAAAAAAGAACAAAGAAAAATGAAGAGACCCTGAGAGTTATGTGGGACACAATCAAAAGGAAAAATCTGTGCGTGATTGGAATTCCAGAACAGGGGGAGAAAACAGAAAACACAGAGAGGATCATTGAGGAACTGCTGACAGAAAACTTCCCCAAAATCATGAAAGATGAAAAATTGGCCATCCAAGAAGCTCAACAAACCTTATATAGAAGAGACCCCAAAAGAAAATCACCAAGGCATATGATATTCACACTCGCCAAAACCAAAGACAAAGAAAGAATCCTGAAAGCAGCTCGTTAAAAAAACAAGAAGTCACATACAGAGGAGAAACAATAAGACTAAGCTCAGATTATTCGACAGAAACCATGCAGGCAAGAAGGCAACGGGATGACATATATAAAATCTTGAAAGAAAAAAATTGCCAGCCAAGAATAATATATCCTGCAAAACTCTCATTCAAATTTGATGGAGAAATTAGATTATTTCCAGATAAAAAGAAATTAAGGCAATATGTAAAAGTCCAACCAAACTTACAAGAATTATTAAAGGGAGTTCTTCGATCTGAGGACAAACAGCTTCAGATCACAGGCAGTACCTAGGACACAGGATCCTACCAGCCACATACCAATCTAGGAAAGGAACTCTCAAGGACTACACAAAACCAAAAGAAATACAACAGGGAATCAGAGCAGTTAATCAATAAATGACAATAACATCAAAACAATAAAAGAGGGAATAAATGGCATAGGTATAGAACCTTCTAATGGAGAGCAAGGCAAGGCGATACCAAGTAATGGTAGACTGCTTCAAACTTAGAAATATAAGGGTAAAATTTATGGTAACCACAAAGAAGGTTAACAAACATACTCATAAAAAAGAGGAAAAACATAAAGTCTCAGCAAAAACAAACCTATAAAAACAAAAGAAATGAAAAGAAATCCACAAACAAAAGTAACTCAGCACAAGACAGTAAGAACAACAAAGAAAACGTCAGCACCACAAAAAAAAGCACTACAAAATGAAAGCAACAAACCCACATCTATCAATAATTACACTGAATGTAAATGGACTCAAATGCACCCATAAAGAGATGGAGAGTGACAGAATGGATAAGAAAACAAGATCCATCAAAATGCTGTCTACAGGAGACACACCTTAGAAACAAAGATGTGAATTTATTAAAAGTCAAAGGTTGGAAAAAAATATATCAAGCTAACAACTACCAAAAAAGAGCAGGAGTGGCAATTCTAATCTCAGATAAAATAGACTTTAAAACGAAATCTACCATAAAAGACAAAGAAGGACACTATATAATGATTAAGGGGACGATCCATCATGAAGACATAACCATAATAAACATCTACGCACCCAATGACAGGGCTCCAAAATACATAAAACAAACTCTAACAACACTGAAAAGAGAAATTGACAGTTCCATGATAATAGTAGGAGAATTCAACAAACAACTCTCATAAAAGGACAGAACAACTAAGAAGAAACTCAGCAAAGATACAGAAGACCTAAAGGGCACAATCAGCCAACTTGACCCCATAGACATATATAAAACACTCCATCCCACCACGAAAAAGTACACAATCTTTTCCAATGCACATGGAACGTTCTCCAGAATAGACCACATCTTAGGCCACAGAGCAATCCTCAGCAAGATCCAAAACTTTAAGATAATTCAAAGTATCTTCTCTGAACACAATGCCATCAAGGTAGAAAATAACAATAGAAAGAGCAAGGAAAAAAAATCAAGTACATGGAAACTGAATAACACCCTGCTTACACATCACTGGGTAATAGAAGAAATCAGAGATGGAATCAAAAAATTCCTAGAATCAAATGAGAATGAAAACACATAATACCAAAACCTTTGGGACACAGCAAAGGCAGTCCTCAGAAGACAATTTATAGCAATAGATGCACATATCAAAAAAGAAGAAAGGGACAAAATCAAAACATTAACTACAGAACTCAAACAAATAGAAAAAGAAAAGCAAAAAAAGCCCACAACCACAAGAAGAAAGGAAATAGTAAAGATCAGAGCAGAAATAAATGAAATAGAGAACAGAAAAACAATTAAAAAAAAAAAAAAAAAACCAAAAGTTGGTCCTTGAAAGAATCAGGAAAATCGACAAACCACTGGCCAGACTGATAAAAGAAAAACAGGAGAGGACACAAATGACCCAAATAAGAAATGAAATGGGACACATTACAACAGACTCAACTGAAATAAAAAGGATTATAACAGAATATTATGAAAAACTATACTCCAACAAATTTGAAAACCTAGAGGAAATGGATAAATTTCTGGAAAGACACAGCTTACCCAAACTACAACAAAGTGATGTTGAAAATCTGAACAGACCCATAACAAGAGAAGAGATTGAAAAGGAAATTAAAAAAAACCTCCCAACCAAAAAAAAGCCCTGGCCCAGATAGCTTCACTGGAGAATTCTAAAAAACATTTACAGAAGAGCTTGTACCAGTACTACTCAAGCTCTTTCAGAGCATTGAAGAGGAAGCAACACTTCCAAATTCATTCTATGAAGCCAGCATAGTCCTGGTACCAAAACTAGGCAAAGACATCACAAAAAGAGACAATTACAGACCGATAACTCTCATGAACATAGATGCAAAAATTCTCAACAAACTTCTAGCTAGTAGAATTCAGCATCATATCAAAAAAATAATACACCACTACCAAGTAGGATTCATACCAGGTATGCAAGTATGGTTCAACATTAGAAAATCAAAAAATGTAATCCACCACATAAATAAAAGGAAAGAAAAGAATCACATGATCATGTCAATTGATGCATAAAAGGCATTTGACAAAGTCCAACACCCATTCCTGATTAAAACTCTCAATAAAATAGGTAAAGAAGGGAAGTTTCTCAACATAATAAAGACCATCTATGCAAAACCAATGGCCAAAATCATTCTTAACAGACCGAGGCTGAAAACATTCTCCCTGAAAACACGAACAAGACAAGGATGCCCTTTATCACCACTCCTATTTAACATTGTGCTGGAAGTTCTAGCTAGAGCAATAGGGCAAGAAAAAGAAATAAAGGGCATCCAAATTGGTAATGAAGAAGTTAAACTGTCCCTGTTTGTAGATGATATGATACTATACACAGAAAACCCTAGAGACTCTATGAGAAATCTACTGGAACTAACAGAAAGATTCAGCAGAGTAGCAGGATACAAGATAAACATTCAAAAATCAGTTGGATTCCTATACACCAATAGGAGAACAATGAAAAGGAAATCAGGAAAACAATACCATTTTCAATAGCCCCTAAAAAGATAAAATACTTAGGAATAAATTTGACCAGGGATGTAAAAGACCTGTACAAAGAAAACTACAAAACACTACTGCAAGAAACCCAAAGCGATCTACATAAATGGAAAAACATACTATGATCATGGATAGGGAGACTCAACATTGTGAAAATGACAATTCTACCCAAAGCAATTTACAAATACAATGCAATCCCGATCCAAATACCAGCAACATTCTTCAAAGAGATGGAGAAACTAATCATCAACTTTATATGGAAAGGGAAGAAGCCCTGAATAAGTAAAGCACTACTGAAGAAGAATAAAGTTGGAAGACTCACACTACCTGACTTCAGAACCTACTATACAGCTACAGTAGTCAAAACAGCCTGGTACTGGTACAACGACAGATACATTGACCAATGGAACAGAATTGAGAACCCAGATGTAAATCCATCCACCTACGGTCACCTGATCTTAGACAAGGGACCAAAGTCCATCAAATGGGGAAAAGACAGTCTTTTTAACAAATAGTGCTGGCAAAACTGGATATCCATCTGCAAAAAAATGAAACAGGACCCATACCTCACACCGTATACAAAAACTACTTCAAAATGGATCAAAGACCTGAGTATAAAGCTTAAACCTATAAAGTTCAAAGAAGAAAAAAATTGGACCAACTCTTCAGGCCTTAATGTATGGCATTAACAGGATACAAACCATAACCATCTACGCACAAAACCTAACAGATAAGCTAGATAACTGGGATCATCTAAAAATCAAACACCTATGCTCTTTAAAAGACTTCACCAAAAGAGTAAATAGAGAACCTACAGACTGGGAAAAAATTTTTGGACAGTACAAGTCAGACAAAGGTCTGATCTCCATAATTTACAAGAAAATCCAATACCTCTACAACAAAAAGACAAAGAATCCTATTAAAAAATGGGCAAAGGAAATGAACAGACACTTCACCAAAGAAGACATTCAAATGGCCAACAGACACATGAGGAAATGCTCGCGATCACTAGCCATTAGAGAAATGTAAATTAAAAACACAATGAGATACCATCTCACCCCGGCAGTACTGGCACAAATCAAAAACACTGGAAATAACAAATGTTGGAGGGGCTTCGGGGAGATCAGAACACTTATGCACTGCTGGAGGGAATGCAAAATGATACAACCATTTTGGAAAACAATATGGTGCTTCCTCAGAAAGCTAGAAATAGACATACCATTCGATCCAGCAATCCCACTCCTAGGAATATATCCTAGAGAAATAAGAGTCTTCACTCGAATAGACATGCACACCTATGTTCATGGCAGCATTGTTCACAATAGCAAAATGGTGGAAACAACCTAGATGCCCATCAACAGATGAATGGATAAACAAACTATGGTACATACACACAATGGAGTACTATGCAACGAGAAAGAACAACAATGAATCTGTGAAGCATCTCATAACATGGATGAAACTGGAGGACATTATGCTGAGTGAAATAAGTCAATCACAAAAGGACAAATATTGTATGAGACCTCTATTGTAAGAACTCATGAAAAAGTTCACACACAAAATGTAACAATCTTTGTTGGTTACCAGGGATGGGGGGAGGAATACTAAATAGACAATAGATAAGTGGTATCTTGGGTGAAGGGTGAGACAGTGCACAATACAGGAGAAACTTGTACAATTTGTACAAGGAAAGGTCGTGGAAGCCCCATAGACACATCCAAACTCCCTGAGGGACTGAATTGCTGGGCGGAGGGCTGTGAGGACCATGGTCTCGGGGAACATCTAGCTCAATTGGCATGCCACAGCTTGTAAAGATAATGCTCTACATTCTACCTTAGTGAGTAGTGTCTGGGGTCTTAAAAGCCTGTCAGTGGCCATCTAAGATACTCCACTGGTATCATCCCTTCGGGAGGAAGGAAGCATGAAGAGAACAAGACACAAGGAAAAGAGTAGTCTGAAGGGTTAATTGTACACAGCTACCAAGGCCTCCACCGGACTGAGTTCAGTACAGCTAGATGGTGCCCGGCTACCAACACTGACTGCTCTGACCAGGATCACAACAGAGGGTTCTAGACAGAGCTGGAGAAGGATGTAGAATATAATTCTAACTCACAAAAAAAAAAAAGACCAGATTTACCGGCCTAAAGGAGACTCGAGAAACCTGGAGAGTATGGCCCCCAGACACCCTTTTAGCTTAATGGTGAAGTTACCTCTGAGGTTCACTGTTCAGTCTGGGAGTGGACAGCCCCATAAAACCAAGTGAGACTAACGTGGTGCAGTAGTCCAGTGACAAGGGCCAGAAGGGGACAAGGAAGCTGGTGATAGGGAACCCAAGGTTGAGTAAGGATATTGTTGATGTGTTGTGAGATTGTTAACCATTGTCATAGGGCAACATTTGTAGTAACTGTTAAATGAGAAACTATTTTGTTGTGTAAGCCTTCATGTTAATTGCGAATAACAGCACAATTGGAAGAGTGTAGTCAATGTCATTGAACTGTGCATGTAGAAATTTTTAAAATGGTGTATCTTTGGCTATGTGTATGTTCACCAAAAAAAAAAAAAAAGGTTGAGAAGTTAGAGGGTTAGTATGTTGTGGGTTTGTTAACCAATGTCATAAAACAACATGTGTACTTCTGTTTCATGAAAAACTATTTGTTCTGTAAGCCTTCACCTGAAGTACAATAAAAAGAAAAGGAAAATAAATAGGAGGAACCCACAGGGCAGTATAGACAGAAGCACCACACCATCACTCCACAGCAAAGACCTGAAAAACTAACTAAAACAGAGACAAACTTCATTCCTGGAACCCCAAGTGTCTAATTAAGAAATAGAGCACTCTACCAAGCACTGAATGGAATAAGAAACTATCAAGAGAAAGGAGAGTGAGGAGAGATAGGTGCAGAGGTCCCCTATCAGCTAACAAAGTATGGATTCACCATCTTGGAATCCTGTTGGAAATCGGCGGACAGGGAGTACAGGAAAGCAGCTTCAAAGAGACCCCAGCAGGAGACAGAACTCCTGCTGGACCTGCCATGCTGCACCATAGCTGAGCGACTGGCCCTGCCCATTGGACAAGGAGGTGAAAAGTATCATGCCCAGAGATGAGCAAACAAGGAAGAACTCACAGCCTGCCTGCTCAGACATAACCAAATAAAACAAAAGCAGAACTAAACAAACACATCTACAATCCAATCAATAAGAAAATAACTACTGAATGTCCTGAAGACAGCAGATGATATCAAACATATTAAAAAACAGGACAGGATGGTTCAAGTAGGCATCCAAAATAAAGAACAAGATGACCTTCTAGTAGAAGAAAAGGCACTAGAACTACCTGATAGGGAATTCAAATCTCCTATATTCAGAGCTACCGAAGAGATGAAGCAAAAAACAGCAAAAAATGAGGAAAAAATAAACAAATTCATGGAAAAGGCAGAAAAATTCATGGAACATACAGACAAAAATGGAAGAATTCAGGAAAATAATTCAGGAACAAAATGCTAAAATAAATTCACAAGAAATCATACAAAAATAACAATTAGAAATCCAAAAGATAAAAAGATTTCAGAAAAGGACAGTGTCAGAGAAGGTCTGAGAAGCAGGTTTGAAACAATGGAAGACAGGATCAATGAAACTGAAGAAAACCACTTGGATACAAATTTGTTTGAGGAAAAATCAGAACAAAGAAAGAAGAAAAATGAACAAACCTTGAGAATTATGTGGAATATAATCAAAAGCAAAAATTTGTTAGTGATCAGAGTTCCAGAACAGGGAGAGAAAACAGAAAACATAGAGAAGATCATTGAAAACATACTGACAGAAAACTTCTCCAGTATCATGAAAGATGAAAAGCTGCCCATCCAAGAAGCTCATCAAACCCTATATAGTATAGACCCCAAAAGAAAATTACCAAGGCATATCATAATCACACTCGCTAAAACCAAAAACAAAGAAAGAATCCTGAGAGCAGCTCGAGAAAAATGAAAAGTCACATACAGAGGGGAAACAGTAAGACTAAGCTCGGATTATTCAGGAGAAAGTATGCAGGCAAGAAGGCAATGGGATGATGTATATAAAACTTTGAAAGAAAAAATTGCCAACTAAGAATAGTATATCCTGCAAAACTCTCATTCAAATATGATGGTGAAATTAGGACATTTCCAGATAAGCAGAAATTAAGGGAATATGTAAAAACCAAACCAAACTTCCAAGAATTATTCAAAGGAGTCCTTCAGTTTGAGAACAAACAACATCAGATGACAGCCTGAATCTAGGACACAAGATTGCACCAGCCAGATACCATCCTAGGAAATGAGCTCTCAAGGACTACCCAAAAAGAATTACAACAGGGAACTAGAGAGGTTAATCTTTAAATGACAACAACATCAGAACAATAAAAGAGGGAATAAACTGTGTAGGTATAGAACTTTCTAATGGAGAGGAAGACAAGATGATAGCAAGTAATAATAGACTGGTTCAAACTTAGGAAGGTAAGGGTAAATTTCAAGGTAACCACAAAGAAAGTTAACAAACCTACTCATCAAAATAAACAAGAAAAACATAAAGTCTCAGTAAAAACAAAAGCTAAAAAACAAAAGAAATGAAAAAATAATCCACAAACAAAAGGAATTCAGCTCAGGAGAGTAAGAGGAACAAAGAAAACATCAGCACCACAAAAAAAAAAAAAAATGACAACAATAAACTCACGTCTATCAACAATAACACTGAACATAAATGGCTGAAAAGCACCCATAAAGAGACAGAGAGTGACAGAATGGATAAAAAAACAGGATCCATCAATATGCTGTCTACAAGAGACACACCTTAGAAACAAAGGCATAAATTTATTAAAAATCAAAGGATGGAAAAAATACATCAAGCAAACAGCTACCAAAAAAGAGCAGGAGTGGTAATACTAATCTCAGATAAAATAGACTTTAAACCAAATTTACCATAAAAAACAAAGATGGGCACTATATAATGATTAAAGGGACGATCCAGCATGAAAACATAACCACACTAAACATCTATCTACCCAATGACAGGGCTCCAAAATACATAAAAAAAACTCTAACAGCACTGAAAAGAGAAATTGACAGTTCCACAATCATAGTAGGAGATTTCAACACATCACTCTCGGTAAAGGACAGAACATCTAGAAAGAAACTCAACAAAGAACAGGAAGAGCTAAAGGCCACAATCAGCCAACTTGACCTAATAGACATATAAAGAACACTCCACCAAACAGCTGCAAAGTACACATTATTTTCCAATGCACATGGAACTTTCTCCAGAATAGACCATATCTTAGGCCACAGAGCAACATTCAACAAAATCCAAAACATTGAGGTAATACAAAGTATCTTAACTGACCATAACACCATCAAAGTAGAAATAAAAAATAGGAAGAGCAAAGAAAAAAAAATCAATTACATGGAAACAGAATAACACCTTGCTTATAAACCACTGGGTAATAGAAGAAATCAGAGAAGGAATCAAAAAATTCCTAGAATCAAACAAGAATGAAAACACATCATACCAAAACATTTGGGATGCAGCAAAGGCAGTGCTCAGAGGTCAATTTACAGCAATAGATGCACTAATCAAAAAAGAAGAAATGGACAAAATCAAAACATTAGCTACACAACTCTAACAAATAGGAAAAGAACAGCAAAAAAAGACCACAGCCACTAGAAGAAAGGAAAAAATAAACATCAGAGCAGAAATAAATGAAGAGAATAGAAAAACAATAGAAAGAACTGTCAAAACCAAAAGTTGGTTCTTTGAAAGCATCAACCAAATTGACAAACCACTGACCAAACAGACAAAAGAAAAACAGGAGAGGATTCAAATAACTCAAATAAGAAATGAAATGGGGGACATTACAACAGACCCAACTGAAATAAAAAGGATTATAACAGAATATTATGAAAAACTATACTCCAACAACTTTCAAAACCTAGAGGAAATGGACAAATTTATAGAAACACATTACCTACCCAAACTAACAGAAAATGATGTTGAAAATCTGAACACATTCATAACAAGAGAATAGATTGAAAAGGTAATTAAAAAGAAAAAAAAACTCCCAACAAAATAAAGCCCTGGCCCAGATGGCCTCACAGGAGAATTCTACCAAACATTCAGAGAAGAGCTTACACCAGTACTACTCAAAATATTTCAGAACATAGAAAAGGAAATGTTACTTCTGAATTCATTGAATGAAGCCAGATTCTATCCAAAACTAACAGCCAACATCATTCTTAATGGAGAGAGGCTGAAGACATTCCCCTTGAGAACAGGAACAAGACAAGGATGCCCTTTATCACCACTCCTATTTAACTTTGTGCTGGAAGTCCTAACTCAAGTAATAAGGCAAGAAAAAGAAATAAAGGGCAGCCAAACTGGTACTGATGAAGTTAAAATGTTCCTATTTGCGGATGAAATGATACTATACATAAAACCCAAAAGACTCCACAAGAAAACTACCAGAACTAATAGAAAGATTTAGCAGAGTAGCAGAATACAATACAAACCTACAAAATATCATTAGTTTCCTGTACACCAATAAAGACAATGATGAAAAGGAAATCAGGAGAACAATACCATTTGTAATAGCCCCTGAGAAAATAAAATACTTAGGAATAAATCTAACCAGGGATGTAGAAGACCTATACAAAGAAAACTACAAAATACTACTGTAAGAAACCAAAAGAGATCTACATAAATGGAAAAACATACCATGCTCATGGATAGGTAGACTCAACATTGTGAAAATGACAATTCTACCCAAAGCAATTTACAAATACAATGCAATCCTGATAAAAACACCAACAACATTCTTTAAAGAGATGGAAAAACTAATTGTTAACTTTATATGGAAAGGGAAGAAGTCCCAAATAAGGAAAGCACTATTGAACAAGAATAAAGTAGGAGGACTCACACTACCTGATCTCAGAAACTACTATACAGCTACAGTAGTCAAAACATCCCGGTACTGGTACAATGACAGATATATTGACCACTGGAGCAGAATTGAGGGCCCAGATGTAAATCCATCCACCTACCGTCACCTGATCTTCCACAAGGGCCCAAAGTCCATCAAATGTGGAAAAGACAGTCTTTTTAACAAATGGTGCTGGAAAAACTGGATGTCCATCTGCAAAAAAATGAAACAGGATCTGTATCTCACACCATACACAAAAACCAACTCTAAATGGATCAAACACCTAAATATAAAGCCAAAAACTATGAAGTTCATGGAAGAAAATATAGGATCAACAATAGAAACCCTAATACAAGGAACTAACAGGGTAGAAACCATAACCAACAACACACAAACTCGAGAAGATAACCTAGATAACTGACATCTTCTAAAAATCAAATACTTATACTCATCAAAAGACTTCGCCGAAAGAGTAAAAAGAGAACCTACAGACTGGAAAAAATTTTTGACTATTACAAATCAGACAAAGGTCTAATCTCTAAAATCTACAGGAAAATCCAACACCTCTACAATGAAAAGACAAATAAACCAATTTAAAAAATAGGCAAAGGAAATGAACAGACACTTCACCAAAGAAGACATTAAAGTAGTCAACAGACACATGAGGAAATTCTCACGATTACTAGCCATTAGAGAAATGCAAATAAAAACCACAATGAGATACCATCTCATCCCAGCATTACTGGCACGAATCAAAAAAACAGGAAATAATAAAAGTTGGAGAGGCTGTGGGGAGCTCAAAACTCTTATCAGTGCTGTTGGGAATGCAAAATGATACAAAAATTTTGGAAAACAATATGGCACTTCCTTAGAAAGGTAGAAATAGAAATACCATATGATCCAGCAATCCTACTCCTAGGAATATATATCCTAGAGAAATAAGAGCCTTCACACAAACAGACATATGCACATCCATGATCATTGCTGCGTTATTCACAATAGCAAAAAGATGGAAATGGCCTAGATGCCCATCAACAGATGAATGGATAAACAAACTATGGTACATATACATAATAGAGTACTACGCAACTATAAAGAACAATGATGAATCTGTGAAGCATCTCATAACATGGATGAATCTGCAAGGCATTATGCTGAGTGAAATAAGTCAATCACAAAATGACAAATATTGTGAGACCACTACTGTAAAAACTCATGAAAAGGTTTACACACAATAAGAAACAATCTTTAATGGTTACGAGGGAGGGGATGGGAGGGGTGAGGATGGAAAAAAGACTAAATAGACAATAGATTAAGTGATAACTTTGGTGAAGGGTAAGACAGTATACAATACTGGGGAAGCCAGCACAACTTGTCCAAGGCAAGGTCACGGAAGCTCCATAGACACATCCAAACTCCCTGAGGGACTGAATTGCTGGTCTGAGGGCTATGGGGACCATGGTGTTGGGGAAGATCTAGCTCAATTGGCTAAAGAAAATGTTCTACGTTCTACTTTGGTGAGTAGTGTCTGGGATCTTAAAACCTTGTGAGCGGCCATCTAAGATACTCCAATGGTCTCACCCCTTCGAGAGCAAAGAAGAATGAAGAAAACTAAAGATACAAAGGAAAGATTAGTCCAAAGGACTAATGGACCACATCTACCATGGCCTTAACCGGACTGAGTCCAGTACAACTAGATGGTGCCCGGCCACCACCCCTGACTGCTATGACTGGGATCACAACAGAGGTTCCCGGAAAGAGCTGGAGAAAAATGTAGAACAGAATTCTAACTCACAAAAGAAGACCAGACTTGCCAGCCTGACAGAGACTGGAGAAACCCCGAGAATAAGACCCCTGGACACCCTTTTAGCTCAGTAATGAAGTCACTCCGGAGGTTCACCCTTCAGCCAAAGATTACACAGGCCCATAAAACAAAACGAGACTAAAGGGGCACAAGAGCCCAGGGGCAAGGACTGGAAGGCATGAGGGGACAGGAAAGCTGGTAATAGGGAACTCAAGGTCAAGAAGGCAGAGTGTTGATATATCGTGGGGTTGTTAACCAATGTCATAAAACAATATGTGTACTGTTTCACGAGTAGTTTGTTCTGTAAACCTTTTTTAAAAAAATTTAAAAAAGAAAATAAATAGGTAAGCTACAGAATAGGAGAAAATATTCACAATACATACCTATGACAAAGGAACAAAGAATTCGTACAACTCAAAAATGTAATGGCAAACAATAAAAATGGGCAGTAGACTTAAGCAGAAACTTCACACAGAAAAAAAAATGTAAAAGGCCTATAAGCATGTTAAAAAGTGTTCAGCATCTTTAGGCATCAAGAAAATACAAATTAACACCCCAATGAGACTCACTACTTATGTATTACAATAGCTAAAATGAGTAAGACCAAGTTTTGGAAAGGTTGTGGATCAACCAAAAAACCTTGTTTATTGCTGGGAGGAATATAAAATGATAGGTTAAACCTATTATCAAGCGATTTTATTTCTAGGTATTATCCAAGAGAAGGAGCCCTGGTGGTGCAGTGGTTAAGAGCTACAGCTGCTAACCAAAAGGTGGGCAGTTCAAATCCACCAGCCACTCCTTGGAAACCCTATGGAGCAGTTCTGCTCTGTCCTGTAAAGTAGCTATGAGTTGGAATTGACTCAACGGCACCTTTTTTTTTTAAGAGAAATAATTACCTGTGACCCAAACACTTGTATAAGAATGTTCATAGCAGCTTATTCATAGTGACCCAAATTGGAAATATTCAAATGGTAGCTGATGGAAGTATGCATAAACAAATCATGGATAACAATGAGAGTTTGGATAAACAAATAAGTGGGATACTACTCGGCAATAAAAATAACAAACTTATAACCTCAACAATGAAAATGAATCTAGATGCAAAATAACGTATAACTATCTGAGCTTTCTATGGCATTATCTTCTATGCCCTACTTTAAAGGTCTCTTCATCTGCACGCAAGTGTTGTTGTTGTTAGGTGCCGTCAAATCGGTTCCGACTCATAGCGACTCTACGCACCACAGAACGAAACACTGCGCAGTCCTGCGCCATGCTCACAATCATTGTTATGCTTGAGCCCATTGTTGCAGCCACTGTGTCAATCCGTCTTATTGAGGGTCTTCCTCTTTTTCGCTGACATTGTACTTTACCAAGCATGATGTCCTTCTCCAGGAACTGATCCCTCCTGACAACACGTCCAAAGTATGTGAGACGTAATCTCACCATCCTTCTTTCTAAGGAGCATTCTGGTTATACTTCTTCCAAGACAGATTTGTTTGCTCTTTTGGCAGTCCATGGCATATTCAATATAATTGCCAACACCACAATTCAAAGGCGTCTATTCTTCTTTGGTCTTCCTTATTCATTTCTGCTTTCTCATGCATATGATGCGATTGAAAATACCATGGCTTGGGTCAGGTGCACCTTAGCCTTCACGCTGACACTTTTCCTTTTCAGAACTTTAAAGAGGTCTTTTGCAGCAGATTTGCCCAATGCAATGCGTCTTTTGATTTCCTGACTGCTGCTTCCATGAGTGTTGATTGTGGATCCAAGTAAAACGAAATCCTTGACAACTTCAATCTTTTCTCCGTTTATCATGATGTTGCTTATTGGTCCAGTCGTGAGGAATTTTTTTTTTTTTTTATGTTGAGGTATAATCCACTCAATTGTTAAGGGATTTTAAATCCAGTAAAACCTTCAAAAGCCAGAACCTGTGTAAGGCAGAAGCCTGTCAGAGAAGGAAAACTCAAATATTTTCCACTAATAGAGAGCGATAGAAAAGTGGTAAGACTGCACTCTGACAAAGGTGGAAAACTTGTAAGACCTTGAAAAACAAGGCAGTCCCATCACATTCCTGCTCGCATAGGTTTCACCGTATAAATGGAAACCCGGCATCTTGCCAAAATCAATTCTTCCTTTAAAAAGTACTCAAATACATATGTGCTTTTCCAAATGTTTCCACTTGGTAAATTTGTGTTACTCATAGAACAAATTATTGTTGCTGTTAGGTGCCATTGAGTTGGTTATTACTCATAGCAAACTTATATGCCCAGTCCTGTACCATCCTCAAAGTCATTGCTGTTTGAGCTCATCTTCTAGCACTATATCAATGTTCCACCACTATCCATAAGGTTTTCACTGGCCAATTTTTTTTTCAGAAGTAGATCGCCAGGCCTTTCTTCCAAGTCTGTCTTAGTATGGAAACTCTGCTGAAACCTGTCCGCCATGGGTGACCCTGCTGGTATGTTAAATATTTGTGGCATAGCTTCCAGCATCACAACAACATGCAAGCAACCACAGTATGACAAACTGACAGACAAGTGGTGGGAACAAGATATTAATATCTGAATATTTATGCAGAATAACTTAATTAAATGTTTACTCAGGACAAAAGCAAACATAGATCTATGAGTAAATGCTTCTAAACAATGAACATTATTGACAAAACCATCCCACCATCCTTGGTTCTGAATCAGTTTTTCAGTCTGGAAGATACATATGCTGAGAAGAATGTAGCTTGTTCATTTTATTGGAAACCCTGGTGGCACAGTGGTTAAGTGCTACAGCTGCTAACCAAAAGGTCAGCGTATAATCCACAACTCTGCTTTTTTGTGGTGCCACCTGATTTGACAGGTTTGAGTTTCATAGCCTATAAATTTCAAGCACATTTTGTGTAGATTATTTTGGGAACAGGTAATAAAACTTCTATATAACTGTATAGAATGCCTACATTTTTAGTGAAGAAACACACCTAAATTGAGTAGTGAATTTAACAGTGGTCAAAATTAAGTAGGTTAATCTCCAAAACTATCAAATTTTAGTTTTGATGCCTTTCTTGTGCTTTAGGACTTGTGTATATCCATATCTGTAGGTTGAAAATGGTATTTAGGCTATTATCTGTATAAGCAGAAATTTCTAAAGGTGTCAAAATTGATTTTCTTGGGGAAAAATATTTATATGATTATTTGAGCTTAATGACATTTTGTGTTTTTCATGTCTCACTTAAGATACTGTGTCAATAAGATTGTCAGATATCTTTGGGATTCTTGCCTGGCCACACCAAACAACGGAGAGGCTACCCAAGCCTCTAGATTCACAGTCAAGGGTGATTTTAACATGTGGACCTTTGCGTGTGTTTTTGTGTGTGCTTGCATGCATGCACACGTGTGTGTCTGTGCTTGGCAGGGAATTCTGTTTCTAAAGAGAGTTAAAAGTAGAAAGTTATAAATCCTTCAGGCCTCAAAAACTGAGGTGAAAAATCTATTCCAACTTAGGCTTCTTAACCCTTTGTTATCATTATTATAGGTAAACTAGAGATACACCTTTTAAACATTATATGGACTATTAAGGTACTTTTTCATATTTATATTCATAAAATATGTATATTTTATCCAAGCAAAGAATAGATCTTTCACTGCATAGCAATTAACTTCCTTAAAAATATTCCTTAGTCATTACTTTTGCATATGTCATTCTCTTGCTTTGCATATATTTTAGATCAGGAAATGACAACCTCATCATATTCGAAACTAAGGGCCAGTTGAAGAAAAATGATGGTCTAGATAATAGCTACCTTACAAATTAGACCGTTGAACTGAAGCAAATTGAACATATGAATTTTTTTTTCAGAGTATCACAGAGAAGGAAATGAACTTAGTTATCATACTGCTCATACTGCTCCACACCCCACCTTCTATAGAGGCATTTTCTCCAGATATTCACATGCCTTACTCCCTCACCTACTTCTCACTTTTCTGGAATAATCTTTAAATGAGGCCTTTCTTGACCACCCTTTTAAAAACATCAAACTCTCCTTAATACTCCTCATCTTTCCTCCTTCGTTTATGTTCCTACATAACATTTATCACCATCATCTAACAACAGATAACGCTCTGCTTATTTTTTATTATTGTCTCTTTTTCCACAGTAGAATTGAAGCTCCACAAGAGTAGGGACTTAATAGGTATTAATAGCTTTTTCTTTGTAGCACCTATAGCAGTGTGTCACAGACTAGGTCCTCAATAAATATTCTTTGATTGAATGTTGTTGATTCCCCTAAATTGAAGGAGTAGTATACTTAGGCTCTTTATTTGGTACCAATCTCTCTAGACTGATTCACTCCACATTGAATCTCAATGTGGAAACACAATGAAGTGAATTTAATTTACTGTGTTATTTTTATACATTAACATAAGAAATTATATAGTGCTCTACAAGATAATGTAAAAAGAGGGGTCATTGGTTTGTAGGACTGAAAGCAATAATGTTCCCAATACTACAACAGACAGGAGTAGCAATTTACAGCTTTTATTTAACCAAATTAGTTTAAAAATATGATCATAAACCGACAGTGTGATTCATCACAGGGCAAATCACTGTATCCAATTCTGTAAACCTAAAGCTAACAAAATTCAAACTATAAATATTGAAAACAACACCTTACCTTAAGCAGCACAGATTGAACCTCTGTGATAATCTCATTCACACTTAGCTCAGCAAACACATGAAGCAAAAATAATAATATGCTTATTATTCATGACCTTTCAGCAGAGAAAATTAAACCATGCCTTCAACTGTAAATAAACATGTAAGATATTATGCTTGTTTGGTTTTCAACCATTAACATTCAAATCTTTGATTAAGTCAGACAGAATTATAACTGAATAGTATTCTTGTCATTAGTTGAATAGAACAATAAATGTGAGCTGTCACATAGAAATATCATATATATTCATAAATATGTGTAAAATTTATACATTTTAAAATGTTGTTAGAGATGTCCAAATAATTTAAGAAGTAGAATCAATATTGAGTTAGGAAGCAAAAGTCCTAGATTCTATTTTTTTAACTCTACCACTGTTTGAACTTAACCTCTTTGAACCAGAGCCCATCATGACATATCTTAAGTCCCTAGTCTTTTTATACATAAAATTATGGAAATGTTTTATATTTCATTGTTCAGTGTGGTAGACAATAGCCACATGTGGCTACTGAGGATTTGAAATACGATTAGTAAGACTGAGGAATTGAATTTTTTATTATATTAAATTTTACCAAATAAAAATTTAATTCATCACATATGGAAGTGGTTGCTGTATTGAATGGCAAAGTTCTAGACTATGAATCCACCATTCCTTGCATTTGTCATCATTATAACTTTGCATTTTTTGTATAATTACTTAACTAATATCTCACTCCATCATTAGATTTTAATTTTCAAAATTAAACAGGGCCATGCATTTTTTGACTCATCTTTGAATCTTCAGGACCTAGCCAAGCATGTGGCAAAAAATAAGTGCTTAATAAATAAACTTCCATGGTATGGCTGTTGCATTATGCAGCTCAAGAGGCAACATAGATATTTTGGTGGTGGTATTGTTGTTAATTGCCGTTGAGTCGATTCCAACTCATGGCAACCCCATGTGACAGAGTAGAGCTTCCTCATAGGATTTTCTTGGCTGAAATCTTTACAGGAGCAGATTGCCAGGCCTTTTTTCCTGTGGTACCATTGGGTGAGTTTGAACAGCCAGTCTTTAAGTTAGCAGTCCAGCACAAACTGTTTGGTCTACCTAGGGACCTATCCATACTTTAGTCTATGTACATGGTGCCTTCCTGGAATTGTTAAGTACTTTTGGGCCTATGGAGTGGCACCAGGGTAAAGAAGGGAGAGAAGTTTACTGAGAGTGGGAGCTACAGCAGACCAAGGGCGGTTGTTGATTCTCCTCTTGCTAGGAGAGCTCAGTGATTAGCAATAAAATGTGAAGATTTGCTAAGGATTTAAGATCATTTAGAGTTTGGTTGTGACTCACCCATTCATTGACTTATATAGGTAAATAGTCTAATTTGTATATTGACAGTCAACAAGGCCATGATGTGTTTTGATCTAAGGATTTTCATTACATATGCAAAAAACTGAGAAAATCAACAGATGAATCAGTGCTTTCATTAACATACTATGTATAGCAGCCAATCATGTTTCCTTTGCATTCATATAGTTTCGTTTAAAAACAATTATAAAATTCTAAAATAGAAAATCCAAGAGAATTTCCATGGCGGTAAACAAAGGCTACTAAAAGGTAAGAAACTAGCCTACTTGATCCTTAAGCACACATACATTCACATATGAAATCCAGCATTAGTTTGTTGTTGTTGTTGCTATTCTTAATACCCTTTAATTAAACAGACATAGTATTTCATTTAGAATAAAAATTAAGTCAGTGAGTAGAGGCTGTCTTCAGCGACTGTTAATTTTCCAGGGGGTATGCACCTATTTCTTTAGGCTACTTGTAGCAAATCTGTTGGTTCCAACTTCCTTCTTTTTGACCTTTCTCTCTGACTCATTCTACCATCACTCACCAGATCTGTCAAGAAAGGAAAAGTTAATAGCCAGGTTCAAAGCCAAGAATGAGATTAGATTCACACTCAAGCAAGGGAAGGTGAGTTTTGAATTTTGAAAAGAAGCCCTTCAAGGGTCATGTAATTACTAGGGTGTTATTAAAAAATCATTACTGCTGCATAGTCCTCATTTGGGAGGCAGGTGCCACAATGTCACAGGGCAGTAGAAAGTTATAAATGGTGACATGCAAATGAGTCAGGAAAGCACAGCCATTGGTGTTCTGCTGTCCCATTTGCTAATGGAAAATGCAACATCAGAAAGCATGCCTTTCATGGAGAATGACATATCTAGGACATTGGCCGGGATTTATAGTCAACCATCTTTCTGCTGCTTCATTGGCTTTTACAATTCATTTCAATTTCCACTTATAGAAAAAATTCATGGTGCATAGATTAGCATATATCCCTTGTCATGCTTCTTTTGGCTCCTTCTTTTACTTGTGATTAATTTTTAAAATTCAGCTAATTTATTTATGTGATAGTTCTTGAGAATCATGACTTAGAAAATAATTTTGCCTTCATCAAGACTTTTCTCCATAACAATACTCGTCTATGTCCGTGCTAAGCAATTGCTCTGTTCTTTACATTCTACTTTGACTTAAATACCCACTCTCTCTCTTTTTTTTTAAACCAAAGAGCTCAATTTTGAGATTTTTTTATTGCCTAGAGAAAGGAAAGAAAAAAAGAATAAATTTAAAAAATGACATGCTTCAGGGTTAATATATAAAAGGTCTGGAAATTACAAATCATTTTGGGTCTTCCTATATTCGAACACTAATTCTTAGGAAAATGTTTTATTCAGATTTAATCAGCACCTCAGAGATGTCATCCGAATCTTTTGAGATTTTTGCAACCCTCATTTCTGACCCAGTTTTTAAATGTTTCAGTTGTTAATGAACTACAACTTTCTGCCTGTAAATAGAAATCAATCACCACTTGGAATAGGTTATCTCTTGTTATCCATTTGACTGGCAGATTTAAACAATTTCCTTTTACCGGAAGTAATAATGATGCTACAAATTATATGCCCTAAGACCAAATCATTAAAAAGTGAAGAGACTAATTTCACTTATAGGATTTTTTTTAACAAAACTCTATGAACATGTACTATGTGAATATATATTAAGCAGTTGTTTGAGTTGTTCATTACTACATTATATTTCTGAACATAGCAGCATGGTACTCTTCTAATAATTATTTAAAATGTAATTTAATGCTAATTATCATGCCAGACCTTATTAACAGCTACAAGCCACTGATAGAGTAAGTTAGTTTTTATATTTTGATGGCTGTTTTAATGAAAATAACGCTAAAATACTGCCTATTTTTACTCTCAGAAACACACTTTATTCTTTCTTGTTTTTGAAACCTATTAAGCATCATTTTAGGAAGACAGTCCTGGCAATCTACTTCCAAAAATTAGCCAATGAAAACCCTGTTGATCACAACACAACATTGTTCAACACAGTGCTGGAAGATGAGCCTCCTAGGTTAGAAAGCACTCAAAATACACAGTGGCTGCAAAAATGGACTTAAGAATATCAAAATGATTGCAAAGATGGTGTAGGACCGGGTAACATTTTATTCTCTTGTACGTGGGGTCATCATGAGTTGGCACCAACTCAACAGCAACTAACAACAACAACAAGCATCATTTTATCTGTAGTTTGCTCTACAAATCTTACAATATCTTTCATTACTATCATCAAACTTTTCATCTAAGACCTAACATATAACGGAGAGCGTTTTCCTATGCCACAGAGGAGGTGGGGGGTCTGTGACTATGTGTATACCATTACTCAATACAAAAGCCCATTTGTTTTTATTTGTCTCCATATACTGTTAGGCCTTTACACTGAAGCGTCAATGTTCTTTTAAGGCAGTGGTTAGAGTAGAGAGTTTCTTAGAACGTAGATTGATGGGCCATAGCCTCAGAGTTTCAGATTCAGTAGATCTGAGTGTGATGATAGGGCCTGAGAATTTGCATTTCTAACAAGTACCCAGGTGACGCTGATGCCAATTGTCCAGGAGGAACCACGCTTACAGAGAAATTGGTAAACTGAAGACAATGAAATAGTAGTCGATGGAGTAAAACCAACCAACCAACAAACAAACAAAAAAAAACAGTTGCAGTGAAGTTGCTCCCAACTCATGGCGACCTCATGCCTGTCAGAGTAGAACTGTGTTCCATAGGGTTTTCAATAGCCATCACCTTTCAGAAGTAGACTGCCAGGCCTTTCTTCCAAGGCACCTCCGTGAACTTGAACCTCCAAACTTTTGGTTAGCAATTAAATATTTGTACCACCCAGAGATTCAGATAAAGGTAAAGACATTCTTAATTTAAAGTGCAAATAGAACAAAGAGAGTTTCAGAGAGCTTTGGTCCTTCCTAAGGTTTCTACTTGAACAGATCAAGAAAAGTTTATGTTAAACAGCCGGGAATCATGAAAAGGAAAGCTTGAAGTACAACTTGGGCAGAATGTAAACAGAGCTCTCAGAACAGAGGAGAGGAAAGACTTGGCAACATCCATAGGCTTTTCTGTCTTATTTGCTCTGATTTCACTGACTGGCCAAGTGTGTGTGTCTCTGTGTGTGCGTCTATGGGTGTGTGCTTGTGTGTATTTATTTTAATTCTGTTTCCCAGGAAAGCTTTCCCTTCCCAGGGTTTTCAACCCCCACACAAAAAAAAAAAAAAACCCACTGCCGTCAAGTCAATTTTCTACTCATAGCGACCCTATAGGACAGAGTAGAACTGCCCCATAGAGTTTCCGAGGAGTGGCTGGTGGATTCGAACTGCCGACCTTTTTGGTTAGCAGCCATAGCTCTTAACCACTACTCCACCAGATTTTTCATAGGGAAGTGTCTTAGGCTGGGTTCTCTAGAGAAGCAAAACCAGTAAAGTGTATAAATACATATATACATAGAGAGAGAGATTATATCAAGGAAACAGCTCACGCAATTGTAGAGGCTAGAACGTCCCAAGTCCATGGATCAGGGTAGAGGCCTCTCCCAAGTCACACAGCTGCAGAAGCTAGCAAGCCCAAGACTGGAAGATCAGAGAGCAGGGCTCCCACTCACAGGCTGTGCAGATCGACGAATCCCAGGTTTAGCAGATAAGCTGACAGCTCAAGTCCCAAGAACGGGAGATGAGATGACAGGAAGCTGCCGCAGGATCCAGAGAAAGCAAAAAGCCAGAACGTCTGCTTATATACAGATGCGAGCCACACCCCCAAGGAGACTCCCTTTCATCTGACTGGCTACTCACAGTACATTCAATCATGGGAGTGATTACATTAAAACACGGAGAATCATGGCCCAGCCAAGTTGACACACAATCTTAACCATCACAGGAAGTAATTATTAAAAGGAACCAGGCTATTTAGCAGTTTTATTTCCAATGACAATCCATTCACTAACCATTCTGGTTCCAGCTTAATGTAGATTTAAGCAGCCTGAGTTAGTTTTCCCAGCACTGGAGAAAAATGGCTGGGGTAGATTGTTTACAAAAGTGGCTGAAATCATTTCCTTCCCTGTATTCATTCCTTGAAATGTGACTTTACAGCTCCTCCTATCCCTACCCCTTGAATCTGGGCTGTCCTTGTAAATTACCAGAAGGTAACAAGAGTGATATTGTACCACTGAGTTTAGGCCTTAAGAGACCTTGTGTTCTTTTGCTAGTTGCTACGGAACTCTGCTCAGCAGCCCAGTGATAAAGCCCAGGCTGGCCTCCTGGATAGTGAGAGATGAGACCTATGGCTCAGTCACCCCCTTCACCATGGATGACAGTGAGATAATCGAGCAATAGCAAAGCTCTTATATGACAGACAGGTCCATCAGGCTACTAAAAGGGTCCAGATAAGACCAGAAGAACTGCCAAGCTGAGCAAATAAAGGGTTGCTATTTTAAATGTCTAGTTTTGGGGTGGTTTGTTGTTGGTGGTGTTGTTTCTAGCTGCTGTGGAGTCAGCCCCAGACTCTTCTAGACCCTATGCACAGCAGGATTGAACCATTGCGTTCCACAGGGTTTTCATTGGTTGATTTCAGAAGTAGATTGCCAGGCCTTTCTTCCCAGTCTATCTTAGTCTGTAAGCTCCGCTGAAACTTGTTTAGCATCATAGCAACATGCAAGCCTCCACTGACAGATGGTGGTAACTGTGTTTTAAGTGCATTGGCCAGGAATCTAACCTGGGTCTCCCATTTAGAAGGTGAGAATTCTACCACTGAACCACCAGTGCCCTCTTGGGTGGTTTTTTACCTGTTGCCGTCAAGTCGGTTCCAACTCACAGTGAACCTATAGCACAAAGCAGAACTACCCCATAGGGTTTCCAAGGAGCAGTTGGAGGATTAGAACTACCAACCTTTTGGTTAGCAGCTGAGCTTTTAACCACTTAAGCACCAGGTTCCATTTGGGTGGTTTGTTGTTGTTGTTGTTAGGTGTCATCGAGTTGATTCCAACTCTTAGTGACCCTGTGTACAACAGAAAGAAACACTGCCTGGTCCTGCGCCATCCTCACAATTGTTGCTATGTATCAGTCCATTGTTGCGGCCACTGTGTCAATCCATCTCATTGAGGGTCTTCCTCACCATCTATCAGTGAAGGCTTGCATGTTTCTATGATGCTAAACAAGTTTCAGCAGAGCCTCCAGACTATAACAGACTAGGAAGAAAGACCTGGCAATCTACTTCTGACCCTCTGCTTTACCAAGCGTAATGTCCTTCTCCAGGGATTGATCCCTTCTGACAACATGTCCAAAGGATGTGAGACATAGTCTCGCCATCCTCGCTTCTAAGGAGCATTCTGGTCGCATTTCTTCCAAGACAGATTTGTTCATTCTTTTAGCAGTCCATGGCATATTCAGTATTCTTCACCAACACCACAATTCAAAGTCATCAGTTCTTCTTTGGGCCTCCTTATTCATCATCGAGCTTTCACACGCATCTGAGGCAATTGAAAACACCATGGCTTGGGTCAGGCGCACCTTAGTCTTCAAGGTAACATCTTTGCTTTTCAAAACTTTAAAGAGGTCTTTTGCAGCAGATTTGCCCAGTGCAATGCATCTTTGATTTCTTGACTGCTGCTTCCGTGGGTGTTGACTGTGGATCCAATTAAAATGAAATCCTTGACAACTTCAATCTTTTCTTCGTTTATCATGATGTTGCTTACTGGTCCAGTTGTCAGGATGTTTGTTTTCTTTACGTTGAGGTGTAATCCATACTGAAGGCTGTGGTCTTTGATCTTCATCAGTATGTGCTTCAAGTTCTCTTCACTTGCAGCAACTAAGGTTGTGTCATCTGCATAACGCAGGTTGTTAATGAGCGTTCCTCCACTCCTTATGCCTCGTTCTTCATATAGTCCAGCTTCTCAGATTATTTGCTCAGCATACAGATTGAATAGGTATGGTGAAAGGATACAACTCTGACGCACACCCTTCCTGACTTTAAACCACACAGCATCCCTTTGTTCTGTCCAAACAACTGCCTCTTGATCTGTGTACAGGTTCCTCATGAGCACAATTAAGTGTTCTGGAATTCCCAGTCTTCACAAAGTTATCCATAAGTTGTTATGATCCACACAGTCGAATGCCTTTGCATAGTCAATAAAACACAGGTAAACATCCTTCTGGTATTCTCTGCTTTCAGCCAAGATCCATCTGACATCAGCAATGATATCCCTGCTTCCATGTCCTCTTCTGAAACCAGCTTGAATTTGTGGTAGTTCCCTGTCAATGTACTGCTGCAGCTGCTTTTGAATGATCTTCAGCAAAACTTTGTGTTTGATATCAATGACATTGTTTAATAACTTCCACATTTGATTCTATCATTTTTCTTGGAAATAGGCATGAATATGGTTTTCTTCCAGTCGATTGACCAGGTAGTTGTCTTCCAAATTTCTAGGCATAGACAAGTGATCACTTCCAGTGATGCATCCGTTTGTCAAAACATCTAAACTGGTATTCTGTCAATTCCTGGAGCCTTATTTTTTGCCAGTGCCTTCAGTGCAGCTTGGACTTCTTCCTTCAGTACCATTGGTTCCTGATCACATACTACCTCCTGAAATGGTTGAACATTGACCAATTCTTTTTGGTATAGTGACTCAGTGTATTCCTTCCATCTTCTTTTGATGCTTCCTGGGCCATTTAATATTTTTCCTGTAGAATCCTTCAGTATTGCAACTCAAGGCTTGAATTTTTTCTTCTGTTATTTCAGCTTGAGAAATGCTGAGTGTGTTCTTTCCTCTTGGTTTTCTATCTCCAGGTCCTTGCACATGACACTGTAATACTTTACTTTGTCTTCTTGAGCAGCCCTTTGAAATCTTCTGTTCAGGTCTTTTGCTTTATCATTTCTTTCTTTCGCTTTAGCTACTCGACGTTCAAGAGCAAGTTTCAGAGTTTCTTCTGACATCTATTTTGGTCTTTTCTTTCTTTCCTGTCTTTTTAATGATGTCTTACTTTCTTCATGCGTGATGTCCTTGATGTCATTCCACAATTCATCTGGTCTTTGGTCATTAGTATTCAACATGTCAAATCTATTCTTGAGATGGTCTCTAAATTCAGGTGGGATATACTCAAGGTCATACTTTGGCGCTCGTGGACTTGTTCTAATTTTTTTCAGTTTCAACTTGAACTTGCATATGAGCAATTGGCAGTCTGTTCCACAGTTGGCCCCTGGCCTTTTTTTGACTGATGATATTGAGCTTTTCCATAGTCTCTTTCTACAGATGTAGTTGATTTGATTCCTGTGTATTCCATCTGGTGAGATGCAATAGTGTACAGTCGCCGTTTATGTTGTTTAAAAAAGGTATTTGCAATGAAGAAGTCTTTGGTTTTACAAAATTCTATCATTCAATCTCCAGCATCATTTCTATCACCAAGGCTGTATTTTCCAACTACCGACCCTTCTTCTTTGTTTCCAATTTTCACATTCCAATCCCCAGTAATTATCAGTGCATCCTGATTGCAAGTTCAATCAATTTCAGAATGTAGAAGCTGGTAAAAATCTTCAATTTCTTCATCTTTGGCCTTAGTGGTTGGTGCGTATATTTGAATAATTGATCTTCCTTGTAGGCATATGGATATTGTTCTATCACTGACAGCGTTGTACTTCAGGACATATCTTGAAATGTTCTCTTTGAGGATGAACGCAACTCCATTTCTCTTCAAGTTGTAATTCCCCATAGACTGTATGATTGTCGGATTCAAAATGGCCAATACCAGTCCATTTCAGCTCACTAATGCCTAGGATATTGATGTTTATGCATTCCATTTCGTTTTTGATGACTTCAAATTTTCCTAGATTCATACTTCATACATTTCACGTTCTGATTATTAATGGATGTTTGCAGCTGTTTCTTCTCATTTTGAGTTGTGCCACTTCAGCAAATGAAGGTCCCAAAAGCCTGATTCCATCCACGTCATATCAGACAATGTTCTGTTGCTGTTCAAAAGGTTTTCACTGGCTAATTCTTTTCAGAAGTAGACTGCCAGCTCCTTCTTCCTAGTCTGTGTTAGTCTGGAAGCTCAGCTGAAATCTATCTGTCATGAGTGACCCTGTTGGTATTTGAATACCGGTGGCATAGCTTCCAGCATCACAGCAACACGCAAGTCCCCACAGTATGACAAACTGACAGACACAAAGGGGTTTGGTTGGTTTAGCAGGAAGCAAAAGCAAATTGATGTAATGACCTCTAAAGATATGTCTATCCTAAGGAGCCCTGATGGCACCGTGGTTAAGAGCTCAGCAGCTAGCCAAAAGGTCAACAGTTCGAACCCACCAGCTGCTCCTCGGGAGAAAGATGTGGCACCCTACTTCTGTAAAGATTACAGCCTTGGAAACCCTATGATAAGGTTCTACTCTGTCCTATAAGGTCACTATGAGTTGGAATCGACTCCACATCAAAGGGTTTTTTTTGTATGTTGTGAAATATTCAAATATAAAATGCTGAGAGGAGGGGCAAGATGGCGCTCTAGGCAGAAACACCACGCCGTCCCTCCACAGCAAAGATCCGAAAAACTAAGCCTAACAGAGAATCAACAATCCTGAAACCCTAGAACACCAAATGAAGAGATAAAGAACTCAGCCAAACACCAAACGGAGTGAGAATACTAAAAGAGAACGGAGAGCGAGGAGAGACTCAGGCAGAGATTCCTTACCAGCTAACGCAGCGCGGATCCACCATCTTGGATTCCTATCGGAGACCAGCAAACGGGAGAGCAGCCTTGCAGAGCGTCTGGTTGGAGACAGAACGACCGGTAAACTGCAGTGCGCGCTCTCCCACCACCCACCCCTCTCCGCCTCAGCTGGGGATCCCCTGCTTTCCGTGGCCAGGGTCCCTGGGCTGGGTGGTGCTGGTGCTTGGATTCCGCGCGCCTGGGCTGGCGGCTTTCTGGGAGCCGTTTGCTGGCAGCTAGCGAACCTTTCTCTGCCGCCTCCCCCTCCTTTTGCCTGGGTGCCTGGTTCCGAGTGCCGTCTCTGCTCTCTCCTGCGGGGTTGTAGGGCTGCGTGCGGGCGTGTGGCTGTTTCTAGGTCTGGGCTCCCGCGTGGGTGGGATCCAGGGGCCTTTGTTCGTTCGCCCCTCTGCTTTCCGTGACCGGAGTCCCTGAGCTGGGGGGCGCCGGTGCTTGGATTCCGCGTGCCCGGGCTGGAGGCTTTCTGGGAGCCGTTTGCTGGCACCTAGCGAAACTTTTTCTGCCGCCTCCCCCTCCTTTTGCCTGGGTGCCTGGTTCCGAGTGCCGTCTCTGCTCTCTCCTGCGGGGCTGTAGGGCTGCGTGCGGGCGTGTGGCTGTTTCCAGGTCTGGGCTCCCGCGCGGGTGGGTTCCTGGGGCCTTTGTTCGTTGGCCCCTCTGCTTCCCGTGGCCACAGTCACTTAACCCCGAGACTACTGGCTTCTTGGAATTCGCGCCCCTGAGTGGGGGCTCTCTGGGTCCCATTTGTAGGCACTGACTACTGGTGTTGCCCTTTTTTTTTTTTCTCAATTTTATTTTTCTTCCTTTTTTGATTAGTTTTGTCATCTTTTACCTCTTTTTCTCTTTTGTCTTTCTTCATTGCTTAATTTCTTGTCTCTCTATCTCTTCCTTCTCTTTCTGATCCCTGAATACCAGGCGATGTATGCCTCTGTACCTTCTGGCCAGGCTGAGCTGTGAAAATTGAGACCGACTCGCCCAGACCTCATAGCTGCATCGGTGGGATCCCTGGGAACTTTGCAGTTCTTTAACTTTTCTGATTTTTATTTGGTCATTCTTTCCTTTTCTTTCTCTTCCCCCTTCTGGTTTCCTCCATCCCATAGTCTCTCATCTGTACATTCCAACGATAAGCTCCCCTAGCATTCTTTTATGTTTGTACGCTTTTTGCTCCTCCTCCTCTCTCCTCTCTCCCATAGCCAGCTTAGCTTCACACATAACCATCTTCCCGCTGCACCCTACCTACCTGCACCGTGCACTAGACATCACATCACCAAGCGGTGCAGGCACGCCCTATTGGAACCTGCCCAGCACTGACTACCGACCGTCCTGGTGGCTGCGATGAGTGCCACAAGCAACCCATCCCAGTGGCTCCTCCTCAACTACATCTGCCCAGCTGTACCACAAGAACGAAAAAAAAAAAAATCTACAATCAATAAACGAGAGAAATATCTACTGAATGCCCCGAAAACAGCAAACAATATCAAAACATTTACAAAAACAAGACAAGATGGCTCCAATAGGCGTCCAAATTAAAACACCAGATAACTCTCCTGTGGAAGAAAATGCACTAGAAGTAGCTGATACGGAACTCAAATCACTAATACTCGGAATTTTCCAAGAATTGAGGCAAAAAGCTGACAAGCATGAGGAAAAAATAGACAAATTTATGGAAAATACAGACAAAAAATTGGAAGAATTCAGGAAGATGATGCAAGAACAAAATGCCAAAATAAATTCACAACTCGAAATTATACAAAAACAACAATTAGAAATCTAAAAGATAAACAACAAGATTTCAGAAAAGGACGGTGTCATAGAAGGGCTGAGAAGTAGATTTGAAACCATGGAAGACAGGATCAGTGGAACTGAAGACAAACACTTGGATACAACTCTGTTTCAGGAAAACTCAGAAAAAAGAACAAAGAAAAATGAAGAGACCCTGAGAGTTATGTGGGACACAATTAAAAGCAAAAACTTACGAGTGATTGGCATACCAGAACAGGGGGAGAAAACAGAAAACACAGAGAGGATCATTGAGGAACTGCTGACAGAAAACTTTCCCAATATCATGAAAGATGAAAAGCTGGTCATCCAAGAAGCTCAACGAATCCCATATAGAAGAGACCCCAAAAGAAAATCACCAAGACATATCATATTCACACTCGCTAAAACTAAAGACAAACAAAGAATCCTGAGAGCAGCTCGTGAAAAACAAGAAGTCACATACAGAGGAGAAACAATAAGACTAAGCTCAGATTATTCAGCAGAAACCATGCAGGCAAGAAGGCAATGGGATGACATATATAAAATCTTGAAAGAAAAAAATTGTCAGCCAAGAATAATATATCCTGCAAAACTCTCATTCAGATTTGATGGTGAAATTAGGTCATTTCCAGATAAACAGAAACTAAAGGAACATGCAAAAGTCCAACCAAACTTACAAGAATTATTAAAGGGAGTTCTTCGATCTGAGGACAAACAGCTTAAGCCCTCAGGCAGGACCTAGGACCTAGGACGCAGGTTAACATGAACCAGATACCATTCTAGGAACTGAACTACAGACGACTTTCCAAAAACAAAAGATATACAACAGGGAATCAGAGAAATCAATCAAAGGATGACAACAACATCAAAACAATGAAAGAGGGAACAAACGGCATAGGTATAGAACCTTCTAAAGGAGAAGAAGGCAAGGCGATACCAAGTAACGGTAGACTGCTTCAAAATTATAAAGATAAGGGTAAAATTCATGGTAACCACAAAAAAAGTTAACAAACCAACTCATAAAAATAAAGACGAAAAACATAAAGTCTCAACCAAAACAAAACCTACAAAAACAAAAGAAATGAACACAAAATCCACAAACAAAAGGAACGCAGCACAAGAGAGTAAGAAGAACAAAGAAAACTTCAGCATCACAAAAAAAAGCACTACAAAATGACAGCAACAAACTCACATCTATCAATAATTACACTGAACGTAAATGGACTCAATGCACCCATAAAGCGACGGAGAGTGGCAGAATGGATAAGAAAACAGGATCCATCAATATGCTGTCTACAAGAGACACATCTTAGAAACAAAGATGTGAATTTATTAAAAATCAAAGGTTGGAAAAAAATATATCAAGCTAACAACTATCAAAAAAGAGCAGGAGTGGCAATTCTAATCTCAGATAAAATAGACTTTAAAACAAAATCTACCATAAAAGACAAAGAAGGACACTATATAATGATTAAGGGGATGATCCATCATGAAGACATAACCATAATAAATATCTATGCACCCAATGACAGGGCTCCAAAATACATAAAAAAAACTAACAGCACTGAAAAGAGAAATTGACAGTTCCACAATAATAGTAGGAGACTTCAACACACCACTCTCAGTAAAGGACAGAACAACTAAAAAGAAACTCAGCAAAGATACAGAAGACCTAAAGGACACAATCAGCCAACTGGACCTCATAGACATATATAGAACAATCCATCCAACAGCTGCAAAGTACACATTCTTTTCCAATGCACATGGAATGTTCTCCAGAATAGACCACATCTTAGGCCACACAGCAATCCTCAACAAGATCCAAAATGCTGAGATAATTCACAGTATCTTCTCTGACCACAATGCCATCAAGGTAGAAATTAACACTAGAAAGAGCAAGGAAAAAAAATCAAACACATGGAAACTGAATAATAATCTGCTTACACATCAATGGGTAATAGAAGAAATCAGAGATGGAATTAAAAAATTCCTAGAATCAAATGAAAATGAAAACACATCATACCAAAACCTTTGGGACACAGCAAAGGCAGTCCTCAGAGGACAATTTATAGCAATAGATGCACATATCAAAAAAGAAGAAAGGGACAAAATCAAAACATTAACTACAGAACTCAAACAAATAGAAAGAGAACAACAAAAAAAGCCTACAACCACCGGAAGAAAGGAAATAGTAAAGATCAGAGCAGAAATCAATGAAATAGAGAACAGAAAAACAATAGAAAGAATCAACAAAACCAAAAGTTGGTTCTTTGAAAGAATCAACAAAATCGAGAAACCACTGGCCAGACTGACAAAAGAAAAACAGCAGAGGGCACAAATAACCCAAATAAGAAATGAAATGGGGGACATTACAACAGACCCAACTGAAATAAAAAGGATTATAACAGAATATTATGAAAAACTATATTCCAACAAATTTGAAAACCTAGAGGAAATGGATAAATTTCTAGAAACATACGGCCTACCCAAACTACAACAAAGTGATATTGAAAATATGAACAGATCCATAACAAGAGAAGAGATTGAAAAGGTAATAAAAAAACTCCCAACCAAAAAAAGCCCTGGCCCAGATGGCTTCACTGGAGAATTCTACAAAACATTTACAGAGGAGCTCGTACCAGTTCTACTCAAGTTATTTCAGAGCATAGAAGAGGAAGCAACACTTCCAAATTCATTCTATGAAGCCAGCATAATGCTGATACCAAAACCAGGCAAAGACATCACAAAAAAAGAAAATTACAGACCAATATCTCTCATGAATATAGATGAAAAATTCTGAACAAAATTCTAGCCAATAGAATTCAGTATCATATCAAAAAAATAATACACCACGACCAAGTAGGATTCATACCAGGTATGCAAGGATGGTTTAACATTAGAAAATCCATCAACGTGATCCACCACATAAATAAAAGGAAAGAAAAAAATCACATGATTATCTCAATTGATGCAGAAAAGGCATTTGACAAAGTCCAACACCCATTCCTGATAAAAGCTCTCAATAAAATAGGTATAGAAGGGAAATTTCTCAACATAATAAAGGGCATCTATGCAAAACCAACAGCCAACATCATTCTTAATGGAGAAAGGCTGAAAACATTCCCCCTGAAAACAGGAACAAGACAAGGATGCCCTTCATCACCACTCCTATTTAACATTGTGCTGGAAGTTCTAGCTAGAGCAGTAAGGCAAGAGAAAGAAATAAAGGGCATCCAAATTGGTAATTAAGAAGTTAAACTCTCCCTGTTTGCAGATGATATGATACTATACATAGAAAACCCTAAAGACTCCACGAGAAATTTACTGGAAGTAATAGAAAGATTCAGCAGAGTAGCAGGATACAAGATAAACATTCAAAAATCAGTTGGATTCCTATACACCGGTAAAGAGAACGATGAAAAGGAGATCAGGAAATCAATACCATTTTCAATAGCCCCTAAAAAGATAAAATACTTAGGAATAAATCTGACCAGGAATATAAAAGACCTATACAAAGAAAACTACAAAACACTGCTGCATGAAACCCAAAGGGATCTACATAAATGGAAAAACATACCATGCTCATGGATAGGCAGACTCAACATTGTGAAAATGGCAATTCTACCTAAAGCAATCTACAAATACAATGCAATTCCGATACAAATACCAACAACATTCTTCAAAGAGATGGAAAAACTAATTATTAACTTTATATGGAAAGGGAAGAAACCCCGAATAAGTAAAGCACTACTGAAGAAGAAGAATAAAGTTGGAGGACTCACACTACCTGACTTGAGAACCTACTATACAGCTACAGTACTCAAAACAGCCTGGTACTGGTACAACAACAGAGACATTGACCAATGGAACAGAATTGAGAACTCAGATGTAAATCCATCCACCTACGGTCACCTGACTTTTGACAAGGGCCCAAAATACATCAAATGGGGAAAAGACAGTCTTTTTAACAAATGGTGCTGGCAAAACTGGATATCCATTTGTAGAAAAATGAAACAGGACCCATACCTCACACCATATACAAAAACTACTTCAAAATGGATAAAAGACCTGAATATAAAGCCTCAAACTATAAAATTCATAGAAGAAAAAATAGGACCAACACTTCAGACCTTAATACATGGCATTAACAGGATACAAACCATAAACATCAACACAAAAAAACCCAACAGATAAACTAGATAATTGGGATCTTCTAAAAATCAAACATCTATGCTCTTCAAAAGATTTCACCAAAAGAGTTAAAAGAGAACCTACAGACTGGGAAAAAATTTGTGGACAGTACAAGTCAGACAAAGGTCTTATCTCCATAATCTACAAGAAAATCCAACACCTCTACAACAAAAAGACAACCAATCCTATCAAAAAATGGGCAAAGGAAATGAACAGACACTTCACCAAGGAAGACATTCAAATGGCCAACAGACACATGAGGAAATGCTCGCGATCACTAGCCATTAGAGAAATGCAAATTAAAACCACAAAGAGATACCATCTCACCTGGCATTACTGGCACGAATCAAAAACACTGGAAATAACAAATGTTGGAGGGGCTGCGGGGAGACGGGAACTCTTATACACTGCTGGTGGGAATGCAAAATGATACAGCCATTTTGGAAAATGATATGGCGTTTCCTCAGAAAGCTAGAAATAGATGTACCATTCGATCCAGCAATCCCACTCCTAGGAATATATCCTAGAGAAATAAGAGTCATCACTCGAATAGACATATGCACACCTATGTTCATGGCAGCATTATTCACAATAGCAAAACGATGGAAACAACCTCGATGTCCATCAACAGACGAATGGATACACAAACTATGGTACATACACACAATGGATTACTATGCAACAAGAAAGAACAATGAATCGGTGAACCATCTCATAACATGGATGAAACTGGAGGACATCATGCTGAGTGAAATAAGTCAATCACAAAAGGACAAATATTGTATGAGACCTCTATTGTAAAAACCCATGAAAAAATTCACATGCAAAATGTAACAATCCTTGTTGGTTACCAGGGATGGGAGGGGGGGGGAAATACTAAATAGGTAATAGGTAAGTGGTAACTTGGGTGAGAGATGAGATAGTACATAGTACAGGGGAAACTAACACAACCTGCACAAGGAAAGGTCATGGAGGCCCTATAGACACATCCAAACCCCCCGAGGGACTGAGTTGTTGGACGGAGGGCTCTGGGGACCATGATCTCGGGGAACATCTAGCTCAATTGGCATGACACTACTTATAAAGATAATGCTCTACATTCTACCTTGGTGAGTAGTGTCTGGGGTCTTAAAAGCCTATGAGCGGCCATCTAAGATACTCCACTGATCTCATCCCTTCGGGAACAAGGGAGAACGAAGAGAACAGGATACAAGGAAAAGATTAGTCCGAAGGACTAATGGTCCACAGCTACCAAGGCCTCCACGGGACTGAGCCCAGTACAGCTGGATGGTGCCCGGCTACCACCAATGACTCCTCTGACCAGGATCACAACAGAGGGTTCTGGGCAGAGCTGGAGAAGGATGTAGAGCATAATTTTAACTCCCCCCAAAAAAAAAAGAAGACCAGATATACTGGCCTAAAGAATACTAGAGAAACCTCAAGAGTGTGGCCCCCAGACACCCTTTCAGCTCAGAGGTGAAGTTACCTTCAAGGTTCGATGTTAAGCCTGGGAATGGACACCCCAGTAAAACTAAATGGGACTAACGATGTACAGGAGTCCGGTGACAAGGGCCAGAAGGCAGAGGGAGAGTAGGAAACTGATGATAAGGAACACAAATTGAATAAGGACACTGTCGATGTATTGTGAGATTGTTGACCACTGCTATAGGGCAACATTTGTAGTAACTATTAAATGGGAGGCTGTTTTGTCCTGTAAGCCTTCATCTTGGGTGAGAATGGCAGCACAATTGGAAGAGCATAGTCAATATCACTTAAATGTGTAAGTAAAAAGTTTTGAAATGGTGTTTAAATAAAATAAAAATAAATAAATAAATAAATAAACAAATGAGACTAAAGAGGTACAATAGTCCACTGACAAGGTCCAGAAGACAGAAGGGGACAAGGAAGCCCCCTGGTGATAGGGAACACAAGGTGGAGTAAGGATATTCTTGATGTGCTGTGAGATTGTTAACCATTGTCATAGGGCAACATGTGTAGTAACTGTTAAATGAAAAACTATTTTGTTCTGTAAGCCTTCATCTTAAGTGAGAATAATAGCACAGTTGGAAGAGCGTAGTCAATGTCACTGAACTGTGAATGTAGAAATTTTTGAAACGGTGTATCTTTGGCCATCTGTAATTTTTATCAAAAAAAAAGGTTGAGAATTTAGAGGCTTAATACGTTGTGGGGTTGTTAACCAATGTCAAAAAACAACATGTGTACTACTATTTCATGAGAAACTATTTGCTCTGTAAGCTTTCACCTGAAGTACAATAAAATATATATATATAAAAAAAAAACAAATATAAAATGCTGAGAGAGGGGGTGACAATTTAAGGTTTGTTTGTTTTCATTTCTCTTACTGCTAATTACTACAGACTCTGCAAACTATTTTTTTCCATGCTACAATGGTTTAAAACAACTTAATGCCAAATATACAAAGTGTAATTGTTTTCTAATTAGCAAATTTTAATATTTTTGCTTCCATAAAAACACAATGAAACACATGTAAAATGAGCAAAATCATTCTTGTTTGAACCTTTTATCTTCAATCATGTACATCAGCTAAGAAAGAATATTAAAATAACAATAGAAACCATAGGCACAATATATTGTTTCCCGGGTGCTAGTTTCCATTGTAACATTTTACACATACCCTATTACAACAGCTTTATGAGTTTGAAATCATCTCCAAGTTATAGATTATGAAACTGACATTTAGTTTAAGTAATACTTCCACGGTCCGTATCTAATAAGCAGCAGAGGGAGAAGCCAGCTTATGTCTGTCTAACTCCAGAGTCCACACTCTTAACCACTATGTAATTTCAAGGTCTCCAATTTTTCTTTGGAACGAGAATACAGCCTGATTCAATATTTTTAAGAGTCCAGCTGCTGTATCATAGCAGCTATCACAGTAGAACTAAAAATAGGATGTTCATCACATGATTTGCTAATATGTATTCCCTTCTGGAGATAGTAGACCAGCAGTATACCTTTTATGGAAGAAAAGCCTGGCAATCTACTTCTGAAAATCAGCCAGTGAAAACCCTACGAATCACAATGGTCCAATTCTGTTGTGCGTGGTGTCACCATGAGTTGGGGGCTGACTCCACAACAGCTAACAATAACAACATACTTTTCAAAAAGAGACATATTTTCAAGAAAAATCAAGGGATACCCAAGCCTTAAGGATCAGATTGGGACCTCAGTGACCAAAAAAGATGTAAGAGACCATTCCTAGCCTTCTAAAAAGGAACTTCCATTCTTAGTGTCAGTTTGGTCTAACAAATACCTCGTCTTATCTTTGATGGCTTAGCTCAAGATTTGGTCCCTCAGTAATCTTCCCCTCCTAGTGCTTTAATTGCTTCAATATCATAGACACTTTCCCATAGCCAGTAATATGGTCAGATATCCTCAGACCTGGAAATTTATTTTCAAGTCACTGCCACCATATACTGCTGTCCCTTAAATATCAGGTTCTTAAAAGTAGTAATCTATTATTGTCATTCATTCTTTAGTCTACTGCAATTAGAGGCCCAACTCTCAGCACTTTAAATATGCTCTAAAATCTATCCAGAAGAAATATAATTCCCAATTCAATCCTGTTCTAGACCTTTACTCTGCCAGCTCTTTTATTAGTCAGGTTCATAGGGAATTTCATATTATTGAGCATTGTATTATAAAATTAATTTCTTTAATGGAAAAAGGAAGTAAAGTGCTAAAGAGTTTTTTGTTTTTGTTTTTGATGAAGTTATACACAGCAAAATATACATCAATTTAACAATTTCTACATGTACAATTCAGTGGCATTGATTACATTTTTCAAGTTGTGCTACCTTTCTCGATAATTGTTTTCCAAGTTGTATCTCCATCATTAACACCAACTCACTGCCCCCTAAGCTTCTCAACTTAACTTTCCAGTTTCTGTTGTCAATTTGATCTCACTAAACAGTTTTAAGAGTGTCAACTGAAAATCTTTTTATTCTACAAGGATTTTAAATAATAAATATTTTTGTTTAATTATATGTGTACAGCTATAGCTAAACATCATTGTGCAAATCCAAAATTTTTATTATTTAGAGAGAGCTTATTAAAAACAAAATAAAATAAGAAACAAACAAAAAACCTGAGAAAGTTAATCTAATTTAGCCATTACCACTTAGTGGTGAAGCCAGGATTCAAACAAATAAATAGAATCTTTTTTTATTTTCTTTTATTGTTGTACTACAATTCAAGTTAGTCTCTCATACAAAAAGATAGCACACTCCTTCTTTCCACCCCTGACTTCCCGTGTCCATTCAACCAACTCCTGACCCTCTCTGCCTTCTCATCTCACCTGGGACAGGAGCTTCCCATTTACTCTCATGTATCTACTTAAGCTAAGAAGCACACTCTTCACGAGTATCATTTTATGTCCCATAGTCCAGTCTAATCTTTGTCTGAAGAGTTGGCCTCAGAAATTGTTTTAGTTCTGGGTTGACAAAGAGTCCAGAGGCCATGATTTCCAGGGTTCCTCCAGTCTTAGACCATTAAGTCTAGTCTTTTTATTAGAGTTTGAGTTCTGTACCCCACTTTTCTCCTGCTCCATCAGGGACTCTCTGTTGTACTCCCTGTCAGGGTGGTCATTGGTGGTAGCTGGGCACCATCTAGTTCTTCTGCTCTCAGGCTGATGCAGTCTCTGGTTTATGTGGCCCTTTCTGTCTCTTGGGCTAATACTTTCCTTATGAGTTTGGTATTCTTCATTCTCCTTTACTCTAGGTGGGTTAGGACCAATTGATGCATCTTAGATGGCCGCTCACTAGCTTTTAAGACCCCAGACGCCACTCACCAAAGTAGGAAGCAGAACATTTTCTTAATAAACTTTGTTATGCCAATTGACCCAGATGTCCCTTGAAACCATGGTCCCTAGACCTCCGCACCTGCTACTCTGTCCCTCGAAGTGTTTGGTTGTGTTCGGGAAGCTTCTTATCTTTGGTTTAGTCCAAACTAATCGAATCTCAACTCTAGTTTGATCTAGCTTTGCATCAAGATGTCTTTTATTTTCCTATCAACACTATGACATAAATTATTCTTACTTACATATCTTTTTTTATTATTGTACTTTAGGTGAAAGTTTACAGAGCAAATTAGTTTCTCATTAAACAGTTAATACACAAATTGTTTTGTGACATTGGTTGCCAACCCTGCGATGTGTCAACACTTTCCCCCTGTCCGCCTCGGTTTCCCCATTTCCATTCGTCCAGTTTTCCTGTCCCTTCCTGCTTTCTGGTCTTTCTTTTTGGGTTGATGTTCCCATTAGTCTAGTATACATGACTGAAGTATAAAGTACTTCCTCACATGTATTATTGTTGACCCTATCCAAAAATAAAAAAATGAACAAACAAAAAGCCAAACTTGTTGTGGTTGATTCCAACTTACAGCGACCCTATATCATAGTGGCCCCACAGACCTGTCTAATTTTTGGTTGAAGCGTGGCCCTTAGGAGTGATTTCAGGACAGAGTTAAAAGGGTGTCCTTGGGCCAGACTCTTTGGGTTTCTCCAATCCCTGTTAGATCAACAAGTCTGGTCTTTGTGTGTGTGTGTGTGTGTGTGTGTGTGTGTGTGCATAAATTTGAATTTTGTTCTACATTTTTCTCCTGCTCTGTCCAGGACCCTTTATTGTGATCCCTGCCAGAGCAGTCAGTAGTGGTAAACAGGCACTATCTTGTTGTTCTGGACTCAGTCTGGTGGAGACTGTGGTAGTTGTGGCCCATTAGTCCTTTGGACTAATATTTCCCTTGTGTCTTTGGTTTTCTTCATTCTCCTTTGCTCCAGTTGGGATGGGACCAGTTTTCTTGCATGTCTTAATCATGCTGACCACCCACTGTATTTATAAAGCACAACATAGGCATTCCAAATGAGGAAAAAACAAAACAACAAAATGAATAAATAAAGTATGATCATCATGGAGATCGTGTTGAAAGGAGATTTTGCATATTCAGGAGCTATTGGAGGAGCCCTGGTGGCTCAGTGGTTAAGCGTTCAGCTGCTAACTGAAAGGTCGGCATTTCAAATCCACCAGCAACTCTGTGGGAGAAAGATGTGGCAGTTTGCTTCCATAAAGAGTTACGGCCTTGGAAACTCTATCGGGCAGTTCTACTCTGTTCTATAGGTCACTATGAGTCAGAATCAACTTGACAGCAGTGGGCTTAGAGGCTATGGGTGGGAGGAAGAGGTATAATAGGAGTTATTAAGAAAATTTAACAGAATTGTTACATGATTACCTTGGCTTTAAGAAAATTTCTGGAGAAAATGTAAAGAGAAAGAGACTAGAATTTGAGACTCTGGACAAGAAAAAAGTAAGACTGTGTATACCAGTGATGGAACATATAGGAGGGAGAGTTAAAGGGAGAATTCTTACACTGTGCTGACATGACATGCTGAAGAAGTTTAAGAGGAAGCTCTAAATGTAGAATGACTTTCGAGCTACAGTCCCGAGTGACAAAGTGTTAGTGATTCTATTAAGCTAAACTGTAGGTTGATAACCTTAGCTTCTATTTAGTAAATCCTATGTATGAGATGCCTTTGGAACACACATGGGGAGATGTACAGCAGATAGTAAAAAGTGTATATCTAATGCTCAGGTTAAAGGTCAAGGCTACAGACATAGATCTCGGAAACTTTAATGTACCATAGTTGAAGTCATCCTGTAAGGAGGACAGTAACATACTGTATTAATCAAGGTCATTAGTGCTAGTTGCAAAAATTCTATATATAGCATAATAGTTTTCTCACTCACTTCACAATTGACATAAGTTTTCAGCAGGAAGCATTCTACTTGGTGACTCAGAGATTTCAGTCCTGGCACGGCTGCTAAACAAAAGATTGGCAGTTTGAATCCACCAGCCGCTCCTTGAAAGTCCTATGGGGAAGTTCTACTCTGTCCTATGGGGTCGCTATGAGTTCAAGTCAACTCGACAGCAATGGGTTTGGTTTGGTTTGATCTTATGGCTCACAAACAAGTGGTGGCCTTCAGTATGGATTTCACCTCTACATAAAGAAAACAAAAATCCTCACAACTGGACCATTAAACAACAACATGATAAACAGAGAAAAGATTGAAGTTGTCAAGCATTTCATTTTACTTGGATCCACAATCAACACCCATGGAAGCAGCAGTCAAGAAATCAAATGACGCATTGCATTGGGAAAATCTGCTGCAAAAGACCCCTTTAAAGTGTTGAAAAGAGATGTCACTTTGAGGACCAAGGTGTGCCTGACCCAAGCCATGGTCATTTCAATTGCCTCATATGCATGCAAAAGCTTGAGAACGAATAAGGAAGACCGAAGAAGAATTGATGAATTTGAATTATGGTGTTGGTGAAGAATACTGAATATACCATGGATTGCCAGAAGAATGAACAAATCTGTCTTGGAAGAAGTATAGCCAGATGCTCCTTAGAAGCAAGGATGGTGAGACTTCATCTCACATACTTTGGACATGTTACTGGGAGAGACCAGTCCCTGGAGAAGGATGTCATGCTTGGTAGAAGGTCAGTGAAAAAGAGGAAGACCCTCAATGAGATGGATTGACACAGTGGCTGCAACAAAGTGCTCAAACATAGCAATGCTTGTAAGGATGACAAAGCACCAGGCAACATTTTGTTCCGTTGTACATAGGGTCGCTAAACCGGATACAGACTCAAGGGCACCTAACGACAACAATCTTATGGCTAAGTAAGGTTCCTAGATGGCGCAAAAGGTTTGCACTAGACTCTTAACCTAAGGGTTGGTGGTTCAAACCCACCCAGCGGTACCAAGGAAGAAAAGGCCTAGCAACCTGCTTCCATTAAAATTACAGCCAAGAAAACCCTATGGAGCCATTCTACTCTGTGCACATGGGGTCACCATGAGTTGGAATTGACTCGATGTCTACTAACAACATCTTATGGCTCCACCATCTTAAAGGTACTCCTCAGATCTTTCACTGGATTCTCCGTATTCAATAGTCCAAAGACGAGAGAGAGCAGGATCACGTAAGACATTTTATGAACCAGGCCTGTCCACATTCCACTAGTTAGAACCCAGTCACTTGCCCCAAACCTAACTGCAAAGGAGGCTAGGAAATGTAATCTCCCTGTTTAATCAGAAGATCATCTCTTTAGACTCTATCAAAAATGTTCATCGAATAATTTGGAAAAGAATAGTGAAAATAGCAGCACAACTGGAATAATATAATCGATGTCACTAAATCATACATGTAGAAACTTTTGAAATGGTGTAACTTTGGCTAAGTATATTTTCACCAAAAAAAAGTCCTCCAGAGTTCCGGCAACATGCCGCTCTAGGCAGAAGCACCATGCCGTCCCTCCACAGCAAAGATCCGAAAAACTAAGCCGAACAGAGAATACAACAATCCTGAAACCCTAAAATATCAAATGAAGAGATAAAGAACTCAGCCAAGCACCAAATGGAGTGAGAAAACTGACAGAGAACGGACAGCGAGGAGAGATTTATGCAGAGATGCCCTACCAGCTAAAGCAGCGCGGATCCGCCATCTTGGACTCCTATCAGAGACCAGCAAACGAGGGTATGAGAAAGCAGCCTCACGGAGTGTCCAGCGGGAGAAAAAACAACCGGTAATTTTTGATATACGCTTTCCCACCCCCCACCCCTCTTCACCCCGACTCGGCCTCCTCTGCTTCCCACAGCCACAATCTCTTGACCAGGAAACACCGGCTGCTTGGATTCCACACACCTGAATGGGTGGCTCTCTGAGTGCCATTTGTTGGCTGCTGGTGTTGCTTTTTTCCGCTTCTTTTGATTTCTTCCTTGCCTCTCGCCACCTCCCCCTCCTTTTGCTCAAGTACCTCGCTCCATGCACCATCTTTGCTTCTTCTTGAGGGGCTGCAGAGCTCTGGTAATTTGTGATATATGCTTTCCCCCTCTCTACCCTTCTTCAACCACACTCAGCCCCCTCTGCTTCCCGTGGACACAGTCTCTTGTCCAGAAACACCAGCCCACAGTAGCTGGCTCTCTGAGTGCCATTTGTTGGCTGCTAGTGTTGCTTTTTTTTCTGCTTCTTTTCATTTCTTACTTGCCTCTCGCCACCTCCCCCTCCTTACACTCGAGTATCTGGCTCCGTGCGCCATCTTTGCTTCTTCCTGAGGGGCTGCGGGAGCTCCATTCAAGTGTGGAGCTGCTTCCCAGTCTGGGCTACTGCGCTGGTGGGATCCCGGGGCTTTTGTTCGTTTGTTTGTTTTGAATTGTTTGTTCGTTTTCTTTTCCTTTTCTTCAGTTGGGAGCCCTTACTGGCCAAGCGGAGCTGCATGGCAAGGAGACTCTTCTTCGGCTTCCACAGACGTGCAGAGGGATCCCTGAGGACGTTTCTTTATTCGTTGGTTTTTTTTTTCTGTTTTTTTGGGGGGACCTTTCTTGTTCCTTTTTTTTTTTTAATTCTTTTGTTTTCTTTTCAATCATTTTCCCTTTTGGTCTTTCTTCATTACTCAGTTTCTCATATCTATATATCTTCCTTCTCTTTCTGTTCCGTGAATACCTGGCATCGTATACCTCTACGCCTTCTAGCCAGGCTGTACTGCAACACCTGAGAGCAACTTCCACAGACCTCATAGCTGCACCGGAGGGATCCCTGGGAACTTTGTGGTTCTTTAACCTTTATGATTTTTATTTATTCATTCTTTTCTTTTCTTCCTCTTACCCTTTCTGTTTTTCTCCATTTCATAGTCTCTCATCTCTCCACTCCAACGGCAAGATCCCCTAGCATTCTTTTTTGTTTGTTTGTATGTTTTTGGCTCCTGTTCCTCTCTCCTCTCTCCCATATCCATCTTAGCTCCCCACATAACAATCTCCCCATTGCATCCTGCCAACCTGCACTGTGCACTTGACATCACACCAGCAAGGAGCACAGGCACGGCCTACTGGAACCTGCCCTGCGCTGATTACAGACCTGCTCTGGTGGCTGTAGTAAGTGCCACAAACAACCCATCCCAGCAACTCTTCAGCTAGACCTGCCCTGCCATACCATATCTGAGTGACTGACCCTGACAGTTGGACAAGGAGGCAAAAATTATTGTGCCCACAGATGAGCAAACAACAAAGAAGACACAGTCCACTGGCTCAGACATAGTCTGAGACGAAACAAACAAATCCACAATCAATAAATGAGAAAAATAACTACTGAATGCCCTGAAAACAGCAGACAGCATCAAAACATTTACAAAAACAGGACAGGATGGTTCCAGTAGGCGTCCAAAATAAACACCAGATGACTCTCCTGTGGAAGAAAATGCACTAGAACTACCTGATAGGGAATTCAAATCTCTAATACTCAGAAATGTCCAGTAACTGAGGCAAAAAGCTGACAAAAATGAGTAAAATACAGACAAAAAAATTGGAAGATATCAGGAAAATAATGCAGGAACAAAATGGTAAAATAAATTCACAACTAGAAATTATACAAAGACAACAATTAGAAATCCAAAAGATAAACAAGAAGACTTCAGTAATGGGCGGTATCATAGAAGGGCTGAGAAGCAGATTTGAAATGGTGGAAGACAGGATCAGTGGAATTGAAGACAAACACTTGGATAAAACTTTGTCTCAGGAAAACTCAGAAAAAAGAACAAAGAAAAATGAAGAGAACCTGAGAGTTATGTGGGACACAATCAAAAGGAAAAATCTTTGAGTAATCGGAATTCCAGAACAGGGGGAGAAAACAGAAAACACAGAGAGGATCGTTGAGGAACTGCTGACAGAAAACTTCCCCAATATCATGAAAGATGAAAAGCTCGCCATCAAAGAAGCACAACGAACCCCATATAGAAGAGTCCCCAAAAGAAAATCACCAAGGCATATCATATTCACACTTGCCAAAACCAAAGACAAACAAAGAATCATGAGAGCAGCTTGTGAAAAACAAGAAGTCACATACAGAGGAGAAACAATAAGACTAAGCTCAGATTATTCAGCAGAAACCATGCAGGCAAGAAAGCAATGGGATGACATATATAAAATCTTGAAAGAAAAAAATTGCCAGCCAAGAATAATACATCCTGCAAAACTCTCGTTCAAATCTGATGGTGAAATTAAGTCATTTCCAGATAAACAGAAATTAAGGGAATATGTAAAAGTAAAACCAAACTTACAAGAATTATTAAAGCGGGTTCTTTGATCTGAGGACAAACAGCTTCAGCTCACAGGCAAAACCTAGGACGCAGGATCGTACCAGCCAGATACCACTCTAGGAAATGAATTCTCGAGGACTATCCAAAACCAAAAGAAATACAACAGGGAATCAGAGCAGTTAATCAGTAAATGAGAACAACATTAAAACAATAAAAGAGGGAATCAACGGCATAGGTATAGAACCTTCTAATGGAGAGGAAGGCAAGGCGATACCAAGTAATGGTAGACTGCTTCAAACTTAGAAAGATAAGGGTAAAATTCATGGTAACCACAAAGAAAGTTAACAAACATACTCATAAAAATAAAGAGGAAAAACATAAAGTCTCAGCAAAAACAAAACCTACAAAAACAAAAGAAATGAAAAAAAAATCCACAAACAAAAGTAACTCAGCACAAGAGAGTAAGTAGAACAAAGAAAATGTCAGCACCACAAAAAAGAAAAAATACAAAATGACAGCAACAAACTCACATCTATCAATAATTACATTGAATATAAATGGACTCAATGCACCCATAAAGAGAAGGAGAGTGACAGAATGGACAAGAAAACAGGATCCTTCAATATGCTGTCTACAAGAGACACACCTTAGAAACAAAGATGTGAATTTATTAAAAGTCAAAGGTTGGAAAAAAAATATATCAAGCTAACAACTACCAAAAGAGAGCAGGAGTGGCAAATCTAATCTCAGATAAAACAGACTTTAAAACAAAATCTACCATAAAAGACAAAGAAGGACACTATATACTGATTAAGGGGACAATCCATCATGAAGACATAACCATAATAAACTTCTACACACCCAATGACAGGGCTCCAAAATACATAAAACAAACTCTAACAACACTTAAAATAGAAATTGACAGTTACACAATAATAGTAGGAGACTTCAACACACCATTCTCAGTAAAGGACAGAACAACTAAAAAGAAACTCAGCAAAGATACAGAAGACTTAAAGGGCACAATCAGCCAACTTGACCTCATAGACATATATAGAACACCCCATCCAACCACTGCAAAGTACACATTCTATTCCAATGAACATGGAATGTTCTCCAGAATAGACCACATCTTAGGCCACAGAGCAATCCTCAACAAGATCCAAAACTTTGAGATAATTCAAAGTATCTTCTCTGACCACAATGCCATTAATAATAGAAAGAGGAAGGGAAAAAAATCAACTACATGGAAACTGAATAATACCCTGCTTACACATCACTGGGTAATAGTAGAAATCATAGAGGGAATCAAAAAATTCCTAGAATCAAATGAGAATGAAAACACATCATGCCGAAACCTTTGGGACACGGCAAAGGCAGTCCTCAGAGGACAATTTATAGCAATAGATGCACATATCAAAAAAGAAGAAAGGGACAAAATCAAAACATTAACTACAGAACTCAAACAAATAGAAATAGAACAGCAAAAAAAAGCCCACAACCACCGGAAGAAAGGAAATAGTAAAGATCAGAGCAGAAATAAATGAAATAGAGAACAGAAAAACAATAGAAAGAATCAACAAAACCAAAACTTAGTTCTTTGACAGAGTCAACAAAATGGACAAACCACTGGCCAGACTGACAAAAGAAAAACAGGAGAGGACACAAATAACCCAAATAAGAAATGAAATGGGGTAGATTACAACAGACCCAACCAAAATAAAAAGGATTATAACAGAATATTATGAAAAACTATACTCCAACAAATTTGAAAACCTAGAGGAAATGGATAAATTTCTAGAAACACACGGCCTACCCAAACTACAACAAAGTAGTGTTGAAAATCTGAACAGACCCATAACAAGAGAAGAGATTAAAAATGTAATAAAAAAAAACTCCCAACCAATAAAAGCCCTGGCTCAGATGGCTTCACTGGAGAATCCTACAAAACATTTACAGAAGAGCTTGTACCAGTACTACTCAAGCTATTTCAGAGCATAGAAGAGGAAGCAACGCTTCCAAATTCATTCTATGAAGCCAGGATAATCCTGGTACCAAAACCAGGCAAAGACGTCACAAAAAGAGAAAATTACAGACCAATAACTCTCATGAATATAGATGCAAAAAATCTGAACAACATTCTAGCTAATAGAATTCAGCATCATATCAAAAAAATAATACACCACGACCAAGTAGGATTCATACCAGGTATGCAAGGATGGTTCAACATTAGAAAATCAATCAACGTAATCCACCACATAAATAAAAGGAAAGAGAATAATCACATGATCATCTCAATTGACACAGAAAAGGTATTTGACAAAGTCCAACACCCATTCCTGATAAAAACTCTCAATCAAATAGGTATACAAGGGAAATTTCTCAACATAATAAAGGGCATCTATGCAAAACCAACGGCCAACATCATTCTTAATGGAGAGAGGCTGAAAACATTCCCCTTGAAAACAGGAACAAGACAAGGATGCCCTTTATCACCACTCCTATTTAACATTGTGCTGGAAGTTCTAGCTAGAGCAATAAGGCAAGAAAAAGAAATAAAGGGCTTCCAAATTGGTAATGAAGAAGTTAAACTCTCCCTGTTTGCAGATGATACGACACTATACATAGAAAACCCTAAAGACTCCATGAAAAATCTACTGGAACAAATAAAAAGATTCAGCAGAGTAGCAGCATACAAGATAAACATTCAAAAATCAGTTGGATTCCTATACACCAGTAAGGAGAATGATGAGAAGGAAATCAGGAAAACAATACCATTTTCAATAGCCCCTAAAAGATAAAATACTTAGGAATAAATCTGACCAAGGATGTAAAAGATCTATACAAAGAAAACTACAAAACACTACTTCAAGAAACCCAAAGGGATCTACATAAATGGAAAAACATACCATGCTCATGGATAGGCAGACTCAACATTGTGAAAATGACAATTCTACCCAAAGCAATTTACAAATACAACACAATCCCGATCCAAATACCAACAACATTCTTCAAAGAGATGGAAAAACTAATTATTAACCTTATATGGAAAGGGAAGTAGCCCCGAATAAGTAAAGCACTACTGAAGAAGAAGAATAAAGTTGGAGGACTCACACTACCTGACTTCAGAACCTACTATACAGCTACAGTAGTAAAAGCAGCCTGGTACTGGTACAACGACAGATACATTGACCAATGGAACAGAATTGAGAACCCAGATGTCAATCCATCCACCTACTGTCACCTGATCTTCAACAAAGGCCGCAAGTCCATCAAATGGGGAAAAGACCGTCTTTTTAACAAATGGTGCTGGAAAAACTGGATATCCATCTGCAAAAAAATGAAACAGGACCCATACCTCACACCGTATACAAAAACTACTTCAAAATGGATGAAAGACCTGAATATAAAGCCTAAAACTATAAAGTTCATAGAAGAAAATATAGGACCAACACTTCAGTCTTAATACATGCATTAACAGGATACAAACCATAACCATCAACGCACAAACCTCAATAGATAAGCTAGATAACTGGGATCTTCTAAAAATCAAACACCTATGCTCTTCAAAAGACTTCACCAAAAGAGTAAATAGAGAACCTACAGACTGGGAAAAAATTTTTGGACAGTACAAGTCAGAGAAAGGTCTGATCTCCATAATCTACAAGAAAATCCAACACCTCTACAACAAAAAGACAAAGAATCCTATTAAAAAATGGGCAAAGGAAATGAACAGACACTTCACCAAAGAAGACATTCAAATGGCCAACAGACACATGAGGAAATGCTCACGATCACTAGCCATTAGAGAAATGCAAATTAAAACCACAAAGAGATACCATCTTACCTGGTATTACTGGCACAAATCAAAAACACTGGAAATAACAAATGTTGGAGTGGCTGCGGGGAAATCTGAACACTTATGCACTGCTGGTGGGAATGCAAAATCATACATCCATTTTGGAAAATGATATGGCGCTTCCTCAGAAAGCTAGAAATAGACATACCATTTGAACCAGCAATCCCACTCCTAGGAATATATCCTAGAGAAATAAGAGTCTTCACTCGAATAGACATATGCACACCTATGTTCATGGAAGCATTATGCACAATAGCAAAACGATGGAAACAACCTAGATGCCCATCAACAGATGAATGGATACACAAACTATGGTACATACACACAATGGAGTACTATGCAACGAGAAAGAACAACAATGAATCTGTGAAGCATCTCATAACATGGATGAAACTCGAGGACATTATGCTGAGTGAAATAAGTCAATCACAAAAGGACAAATATTGTATGAGACCTCTATTGCAAAAACCCATGAAAAAGTTCACACACAAAATGTAACAATCTTTGTTGATTACCAGGGATTGGGGGAGGGGAGAATACTAAATAGGCAATAGATAAGTGGTATCTTGGGTGAAGGGTGAGACAGTACACAATACAGGGGAAACTAGCACAACCTGTACAAGGAAAGGTCCTGGAAGCCCCATAGACACATCCAAACTCCCTGAGGGACTGAATTGCTGGGCGGAGGGCTGTGGGGACCATGTTATTGGGAACATTTAGCTCAGTTGGCATGACACAGTTTATAAAGACAATGTTCTACATTCTACCTTGGTGAGTAGTGTCTGGGGTCTTAAAGGCCTGTGAGCGGCCATCTAAGATACTCCACTGGTCTCATCCCTTCGGGAGCAAGGGAGAATGAAGAGAACAGGATACAAGGAAAAGATTAGTCTTAAGGACTAATTGTCCACAGCTAGCAAGGCCTCCACTGGACTGAGTCCAGTACAGCTAGATGGTGCCCGGCTACCACCACTGACTGCTCTGACCAGGATCACAACAGAGGGTTCTGGACAGAGCTGGAGAAGGATGTAGAGCATAATTCTAACTCACAAAAAAAAGACCAGATTTACTGGCCTAAAGGAGACTGGAGAAACCTCGAGAGTATGGCCCCCAGATACCCTTTTAGCTCAGTGGTGAAGTTACCTCCGAGGTTCACTGTTCAGCCTGGGAGTGGACAGCCCCGTAAAACCAAGTGAGACTAACGAGGTACAGGAGTCCAGTGACAAGGGCCAGAAGGCAGAAGGGGACAAGGAAGCTGGTGATAGGGAACCCAAGGTTGAGTAAGGATATTGTTGATGTGTTGTGAGATTGTTAACCATTGTCATAGGGCAACATTTGTAGTAACTGTTAAATGAGAAACTATTTTGTTCTGTAAGCCTTCATCTTAAGTGAGAATAACAGCAAAACTGGAAGGGCGTAGTCAATGTCATTGAATTGCGCATGTAGAAATTTTTGAAATGGTGTATCTTTGTCTATGTGTATTTTCACCAAAAAAAAAGGTTGAGAAGTTAGAGGGTCAATATGTTGTGGGGTTGTTATCCAATGTCATAAAAAAAACATGTGTACTACTGTTTCATGAGAAACTATTTGTTCTGTAAGCCTTCACCTGAAGTACAATAAAAAGTAATTTTTTTTAATAAAAAATAAAAAAGTCCTCCAAGATCGAGAAGGGAGAATGTTGACATGTTGTGGGGTTGTTAATCAATGTCATAAAACGATATGTGTACCGACTGTTTAATGAGAAACTATTTGTTCTTTAAACCTTCATGTAAAGTACAATAAAAAATTTTTTTTAAATATGTTCATAGAAATAAATATATACAAATGGGAAATGTACTTAATGCCTAAGGAAGTACATGTAAGGTTCTATTATGTTCAGAGACAAGAAAGAGAAAGACCATATTCGGCTATGTGTAAGATTTGAAGAAAGAACAGGATTTGGACAATGAGTAAAGGAAGGGAAATTCCTTCAGGGAGAAGAGAATTGAATCGGCAGAGCCACAGAGGAGTGAATCCCAAGATTTCTTCTGCAAATAACATCTGGCCAGTTGGGTCCAGACATGCGAATTGGTATCCAGTTAAATCAAAGCAGGATATGTCTGAATCTCTAGTTCAGGCCCAAAGCAGTATTAGACTCACCGTTTCTCTTTACCCTTGCCAAGTGGATTTTAAAATTCTGCAGACTCTAATTTATTAAAATTTACTACTGAGGTGAGAATGACAGTTATTTCTTTCCACTTCTCAGTATGGGACCACAGTTTTATTAGAATGCTTGCCCTCTGAGCTCAGCAAGGAGCATGTTATAATTAGATGAGTATTACAATAGAGACTCTGTTAATGGGATTTTTGAAACACAGTAAAAAAAGAAAACCTACACAAGTGTCTCCATGAGATTCTGTGTAAGTAAGGGAAACCTGTCTTAGGAGACCGCTAAAGAAATCAGCAGGAGTTAGTTAACTGAAGGTCAAACAAAATGACATGATAAGCCTTGGGGGATACTGTTAAAGTAATCATTGCAGATAAGGGACTGATTGACTGTTGGAGATGCCTATGAATATTTTTAATACGAAAATGAAGATGGAAATCGTAGTAGCAGAGTTGGCCTCTTTATTTTTGTATAAACTTGAAGACCTCCTATCAGTAAACACCATTTAAACATATATTATCTGTACATTTAAATACATATTACTTTTCTATGGCACATTCTGTAATGGAGTGTTTTAAAAACAATGCTCCCTTGAGGTCAAATGACCTCTGTTTATTTTTTTAAGTGGATCATTTTTCTGAAATATATATACATATATAAAATACATGCTCATTGTTAGAAAACTTAGAAAATAGCACATACGAAAAAAAGTACGTATAATGCCACAATTCAGGAAATCTCACTGCTAACATTTTTATGTTTCTTTCCATTTACCATTCATAAATCGCACATTAGTGTACCCATTATAATAATGTATATTTATTTTTTATCCAGTACTTTTAATTGCAAGAGGCGCAATGGTTAAGCACTCCTGTTGCTAACAGAAAGATCGGCGATTGTCCGAAGTCCCTGAGGGACTGAATTGCTGAGTGGAGGGCTGTGGAGACCATGGTCTTGGGGAACATCTAGCTCAATGTTCTACATTCTACCTTGGTGAGTAGCGTCTGGGTCTTAAAAGCCTGTGAGCAGCCATCTAAGATACTCCATTGGTTTCACCCCTTTGGGAGCAAGGCAGAATAAAGAAAACGAGATAGAAGGGAAAGATTAGTCCAAAGGACTAAGAGACCACAGCTACCAAGGTCTCCACCAGACTGAGTCCAGTACAACTAGATGGTGCCTGGTTACTACCACTGACTGCTCTGACCGGGATCACAATAGAGGGTCCCGGACAGAGCTGGAGAAAAATGTAGAAAAGATTTCTAAGTCACAAAAAAAGACCAGACTTATTGGCCTGACAGAGACTGGAGAAACCCCGAGAATACGGCTCCCAGATACCCTTTTAGCTCAGTAATGAAGTCACTCCTAGGGTTCACCCTTCAGCCGAAGATTAGACAGCCCCATAAAACAAATTGAGACTAATGAGGCACAACAGTCCAAGGACAAGGACTAGAAGGCAGAAGGGGACAGAAAGCTGCTAATAGGGAAGCCAGGTTGAGAAGGGACGGTGTTGATATGTCTTGTGGTTGTTAACCATTGTCATAAAACAATATGTGTACAGTTTAATGATCAACTATTTGTTCTGTAAACCTTCATCTAAAGTACAATAAAAAAAAAAAGGAAAATAAAAAAAAGATCGGCAATTGGAACCCACCAGCCACTCTGTAGGAGAAAGACCTGATGATCCGCTTCCATAAAGATTACAGCCTTGGAACCCTATTGGGCAGTTCTACTCTGTCCTATAGGGTCTCTGTGAGTTGGAATCTACCCCAGAGCAACATGTACTCTTCACTGCATATTTCAGCTTGATCAGATCTTTCCTTTTTCTTTGACTTGCATTTTTTTTTTTTTCGTTATCTTGGAAAGACCATGTAAAACAGCCTTAGAAATAATTACAGAAACTTTCATCTAATCAGTCTGAACTTCCTCTAAGGGAAGTTAAAAAAAATTGAAGTCAATTATTTTTTTACTTATTCAGCACAAATCCATACCGTCCTTGTTAGGATAAAGAAAATAATACTCCTAAAGAAATCTGTTGCTGTCGAGTCGATTCTGACTCATGGCAACCTGTGTGTTACCGAGTAGAACTGCCCCATAGGGTTTTCTTGGCTGTAATCTTAATGGAAGCAGATTGCCAGGCCTTTGTTCTGCAGCACCGCTGCATGGGTTTGAATTGCTAACCTTTCAGTTAGTAGCTGAGAGCAAATTGTTTGCACCACCGAGGGACAGCATTCCTAAAGAAGGAGAAGAAAAAGTAGGGTTAGGGAGAGTGGCACATTAGTTGAAGCCGTCGTTCTCAGTTGGCCTGTCTTTTGGCCTAGTTCCCTATAGCTAGGGAATCCTCTAAATACCCTTCAGTCATTTGAGGGCAAGGTGAAGAAGAGAAGGAAATGAGTAGGGAATTTATTGCTTGCTCACTTTGTGGATTTCTGCCTCAGAAACTGGTCTAACTAGAGTGAGACTCTCAGCTCATAACTGCTGAACTTTCTAAATAATTAACTCCTGTCTCCAAGGTAAAAATGAGGCTTCGGGTTCCATATGGGTTTGCCGTTTCCCTAACGTTTACCTTTGAGAAACACAGGCAATTGTAATTGGTCCTGGTATTCAAAATGATATGACTTTAGGATTTCAGTCTATCCAAAGTTTGTCATAATTTACAGCACAAGGAAAAAAAATAAAACAATACTAACCTTGCAACTTAAATGTGCTTTTTCCTGTTTGATTTGGTACAAAGTTAGCAAGTCAACCAGGAGAAAGGACAGCTGAGTGTTATCAAGTTAAAGAAATATTGTTCTAGTGTAGTAGTTTATCCCAATAATAGGAAGGCTGTAGGCTATTAGTCATGTTAGAATATAGTCTATGTTCAACAGTATTCCTTCCTTTAATCCATTGAAGATTTGGATGTTAGCTAGAGGGTTGTTACATAAGACTAATACGTGAATGTGTAACATAGGCTGAAAGCATATTTTTCTATTGCTTAGTGCTTTCATAGACATAAAGTGTGTACAAAACATATAAATATTTTCTTCTGTGTTGCCTTGAACCATAAGCATATATGAAAATTAGAATTTTACTTTCATTAATCGATTTTTACTATGGCCACAGGAGATTTTATCATCGGTTTTAGAAGTAAAGGTTTGAGCAGTGGATTTAGAAATCCTACTGATCTAATTTTGAATGCATAAATTCACCTGAGTTTATATAACCGAACTATAGCCTTGTTGAGGGATTAAAACAAATAACTATGCCATGTGGCTTCAAAGCAGATGATGAAATCTTCCTTATAAAAAGTATAGGATAATATTACACACTTGGATATGAAGAGGATTAATAATTGAAAATTATTTACATGTGTGCTATCCCTATATGATTCTTGGCACATTACTGCACCAAAGAATTGCATTTCAGTTAACCGTGGTTTGAAATCTAACTGCTGTCGGGTTGTAAATGGTCTTTGATCCCAAATAATCTTGTTGGCAAATATTAGAATCTATTTTTCTCTTCAGCTTTCCTTCCATCTTTTTAGTAAAGATGTCTGTTTTGGTATGATTATTAATTAATTACTTAACAAATGAACAAGTTCTTTGGTACATAGTCAAATTGATTGCTTCCTCCAAAGGAGCATAATGAAGGAGAATCAAGAGTATGAGGAGCAGGAAGGATGGAGAAAATTGACAGGAATAATAAAAAGCAAAATTCTCATTAAACTTTTAACCCCCTTCTGGTGTCCTTAGAGCTCCATAACTAAACGGCATTATATGCTTTTCCTCACAATTTTTAGAGTTGTACCCTATAGTATTTAAAACAAAATTTAATATGCCCTCTGAATTAATAACCAAGACCATTTCTCCTCTGACAGATTATCAGTTTCGCACTGTAGAAGACAGACCAAAACTTGGCAGATTTAAAATGGGTATATAGGCATGGTTTGCTTTCAGTTACTAACCGAAAGATTGACAGTTTGAATCCACCTAGCAGTGCCATGAAAGAAAGGCCTGGCAATCTACTTCTGTCAGATTACAGCCAAGAAAACCATGTGGAGCAGTTCTACTCTGAAGCACATGGGGTGTCCATAAGTCCAAATCAACCTGACAGCAACATTTTTTTGCTTTGTTTTGTTTTGGTTTTGGTATATAAGCAAAACCTGTTTTTTAAAAGAAATGGTATAAAGTCCAGTGAAATAAGGGATCATAGAATGTTCCTTGAAATTGGACACATTGTACATTATAAACAGGATGAATTTGCCAAGCAAGCATATTTCTCTGATCCACTGGTGTCATGATGAAATTACATACTTATAAATATTAGGGAAAACTAGCATTCTTCTAAGCAGTGTTCTTACTGATTAAGCCCTTTTCAAATGTAATCCCTTAAACACATGGGTTTCCTGTACTCCTAGACTGCAAGAGTACTTCCTGGACCCTTCTAGACTCTTTTCTTTTTTAAAGTTTAGTCCTATATAATGATGAGAAGTCCTAAACCTCCTAGTGATTACCACAAGAAGATACCTCCTTTGTAAAATGAGAGTACTTTTACCTACCTCATAGGGTTTTCATGAAGGTCCTTAGGTGGTGCAAGCAGTTTGCACTCAACTACTAACCTAAAGATTGGCGGTTTGAACCCACCTAGCGGTGCTGTGGAAGAAAGGCCTGGTGATCTGCTTCTGTAAGGATGACAGCCAAGAAAACCCTATGGAGTAGTTCTGCTCTGTAATACATGGGGTCTCCATGAGTTGGAATTGCCTCGATGGCAATGGGTTCACGGGTTTTTCATGAAGATGAAATAAGTTAAAACATAGACTCTTTGCAATAATATTTAGTTCATCATACACACTCAGTGTGTATTAATATGAGATATCACTGAATAATACCTAAACTTATTTTATTTCCATTTACCCCATATCAGTTTGGGTGTCATTACCATACAGTTAACCAGTCGGACAATGAGTCATGTTCAATTCCTTTATCTCCCTCATCTTCTCGTCCAACCAGTCACAAAATACTACCAACATCTGTTCAAAATGCTGTTATATACATCTAAACCTTGTTGGCTCTTACCTAGAGTTTTGCAGAAGTGATCATGGTTATGGGTAGCATTGGGTAAGATGCTGGAAGAGAGTAGAAACTAATATGTGTCAAATAACAGTGGTTGTTCCCAAGTTAGTTTATTTTATTCTTCAAGCAATCATGTGAGTTAGCTACCAGCACCCCCCACCCTACCACACACACACACACAAAAGAAGAAACACCTAAAGCTCAGACAAGCCAACTCCTTTGGCCCGGGTAACACAGTTAATAAATGCAAGTGCTAGAGCTGAAATTTCCCCCTTCACACCAGGTTATACACACCTTGTTTCTTAAGCATTACAGCGATTGAAAGCCCTTGAGAGGGAAAAAAAAAAAAAATAGAAAAACCTCTTAGAGGGTAGTTTATCAGGAAAACTGGAGTTACAAATACATAAATACACACTGAAAAGACGTAAGTATTGACGTCTTACAGATTTGATATCTCAGGAAGATTATGGTAGCTGGACTGTATAATGAGATTATAAATGTCCCTCTGGTAAACTAGGCTTTCTCTAAAAACAGTTCATTGCACACCAGCCCTTGAAAGCCTCAGGTTCTTATAAATCATAACATGCAGTGATTTTGACTAATTTTCTTACTAAATTTAATCAAGAAAATTCTGTAAAGTAAATTGACTATCTTTTATGCAGCAGTAGGCACAAATGACTGGCATGTGTGGGCATATCTAACCTGGTATGGACAGTGAAGAATTAGTATCTACCTGCTGTATTTCTTGGCTCTAAAGAAGGCAGACAAGAAGCAATCATATAACTGCGTAAAAATCCTAAAATGTAGACCTTCTCCTCAACAAGATGATATAACCAAAGCTAGCGATTGACCTTAGATGTGCTTTTAACATAAACTGTGGACCTACCTCATAAATAGCATTTCATGATATTACTTCATGATTAGACTGCTGCAGTTTTGTTTTGTTTTTTGCCCTCAAGGAATTTTGTTAATAGTTAAAAGGAACTATTTTCAGTCTCTCCTCCATGCAAAGCAAAAAAGATATAAAGACTCTTTTTGATCTGGTGTCTGGTATTAATTTAAATTGAGTATTCACTATTTGAATTTATTGCAGCAGATGTCCTCAGCTACCCAATTATTTTAGCACAATTTGGCACATACATAATTTTAAAAGATTTTTTATCTAGGCGAAACATTTAATTTCCTACCAAATTAATCCCTTTGGAACATTCCATGGGATGCCATGGTGATTCAAAAAAAAAAAAAAGACTCTTTCATAACAGCAAGATGCTCTAGTAAATACCCAGTACTCTGCATAAATGGACGATCTGCATTTATTTCCTCTGTTACATATGGTGCAGGTTTTCTTATTACTAATTATGTGCTTTTTCTCAGCTCAGACATGTTAAATAACAGTGTATGCTATGTCCTTTCTTCTCTAATTCTGGGTTTATCTGTTTCTTTTTGAAGAGGAGAACATGCTTCTTTTTTTGACCCCAAAAGGACAATGCAGATGGATTGATCCAGACTTCTTTAGCAACGTGTATTCAGGAACAGGGGTGATCAACGAACCATCTCTTTCAAATTTTGCTTAGCTAAATGGTGTATGCTACAATATGTTTCTAGTAATTACTTAATGAAAATTAATGTGTGCAAGTTATTATTGCTGTGTAACAAACCAGCCCAAAACTTCTTGGAGCAAAGCAACAATTTTATTATTTGCACATATTTTTTTTATGTTTTATTTTTTAAATTTTATTGTACTTCAGGTGAAGGCTTACAGAACAAATAGTTTCTCATGAAACAGTAGTACACATGTTGTTTTATGACATTGGTTAACAACCCCACAACATACTAACCCTCTAAATTCTCAACCTTTTTTTTTTTTTTTTTGGTGAAAATACACATAGCCAAAGATACACCGTTTCAAAAATTTCTACATACACAGTTCAGTGACATTGACTACGCTCTTCCAATTGTGCTATTATTCTCACTTAAGATGAAGGCTTACAGAACAAAATAGTTTCTCATTTAACAGTTACTACAAATGTTGCCCTATGACAATGGTTAACAATCTCACAACACATCAACAATATCCTTACTCAACCTTGGGTTCCCTATCACCAGCTTCCTTGTCCCCTTCTGCCTTCTGGCCCTTGTCACTGGACTCCTGTACCTCGTTAGTCTCACTTGGTTTTACGGGGCTGTCCACTCCCAGGCTGAACAGTGAACCTCGGAGGTAACTTCACCACTGAGCTAAAAGGGTATCTGGGGGCCATACTCTCGAGGTTTCTCCAGTCTCCTTTAGGCCAGTAAATCTGGTCTTTTTTTTGTGAGTTAGAATTATGCTCTACATCCTTCTCCAGCTCTGTCCAGAACCCTCTGTTGTGATCCTGGTCAGAGCAGTCAGTGGTGGTAGCCGGGCACCATCTAGCTGTACTGGACTCAGTCCGGTGGAGGCCTTGCTAGCTGTGGACAATTAGTCCTTAAGACTAATCTTTTCCTTGTATCCTGTTCTCTTCATTCTCCCTTGCTCCCGAAGGGATGAGACCAGTGGAGTATCTTAGATGGCCGCTCACAGGCTTTTAAGACCCCAGACACTTCTCACCAAGGTAGAATGGAGAGCATTGTCTTTATAAGCTGTGTCATGCCAATTGAGCTAGATGCTCCCTGAGATCATGGTCCCCACAGCCCTCCGCCCAGCAATTCAGTCCCTCAGGGAGTTTGGATGTGTCTATGGGGCTTCCATGACCTTTCCTTGTACAGGTTGTTATCTGCACATATTTTGTGGATCAGAAATTTAGGCAGGGCATAGCAGGGGTGGTTTGACTCTGTTCCTTATTTTCTTAGGCCTCAGCTGGGGCAACCTCAAAGACTGGGAATGACTCAGTGGCTGGAGGTGAGAATCACCTGGGGGCTCCTTCATGCACATGACTGGCGCATAGACTGGAATCACTCCAAGTCTGGATGGTCAACTGGGACTGTTGACTGGAGCAACTGTATGTACGCTTTCTAATAGTTTGGGGTTCTCATAGCATGACAACTAGTTTTTGAGGGAAGCACCCAGAAAGCAAGCATTCCAAGAAAACCAGGTGAAGGCTGCATGTCCCTTTCTAACCTAACCTCAGAATTGACATGGTGTCTCTTCTTCTGATTGGTTATAGGCAAATCACGAAAGTCAATCTAGCGTCAAGAAAAAATATTCAGACCCCACCTCTTGATAAGAGAAGTGCCAAGAATTTGTGGACATATTTTACAACCACCACAGAAAGATCAGCTAATATATACTTATTTAATTATTTCATATATGCTGAACGTTGTTGCAGTCTATGTGTATCATTATGTGTCTCTCAGATCTCAAGAGACACACTGAAGTTTAAGCAAAGTGGACAACAGAAAATCCACCATATCCTTCTTGAAGTTCAACTTTGAACTCTGCTCTGGAGAGTCTTTTAATTTGAAAATTGAAATGAAATGAACAAATACCTAGAAAAACATAACAAATTGAATGATTTGAATGTCACACATTCCAAATAATTTCCAGCTCCAACTCAAATGTAAGATTTTAGGCTTAGATCACACTAAATTACAAAAAAAAAAAAGAAGAAGAAAAATTTGTTTTTTAATTCTCTTTTTTCATTGTAATCACAAGTGACCTCCAAACATTTAATTGAGAAGAAGCCTTGATATCATGGAAAAAGAGGTGCGGTAGGCCACTTCTAAAATGACCCTCAATTATCCCTGCCTCCTGGTATCCACATCCTGTGTAATCCCTTCCCCTTGTGTGGGCTGTACTAGTGACTTGCTTCTAATCAACAGAATACGGCAAATGTGAGGGAATATCACTTCCAAGATAGAGTTATAAAAGACACTGGCTTCTGTCTTGCTCACACTCTTTATCGCTCTCCCTTTTGCTCTGAGGTAGCCAGCTGCCATGTTGTGAGCTGCCTTACCGAGAAGCCCACATGGCGAGGAACTGAGGGAGGGTCCCTGCCAGTTGCCAGTGGGGAACAGATTCCTAACAACGATCATGTGCATGAACATGGAAACAGATCCTCCCTGTTTTGAGCCTTGAGATGACTGCAGCCTTGTGAGAGAGTCCCTGAGCCAGAACCACCCAGCTAAGCCATGCCCAGATTCCTGACCCACAGAAACTGTGAGATAATAACTGTGGTTTTGAGGCTTTAACAAACACTAAGTTTTGAGCATTTTTTTAGACAGTAGTAGATAACTAATTTAGGAGAGACATAAAACTCGTTGAAGTTAAGGCCTCCAAGCAGAGCATGGCTCCTAAATACCACAGAGGCAAGACTTGGTAGAATTAGGAGGCAATATAGAGAGAGTTTCTCAGGGAGGCTTCAGTGATTTTGGTTGTTCCCACTCCACTGGTTGGGGACATCTGCCATGAAGTATTGTCACTAAGTCCCTATGCATTAACAAATAGCAATGGCAAAGCCAATTTTCTCAAGCTTTGCTGGAAAACGACTCTATGGAAATCTAACAGAAGCAGTAGCTGACATATCAACATGACATGTAGCCATCATAAATTGCTTGTCAGGTTTTTAGCAAATTCCACATGTAGCACAATGCCCACTGCTGATAAAAAAGACAAAATCATTCCTGTCTTCTGGCTGAAAGGACAGAAACACCAAATTTATACGCATCTGGATAAAATCATCTAGCACAACAAACACACACACACACACACACACGCACACATAAACACGAGCAATCTGGTAAATGTCCTTCACCCATTTCTCCATATTTATACAAAGAATACACATGCATATATGCATACATGTGTAACGCATGTGTGCATAGTCTTTGTATAAATATAGAGAGATGGGTGAATACATGCACACACATGTATATAACACATGCATATGTACATATATGTTACTACTGTTTATTCCTCAGGAAGGAAAGAGAGAGGGAGAATGAGATTATTAAATCTTTCTGTTTATATCTCCACATATAATAAGTACTAATTTTTTAGTTTACAAATATTAAAGATATATATTTTCAAATACTAATAAAGATAAAATTACTGTGCTCTGAATTATGTGGAGGCTTTTATTCATATTTATTTTTGACATGGACTTTTAAATATCCTAGCTACTTAGACACCCTCAACAACTTAGACAAGTGGTAGATAAGGAATGTAGCAGGCTTAAGAAGGTCTTGCAGTCGGGGTAAATAATACAATATTCCACTTCCATGGCATTATTGAGTGGTTTTATTTTAGTACCTGGATGGCACAAATGGTTAAGTTCTTGGCTACTAACCAGAAGGTTGGAGATTTGAATCTACCCAGAGGTGCCTTGGAAGAAAGGCCTGGCAATCTACTTCCAAAATGTCACAACCATTGAAAACCTTATTGAACAGTTCCATTCTGACACATACGGAGTCGCTGTGAGTTAGAATCATCTCGACGGTAACTGGTTTTTTGTTTGTTTGTTTGGTTGGTTGACTTGAAATACCTAAAGTCACCCTCCCTTAAACCATTTCTTCTAAAAAATATTACAGAACAGCACGATAATGAATCCGATGTTATTTACCCGCGTGTTATTTAAATTTATTCACTGATGCGAGAGGTTAATTCAGCTTTTTCCCCTGCTTTCTGGCTTTTCTTATTAGGGTTGTGTCCTGTGGCATTAAATAAAAAGCCATGCAATTGAGGGATTAAAAGAAATTGCAATGGGTATTGGGTTCTAATATAGCAGTAAACAGCCTGAAAGGAAATATAGGTGGTGGACACCAGAGTACTAATTATGGTGTTTCATTCAATTTTAAGTGATTGCAATGGAATATAATGAAACCCAAGTAAGAGCTCTAAAATGTTGTACATTTTTCTTAAGCATTTTGATCCTAGGTTTTTTTTGGCTGTTGTTGTTTTCATTTTGTTCTGTTTTTTCCTACTACTAAGTAATTCAAATAATTATTTTTTAAATAAACTTTATTAAATAGAACACCTTTAGTAATTATTTTTAGAAAACTATGGTTCATTTATTAATATTTCTTTTTTTTTAAGTAAAAAGAAAGTTTTATTTGGCATATATTCAAAAGGACAAAAGTGGGAAACGGACAACCATGTTGCCAGAGCCATGTCTGCCAGAGTCCGAAGAACATTACAGAATAGGCAAGAATGGGAAAACGGACAAGCAGGCTGTCACAGCCATGTCTGCCCGAGTCCTTATTAAGATTTCTTATAGTGTCATATGTATCTTAGAGTGCTTAATAAGAATTTTCTTAATGGCCATCTAGAGCAAAAGTATTTTTATTTCATCTCATGATGTTTCTGAGAGCTTTTTCCCCGTAAAACCATTGCCATAGAGTCAATTCTGACTCATAGCAACCCTATAGGACAGAGTAGAACTGCCCCATAGGGTTGCCAAGGCTGCAAATCTTCATCGAAGCCAAATGCCACATCTTTCTATAGCAGACCAACTGGTGGGGTCGAACTGCCAACCTTTCAGTTAGCAGCCAAACACTTAATCGTTGTGCCACCACGGCGCCTTAGAGCTCTTTCAGGAAGCAACTAATATGTTTAAAAGCTGTAACAGGATTTCTGTGATTTTAAAGGAGGCAACTGATACAGTGTATTTCAGAAACATCTGGATTTTTCACTTAGACTTTGGTTTCAATAACTATATTTGTATAGTTTCATTGTTATCTATTGCTATTAAAACAATAAATATTTATTGTCTGGCAGTTTCTGAAATACGGGAATTCAGGAGTAATTTAGCTGTGTGGGTATCTGGAGGGGGATGGACATCCCGGACCAGTGTGCTACCTATATCAGTCTAGGGTGGAGATGGAATAGAAACAAGCCCAGGACAGTGCTGTTTTTGGCCTTTCAAGTCTTGAGTTCCGCCTTCAGACTGACAAAGTTTAAAGTGCTAATCACAATTATTATACTATGACATAACACACCTGCAGAATCAGGGCAACGTGGCCTCAGAGAGGGATTCCATTTGCTGGCATAAACCACCTTTTCCAAAGCTGGAATTCTGGGTCTGTTGAATGCAATTTAATAATAAAATCACTTTCAGAGATGTCTATTTCCCTTGCAATTTTTGATGCAGGTCTTCATTCGATTTATTGCCTAAGAATCAAATAGCATCAGCATTTTCGCACTATAAATGGGAGCTTTCTTTTTCCTGAAGATGTTTTGCAACCTGTCAAAATTGCTGGTGCGTCTTTTGCTGCATTACTAATATAATAGATGAAAAATACCTTGTCTTTTCATTAACATTTCTTGGGTTGTTCCAAACAAACTGGGCACTCTATGACGTTAGGACATTTTGTCAGTTTTCTTCAATACTGTAGTCTCTGCCCCTAACACAGTGTCTGGCATGTTTTAGGCATTGTTACTGTGGTTTGGCTGGGCTCAGTTGGACAATTCATCTGCTCCACATGGTGTTCGCTGGTGTCACTCAGGCAGTTGCATTCAGCTGGGTACTCAACTGGGACTGGAATATTCAAGATGGGGTTGCTAGAATGGCTGGAGGATGGCAAGGCCTCTCCCTCCAGCTGTCTAGTTGGACTTCTCATATGGTGTCTCATGCCACCAAGATTCTGTCCCCTTTAAAAAAATCTAAGCCATAAAATTATCTCATAAAGTCATTGAACATTATCCAAATTGAATCTTACAGAAAAATTGATTAAATTTAAGTTATATTTAAACTATATGGAATGATTATTATATTGTATAAGACACAATAATATGCAGAAAATAAATACACAAATGTTCTGTGATATTTTTCCATAAAAGAAATCTGAGTTGCAATGGTGGATTGAGATTTAAAAAATAAAATATTACAGCTCTTCACTTAAACCTTGGGGTTGTGAATGACCTATACGTGTTATGTAACACAGAGCTTATTTTGAATTAATGGGAATAGCAAATATAATTTTATAAGCATTTCACCGTATTATAATATTTTAAAGTTTTTTTTACAAATATTATTTTTCAGAAGCATTATCACAAGAGTGCTGACAAGGAAAGAGTACCTTCTTAGTACCTTTTCCCTCAATACAGTATTTTGCTAAATATTTATTTCCCCCTTAGAACCTCTCAATTGCAGAAGTAAAAAAAAGATAGTGATTCTAAATTATACCAATTTGAGGACAAACCACTGTCTCTGGCAACAGAATAATTGGAATATAACTCCTTTACAGGGGGACTGCAAAACCAACTTTAGCAGCTAAAACATCGATGAAATTGTGTTTCAGGGTATGGAGAAAATGCAGGAAATTGCAATGATTACTCCTTCTCTTTTTACAAAATCACAACAGTCAACAAAACAGAGTAAAATATTGCAAGGCCTAATTTTATTGACTTATTCCCACATTTTGATTTCACATTAATTGTAAAAGTTTTTTTTTTTTTAATAAATTATTCTCTTAACATTGACAATCAATTTGGCTTATGTTTAGAGTTGGCTGGATACATTTCCCCTCATTCTCCACACCTCCCCCATCTTAGTTTCCTAGTGATGCCATAATAGAAATACCACAAATGGGTGGTTTTCAGTAACAGAAATTTATTTTCTCACACTTTAGGAAGCTAGAAGTCTGAATTCAGGGCACCGGTTCTAGGAGAAGACTCTCTCTGTCGGCTCTGGGAGAGGACCCTTGTCTCAGCTTCTGTTGCCCTGGCGTTCCTCAGTTCCCAGAGATCTCCACTTCGCATCTATCATCCCTAATTTGTGCTTTCTTTTGTGTCTAACTGGCTCTTTTATAACTCAGAAATTATTAGGTTTAAGACACACCCTACACTGATATGGCTTCATTAACATAACAAAGAAAACCTTACTCATAAATGGGATTACATTCACAGGTATCCCCCCATTGCCCCACTGTCATCGAGTTGATTCCAAATCAATGCGACTTTATAGGTATAGGGGTTAGGATTCCAACACATATTTTGTTGTCATTGTTAGGTGCCATTGAGTCGATTCTCACTCATACCAACCCTTGTGTACACAGAACGAAACACTGCACAGTCCTGCACCATCCTCACAGTTGTTGCTATGTTTGAGCCCATTGCGCCCATTGTTGCAACCACTGTGTCAGTCCGCCTCATTGAGGGTCTTCCTCTTTTTCCCTGACCCTCTATTTTACCAAGCATGATGTCTTCCTCAGGGACTGGTCCCTCCTGATAACAGGTCCAAAGTACGTGAGACAAAGTCTCACCATCCTCTCTTCAAAGGAGCATTCTGGCTGCACTTCTTCCAAGGCAGATTTTAGTTGAATTTAAAAGGACAAACTTTCCCACTCAATTTGAACATTTGAACACAACTTTAAAATTCTGAAGTTAATGAAGCTATTTTAAAACAAAATCATATTTGGGTAGCAAAGTCTTGCTTGTCTGTTTTGATAGGAATATTGAAACAATTATTTTGAGTCCATATTAAATTTTCAAATAATTCAAATACTTCAAAAATACTTCCTAACATACCACCAATCATAATATTAATTAAATAAAAGCCTAGCCTATCTTATCCACTATTTGGTAAACATTTTAAAAATATATAATAATGTTGATGTGTGGATTGGACACATGCATACACTGATGGTGGGAATATTATTGAAGCAATTTGCTGGGAAGGAAGAAGACAGGTTAGCTATACCTAGAAAAAATAAAATAAAATGAATACAACTTAAATTCAGTTATCTTACTTCCAGAAGTCTGTCTTTCAGAAATAATAACTCAAGTACATACAATTAAACAAAGAGTTTTTTGTTTGTTTGTTTGTATGTGTATGTGTTTGTTTGGGGATTTTTAGTAGTGAAAATAGGGAAGCAAGTTGATTATCCATTCAAATGAGAGTGCTCAAATAAATTATGATAAATTTACACAATGGAACAGTCTGGACCATTTAAAGGAATGAGGTACACATATAAGTTCTGATCTGGAAAGATATTCACAATTTATTAAAGGGTAAAAAAGGCAAGTTAAAAAATATGTATAATATAATTTGGTTTTAATTGTTTTCTAAAAAGTGTATATAGACACACATATGTGTCTATATATAAATATGTGTATTTAAATATAGAAGGGGTCCTGATGGTGCAGTGGTTAAGCGTTCAGCTGCTAACCAAAAGGTTGGTGGTGTGAACCCACCAACTGCTCTGCAGAAGAAAGGTGTGGCGATCTGCTTCCATTAAGATTACAGCCTTGAAAATCCTGTGGGGCAGTTCTACTCTATCCCATAGGGTTGCTATGAGTCAAAATCGACTTGATGGCAATGGGTATGTAAATAAAGAAAACATATCTTATTGATACACAATAAACTGTAATATTGACAATCTATTTGAAGGAATGGAGCCCTGGTGGCACAGTGGCTAAGAGCTGGGCTGTTAACCAAAAGGTCAGCAGTTTTAATCCACCAGCTCCTCCCTGGAGACCCTATGGGGCAGTTCTACTCTGTTCTGTGGGTTGCTATGAGTCAGAATCAACTCAACAGCAACTGGTTTATTTGAAGGAATAAAGCCGGGCATTTTTTCTTCTTTACTTCAATTACTTTAAAAATGTGCCATGGAATTCTGGGGTTATTTTAACTCTTATATTTTTCAAATAATGAAGAAAGAGCGTTGGCTTTTTCCATGAAAGAGGCTTTAAGGTACTGCTATACTGTATGAGGATACCCTGACAACATAGTGGTAAAGAACTACAGCTGCTAACCAAAAGGTCGGCAGTTCGAATCCACCAGCCATTTCTTGGAAACCCTGTGGGGCAGTTCTACTCGGAATTGACTCCACAGCAATGGGTTTGGTTTGGTTTATGCTGTACAAAAGCAAATAGAAGAATAAAATATGAATTACAGTTTAAAATAAAAAAAAATACTGGGGTTAAATTGAACAGGCATTCTTTTAATTAGAGTTTTCATTTATCTGCAGTGTCTACCCAACAGATGAGTATTGTACCACGTAAGAGTCAAAGGAGGACATTGATCCTGACATTTGTCTATTCTAGATCTCCTCTAACTGGATCATCCCAATACGTCTTCATATATTAAGTTAGGCCATTTATAAATACTCTTCCCATTACCGCCTTGGTGATGGAAACAATGCCAGAGATCACATGAAAGAATTTTGTAAGAACAACAACTTCTTCTTCGAAAATACCTTTTTTCACCAACATAAACGGTGACTATATACATGGACCTCACCAGATGGAAGACACAGGAATCAAACTGACTACATCTGTGGAAAGAGATGATGAAAAAGCTCAATATCATCAGTCAGAAAAAGGCCTGGAGCCGATCGCGGAACATATCATCAATTGCTCATGTGTAAGTTCAAGCTGAAACCGAAAAAAATTAGAACAAGTCCATGAGAGCCAAGAATGAACTTGAGTACCTCCCACCTGAATTTAGAGACCATCTCAAGAACAGATTTAATGCGTTGAACACTAATGATCAAAGACCAGACGAGTTTTGCAAGGACATCATACATGAAGAAAGCAAGAGGTCATTAAAAAGACAGGAAAGAAACAAAAGACCAAAATGGATGTCAGAAGAGACTCTGAAATTTGCTGTTGAATGTACAGTAGCTAAAGCAAAAGGAAGAAATGATGAAGTAAAAGAACTGAACAGAAGAGCTCAAAGGGAGGTTCAAGAAGACAAAGTAAAGTATTATAATGACATGTGTAAAGAGCTGGAGACAGAAAAACCAAAAGGGAACAACAAGTTCGGAATTTCTCAAGCTAAAAGTACTGAAGAAAAATTTAATCCTCAAGTTGCAATAGTGAAGGATTCTATGAGGAAAATACTAAACGATGTAGGAAGCATTAAAAGAAAATGGAAGAAATACACAGAATCATTACACCAAAAAGAACTGGTAGATGTTCAACCATGTCAAGAGTAGCATATGATAAGGAACTGATGGTACTGAAGGCAGAAGTCCAAGCTGCACTGAAGGCATTGGCAAAAAACAAGGCTCCAGGAATTGACGGAATATCAATTGAGATGTTTCAACAAAAGGATGCACTGCTGGAAATGCTCACTTGTCTATGCCAAGAAATTTGGAAGACAGCTACCTAGCCAAACAACTCAAAGAGATCCATATTTATGCCTATTCCCAAGGAAGGTGATCCAACAGAATGCGGAAATTATCGAACAAGACCATTAATATCACACATAAGTAAAATTTTGCTGAGGATCATTCAAAAGCGGCTGTAGCAGTATATCTACAGGAAACTTCCATAAATTCAGAAGAGGACGCTGAACCAGGGCTATCATTGCTGATGTCAGATGGATCCTGGCTGAAAGCAGAGAATACCAGAGAGATGTTTACCTGTGTTTTATTGACTATGCAAAGGCATTCAACTGTGTGGATCAGAACAAATTATGGATAACTTTGTGAAGAATGGAATTCCAGAACACTTAATTATGCTCATTAGAAACATGTACATGGATCATAGACAGTTGTTTAGACAGAACAAGAGGATACTGCGTGGTTTAAAGTCAAGAAAGGTGTGCATCAGGGTTGTATCCTTTCACCATACTTATGCAATTTGTGTGCAGAGCAAATAATCCCAGAAGATGGACTATATGTAGAAGAACACAGTATCAGGATGGGAGGGAGACTCATTAACAATTGCATTATGCAGACGACACAACCTTGCTTGCTGAAAGTGAAGAGGATTTGAAGCACTTACTGATGAAGATCAAAGACCACAGCCTTCAGTATGCATTACACCTCAACAGAAAGAAAACAAAAATTCTCACAACTGGACCAATAAGCATCATCATGATAAACTGAGAAAAGATTGAAGTCATCAAGGATTTCATTTTACTTGTATCCTCAATCAACACCCATGGAAGCAGCAGTCAAGAAATCAAAAGATGCATTGCACTGGGCAAATCTGCTGTAAAAGACTTCTTTAAAGTGTTGAAAAGCAAAGATATCACCTTGAAGACTGAGATAGGACTGGCCCAAGCCACGGTATTTTCAATAGCATCATACGCATGTGAAAGCTGAACAATGAATAAGGAAGATCAAAGAATTGACGCCTTTGAATTGTGGTGCTGGTAAAGAATATTGAATATACCATGGACTGCCAAAAGAACGAACAAATAAGAGCAAGGATGACGAGAGTACATCTTACGTACTTTGGACGTGTTGTCAGGAGGAATCAGTCCCTGGAGAAGGACATCATGCTTGGTAAAGTAGCAAAAAAGAGGAAGACCCTCAATGAGATGGATTGACACAATGGCTGCAACAATGGGCTCAAGCATAACAACAATTGTAAGCATGGCGCAGGACCAGGCAGTATTCCATTCTGTGGTACATAGGGTCTCTATGAGTTGGAACTGACTCTATGGCACCAACAACAACAACTTCCAATTGAGAGGTGGGATCTATTTCTCTCCCTTCCCATCTGTGCACACCTGTAACTCCTTCGATCCAACAGAACGCAGAGGACCTGATACTATGCGATTTCCAGTGTTAGGTGTGATGGTTAAGGTTGTGTGTCGACTTGGCTGAGCCATGATTCTCAGTGGTTTGGCAGTTATGTAATGATGTAGTTTGGAAGTTATGTAATCATCCTCCATGATGTGATCTGATGTGATCAGCCAATCAGTTGTAAGGGGAGTTTCCTTAGGGGTGTGGCTTGCATCCAGTATATATATGGACGTTCTGGCAAAGCTTGCTGTCTTGCTCTGGATCCTGCATGTGGCTTGTCATCAACTGATGAGTCAAAGAGATGGGTGATAGAGAAAGATGAGCTATTAAGGAAAAGGAAAAAATGAAAGTACCATTTGATAAATGGCCATATGTATATTTTTTAATGATCACAGGTGAGCCACAGTCTCTGAACTCCCATGTGTGTTAGATAGAACACAATTAGGAAACTAAGGTTCCTACATATGGAGGTATGGCCAACATCTTTTGAATTATGGGGAACATGGCAATTCCTCCACAGGTTTTCTTTCAGAATGTTTAATACATTTACTAATTTCAATGAAGCAATTTATAAACCAATATCAGTCTTTAAAAGTATATGCTGCTGTCTTCCACTGCTATTGATCCATGTTCACAGGAGCAGGGTGACATTTTTTTAACTCATTTTATATACATTAATCCTATGTAGTAGATGTTATTACTATGATTTAGAAAGGGTAAAACTAAGATTTGAATAAAATATATCATCATGATTTATATGTATATCAGGTCAAATTTATAAGTCTGATTTTTTTATATAACAGTTATGAGAAAGTGGGTATTGATTTTGAACTCAAAACCAGCATTGAAGTCAGGTTTATATTTGCATGGGCCACTTAAGTCAATTTAACCTTAATTCCTTAACATTCAATTTATTTCTATTCACTCATAAAATAATTACATTTTAATTCTCAAGTAGTGTATATACACATTGAGTCAAACAAAAAAAGGAAATATATTTCTTTAAACAGAGAAGTTAACAATTCAGTCACTCCCTTGGGATAGCAGAGGGAATAAAGACGAGCTAGCTATTGAGAAGGAAATCCTTTTTTCTTAGACCGTGTAGGTAAAATCAATACTAATATACACTTAAAACACTGAGCATTTTAATTCAAGCTTCAGTGATTAAACTTATGATGACATGAGTATTATTTAGTGTAATTTTACAAAACATAATATATCAATTATTTACTATTAATTTTCTTAAAGTTTCTCTCTTTTTCTCATATATGGGTGGTGTAGTGGTTAAGAGCTCAGGCTGCTAACCAAAAGATCAGCAGTTCAAATCCACCAGCTGCTCCTTGGAAACCCTATGGGGGCAGTTCTACTCTGTCCTATAAGGTTGCTATGAGTCGGAATCAACTCAATGGCAACAGGTTTTTTGGTTTATGTACAAAATTGTTTCATTCCAAAAATTATTTCCAGTATTTTTCAGAGGTGTATACAACACAAAAAGTTCCCGAGTGGCATAAGCAATTTGTGACTGGCTACTAACCTAAAGGTTGGTGGTTCAAACCCACCCAGCAGTGCTGTGGAAGAAAGGCCTGGCAATCTGCTTCCATAAACATTACAGCCAAGAACACCCTATGGTCTCCTCTGTTATACATGGAGTCACCAGGAGTTGTAATCTACTCGACGGCAAAGGATCTTTTTTACACACAGCATAAAACCCCCCGAAAACTCAAACCTGTTGCCAACAAGTCAATTCTCACTTATGGCGACCCCATCTGTGTCAAAGTAGAACCGTGCTCCATAGGGTTTCAGTGGCTGATTTTTCGGAAGCAGATTGCCAGGCCTTTCTTCTGAGGTGACTCTGGGGGGACTCGAACCTCCAGTCTTTCAGTTAGTCCCACTCAGGGACTCTAATGGAAATATATACCTTTGTTATTTTGAGCCACTGAGATTTTGGGAGTTATTTGCTACTGCACCATAGCCCAGCTTATGTTGATGGATACAGTTCTCATAAGGATTCCTGTGTAATGTGGTTACTTATCCTCAACAACAACAACCCTAGAAATGCAATATTGGGTTTTGTTAAAGGAAATGTTTTTACACTCTTCTTTAAGGTCGGCAATAACATGAATAAAACCAAGAACCATTCAATGATGAATCACTTGATTCTCTCATGATTTAATCCAAGAATAACCTTTACAGCAATGCTGTACAATAAATAGGGACACAATGCAAGCCACAAATATGAGCAAAAGAGGTAAAATATAAAAGTAATGAGAAATTAATTTTATTCTTATATTTTTATTTAATCCAATATATTGGAAATATTGTCGCTGTGTAATCAATATTAATATTGATAAAATATAAAATGTTATGATGTCTTACATTAGCTGTACTAAGTCTTTGAAATCCAGTGGGTATTTGACACACACAAAACATCTCAATTCAGACTGGCCACATTGCAAGTGCTCAATAGCCACAAGTGGCTAGTGGCTATTGTGAATGTATTAGACATTCTTAAAAGAAAACCTGTGGAGGAATTACCATGTTTCCCATAATTCAAAAGATGTTGGCCATACCTGCATGTACAGGAACCTTAGTTCCATAAGTGTGTTCTATTTGACATACTTGGGAGTTCAAAGACAGTGGCTCACCTGTAATCATTAAAAAAATAAAAAAAATTATGGGTAGTTTTCAAATGGTACTTTCATTTTTTCCTCTTTCTTAATAGCTCATCTTTCCCTATCTAACAGCAATCTTTTTTTTGTAAGTAAATGGAAACATCAATAAGATGTTACTTGTATGAGACTGCAGCTCAGTCAACAGTTTCGTGCTGGAGACATAAATTTTAAGTGGTGAATTGGTTCTTGTAGCTGTCAGTTTGCATTATATTATGCTGCCGTCACAAACAACCCCAACACTTCAGTGGCTCACAACAACAAAATAATCTCTATTCCCTGCATATGTTCTTTATGGAAAGAGAGGCAATGGTGGCTCTGCTGGGCTTTGCTTAGCTCTGCTCCATGTGTCTTCTTCATGCTTGGAATCAGGCTGAAGGAGCAGCTACTAATGGTAAATCCCAGCATCATATAGCAGAGGGAAATGAGCCAGTGACTTGGTGGCAACAGTCATTCTTTAACTGTGTCCACTCCTAGTTGGCATTCATCACTCCTGTTCACATTTCCTTGCTCAAGGCAGGCCACATAGAACGGCAAAGTATACTCTGCCCACAGGGTAGCACTACAAGTCACATGACACTGGTCAGCAATAAATAATCCTCTTAGAGGCAAAGGAGAAGTTAACCTTGGGGAATAATTATTTAGTCCGCATCATATAAGGATGCAATAAGGATAGAGAACAGAGAAGGGCGGAGTACTGACCCTGGTGCACTCCAACATGAAAGTCAAGCATAAAAAAAAAAATGGAACTGACAGAAGAAGGAATTACAGATTAGGAAGCAGAGGAGTCTGTTGCGGTCAAAGCCACAAGCGTTTTTCAAGTCAAACAGTATGGTCAAATGCATTTGGTGGCCCTGAATAGTCTAATAAGAGGGTGACATGTAATTTTCCACTGTATTTCTTAATATGAACAAAGCTGGTGACCTGGAAAAGTGCATTTTAAGTATTATTTTGAAAGTGAAGTTAGAGGGATTTCAAGAGTGAATGGGGATTTCTTGTTTTGACCCAAGGCAGCCTGAATTAACATAAAACTCCTTCTGTGCTATAAACTCCTAGAAATTCTGGATAGCAAATTATATTGCTGAACTTGTAAGAAAGGAAAGAAAATCTTCAAGTTGCAGAAACAAAGAGGAAACAGAACGATAGGGCAACATCACTGAGCTGGTTGTTATGGAAGTGGTAGGGAGCAGGGAAAGAGCTTTAGAGACAGAACCCATGAACTCATTTTACTGCTAAGACTTGGGTTTTAAAGCTTACCAAGATATAGGAAAAATGCCTTGTACCTACATGAGGTTGAAGTCTCTGGGTGGTGCAAACAGTTAATGCAGCTGCTGACTGAAGGACTGGAGGTTCAAGTCCACCCAGAGGTGCCTTGGAGGAAAGGCCTGGTGATCTACTTCCAAAAAAATCAGCGATTGAAAACCCTATGGAGCATAGTTCTACTCTGACACACGTGGGGTCACCATGAGTTGGAATGGAATCAATGGTAACTTTTTCTTTTCTTTTTTTTTTAAACAAGGTTAGAAGTTAGGAAAGATAGCCCTAAATATACCTGGGGAAATTGAAGGCCTGCACCCTTAGGGAGAGGGGATTTACAAAGCTCTGCCCATCTGTCCAGGAAGTCAGCATGGAAGCCCTGAGTTGGAAACAAAATGTTCCACTTAAACTGAAAACCATAGCTATGGCAAAAATGGTATGCTTTGTTAATTCTGGCTAATGGGTACCTAGATGCTTTGTTATTTTCTGAACTCTTCAGTATGTTTGAAATATTTCATACACATGCTAATTTGGAAGTGTTGACAAAGATATTGAGATATAAAAGTTACCGGACAACAAAATGGACTGTGAGAGAGACCATATGCAGTTGTCAAGAGAAATATCAAAAAATATCTAACATATATCTACAAATATCCGAAAAATATCTAAAAACAAATGGCATGATTAAAAAAAAACAGAAACAACAAATAAACCCGTCTCACTCTTAAGTAGGACATATAAGGGTGGAGAAAGAGGCAATTCATAACGATCTCTAAAGAAATTTTTTGAGATAGAGCTGCTACTGTGTTGGGAGTCCAAAAGGAGAGGTGTGGGGATGCCACCCTCCAACCACAAACCTATGGAGAGGAGGCTTTAAAAGAATGCCTCTGAAAGCTCACGAAGTATTCCTTTCCCTTGGCAAACACTATGGACTTGTGTCTAGTAGGGCCTGGATAATCTTCAGACAAAAGATTCTGGCTATTAGCTGGAAGCAGCAGGGCAAAGAAAGAGGATAGAAGGTTATTTGGGGCAAAGAATGGATGAACTTCTCCTAGCTAGATCTGTTTTAAATGAATACTGCCCCTGCTTCGGACTCCCAAAGAGAGTCTTGTGGAGGTAGTGCCCTAGCTAAAAAAAGACTGAGAGAAACAGAGGCAGTCAGAGGCAAGTGACTGGCTGTCAGATGGGCTTGGCAGGGGAGCCTCTAGACAGCCCATGAAACGTGAAAGAAATAGTCAGCAGTTTTACATTATTCCACAAGAGGGCGCTGGTGCCAGATGGCAACTTCACCTGTCATATGAAACTCTACTTTCACACAGTCTCTTCTCCCCGTAGGCTTTATATGAAGGTTTAAAATAAATGTAGACATACACACATGTACCCTTAGCAAGTTAAAAAATACAAATAATAAAAAAAAAGAAGAAAGGTTGCCTTCAAGTCAATTCCGACCCATAGCGACCCTATAGGACAGTGTAGAACTGGCCAATAGGGTTCCCGAGGAGCAGCTGGTGAATTCGAAGTGCCTTTTGGCTGGCAGCCAAGCTCTTAACCACTGCGCCACCAGGGCGCCTTAGGGAGAGAAATCAAATGCTAAGTAAGGAAAAAGAGGATTAGTTGACTCTGACTCATGGTGACCCCATGTGTGCAGAGTAGAACTGCTCCATAGGGTTTTCAAGGCTGTGACTTTTCAGAAGCAGATCGCCAGGCCTTTTTTCCGAGGTGCCTGTGGGTAGGTTCGAACGGCCACCCTTTCGATTAGTTGTCAAGCACTTAACCATCTGCGCCCTGCAGGAACTCTTGTTCGACATGTTAACGGCACATAATTTAAATTTTTTAAGGTGGATGACAAAATGTGAATAGGAAGCAAGGAAGTAGAGATAGTGAGTATAGACAAAAATTTAAGCTGTTTTTTCCAGGGGGAAGAGAGAGAAATCGTTAACAGCTGGAGAGGTGAGGGGGGTATGGGGGCAAGGGTGAAGTTATAACTGGGGAAATATTACAGCATGTGTGTGTTCCCTCCAGTGGTAATGAGGAAATTGATTGTGCAGAAGACAGAAGGGATAACTGAATTTTAGAAAAAGCAAGAGTGGATACAATATACAGTACAAATGGGGTGTTGGCTTTTAATAAAAGGAGGAAGGAGGTTTCTTCCATTGTAATGTTGTTGTTGTGTGCTGTCAAGTTCACTTTCAACTCATAGAGACCCCACGTGACAGAGTAGAACTTCCGCACTGGGATTTCTAGGCTGTAATATGTACGGAAACAGATTGCCAGATCTTTCTCCCAAGGAGCCACTGTATGGTTTTGAACCACCAATCGTTTGGTTAGCAGCTGAGTACTTAAATATTGTGCCACCAGGGTGCCTATCCATTGTAATAGGAGGGAAGAAAAAAATGTGGTCATAGATACAATAAATATTTAGATTTGGTGATAAGATAATTCAAGAGTTTCAGACTGTTTTTCTTTTTTATGTAACGTATAAGGTAAGGCCATCAGTTGAATGCCTGTTTAAGGAGCAAGAGGATGGGTGAGAGACTATGATGTGTTTATCTTAGAGACAGGGAAAGCAAAATTACTAGAGAAGTGTGTTATATATCTATTTGAAATTTATTATAATAAAGTAAAACCAATTGTGTAATTTTTATCCAACTTTTTTCAGGCAAGGTAGATACCTGTCTTTTATTAGAATTGAATTTTTCCTGGATATATACTATAGGCATAATAAGAGCAAGATAGTTATGAATGTTTGAAAAGAGTGATTATAATGATAGAGCATGAAATTTAAGCTGGTTACGAGTAGAAGATATAAAGGGAATAATGGGTAGTGAAAAGGATGTAGCGCCAATATCATGAGAGTTTCAGTGAAATAGAGAATTGTTTGAAAAAGTATGTCAGAATAAATGAGCAGGAAGGCCAAGAGGTTGTGGTTAGAGGGTGGGATGTTTGGAAATGATATTTTTCAGATGATAGTTATCAGTGATATTGAAGTATGGGATATGTGCATAACATTGAGTCATAAGATAAAGAGTAAATAAAGAGGTAAGGGAAATAAAATAAAAAGGTAAAGGAAATGAGACACTAGGAGTTTGGATGAGGCATCCACTGTGTCAGTTCAGGTTCTCTGATAAGCAAACACAGAGATGGAGTCTGTCTTAGTTTCCTAGTGCTGCTATAACAGAAGTACTACAAGTGGGTGGCTTTAAAGAACAGAAATTTATTTTTGCACAGATCTAGAGGCTAAAAGTCCAAATCAGGGTCTCAGCCATGTTAATTCCTACCTTGTAGCTAGTCCCAGGCATTTCTTGGTTCCTTGGCTTGTAGACAATCTTCAGATGGTGTCTGCCTCCCTGCCGTGTATGCATATAGTTTTGTGTCTATTCTGTTTTTTTAATTCTCAGAAGTGATTAGCTTTAGGATCCACCCTACACTGGTATGACCTCAACTGATTGGTTGATTACATTACATTAGATTGCATTATGGCCGGTGATTACATTATATTACATCAAACCAAAACCAAATTCATTGCCTTGAGTCAACATAGCCTGCTCATATTTATATATTTGGGGACCGTAGTACCTTTTAATTATGAATAGTCTACCTTTCTTCTACTCCACAAAAATGTGAAGTATGTTTTAAATTTTTAGAATCTGAAATTTTGAAAGAATCTTACCTACTGTCAGTTCCTCTCTCCAACATCTGTAACTAATAATCTTTTAGACCATTCTAGAAAAATTAAAAAATTAAGGACACAGAATTCACTGCTTACTAAGGCAGCCCTCTATGGACAAATGTAATGATACAAATACTTCACTGTTTCTAACGTTTTGTCATGGCTTTCAATCACACATTGTAATTGTGTCCATACAGACTAAAACTATTCCTGTTTAACCTGAAACATTAGAAGATAGTTGTCCTCTAGATCAAGCATCCCTAGTTTTTTGAATCATGCATAATTGATACATTGATTTTTTGAGGTAATAAACAATCGTATACTACATTTCTTTGTCCAAAATTAATGGAAACATATACACAAACAATTACAATTTATAAGGCCAATTCCAAGAAACTTAGTTAACTACATTTACTAAAGAAATTTAATCCACTTCAGTAGCTACTGGGCTGAAAAAAAAACAGTATCAAAAGCGTTTTTTCTTTCTGTATGGCAAAAACATGTCAAAGTAAGAGAGCTAAACTGGCAGTTCCTTTAAAAATCCAAATTTGCTTTAAGGTTAAAATAAAAGTCTTGCATCCTGTGAATTTGTGAGCCAAGTTTTATATGGGGAATAATTATTATGGTTGAATTATGAATACCTGAAAATAAAGCTTTACAAAAGAAATACCGGCACAATCTTAATTGCAGTTCAAAATGTTGTCATTTTAATCTATATAAACACTCTAACAATATCCTCTTTTCTGTGTATGTAAGCTGATGGAGCTATTTGGAGGCTTTGGTATTTATATATTGTAGGTTTGTAGGACCCTTGTGAGAGAAACCCTTGTCAGAACAAAATCATTCATTTGGGCTGACTTTATGAAAAGCAAGAGCAAACAAGTACTCTGATCCAGCTTGTTGTTCCCTAAGCATCTGATTATATGAGTTTTATAAAGTCCAGTACCCAGGGGAGCTAGAAAAGCGCTTTCTGGAACTGCTGGTGTTTAGATATATTCCCCAGTTCAGCTTCTGTGCCTAAAAACACCCTTATTTGCATTTTCTGCTAAAACTTTTACTTAATTCTTTTGCATATGCATGCCTCACATAGTCTCACTGAATTCTGCTTTTCTGTCTGCTCTTCATTAAAGCAGTAGTTTGGTTTAATCTCTTCCAGCAAAAGGAAATCCAAGAAATTGTATAACACAGAGGATTAGCTAACATTTTGAGCTCCCAGGCAAACATTTATGAAGCCCACACTGCTGTGCCCAACCCTGGCATCAGACATTTAGAAATGGGGAGAAAAAATGATACAGGTTTCCAATTTCCCTTGCAAAATGAATAAGCGAAATCATATAGTATATAACCTTGTGGGATTAGCATTTTTCACTCCACATTATTTCTGGAGATTCATCCAGGTTGTAGCATGTATCAATATATTGCTCCTTTTTATCATTGGATAGTACACCCACTCCTCACTTATGGACATGGTTAGTTTCCAAAGACCAGGCTGGTATGTGAAAACTGGTGTTATGCAAAATTGGGGGATGACCACATCAGATAACAAAATGGAGGACAACTACATCAATACATAACTACCAAATTACATCATTACATAACTGCCAAATTACATCATTACATAACTGCCAAATCACTGAGAATCATCACCCAGCTAAGTTGACACAAAAATTAACCATCACAGACAGTGTTACTCTCGCCTTGCACCTCAGCATTCGTTGCTGCCAGATGTACGTAGCTAATCTGCAAAATAGTCAGATAGCAGATTTTTTTACTATTGTAAATGCAAAATGTCAGTTAATGAGCTAGGTGATAAGTGAGGAGAAGGTATAGTCCTTAGTATGGTTGTGCCACAGTATGTTTAACCACCTGTCAAAGGACATCGGGCTATTTCCAGTTTTGGGCTATTAATAAATAAAGGCATTCTGAATATTTGTGTATAAGTTTTTGTATGAACGTAAGTTTTCATTTCTCTGGGAAAAGTGCCCAAGAATACAATTGCTTTGTTGTATAGTAAATTGCATGTTTGGTTTTATAAGAAACTGTGAAACTGTTTCCCAGAGTTTGAAAACATTGTTTTTATTTTAGATTATTTTTGAGATCCCTTCAAGTCAATACACACAGATACAACCTTTGTTTTGGTTTTTGTTTGTTTGTTTGTTTTTAATTAGCTTCATAAGATTTCTTATGGTGTTGCTGTTGTTGTTAGGTGCCATCAAGTTGGTTCCAACTCGTAGTGATCCCACCTACAACAGAATGAAACACTGCCTGGTCCTGTGCCACCCTCACAATCATTGTTATGCTTGAGCTCATTGTTGCAGCCACTGTGTCAATCCATCTCACTGAGGGACTTCCTCTTTTTCACTGACCATCTACCTTACCAAGCATGATGTCCTTCTCCAGGGACTGGTCCCTGCTGGTAACATGTCCGAAGTATGTGAGATGAAGTATTGCCATCCTTGCTTCCAAGGAGTATTCTGGCTATACTTCTTCCAAGACAGATTTGTTCATTCTTTTGGCAGTCCATGGTGTACTCAATATTCTTCACCAACACCATAATTCAAAGGCATCAATTCTTTTTAGGTCTTCCTTATTCATTGCCCAGTTTTCACATGCATATGAGGTGATTGAAAACACCATGGCTTGGGTTAGGCATACCTTAGTCCCAAAAGTGACATCTTTGCTTTTTAACACTTTAAAGAGGTCTTTTGCAGCAGATTTGACCAATGCAATATGTCATTTGATTTCTTGACTGCTGCTTCCATGGATGTCGATTGTGGATCCAAGTAAAATGAAATCCTTGACAACTACAATCTTTTCTCCGTTTATCATGATGTTGCTTATTGCTCTAGTCGTGAGGATTTTTGTTTTCTTTATGTTGAGGTGTAATCCATACTGAAGGCTGTAGTGTTTGATCTTCATCAATAAGTGCTTCAAGTCCTCTTCACTTTCAGCAAGCAAGATTATATCATCTGCATATTATAGGTTGTTAATGAGTCTTCCTCAAATCCTGATGCCCCATTCTTCTTCATATAGTCCAGCTTCTCGGATTATTTGCTCAGCATACAGATTGAATAAGTATGAGGAAAGGATACTACCCTGACACACACCTTTCCTGATTTTAAACCACGCATTATTCCCTTGTTCTGTTCTAATAACTGTCTCTTGGTCTACGTACAGGTTCCGCATGAACACAATTAAATGTTCTGGAATTTCCCTTCTCTGCAATGTTATCCATAGTTTGTTATAATCCACACAGTCAAACGCCTTTGCATAGTCAATAAAACGCAGGTAAACATCTTTCTGGTATTCTCTGCTTTCAGCCAAGATCCATCTGACATCAGCAGTGATATTCTTTATTCCATGACCTCCTCTGAATCCAGCTTGAATTTCAGGCAATTCTCTATCAATGTAGTGCTGAATGATTTTCAGCGAAATTTTACTTGTGTGTGATATTAGCGACACCGTTCCATAATTTCTGCATTCCGTTGGATCACCTTTCTTTGGAATAGGCACAGATATGGATCTCTTCCAGTCAATTGGCCAGGTAGCTGTCTACCAAATTTCTTGGCATAGATGAGTGAACACTTCCAATGATGCATCCTTTTGTTGAAACATCTCAATTGGTATTCTGTCAATTCCTGGAGCCTTGTTTTTCGCCAATGCCTTCAGTGCAGCTTGGACTTCTTTCTAGTACCATCGGTTCTTGATCATATGTGTTATGGATTGAATTGTGCCCCCTCAAAATATGTGTCAACTTGGCTCGGCCATGATTCCCAGTATTGTGTGATTGTCTACCATTTTGTCATCTGATGTGATTTTCCTATGTATTGTAAATCCTACCTCTATGATGTTAATGAGGCAGTATTAGAGGCAGTTATGTTAGTGAAGCAGGACTCAATCTACAAGATTAGGTTGTGTCTTAAATCAATCTCTTTTGAGATATAAAAGAGAGAAGTGAGCAGAGATACAGGGAGACCTCCTACCACCAAGAAACAATAGCCAGGAGAATAGTGCATCCTTTGGACCCAGGGTCCCTGCACTGAGAAGCTCCTTGACTGGGATGGATTGATGACAAGGACCTTCCTCCAGAGCCCACAGAGGGAGAAATCCTTCTCCTGGAGCTAGTACCCTGAATTTGGACTTCTAGCCTCCTAGACTGTGAGAGAATAAATTTCTATTTGTTAGAGCCATCCACTTGTGGTATTTCTGTTATAGCAGCACTAGATGACTAAGACAATGTGCTACCTCCTAAAATGGTTAAACTTCGATCAAGTCTATTTGGTTCAGTGACAGTGCATTCCTTCCATCTCCTTTGATGCTTCTTGTGTCTTTCAGGATTTTGCTGATAGAATCCTTCAATATTGCAACTCGAGGCTTGAATTGTTTTCTTCAGTTCTTTCAGCTTGAAAAATGCCAAGCATGTTCTTCCCTTTTGGTTTTCTAACTCCAGGTTTTTGCACATTTCATTATAATACTTTGCTTTGTCTTCTCGAGCCACCCTTTGAAATCTCCTGTTGAGCCCTTTTACTTTATCATTTCTTCTTTTTTGCTTTAGCTACTCTACGTTCAAGAGCAAATTTCAGAGTCTTTTCTGACATCCATTTTGGTCTTTTCTTTCTTTCCTGTCTTTTTAATGACCTCTTGCTTTCTTCATATATGATGTTCTTGATGTCATTCCACAACTCATCTGGTCTTTGGTCATTAGTGTTCAACCTGTCAAATCTGTTCTTGAGATGGTCTCTAAATTCAGGTAAGTTATGGAGCCCTGGTGGTGTGGTGGTTAAACCAATGAACTGCTAACCGAAAGGTCAGCAATTCAAAACCACCAGCGGCTCTGTGGGAGAAAGATGTGACAGTCTGCTTCCATAGAGATTTACAGCCTTGCAAACCCAATTGGGTCACTTCAACTTGAAGGCAGTGGGTTTGGGTATACTCAAGGTCATACTTTAGCTCTCATGGACTTGTTCTAATTTTCTTCAGCTTCAACTTGAACTTGCATATGAGTAGTTGATGGTCTGTTCCGCAGTCGGCCCCTGGCCTTCTTCTGACTGATGATATTGATCTTTCCCATCGTCGCTTTCCACAGATGTAGTCAATTTGATTCCTGTGTATTCCATCTGGTGAGGTCCACATGTATAGCTGCTGTTTGTGTCGTTGAAAAAAGGTATTTTCAATGAAGAAGTCCTTGGTCTTACAAAATTCTATCATGCGATCTCCTGTGTCATTTCTATCACCAAGGCCATATTTTCCAATTACTGTTCCTTCTTCTTTGTTTCCAACTTTCGTATTCTAATCACCAGTAATTATCAATGCATCTTGATTGCATGTTTGATCAATTTCAGACTCCAGAAGTTGATTAAAAATCTTCAATTTCTTCATCTTTGGCTTTAGTGGTTGGTGTGTGTCATGGATTGAATTGTATCCTCCAAAACTAAGTGTCAACTTGGCTATGTCACAATTCCCAGTATTGTATGATTGTCTACCATTTTGTCATCTGATCTGATTTCCCTATGTGTTGCAAATCTCATCACTATGATGTTAATGAGAGGGAATAGCAGCAGTTATACTGATGAGGTCTACAAGATTAGATAGTGTTTTAAGCCAATCTCTTTTGAGATACAAAAGAGAGAAGCAAGCAGAGACAGGGCGACCTCACACCACCAAGAAAGTAGCGGCACCAAGAGCACAGTGTGTCCTTTGGACCTGAGGTTCCTGCACAGAGAAGCTTCTAGACCAAGGGAAGACTGATGACAAGGACCAGAGCCAACAGAGAAAGAACCTTCCCTTGGAGCTTGCACCCTGAATTCGGACTCCTAGCCTACTAGACTGTGAGAGAATAAATTTCCGTTTGTTAAAGCCATCCGCTTGTGGTATTTCTGTTAGAGCAGTACTAGATAACTAAGACAGTAAATAAATTTGAAAAATAGTCATGTTAAATGGTCTTCTTTGTAGGCATATGGATGTTATCCTATCACTGACCATATTGTACTTCAGGATAGTCTTGAAATGTTCTTCTTGATGATGAAGTCTATGCCATTGCTTAGTGTGGATATACCATAATTGATTTCACCATTCATGTTGTTTAGTATTTTTTTTTTAACTATTATCAAGAATGCTGTGGTAGATATCCTTTGATAGAGACTCTGACATACTGTTGACTTGATTTCCATAGAATAGACTTTGAGAATTGATCTTTTTAACAGATATTGCATATTACTTTCCAAATAGTTGTAGCAATTCACACTCCCACAAGCAATGTATGAGAGTAGCCACAACAAGGAATTATCTGGTCCAAAATATCAGTAGTGCTGAGGTTGAGAAACCCTGTCCTAATGTGGAGTATTAAGAGGTAAAATGTCTCAAAGTTACCTTAATTATGAATTTATAGACTTACATATAAAGAGCAATGGCTAATAAATGATGGATTTAAAGACACCAAAAATATTAGTCAAGGAAAAGAACATAAATCAAAAAACCCAAACCAGTTGTCATCAGGTTGATTCCAACTTATAACAACCCTAGAAGACAGAGTAGAACTGTCTCATAGTGTTTCCAAAGCTGTAATACTTATGGAAGCAGACTGCAACATCTTTCTCCCCCAGAGAGGGTGGTAGGTTCCAACCGCCAACCCTTTGGTTAGTAGCTGAGCACTGCGCCACCAGGGCTCCTCAAAATATAAATCTTTTATGAAAGTATGAATACACATTGTCAATAAATATATGAAAAGCCTGCATTACTAATAAGAGCAATGAAAGCCAAGACAAGAAGAATTCTTTCTTCCCTTACGAAACTGGTGATAATTAAATAAAAATGGCGATGCCCTTTAGAGACACCAAAGTGCTCCCTGATACGTGCGTTGAGGCCACTTCTGGCGAGCAACATGAAAATACTTATCAGGAGTCAAAACAATATTACCATTCTAGCCACCATTCTAATTCTATGGATTTACGTAAGAAAATAGTTAGAGTTGTGGGCAAAGAGTGAAATACAGAGATATTTATTTATTTATAATTATAGAAATTGCAAAAGTGAAATCGGGAACTAAATAACCTATTACAGATTTCCATACATTTGGATTGTGTAGTAATAGGATATTTAATGATGTGGAAAAATATTACCAAAACCAAACAAGTTGCTGTGGAGTCAGCTCTGACACATGGCAACCCCATGTGTGTCAGAGAGAGCTGTGACTTGTAGGGTTTTCAAGGGATGACTTTTCAGAAGCAGATGACCAGGCCTTTCTTCTGAGGCACCTCTGGGTGGACTCGAACCTCCCAAACGTTAGGTTAGCAGCCGAGTGTGTTAACCATTTGCACCATCTGGGGACTCTGGGAAAATGTTAATGATATAATTTTAAGTGGGAAAATAGATTAAAAAGGACAAAAAACTCTGTGCTTCTGTATGAGCATGCTTGCAGTTACTTGTGAATATTTGGAATATGACATCAATTTTGTCAATGTATACCTTTATTAGCATTAAAATACTAGAAGTAAATACGCCAAACTGTTAACAGAAATTATGGGGCACAGTGGTTAAGTGCTCACTGCTAACTGAAAGGTTGGCAGTTCAAATCCACCAGCTGCTCAACAAGAGAAAGATGTGGCAGTATGCTTCCGTAAAGATTTACAGCCTTGGAAATTCTATGGGGCCGTTCTACTCTGTCCTATAGGGTTGCTATAAGTTGAAATCGCTCGATGGCAATGGGTTTGGTTTGATAATAGAATGGGTAATTTATATTTTTTCTCTAAATTTTGTATTTTTTTTAAATTTTTGCAATAAGAAAGAGGGACTTCTAAATAAGTTACTACAAATACTTAAAATATAGTCAATATCATTGGTGTGGCCACCACAGATTCAGAATTTATAAAGATTTTGGCTGAGAATGAATTAAAATTACTTTTCATCATATTAGATACGTTTTGTACTAATAAAATTAAATATCTAAGCCTAATGTTAAGGGATATGTGTATTTATCCACAGTAACAATATATTTAAGAATTAGAAACTTATAGTTGATTCAAGATGATAATGTAGTCTCAATAGCAAATTCATTTTTATATAGTAAATGTATCAAGATTTTTTCACAACAGCTTTATATTATCCTTTATACTGGTGGGCGCAGTGGTTAAGAGCTTGGCTGCTAACCAAAAGTTCAGCAGTACAAATCCACCAGCTGCTCCTTGGAAATACCTTATGGGACAGTTCTACTCTGTCCTATAGGGTCACTAGGAGTCAGAATCAAATCAATGGCAACAGGATATAGTAACACAGTGTTAGCAAAATTTAAAATGCAGCTTCATTGCTACATAAACATATTCTTTATTACATCAGACTTCATGTTTCCAGAAGATCAAAGTTTAATAAGGAGTTTTTAAATGTCCTAACCAGAGTCCCTGGGTGGCACAAATGGTTAAGAGGCTCAGTTTTACTAACTGAAAGGTTGGAGGTTCAAGTCTACCCAGAGACACCTTGGAAGAAAGGCCTGGCAATCGACTTCCAAAAAAATCAACCATTGAAAACCCTATGAAGTACAGTTCTGCTCTGATGCACATGGGGTTGCCATGAATCAAGATCAACTCCAGGGCAACTGGTAAATGTCCTAACCAAATACAAAGAGAAAGTAGGAGTCTTCAGAATGCCTTAATATTAATTTTAAAAAAGGATGGGTACATTCTACCAAAGGCAGTAAATCACCTTCCAAAAGTTCAAAGTAATTAACATTGCAGTTGAAGATACATATATTCCAAATAAAAGAAATTGTTGGCTCTTCCATCAAAGATTTCTAATCTCGTGTCATGCAGTTTAGGCTGGTGGATTTCAAATGAAAGTGCCATCCCAGAAACGTTCCAGGATAGTACTAATTTGCAGCTCTTTTCAGCCTAAATAAAAGCCATCTCCTATGCCTTGTAGCAAATAATATAAACTAAACTACCTGACATTTCCACTCAATCCAAAGAACAGACTGAAAATGCTGAATTGTCAGCAAAGCTTTGATGCAAATCAGGAGTCACAGGAGACCTCAAAGAAGAACAGAATGTAGCCGTTAGCAAATCAAAGGGAAGTTTTCTTCTTTCAAAGGAAAAAAAAAATTCTGACATGCTTCTTCTCATTTAAAGAGTCATTCGGCCTCATTAGTTTCAGATGCAATTTCCTCCCCACTAAATATTAAGATAATTAACACCAAGAAGCAATTGTGTCTTCCCAATGATCCAACAGAATTATAAAAATAAAATCAGACACAAACTGTTATTTGACTTGTGAGACTTTTAAAAAATTTTTTTTAACAATATTTAAGCTCATGATTAACTTCCATGGATCAAAGCAAAAGAAAAGTAGGGAGGAAAACTTGAGCATACTTTTGAAACCATTTCTTTGGAAAAACAAAAAGTTCCATTGTTTTTTCTCTCTATCTCTTTTCTGAATAAAATGCCTTCCAACAAACTAGATGTCTACACCTTTTCTAAAGGAGTCCTGGTGGTGCAACAGTTAAAAGAACTCGGCTGCTACCTTAAAGGTTGGATGTTTGAACACACCAGTGGCTCCGTGGGAGAAAGACCTGGCAATCTGCTCCCATAAAGATTATAGCCTGGAAAATCCTATAGGGCAGTTCTACTCTGTCACATGGGGTCACTATGAGTTGGAATTGACTCAATGACAACTAACAACAACATTTTTTCTGCACAAAACGTAGACTTCACACTAGCAGTATCAACATTACACCGGTGCTTGCTAGAAAATGAAGAGTTTCAGAACTCACCCCTGACTCACTGAATCAGAATCTGCATTTACACAAGATTCCCACGTGATCTGTATGCACCTTAAAGATTGAGACATGCTAATCTACATAATAGCAACTGAGAGGCAGGGCCAAGATGACGGAGTACACAGACGTTTACGGTGGACCCTCTTATAACAAAGATCCGAAAAAACAAGTGAATTGATTATATGTAGCAATCTGGGAGCCATGAACATCAAAGGTTAGAGGGTCAACTCTACCCAGAGACACCTTGGAAAAAAAGCCTGGCAATCTACTTCCAAAAAATCAACCACTGAAAACTCTATGAAGTACAGTTCTGCTCTGTTGCACATGGGGTCGCCATGAGTCAGGATCAACTCCAGGGCAACTGGTAAATGTCCTAACCAAATAAAAAGAGAAAGGCGATTTACTGCCTTTGGTAGAATTTATCCATCTTTTTTAAAATTAATATTAATGCATTCTGAAGACTCCAGCTTTCTCTTTTTATCTATTCAAGATGCTCATTGAACCCCACATAAAGTAGATCCGAAAAGAAAGTCACCAAGACATATTATCATCAAACTTGCCAAAACCAAAGATAAAGAGAGAATTTTAAGAGCAGCTAAGGATAAATGAAAACTCATCTACAAAGAAGAGTCAATAAGAATAAGCTCAGACTACTCAGCAGAAACCATGCAGGCAAGAAGGCAATGATGGGATGACATATATAAAGCCTTGACGGAAAAAAACTGCCAGCCAGGAATTATATATTCAGCAAAACTGTCTCTCAAATATGATGGCAAAATTAGGGCATTTCCAGATAAACAGAAGTTTAGGGAATTTGCAAAACCAAGCCAAAATTACAAGGAATCCTAAAGAGAGTTCTCCAGTTAGAAAATCAGTAACATCAGATAACAGCCCAAGACTAGAACACAGGACAGAGCAACCAGGTATCAACCCAGATAGGGAAGTCACAAAAGTAAATCAAAGCTAAAACACTGAAAATAGGGAAACATGTCAATATGTAAAAGATGACAACATTAAAACAAAAAAGAGGGACTTAAAAAATGTAGACATAGATTTTTCATATGGAGAGGAAGTCAAGGCGATATAAAGAAATAAAAGATTGGTTTAAACTTAGAAAAATAGAGGTAAATGTTAAGGTAACCACAAAGGAGACTAACAATCCTACAAGTCGAAATAAAAAACTAGAAAAATATAAAGACTCAGCAAACACAAACTCAACAACTATGAAAAAGATGAAAAGAAAATACATGAAGAAAAACGACTCAGCACAGAAAATAAAGTGGAACAAAGAAACTGTGAATGACACACAAAAAAAGACATCAAAATGACGGCACTGAACTCATACTTATCAATAATTACACTGAATGAAAAAGGACTAAATGTACCAATAAAGAGACAGAGAGTGGCATATTGGATTAAAAAAACACAATCTGTCTCTACGCTGCCTAGAAGAGACACACCTTAGACTTAAAAACACAGACAAACTAAAACGCAAAGAATGGAAAAACTATACCAAGCAAACAACACTCAGAAAAGAGACCTGCATGAGGGAAAAACATACCTTGCTCATGGATAGGTAGACTCATCATTGTGAAAATGTCAATTCTACCCAAAGCGATTTACAGATACAATGCAATCCTGATCCAAATTCAGCCAGCATTTTTTAATGGCATGGAGAAACAAATCACCAACTTCATATATGGAAAGGGAAGAGGCCCCGAATAAGTAAAGCATTACTCAAGAAGAAGAACAAAGGGGGAGGCCTTACGCTACATGATTTTAGAATCTATTATACCGCCACAGTAGTCAAAACATCCTGGTACTTGTATAACAACAGATACATAGACCAATGGAACAGAATTGAGAATCCAGGTGTAAATTCATCCACCTATGAGAAGCTGATATTTGACAAAGGCCCAAAATCCATTAATTGGGGGAAAAGACAGTCTCTTTAACAAATGGTGCTGGCATAGCTGGATATCCATCTGCAAAAAACTGAAACAAGACCCATACCTCACACCATGTACAAAAACTAACTCAAAATGGATCAAAGACCTAAACATAAAACAGAAAACTATAAAGATCACGGAAGAAAAAAAAGGGACAATGCTAGGAGCCCTAATACATGGAATAAACAGAATACGAATCATAAGTAACAATGCACAAGCACCAGAAGAGAGACTAGGCAAATGGGAGCTCCTAAAAATCAAACACTTATACTCATCAAAAGACTTCACCAAAAGAGTCAAAAGACAACCTACAGACTGGGGAAGAATTTTTGGCTATAACAAATCCGATCAGCATCTAATCTCCAAAATCTACAAGATACCACAAAACCTCTACAACAAAAAGACAAATAACCCAATTAAAAAATAGGCAAAGGATATGAACAGGCACTTGGCCAAATAAGATATTCAAGTGGCTAACAGACAAATGAAGAAATGCTCATGATCATTAGCCATTAGAGAAATGCAGATCAAAACTACAATGAGATATCATCTCACCCCAACAAGGCTAGAAATAATCCAAAAAACACAAAAATCATAAATGCTGGAGAGGTTGTGGAGAGACTGGAACACTTATACACTGTTGGTGGGAATGTAAAATGGTACAACCACTTTGGAAATCGATTTGGCGCTTCCTCAAAAAGCTAGAAATAGAAGTACCATATGATCCAGCTATCCTGCTCCTTGGAATATATCCTAGAGAAATAAGAGCCGTCACATGAATAGATATAAGCACACCCATGTTCACTGCAGCACTGTTCACAATAGCAAAAAGATGGAAACAACCTAGGTGCCCATCGACGGACCAATGGATAAACAAATTATGATATATCCACACAATGGAATACTAGGCAACGATAAAGAACAATGATGAAGCCGTGAAACATCTTATAACATGGAGGAAGCTGGAAGTCATTACTCTGAGTGAATTTAGTCAGTCACAGAATGACAAATATTGGATAAGATCACTATTATAAGAACTCAAGAAAATGTTTAAACACAGAAGAAAACATTCTTTGATGGTTACAAGGGTGGGGAGGGAGGGTGAGGGTTATTTACTAACTAGATAGTAGATAAGAATTATCTTAGGTGAAGGGAAGGACAGCACACACTACAGGGGAAGTCAGCACAACTGGAGTAAACCAAAGCTAAGAAGTTTCTTGAATACAATCAAACACTTTGAGGGACAGAGTAGCAGGGGTAGGGGTCTGGGGACCATGCTTTCAGGGGACTTTTTGGTCAATTGGCATAACAAAGCTTATTAAGAAAATGTTCTGCATCCTACTTTGGTGAGTGGTGTCTGGGGTCTTAAAAGCTTGCAAGCGTCCATCTAAGATGCATCAATTGGTCCCAACCACCTGGACTAAAGGAGAATAAAGACCACCAAAGACACAAGGAAAGTAGTAGCCCAAGAGGCAGAAAGGGCCACATAAACCAGAGACTTCATCAGCCTGAGACCAGAAGAACTAGATGGTGCCCAGCTACCACCAATGACCACCCTGACAGGGACCACAACAGAGAGTCCCTGATGGAGCAGGAGAAAGGTGGGGTGCAGAACTCAAATTCTAGCAAGAAGACCAGACTTAATGGTCTGACTGAGACTGGAGGAACCCCGGAAAGCATGGCCCCCTGGATTCTCTGTCAACCCAGAAGTAAAACCATTCCCGAGGCCCACTCTTCAGACAGGGATTGGACTGGACCGTGGGACATAAAGTGATACTCGTAAGGAGTGTCTCTTAGCCCAAGTAGACACAAGAGACTAAACGGGCAGCATCTGTCCGGAGGTGAGATGGGAAGGCAGAGAGGGTTAGGCGCTGGTTGAATGCACATGGGGAATCAGGGGTGGAAAGGAGGAGTGTGCTGTCACAGTATGGGGAGAGCAATTAGTGTCACATAACAATGTATGTATAAATTTTTGTATAGGAAAAAATAAAAAGCAAAAAAAGAAAAAGAAAGACCTCAAATGACAGGCTGCATTGGGCCAATCTGCTGCAAAAGATCTCTTTAAAGTTTTAGAAAGCAAAGGTTTGACTTTGATGACTAAGGTGTACCTGACCCAAGCCAACGATTTTTCAGTCACCTCATATGCACGTGAAAGCTGGACGATGAAAAAGATAGAAGAGGAACTGATGCATTCAAATTGTGGTGTTGGTGAAGAGTATTGAATATATGGTGGGCTGCCAAATGAACAAACCATTCTTAGAAGAAATACAGCCAGACTATTTCTTAGAAGCAAGGATGGTGTGAGACTTCAGCTTGCTTGCTTTGGACATGTCATCAGGAAAGACCAATCACTAGAAAAAGATATCATGTTTGGTAAAGCAAGGGGGTAGCAAAAGTGAGGGAAACCTTCAATGAGATGCTTTGACACAATAGCCACAACAAAGGATTCCAGCATATCAAAGATCATGGAGATGGCACAAGACCAGGCATTGTTTTGTTCTGTTATAATAAGGTCCCTATGAGTTGGAGCCGATTTGATGGCAACTAACAGCAACATATAGTGCCATGGAAACACAGATGAGAAACCTCAGGGGAATTTGACCTTGAATGATGAGTCAGAGTTCCCCAGGCAGACAAGGCAGGTGAGTGGAGGTGGTTGTGGGGGTTGGTTATTTCTAGACAAAGGGAACAAAGATATGAAGGTGTACCTGGAGAATCCAGGAACAGTGAATTATGTGACAAGGCTAAGGGAGAGTGAGTGTGGGGTTTAGACTGAAAAAATAGGTTGCCGCAGAGTTTGGAGAGGTCATGTTTAAGACAAGGCACATTAATTTGGACTCTTTCTTTAATACATTGATAGTGAGAGAAGCTAGCAATTAAGGCTTTGTTTGTGATTTATCTGTTTATTTTAAAGCCTTTAACTGCTAAAATTGAAAAGTTATTAACTCTGTATTCATCTTTTCTATCCACCAAATGTTGGGTTTTGTTTGTTTGCTTATTTTCTTTTTCTGAGAATTTATTGATCCATAATATAGAAAAATGTGATCTATTCAATAATCATTGGTCTACACTATTTATATTGTCTTATAATTGCAACATACATTTGTGAAACTTATCAATGTTTATTGTTTATTATATGTTTTTTAAAAAATGTTTAAGCTAGCAGATAAGAAACTGGAACACTTATACATTGCTTACAGGAATATAAACTGGTACAGCCACTCTGGAAAACAGATTGGCAGTTTCTTATAAAACTAAACACACAAATACCATATGATCTAGCAATTACACTCTTGAGCATTTATCCCAGAGAAAAGAAAACTTATTTTCACACGAAAACCTGTACACAAATGTCAATAGCAGCCTTATTCATAACAGTAAAAAACTGAAAAGAGCCCAAATGTCCTTCAACGAGTGAATGGTTGAACTGTGGCACATCCATACCATGGAATACTGCTCAGCAATAAAAAAGAACAAACTATTGATACACGCAACAATCTAGATGGATCTCAAGGGAATTATGTTGAATGAAACATGGCAATTCAAAAGGTTACATAAATGATTACATTTATATAACACTCTTGAAATAACAAAATCATAGAGATGGAGAATAGATTAGTGGTTGTCAGGGGTTGGGATGAGTGGAGGATGAGAGGTGTGGTAAAAAGAGCACGAGGGAGTCTTGTGTTGATGGAACAGTTCCATATCTTGATTAAAGTGGTTACACAAATCTATACATGTGATAAAACTCACAGGACTACACAAACACACATACAAATGAGTGCATATAAAACTGGTGAAATCTGAATAAGTTCTATGGATTATACCAATGTCTATTTCCTGGTTTCGATACTGTACTGTAATCATGCAAGATTTTACCTTTGGGGAAACTGGGAGATGAAACTTCCCTGTACATTTTTTCCAACTCCCTGTGACTTTATAATTATTTAAAAATAAAAAGTTAAAAAAATATCAACTGAAGATTTTCAGAAGCAATGATTTGTTGTACAGGCAGTCCTCGGGTTACGAACGAGATCCATTCCTAACTGTGTTTTTAAGTCGAATTTGTTGGTAGATCAGAACAGGGGCATACAGTTCTTATTTAGCCTTACTTTAGTACAAGAAAAAGCTGAAGCCTTTTCAAGGATTTAAAAGCTGCAGGTGCAAGTGAAGGTGATTGTGATGAAGAATTTTTTTCAAGTGGGAGTTGGTTCAATCCTTCCAAAGTGAGGGCAAATTTACATAATATTAAAGGGCAAGTATGAGTTGTCCGTAAGTCAGACCTTTGTAATCCAGGGACTTACTGTATTTTAATATTTTATTCAAACCATTGTAGACCAAAGCATGGGGAAACAACAGTTTAAGAACTAGATCTACTTTGCATATAATCTTTCCCCTCAACAGAGCTGTGTTCCAGTTATCTTAGAATCCAAGGATTCTATATGTTATTTTTCTAGTTGGGAGGAAAAAAGTAAAGATGATTCAGTCCAACTCTTCACATACGGAAAGATAGTTTCCTACATTGCAGATGTGTCAGTTAAGGAGCATTCATTGCAAATGACAAAGAACTCCAATAAGAATGGCTTAAACAAGAGGAAATTTATTATCTCAAATAAAGTCCCGCATTGGGAAGATCATAGGTTGCCAAATTCTGTGGCTCAATATTATCATTAAGAACCCAAGCTTCTCTGATGTAAATGTAGGTTTTGTCTTTAGGCTAGCTCCCTTCAGTGTCACAAAATGGCTTCCACAGTTCTAGATAGGACTGAACTAAGATAAAAGGAGAAAGCGTTCATGTTGGCTTTCCTTTATATTTCGTTGATCAGATTAGAGTCACATGTCCATGCCTGAGCCAATCACTGGCAAGGGAGAGGAATTATGGTGATTGGCTTCAGACTAATCAAACTTTATAGTTAAATCATATGGGGAGAGAAGGATGCTAGGCAGCTTCTAAGATGGCTCCCACTGATTCTAACACTTGGGATTCATGCTCTTGTATAATCCCCTGCCTTTTACCTGTTGCTCTCAAGCAGATTCCAACTCAAAGCGAGTGACCCTATAGGACAGAGTAGAACTGCCCCATAGGGTTTCCAGGACTGTAATCTTTATGGGAGCAGACAGCCACATCTTTCTCCCACGGAGCAGCTGGTGTGTTCGAAACGCTGGCCTTTCAGTTAGCAGCCAAGCACTTAACCATTGCGCCACCAGGGCTCCTTGAGTGTTAGCTATACCTTGTGATTTGCTGCTAACAAATAGAATATGGTAAAAGTAATGGAATGTCACTTTCAGGATAGGGTCACAAAAGGAATTTGACTTTTGTCTTGCTCATTTCTGTCTTTCTCACTCTCTTACTTTAATGGACGCCAGCTGCCATATTTCGAGTTGCCCATTGGGGTGGTCATTTGGCAAGGAGTTGAGAGAAGCCTCTAGTCAACAAACAGTGAAGAACTGAGGCCCTAAGTCCAATAGCCTGAAAGGAATTGAACGCTGTCAACAGCCATGTGAGCAAGCTTGAAAGTGAATCCTTTTCCAGCTGAGCCTAGAGATGACTGCACACCTACCAACGTTTTGATTACAGATTTATGAGACACCCCGGGCCAGAGAACCCAGCTAAAGCGCACCTGGATTCTTATCCCACAGAAACTGTGAGATAATTAATTTGAATTGTTTTAAGCCACTAATCTCTGGTATAATTTGTTATTCAGAAACAGATAACTAATACAGGAGGACCCTTGACAAAATTGGGGTTCCGTCTGAAAAAAAGGGAAATTCAATTGGGGTAGTGTGACAGACAAACTCTAAGATGGTCCCTGATTATCCCTGCCTCCTGGTGTTCACTCCATTGTGTCATCCACCTCCCCCTGAGTGTGGGAGGGACCTGTGACTTGCTTCTAACCAACAGAATATGGCAAACAGAGTCACTCCTGTGACTATATTACATTATATAAGACTCCATCCTGCTAAAAGCCTCACTCTAGAGACTCACCTTGCTGGCTTGATGAAGAAAACTGCTGTATTGGGAAAGCCCACATGGCAAGGAACTGTGGGGAGCATCTAGGAGCTGAGGGCGAACTCCAGCCAACAGCCAACAAGAAACCAGAACCCTTCAGTTCTACAATCACAAGGAAATGAAGTCAACAACCTGAGTGAGCCTGGAAGTAGATTCTTCCCCAGTCAAGCCTCCAGATGAGAACACAGCCTGGCCTACACGTTGATGGCACCCTTAAGCAGCGGATCCAGTTAGGCGCACTGGGACTCCTAACCCATGGAAACTGTGAGATAATAAATATATGCTGATGTGACCCCTATACTTGTCTTAATTTGTTACACAGCAATAGAAAACTAACACAATTAGGTAAATGAACCATGTCTCTACAAACACTAGCCTGTTTCTATGTAACTACATTCAGACATTAAGAACCTTCTACCCCTTAACTCTTGCCATTTCATAGTTGTGTAGCTTGATTTGGTAGAAAATTATTTCTAATTATGAGTTAATTATGCTACACAAGGAGAAAGTATTAAGTTGAAAGTGCCATTTTTGGGTAGGTCAAAAATAGTTGAAATTGGCCATTTCATATGATTCAACCTATCTAAAATTTTGTTTTAAGAAGAGTTGTATTCAATATTAATAATCTTCAAACTGAGGCTTTGACTATAAATGCACTGGTATTAAAGGGCACGAATTTCTCCTTTGGTTAGAAACCAAAGTTTTCCTTAGTAAAGGCAGAATTATTTATTTTGATTTTCAAATTCTACAAAGACTCTTATTCCTCACATATGTTCCAAATACGTGTATTTTTTTTCCCACCATTTCATGGAGTAGTTTAATCTTTTTAGTCTATCTTACACCTTTAAATGTGTTTTGTTTTTGTTTTCAGTTGAATGGTAGTTCAGGCAGATATCAGTTATCTGTATCACAGTGTAAAAGAATTTTTGACCCTCTCTTAAGCTCTTTTAGTTCTTTCTTAACATTTAATGAAAAATGAACCTTCTTCTGTAAAACTTAACTTGAGCTTTTGTTTACCGGTATAATCTCAAATGTCAAAAATTTGTGATCTTTTTAAAATGTCAATATGTTTAATGTGTAATTTAACACACACTGTATCTACAAATCCCAAAGTGGCTCTTGCGGGTTGTGAAAGTAAAAGCTTTAAATTACCCCAGCACATTCTCTAATACTGGACGTCCTTGCTAGAAACCATACTAAACCAAAAAAACCAAACCCATTGCCATCGAGTCAATTCTGACCCATGGTGATGCTTGGGACAGAATAGAAGTGCCCCATAAGGTTTCCAAGGAGCAACTGGTGGATTCGAACTGCTGGCCTTTTGGTTAGCAGCCAAGCTCTTAACCACAGTGCCACCAGGGCTCTGGAAACCATACTGTTGTTGTTGTTAGGTACCATTGAGTCAGTTCTGACTCATAGCGAACCTATAGGACAGAGTAGAAAAGCCCCATAGGGTTTCCAAGGAGCAGCTGATGGACTCTACAAGCTCTTAACCACTGCGCCACCAACTTACCTTTAAATAAATGAAACATTCTAATAGTTGTTTTGCCATATGCTTTAAGCACTTTTAAATAGGTCCCTGGTTTCTCCTCATAACAAATGTTACAATCACTTCTTTATGAGTCTCTTGATCATTACTGCAATAATGATATCCATACAATCATTAAAATTTCTGTGGAATTTAGAGAGCTATTTATTTTAAAGCAATATTTCCCAACGCGGGACTCATTGAACGCAGATATGCAAATACATCTTAAAGAAATCACAATAAACCACATTTCCAAGAGAATTGACTTAGTTCTCTGTAGACATACATTTACTCTAAGTTCTTCTCATCTGCCTATCCAGTGTAAACTTGATGACCGTTAAGTATTACAATACAGCAAAGGAAATTCCCCAAAGTACCTTCAATAATTAAAATAAGCTAAAATATTTGCAGAAATGAAGTAGCTTCTTATTTATAAGGATATTAAATGGTAAAATTAACCCTAGGCAACAAGCAAAATGGAAAAGGATTGACCACAGCACTTTCCACCATGTTGTCCTGGGGTTTTCAATCTTAGGAGTCAATTTTCTGTCTTTAATCTCCGTCTCTGCCCTGTCTCCCACAAGTTATGCAATACCACCTCATGCTCCTCCTCTATAACTTAATTTCCTCTAAAAAATTACTGATGGGTTACTTTTACAGTTTTTTTTTTCACATAGTCCAAGCATTAAGTTAAGGGAGTGGAATATGAATATTAAGTTTTCAAGGATAAGAAAATAGTTTACAATCTGAGAGTGAGTTGCTCTTTCCTGGGTTTGTCTCTAAACTATAATTTGAAAGAATTGACCTCTCTGTCTTAAATCTAGTTTGTTAGGTAGATCCTAATGCTTTGGGCACGCCATCAGTGATCCAGATCTCATTGTTAAAAAGGGTCTTTAGATTCCTTCAGAATGAATCTTAAACAAAAGAGCTTAGCATATAAATGTAGAACATCTCTGATTGAAGGAGTAGTTGGGGTCCCTTGGTGGTGCAAACAAATGGTTAAGACCTCTTAAAGTTGTAAAAAGCAAAGACGACTAAGATATGCTTGACCAAAGCCAAGGTCTTTTCAATTGCCTCATATGCATGCAAGAGATGGACAGTGAAAAAGGAAGACAGAAGAATTGATGCATTCAAATTGTGTTGGCAAAGAATATTAAATATGCTGTGGAAGAAACCAGCACAACTTGTACAAGGAAAGGTCATGGAAGCTCCATAGACACATCCAAACTCCCTGAAGGGCTGACTGCTGGGCAGAGGCAGTGGGTACCATGGTGTTGGGGAACATCTAGCTCAATTGGCATAACAGTTTATAAAGATAATGTTCTACATTCTACCTTGGTGAGTAGCGTCTGGGGTCTTAAAAGCCTGTGAGCAGCCATCTAAGATACTCCACTGGTCTCACCCCTTCGGAAGCAAGGGAGAATGAAGAGAACAGGATACAAGGAAAAGATTAGTCCAAAGGACTAATGGACCACAGCTACCAAGGCCACCACCAGACTGAGTCCAGTACAGCTCGATGGTGCCCGGCTACCACCACTGACTGCTCTGACCGGGATCACAACAGAGGATTCTGGACAGAGCTGGAGAGGGATGTAGAACAAAATTCTAACACACACACACACACAAAGACCAGATTTACTGGTCTGAAAGAGACTGGAGAAACCACAAGTATGGCCTGCAGACACCCTTTTAGCTCAGTGGTGAAGTCACTTCCGAGGTTCGCCGTTCAGCCAGAGATTGGACAGCTCCATAAAACAAAACGGGACTAATGAGGCACAGCAGTCCAGGGACAAGGACTAGAAGGCAGAAGGGGACAGGAAAGCTGGTAATAGGGAACCCAAGGTTGAGTAAGGACAGTGTTGACATGTAGTGGGGTTGTTAAACACTGTCATAGGGCAACATGTGTACTAACTGTTTAATGAGAAACTATTTGTTCTGTTAACCTTCACCTAAAGTACAATAAAAAATAAATAAAATAAATATGCTGTGGACTGCCAGAAAAACAAACAAACCAGTTTTAGAATAAATACAACCAGAATGCTCCTTAGAAGCGATAATGGTGAGACTTCAGCTCTCTTACTTTGGACATGTCGTTAGGAAAGACCAATCACTAGAAAAGGACATCATGTTTGGTAAAGCAGAGGGTCAGTGAGAACAAGGGAAACCCTCAATGAGATGGACTGACACAATAGCCACGACAATTGACTCCAATATATCAAAGATCATGAAGATGACACAGGACTGGGGAATATTTTGCTCTGTTGTTCATAAGGTCACCGTGAGTCGGAGCCAAAGCAACCTACCACTAACAACAGCAACAACAATATCTATACCTGTGTATCTGTCCATCTATTTATCTATCAATCACTACCCGCTACAGCCACAAACATCACTCTTATATTTTCTTAAATTGGCAAAAATTAATGTTTGTTAACATAACCCAAAAAATAAGAACCATACGCATGCATATGCATGTGTGCGTGTACACACACACACTTGACTGATCTTTCAGTATTCTATGTTACTTAGAAATCATCCATGTGAGGTCTAATTCACTCTGTTTAATATTATTCCAAGGTCTTAAAAGTAAAAACCGATAGTAGAAATTATATTTAAGCAGATATAGCACAAAACATAATTGTTGTTAACATAAAAAAGTACCACAATTATAATCCAACTTAGTTGAATATATAATTTAAAAGTTTTAATAATCTTAAAACATTGTATGAAAATAAGATTAGTATAACTTATCTGTAGACCGGTATAAAAAGTTTAGGAAGTTTTGATAAATTAGTTTCTTTATAAGAAAACAAATGTAAAGGTTATAAAAGTAAAGTTTGTGTATACTTCTGACTTACATAATTACATTTCTTGCTTACATAATTAGGGGAAAGAGGTATAACAGTTTTAACCCAAATTATCAAAAAGTCTGACGTGCCCAGGAATTTCCCTGATTACATAAACTTGGTTTCTTAAAGAAAAGTGCTTTTGAGCTAACAGTTTTGGTGCAAATGTTTTTTGTTTTGTTTAAAGGCTAGCACATTTAATATATTTGTATTGTTCTCAGAATTCTGGAAATATTAAATTTATGGAAGGGCTTATTAGTCTTTCTAAACCAATAAAACAGAGCTCTTTTTAAAGAGACTTTATAATCTAATATATTGATCAAGTCTGTTGCTGTCAAGTCTCTTCTGACTCATGACAACACCATGTGTGACAGAGTAGAACTGCTCCATAGGGTTTTCTTAACTATAATCTTTACAGAAGCAAATCGCCAGATCTTTCTTCTGTGGCGCTGCTGGGTAGGTTCAAACCGTCAGCCTTCAGGTTAGTAGTCAAGTACAAACCATGCGCGCCACCCAGGGACCTTTAAAATGTTGATAACAACTCAGAACCAGGTAAATATTTCAACTTACAAAATGAGACATAAACATAGACACATAAATAACCAGACACTACTCAGTGATGGATCAGAGTAACCACAATACCCAAAATACACCATTTCTTTTTTTTATTTTTATTTTATTTTGTTGCCGCACTTTAAGTGAAAGTTTACAATTCAAGTTAGTCTCGCATACAAAAATTTATACATACGTTTTTATGTGACCTGAATTGCTCTCCCTATACTGTGACAGCACACTCCTCCTTTCCACCCCTGATTTCCCATGTCCATTCATCCAGCTCCTGACCCTCTCTGCTCTCTCATCTCACCTCCAGACAGGAGCTGCCCATTTGGTCTCATGTGTCTACTTGAGCTAAGAAGCACACGCTTCACGAGTATCATTTTATGTCCCATAGTCCAGTCTAATCCTTGTCTGAAGAGTCGGCCTCGGAAATGCTTTTTAGTTTTGGGCTAACAGACATTCCAGGGGCCATGTCTTCCAGGGTCCCTCTAGTCTCAGTCAGACCATTAAGTCTGGTCTTTTTACTAGAATTTGAGTTCTGCATCCTACTTTTCTCATGCGCTGTCACGGACTCTTTGTTGTGTTCCCTGTCAGGACACTCATTGGTAGTAGCCGGGCACCATCTAGTTCTTCTGGTCTAGGCTGATGGAGTCTCTGGTTTATGTGGCCCTTTCTGTCTCTTGGGCTAACGCTTTCCTTGTATTTTTGGTGTTCTTCATTCTCTTTTGCTCCAGGTGGTTGGGAACAGTTGATGCATTTTCGATGGCCGCTTGCAATTTTTTAAGACCCCAGCCACCACTCACCAAAGTAGGATGCAGAACGTTTTCTTAATAAGCTTTGTTATGCCAGTTGACCTAGATGTCCCCTGAAAGCATGGTCCCCAAACCCCTACCCCTGCTACCCTGTCCCTTGAAGTGTTTGACTGTATTCAGGAGACTTCTTAGCTTTGGTTTAGTCCAGTTGTGCTGACTTCCCCTGTAGTGCAAAATACACCATTTCTTATTTTATTTTAAATAAATTTTTTTCACATTAAAATGAAATATATTCTTGCACAAACAGAAAAGGAGACAAAAAAAAAAAAAAATCCCTGACAAACCGAATTCTTTGTTTTTTGTTTTTTTTCTCTCTCTCAAAATAAAATAGATCCCCATCTCTACCTGTCAGAGTTTATCAAATGGTCAGAGAATAAAATTAAATTGCCAGTTTTTACTGCCACCAACGGGGAGTAACTTATGGAATATTTGCAAAACAAAAAAAGAACCAAATTTGGCCCAAACCCAGAAATACATATAAAAATATAGAAAATAAGCAGAGTCAGTGAGGATAAAATACTTTTATCACTCGAGATTCACAGAAAAGTTGTGTCTGTGCTTCAAGAAACTGTCTGGGACACTTTTCAGGCAAACCAGTTTAATTGCCCATGTAGGCATCTCAGTTGAACTTCCAAAAGTGTCAAAGTATAATTTTTAAAAGTTAAAAGCTTGGCTCTCAAAGAAATATAAAGTGAGTGTGTGCCAACTATTTATTTAACACATTAATGAAAGAACCATCAAAATGCTAAGGATGGTTCTGCAGTTAACTTTTATATACTCACTTTGCGTCCTGTGTCTTTGCTAAATTTGATTGGTAGTTCTAGTAGTTGTTTTGTTGATTGTAGATTGCTAAGAATTTTCCATTTAAATTGTTATATTGTATGTAAATTGAGGCAATTTTACTTCTTCCCTTCCATTCCAAGTTACTTTAATTTCTTTTTCTTGCCACATTGCCCTTGCCAGAACCTTCTATCCAATGTTGAATAGGAGTAATGAGAGAAGACATCCTTGCCATGTTCCAGATCTTAAAGGAAGAACAATAAATATATCACCACTAAGTAAGGTGTTAACTGGAATGTTTTTTGTGGATAACTTTATCAGATTGAGAGAGTTTGCTAAGAGTTTTTTTTTTTTAATCATGAGTGTGTGTTGAATTGTTTAATGCTATTTTATACACCTGCTGATATAATCATAAGCTTTTTCTCTTTCATTCTGTTAATATGGTAAATTATATTGATTGATTCCAAATATTAACTCACTCTTACATTCTTTGGATAAACCTCGGAGGTCATAACGAATTTTCCTTTTTACAATATTACTGATTTATTTTGTTAATAATCATTAAGAAATTAAATCATAAGAGATATTAGCCTGTAATTTTCTTCTTATATCTTAGATGTTGGCATAATGAATATCCTGATCCATAAAAGGAAATGAGAAGTTTCTCTCCTTCTCTGAAATATATTGTGTAAAATATTCTTTCTTCCTTAAATACTTGCTGGAATTTCCCATGAAACCATCTGGGTCTAGGGTTTTCTATGTGGACATGTTTATGAAAATGAATTCACTTTGATAAAGAATTCGATAGTGTTATTCAGATGTTCTATTCCTCTTGTATATGTTTTGCTACCTTTGTTTTTCAAAGAATTCATCTTTTTATTTGTGTTCTTGAATGTATTGGCATAAAGCTGTTCAAAATATCCCCACATTATCCTTTCTGTTGACTTTCTTTACAGAATGATTTTATAGTTTATGAAAGTATATCTATCTATCCATCTGAAGTCCCTGGAAAGCACAAACAGTTAAGCGCTCAGCTACCAGCAAAAAGGTTGGTGGTTTAAAACCACCCAGAGATGCCTCAGAAGACAGGCCACATGGTTGCTTCCTAAAGGTCACAGCCTTGAAAACCCTGTAGAGCAGTTCTACTCTGCACCCATGGGGGTAGTCGTGAGTCAAAATCAACTCAATGGAAACTAACAACAACAACCTGTTCATCTAATTTCTCTTCTGCATTTAGACTTTTGGCTGTTCTGTAGCCCTTTTCCATACATCAGTCATTGCTGCCTAAATGCGCCTATACGTCTATCTAAACCAGTAACCACATTCTTATTCATCATTTAAAGTCTGCTTTGTATCTACGTCTGAAGAATCTGTACTGGTGGATATGTAAAGATGCAATCTGTTAATGACTGAATTGTGTCCCTCTAAAATAATTGTTTGAATCCTAACCCCTATACTTGTGCATGTAATCTCATTTGAGAATAGGATTTTTATTGTTATGTTAAGGAGGCCATGTCAGTGTGGGGTATATCCTAAATCTAATCACTTTGATGCATTGAACACTAAAAAAGACAGAAAAGAAAATAAAGATCAGAATAAATGTTAGAAGAGACTCTGAAACCTGCTCTTGAACATTGAACAGCTAAAGCAAATGGAAGAAAAGACCAAGTATTATGATGAAATGTGCAAAAACCTGGAATTAAAACACAGGAGAGAAGAACACGCTCGGCATTTCTCAAACTGTAAGGACGGAAGAGAAAATTTAAGCCTTGAGTTGCAATACTGAAGGATTCTAAGGGCAAAAAATTGAATGACACAGGAAGCATCAAAAGAAGATGGAAGGAATACACAGAGTCACTGTACCAAAAAGAACTGGTTGATAGTCAACCATTTCAGGAGGTAGTATATGATCAAAAGCCGATGGTACTGAAGGAAGAAGTCCAAGCTGCACGGAAGGCACTGGAGAGCAACAAGGCTCCAGGAATTGACGGAATACCAATGGAGATGTTTAAACAAATTGATGCAAGCTGGAAGCACTCACTCATCTATGCCAAGAAATTTGCAAGACAGCTACCTGGTCAACCGACTGGAAGAGATCCGTATAGAAAGGTAATCCAATGTAATATGGAAATTATCAAACACTATCATTAGTACCACATGCTAACAAAACTATACTGAAGATAATTAAAAAACGGTTGCAGCAGTATGTCCACAGGGAACTATTAGAAATTCAAGCCTGATTCAGAACAGGACATAGTACTAGAGATATCATTACTGATGTCAGATGGATCTTGGCTGAAAGGAGAGAATACCAGACAAATGTTTACTGGTGTTTTATTGACTATGCAAAGGCATTTAACTGTGTGGATCATAACAAATTATGGATAACATTGCAAAGAATGAGAACTCCAGAACGCTTAATTGTGCTCATGCAGAACCTGTGCATACACCAAGAGGCAGTTTCTTGAACAGAACAAGGGGATACCTCGTGGTTTAAAATCAGGAAAAGTATGCATTAGGGTTGCATCCTTTCCCATACTTATTCAATCTGTATGCTGAGAAAATAATCCCAGAAGATGGAATATATGAAGAACATACCATCAGGACTGGAGGAAGACTCGTTACCAACCTGCGATATACAGATGACACAACTTTGCTTGCTGAAAGTGAAGAGCACTTGAAGTACTTACTGATGAAGATCAAAGACCACAACCTTCAGTATGGATCACACCTCAACATAAAGAAAACCAAAATCCTCGCAACTGGACCAATAAGCAACATCATGATAAACAGAGAAAAGTTTAAAGTTGTCAAGGATGTCCTTTTTACTAGGATCCACAATCAAGGCACATGGAAGAAGCAGTCAGGAAATCAAACAATGTAATGCATTGGGCAAATCTGCTGCAAAAGACATCTTTAAAGTGTTAAAAAGCAAAAATGTCGCCTTGAGGACTATGGTGTGCCTCACCCAAGCCCTGGTATTATTATGTTTTAATTATACTTTAGATGAGGTTTTACAGAACAAACTAGCTTCTCATTAAACAGCTAGTACACATGCTGTTTTATAACATTGACTACCAACCCCACAACATGTCAACACTCTCCCTTCTCAACCTTGAGTTCCCTATTACTAGCCTTCCTGTCCCCTCCTGCCTTCTTGTACTTGCCCCTGGGCAGGTGTGCCCCTTTAGTCACATTTTGTTTTATGGGCCTGTCTAACCTTTGGCTGAAAGGTGAACCTCAGGAGTGACTTCATTACTGAGCTAAAAGGGTGTCTGCTGGGGGCCATACTCTCAGGGTTTCTCCAGTCTCTGTCAGGCCAGTAAATCTGGGTTTTTTTTGTGACTTAGAATTTTGTTCTACATTTTTCTCCAGCTCTGTCCGGGACCCTCTATTGTCATCCCTGTCAGAGCAGTCAGTGGTGGTAGCCGGGCACCATCTAGCTGTACTGGACTCAGTCTTGTGGAGGCCATGGTGGTTGTGGTCCATTAGTCCTTTGGACTAATCTTTCGCTTGTGTCTTTAGCTTTCTTCATTCTCCCCTGCTCCTGAAGGAGTGAGACGAGTGGAGTTATCTTAGATGGCCACTCACAGGCTTTTAAGACCTCAGACACTACTCACCAAAGTAGAATGTAGAACATTTTCTTTATAAACTATGTCATGCCAATTGAGCTAGATGTTCCCTGAGACCATGGTCCCCACAGCCCAGTAATTTGGCCCCTCAGGGAGTTTGGATTTGTCCATGGAGCTTCCATGACCTTACCCTGAACAAGCTTGCTGGCTTCCCCAGTATTGTTTACTGTCTTACCCTTCATCAAAGTTACCACTTACCTATTGTCTATTTAGTCTTTTTCCACCCCCACCCCTTCCCTCCCTCATAACCATCAAAAATTGTTCCTTTTTGTGTGTAAACCTTTTCATGAGTTTTTATAGTAGTGGTCTCATACAACATTTGTCCTTTTGTGATTGACTTATTTCACTCAGCATAATACCCTCCAGATTCATCCATGTTGTGAGATGTGTCACAGATTCATCATTGTTCTTTATCTTTGTGTAGTACTCCATTGTGTGTATGTACCATAGTTTGTTTATCCATTCATCTGTTGCTGGGCACCTACGTTGTTTCCATCGTTTTGCTATTGTGAACAATGCTGAAATGAACATGAGTATGCATATGACTATTCATGTGACAGCGCTTATTTCTCTAGGATATATTCCTAGGAGTGGGATTGCTGGATCATATGGTATTTCTATTTCTAGTTTTCTAAGGAAGCGCCATATAGTTTTCCAAAATGGTTGTATCATTTTGCATTCCCACCAGCAGTGCATAAGAGTTCCAATCTCCCCGCAGCCTCTCCAACGTTTGTTATTTTCTTTTTTTTTTTATTTGTGCCAGTAATTCTGGGGTGAGATGGTATCTCATTATAGTTTGATTTGCATTTCTCTGATGGCTAGTGATCGTGAGCATTTCCTCATGTGTCTGTCAGCCGCTTGAATGTCTTCTTTGGTGAAGTGTCTGCTCATTTCCTTTGTCCAGTCTTTAATTGGATTATTTCTCTTTTTGTTGTAGAGGTGTTGGATTTTCTCATAGATTTTAGAGATTAAAACTTTGTTAGATTTATCATAGCCAAAATTTTTTTCCCAGTCTGTAGTTTCTCTTTTTACTCTTTTGGTGACATCTTTTGATGAGCATTAATTGTTTAATTTTTAGAAGATCCCAGTTATCTAGCTTAACTTCCGGAGTTTGTGCACTGTTGTTATAGCTTGTATCTTGTTAATGCTGTGTATTAGGGCCTCTAGCAATGATCCTATTTTTTCTTCTATGATCTTTATAGTTTTGGGTTTTCTGTTGAGGTCTTTGATCCATTTTGAATTAGTTCTTGTGTATGGTGTGAAGTATGGGTCCTGTTTCACTTTTTTTTTGCAGATAGACATCCATTTTTGCCAGCACCATTTGTTAAAAAGACTGTCTTTTCCCCATTTGATGGACTTTGGGCCCTTGTCGAAGATCAGGTGACAAAGTGGATGGATTTATATCAGGGCTCTCAATTCTGTTCCATTGGTCAATGTATCTGTCGTTGTACCAGTACCAGGAGTTTTGACTACTGTAGCTTTATAGTAGGTTCAGAGGTCAGGTAGTGTGAGTCCTCCTACTTAATTCTTCTTCTTCAATACTGCTTTACTTATTCAGGACTTCTTCCCTTTCCATATAAAGCTAATGATTAGTTTTTCTATCTCTTTAAAGAATATTATTGGTATTTAGAACAGGATTGCATTGTATTTGTAGATTGCTTTTCACAATATTGAGTCTACCTAACCATAAGCATGATATGTTTTTCCATTTATTTAGATCTCTTTTGGTTTCTTTTGGTAGTGTTTTGTAGTTTTCTTTGTATACGTCTTTTACATTCCTGGTTAGATTTATTCATAAGTATTTTATTTTTTAGGGGCTATTATAAATGGTATTGTTTTCCTTTTCTTAGTTCTCTTTATTGGTGTATAGGAATTAAACTGATTTCTGTATGTTTAGCTTGTATCCTTCTACTCTGCTGAATCTTTCTATTAGATCTGTTAGTTTTCTTGTGGAATCTTTAGGGTTTTCTATGTATAGTATCATATCATCCACAAATAGGGACAGTTTTACTACCAGTTTGGATGCCCTTCATTTCTTTTTCTTTCCTTATTGCTCTAGCTAGGACTTCCAGCACGATGTTAAATAGGAGTGGTGATAAAGGGCATCCTTGTCTTGTTCCTGTTCTCAAGGGGAATGTTTCCATCTTCTCTCCATTAAGAATGATGTTGGCCTTTGTTTTTGCATAGAAGCCCTTTATTATGTTGAGTAATTTCCCTTCTATATCTATTTTACTGAGACTTTTTATCAGGAATGGGTGTTGGACTTTGTCGAATGCCATTTCTGTGTCGATTGAGATGATCATGTGCTTCTTTTCATTCCTTTTATTTATGTGGTGGAGTACGTCAATTGATTTTCTAATTTTGAACCTTCTTTGCATACTTGGTATGAATCCTACTTGGTCGTGTTGTATTATTTTTTGATATGATGCTAAATTCTATTAGCTAGAATTTTGTTGAGAACTTTTGCATCTATATTCATGAGAGATATTGGTCTGTAACTTGCTTCTTTTTGTGGTGTCTTTGCCTGGTTTTGATATCAGAGATATGCTGGCTTCATAGAATGAATTCAGAAGTGATCCTTCCTTTTCTATGTTCTGAAATAGTTTGAATAGTACTGGTGTAAGCTCTTCTCTGAATGTTTGGTAGAATTCTCCAGTGAAGCCATCTGGATCAGGGCTTTTTTGGTTGGAAGTTGTTTTTTGTTTTTTTTTTAAATTACCTTTTCAATCTCTTCTCCTGTTATGGGTCTGTTCAGATTCTCAACATCATTTTGTGTTAGTTTTGGTAGGTAGTGTGTTTCTAGAAATTTGTCCATTTCCTCTAGGTTTTCAGATTTGTTGTAGTATAGTTTTTCATAATACTCTGTTATGATCCTTTTTATTTCAGTTGGGTCTGTTGTAATGTCCCCCATTTCATTTCTTATTTGAGTTATTTGCATCCTCTCTTGTTTTTCTTTTGTCAGTTTGGCCAGTGGTTTGTTGATTTTGTTGATCCTTTCAAAGAACCAACTTTTGGTGTTATTGATTCTTTCTACTTTTTTTTCTACTCTGTATTTCACCTATTTTTGCTATATTTATTATTTCCTTTCTTCTGGTGGCTATGGACATTTTTTGCTGTACTTTTTCTGTTTGTTCGAGTTGTGTAGCTAATGTTTTGATTTTGTCCCATTCTTCTTTTTTGATGTGTGCAACTATTCCCAAAAATTGACCTCTGAGCACTGCCTTTGCTGTTTCCCAAAGGTTTTGGTAGGATGTGTTTTCATTCTCATTTGATTCTAGGAATTTTTTGATTCCATCTCAGATTTTTTCTATTACCCATTGGTTTTTAAGCAGGGTGTTATTCAGTTTCCATGTAATTGATTTTTTTTCCTTGCTCTTCTCTTTGTGAATTTCTAGTTTGATGACATTGTGATCAGAGAAGTTACTTTGTATTATTTCAGTGTTTTGGATTTTGCTGAGGGTTGCTTTTTGGCCTAAGATGTGGTCTATTCTGGAGAACGCACTATGTGAGTTGGAAAAGAATGTGTACTTTGCCGCTGTTGGGTGGAGTGTCCTGTATATGTCTATGAGGTCAAGTTGACTGACTGTGCCCTTTAGGTCTTCTGTATCTTTGCTGAGTTTCTTTCTAGATGTTCTGTCCTTTATCGAGAGTGGTGTCTTGAAGTCTCCTACTATTATTGTGGAACTGTCAGTTTCTCTTTTCAGTGTTGTTAGAGTTTGTTTTATGTATTTTGGACCCCTGTCCTTGGGTGCGTAGATGTTTATTATGGTTATGTCTTCATGATGGATTGTCCCCTTAATCATTATATAGTGTCTTTGTCTTTTATGGTGGATTTTGTTTTAAAGTCTATTTTATCTGAGATTAGTATTGCCACTACCACTCTTTATTTTGTAGCTGTTTTCTTGATATATTTTTTCCATCTTTTTATTTATTAAATTTATTAAATTTACGTCTTTGTTTCTAAGGTATGTCTCTTATAAACAGAATATTGATGGATACTGTTTATTTTATTTGTACTTCTGGTGAAGGTTTACGGAACAGTTTCTCATGAAACAGTAGTACACATATTGTTTTATGATATTTGTTAACAACCCCACGACATGTCAGCACTCTCCCTTCTTGACCTTTTTTTTTTTTCCTGGTGAAAATATACATAGCCAAAGATACGTCATTTCAGAAATTTCTATATGCACAGTTCAATGACACAGACTATGCTCTTTCATTTGTGCTGCTGTTCTCACTTTAGATGAAGGTTCACAGAACAAAATAGTTTGTCATTAAACTGTTGGTACACATGTTGCCCTGTGACAATGGTTAACAACTTCACAAAACATCAACACTATCCTTACTCAACCTTGGGTTCCCCATCACCAGCTTTCCTGTCCCCTTCTGCCTTCCAGCCCCTGTCCCTGGACTGCTGTGCCTCATCGGTCCCATTTGGTTGTATAGAGCTGTCCACTCCCCCACTGAACAGTGAACCTCGGAAGTGACCTCACCACTGAGCGAAAAGTGTGTCTGGGGGCCATACTCTCGGGGCTTCTCCAGTCTCCTTTAGGCCAGTAAATCTGGTCTTTTTTTTGTGAGTTAGAATTCTTTTCTACATCCTTCTCCAGCTCTGTCCAGAACCCTCTGTTGTGATCCCGGTCAGAGCAGTCAGTGGTGGTAGCCGAGCACCATCTAGCTGCACTGGACTCAGTCCAGTGGAGGCCTTGGTATTTGTGGTCCATCAGTCCTTCAGACCAATCCTCTCCTTGTATCCTGTTATCTTCATACTCCCCTGCTCCTGAAGGGATGAGACCAGTGGAGTATCTTAGATGGCCGCTTGCAGGCTTTTAAGACCCCAGACGCTACTCACCAAGGTAGGATGTAGAACATTGTCTTTATAAACTGTGTTATGCCAACTGAGCTAGATGTTCCCCGAGACCATGGTCCCTACAGCCTTCCGCCAAGCAATTCAGTCCCTCAGGGGGTTTGGATGTGTCTATGGAGCTTACATGACCTTTCCTTGTACAAGTTGTGCTGGTTTCCCCAGTACTGTGTACTGTCTCACCCTTCACCCAAGATATCACTCATCTATTACCTATTTAGTATTTCCCCCCGACACCTCCCATCCCTGGTAACAAACAAAGATTGTTACTTTTTGTGTGTGAACTTTTTCATGGGTTTTTACAATAGAGGTCTCATACAATATTTGTCCTTTTGTGATTGACTTATTTCACTCAGCATAATGTCCTCCAGTTTCATCCATGTTATGAGATTATTCACAGACTTATCATTGTTCTTTCTCGTTGCATAGTACTCCATTGTGTGTATGTCCCATAGTTTGTTTATCCATTCATCTGTTGATGGGCATCTAGGTTGTTTCCATTTTTGCTATTGTGAACGATACTGCCATGAACATAGGTGTGCATATGTTTATTCAAGTGACGACTCTTATTTCTCTAGGATATATTCCTAGGAATGGGATTGCTGGATTGAATGGTATGTCTGTTTCTAGCTTTCTGAAGAAGCGCCATATCATTTTCCAAAAAGGCTGTATCATTTTGAATTCCCACCAGCAGTGCATAAGAGTTCGGATCTCCCGGAAGCCCCTCCAACATTTGTTATTTCCAGTGTTTTTAATTCGTGCCAGTAATGCTGGAGTGAGATGGTATCTCATTGTGGTTTTAATTTGCATTTCACTAATGGCTAGTGATCGCGAGCATTTCCTCATGTGTCTCTGGACGCTTGAATGTCTTCTTTCTTGAAGTGTCTTTTCATTTCCTTTGCCCATTTTCTAATAGGATTATATGTCTTTTTCTTGTAGAGGTGTTGGATTTTCGTGTAGATTATGGAGATTAGACCTTTGTCTGACTTGTACTGTCCAAAAATTTTTCCCCAGTCTGTAGGTTCTCTTTTTACTCTTTTGGTGAAGTCTTTTGAAGAGAATAGGTGTGGATTGTTAGAAGATCCCAGTTATGTAGCTTATCTTCTGGGGTTTGTGTGTTGATGGTTATGGTTTATATCCTGTTAATGCTGAATATTAAGGCCTGTAGCTTTGATCCTATTTTTTCATCTATGAACTTTATAGTTTTTGGCTTTATATTTAGGTCTTTGATCCATTTTGAAGTAGTTTTTGTATATGGTGTGAGGTATGGGTCCTGTTTCATTTTTTTGCAGATGGATATCCAGTTTTGCCAGCACCATTTGTTAAAAAGACTGTCTTTTCCCCCATTTAATGGACTTTGGGCCCTTGTCGAAGATCAGGTGACCGTAGGTGGATGGATTGACATTTGGGTTCTCAATTCTGTTCCATTGGTCAATGTATCTGTCGGTGTACCAGTACCAGGCTGTTTTGACTACTGTAGCTGTATAGAAGTTTCTGAGGTCAGGTAGTGTGAGTACTCCAACTTTGTTCTTCTTCTTCAGTAGTGCTTTACTCATTCGGGGCTTCTACCCTTTCCATATAAAGTTAATGATTAGTTTTTCCATCTCTTTGAAGAATGTTGTTGGTATTTGGACCGGTTTTGCATTGTATTTGTAAATTGCTTTGGGTAGAATTGTCATTTTCACGATGTTGAGTCTGCCTATCCATGAGCATGGTATGTTTTTCCATTTACGTAGATCCCTTTGGGTTTCTTCTGGTAGTGTTTTGTAGTTTTCTTTGTATAGGTCTTTTACATCCCTGGTCAGATTTATTCCTAAGTATTTTATCCTTTTAGGGGCTATTGTAAATGGTATTGTTTTCCTGATTTCCTTTTCATTGTTCTCCTTATTGGCGTATAGGAGTCCAACTTATTTTTGTATGTTTATCTTGTATCCTGTTACTCTGATGACTCTTTCTTTTAGTTCCAGTAGATTTCTCGTGGAGTCTTTAGGGTTCTCTAGGCATAGTATCGTATCATCTGCCAATAGGGACAGTTTAACTTCTTCATTACCAATTTGGATGCCCTTTATTTCTTTTTGTTGCCTTATTGCTCTAGCTAGAACTTTCAGCACAATGTTAAATAGGAGAGATGATAAAGGGCATCCTTGTCTTGTTCCTGTTCTCAAGGGGAATGTTTTCAACCTCTTTCCATTAAGAATGATGTTGGCCATTGGTTTTGCATAGATGTCTTTTGTTATGTTGAGAAATTTCCCTTCTATAACTATTTGATTGAGAGTTCTTGTCAGGAATGAGTGTTGAACATTGTCGAATGCCTATTCTGAAACAATTGAGATAATCATGTGATTCTTTTCTTTCCTTTTATTTATGTGGTGGATTACGTTCACTGATTTTCTAATGTTGAACCATCCTTGATTACCTGGTATAAATCTTACTTGGTCGTGGTGTATTATTATTTTTTGTTTATATGATACTGAAATATATTGGCTAGAATTTTGTTGAGAATTTTTGCATCTATATTCATGAGAGATATTGGTCTGTAATTTTCTTTTTTTGTGGCGTCTTTGCCTGGTTTTGGTATCAGCATTATGCTGGCTTCATAGAATGAATTTGGAAGTGTTGCTTCCTTTTCTATGCTCTGAAATAGCTTGAGTAGTACTGGTGTAAGCTCTTCTCTGAATGTTTGATAGAATTCTCCAGTAAAGCCATCTGGGCTAGGGCTTTGTTTTGTTGGGATTTTTTTTTTTTATTACCTTTTCAATCTCTTCTCTTGTTATGGGTCTCTTTAGATTTTCAACATCACTTTGTTATAGTTTCAGTAGGCTCTGTGTTTCTAGACATTTACCAATTTCCTCTAGGTTTTCAAATTTGTTGGAGTATACTTTTTCATAATATTCTGTTAGAATCTTTTTATATCAGTTGGATCTGTTGTAATGTCCCCCATTTCATTTCTTATTTGGGTTATTTGTGTCCTCTCCTGTTTTTGTTTTGTCAGTCTAGCCAGTGGTTTGTCCATTTTGTCGATTCTTTCAGAGAACCAACTTTGGTTTTGTTGATTCGTCCTGTTGTTTTTCTGTTCTCTATTTCATTTATGTCTGCTCTGATCTTTATTATTTCCTTTCTTCCGGTGGCTGTGGGCTTTTTTTGTTGTTCTCTTTAGATTTGTTTCAGCTGTGTAGTTAATGTTTTGATTTTGTCCCTTTCTTCTTTTTTGATGTGTACATCTATTGCTATAAATTTTCCTCTGAGGACTGCCTTTGCTGTGTCCCAAACGTTTTGGTATGATGTGTTTTCATTCTTGTTTGATTCTAGGAATTTTTTGATTCCATCTCTGATTTCTTCTATTACCCACTGATGTTTAAGCAGGTTATTATTCAGTTTCCATGTAATTGATTTTTTTTCCTTGCTCTTTCTTTTGTTAATTTCTACCTTGATGGAACTGTGGTCAGAGAAGATACTTTGAATCATCTCAGCGTTTTGGATCTTGTTGAGGATTTCTCTGTGGCGTAAGATGTGGTCTATTCTGGAGAACATTCCATGTGAATTGGAAAAGAATGTGTACTTTGCAGCTGTTGTATGGAGTGTTCTATATATGTCTATGAGGTCAAGTTGGCTGATTGTGCCCTTTAGGTCTTCTGTATCTTTGCTAAGTTTCTTTTTAGTTGTTCTGTCCTTTACTGAGAGTCATGTGTTAAAGTCTCCTACTATTATTGTGGAGCTGTCAATTTCTCTTTTCAGTGCTGTTAGAGTTTGTTTTATGTATTTTGGAGCCCTGCATTGGGTGTGTAGATGTTTATTATGGTTATGTCTTCATGATGGATTGTCTCCTTAGTCATTCTATAGTGTCCTTCTTTGTCTTTTATGGTAGGTTTTGTTTTAAAGGCTATTTTATCAGACATTAGTATTGCCACTCCTGCTCTTTTTTAGTAGTTGTTAGCTTGATATATTTTTTTCCAACCTTTGACTTTTAATAAATTCACATCTTTGTTTCTAAGGTGTGTCTCTTGTAGACAGCATATTGATGGATCCTGTTTTCTTATCCATTCTGTCACTCTCCGTCTCTTTATGGGTGCGTTGTGTCCATTTACATTCAGAATAACTATTGATAGATGTGAGTTTGTTGCTGTCATTTTGTAGTGCTTTTTTTTGTTGTTGTGCTGACGTTTTCTTTGTTCTTCTTACTCTCCTGTGCTGAGTTACTTTGGTTGGGGATTTTTTTTTCATTTCTTTTGTTTTTTTAGGTTTTGTTTTGCTGAGACTTTATGTTTTTCCTCTTTAATTTTATCAGTATATTTGTTAACTTTCTTTGTGGTTACCATGAATTTTACCCTTATCTGTCTACGTTTGAAGCAGTGTATTACTTGGTATCTCCTTGCCTTCCTCTCCATTAGAATGTTCTATACCCACACCATTTATTCCCTCTTTCATAGTTCTGATGTTGTTCTAATTTACTGATTAACTGCTCTGATTCTCTGTTGTATTTCTTTTGGTTTTGGGTAGTCCTTGAGAGTTCATTTCCTAGACTGGTATCTGGCTTGTACGATCCTGCATCCTAGATTCTGCCTGTGAGCTGAAGTTATTTGTTCTCAGATCAAAGAACTCCCTTTAATAATTCTGGTAAGTTTGGTTTGGTTTTTACATATTCCCTTAATTTCTGTTTATCTGGAAATTACCTAATTTCACCATCATATGTGAACGAGAGTTTTGCAGGATATATTATTTTTGGCTGGCAATTGTTTTCTTTCAAGGTCTTATATAATTCATCCCATTGCCTTCTTGCCTGCATGGTTTCTGCCAAATAATCTGAGCTTAGTCTTATTGTTTCTCTTCTGTACATGACTTCTTGTTTTTCACAAGCTGCTCTCAGGTTTGTTTGTCTTTGGTTTTGGCGAGTGTGATTATGATATGCCTTGGTGATTTTCGTTTGGGGTCTATCCTATATGGGGTTCGTTGAGCTTCTTGGACGGCCAGCTTTTCATCTTTCATGTTATTGGGGACATTTTCTGTTAGCAGTTCTTCAATGATCCTCTCTTGTTTTCTGTTTTGTCCTCCTGTTCTGGAAATCCAAAGACTCGCAAATTTTTGCTTTTGATTGTGTCCCACATAGCTCTCAGGGTCTCTTCATTTTCCTTTGTTCTTTTTTCTGAGTTTTCTTCAAACAGAGTTGTATCCAAGTTTTTGTCTTCAATTCCACTGATCCTGTCTTCCATCATTTCAAATCTGCTCCTCAGCACTTCTATGACACTGTCCATTTCTGAAATCTTGTTGTTTATCTTTTGGATTTCTAATTGTTGTCTTTGTATAATTTCTAGTTGTGAATTTATTTTGGCATTTTGTTCCTGCATTATTTTCCTGAATTCTTCCAATTTTTTGACTGTATTTTCCATGAATTTGTCTATTTTTTCCTCATTTTTGTCTGCTTTTTGCTTCAGCTCTTGGATAATTCTGAGTATTAGAGATCTGAATTCCCTATCAGGTAGTTCTAGTGCCTCTTCTTCCACTGGAAAGTCATCTGGTGTTTCATTTTGGACACCTACTGGAACCATCCTGTCCTGTTTCTTAAATGTTTTGATATTGTGATGTCATCAGGGCATTCTGTAGTTATTTTTCTCGTTTATTGATTGTAGATTTGTTTGTCTGTTTTGTCCCTTTTTTAAAAATTTGGCTATGTCTGAGCAGGCGGGCTCTGTGTCCTCTGTTGTTTGTTCATCTGTTTGCACAATAATTTTTGCCTCCTTGTCCAATTTGCAGGGTCAGTCCCTCATATATGGACAGCAGGGCAGGTCTAGCTGAAGAGGAGTTACTGGGATGGGTTGTTTTTGGCACTTACTATAGTCACCAGGGCGGGTCAGTAATCAGTGCAGGGCAGGTTCCAGTAGGCCATGCCTGTGCTACTTGGTGGTGTGATGTTAACCGTACGGTGCAGGTAGGCAGGATGTAGTGGGGAGATTGTCATATGTGGAGCTAAGATGGATATGGGAGAGAGGAGAGAGGAACAGGAGCAAAAAACATACAAACAAACAAAAAAGAATGCTAGGGGAGTTTGCCATTGGAATGGAGAGATGAGAGACTATGAAATGGAGAAAAACAAAATGGGAAGAAGCAGGAAAAAAAGGAAAGAAAAGAATGAATAAATAAAAATCAGAAAGGAAAAAGAACAGCAAACCTCCCAGGGATCCCACCGGTGCGGCTATGAGGTCTTGGGTAGTTGTTCTCAGGTGTTGCAGTACAGCCTGGCTAGAAGGCATAGATGTATTCAGCACCAGGTATTCAGAGAACAGAAAGAGAAGGAGGGTATAGAGAGACGAGAAACTGAGTAATGAAGAAAGACAAAAAGAGGAAAAAGAAAACAAAACTAATTAAAAAAAAAAAACAAGAAAAGCCCCCCCCAAAACAGAAAAAAGAACCATGAAAAAAGAAATGCCCTCAGGGATCCCTCTGTGCTTCTGCACAAGCTGAGGGTGTAGGTTCCAAGAAGCACAGCACCACCCGGCCAGAACGGGCTCCCAACGCAAGAAAGGAAAAGAAAACAAACAAACAATTCAAAACAAACAAACAAAAGCCCCGGGATCCCACCAGCGTGGCAGCCCAGACCGGGAAGCATTTCCACACTCAAAGGGAGCTCTGCAGCCCTTCTGGAAGAAGCAAAGATGGCGCATGGAGCCAGTTATTTGAGCGAAAGGAGGGGGAGGTGCTGAGAGGTAAGGAGGAAATCAAAAGAAGTGGAAAAAAGCAACACCTGCAGCCAACAAATGGCACTCAGAGAGACAGCCAGTGTGGGCAGGTGGAATCCAAGCAGCCAGTTCTTCCCAGACAAGAGACTGTGGCCGCGGGAAGTAGAGGAGGCCGAGTGGGGGTTAAGAAGGGTAGGGGATGGGAAAGAGTATATCACAAATTACCAGTTGTTTTGTCTCCTTCTGGAAGCTCTGTTAAGCTGCTTTCTTGTACCCCCTATTTGCTGGTCTCCGATAGGAGTCCAAGATCGTGGATCTGCACTGCGTTAGCTGATACAGGACCGCTGCATGAATCTCTACTCACTCTCCATTCTCTGTCAGTTTTCTCACTCCGTTTGGTGCTTGGCTGAGCTCTTTATTTCTTCATTTTATGTTTTAGGGTTTCAGGATTGCTGTTTTCTCTGTTTGGCTTAGTTTATCAGATCTTTGCTGTGGAGGGACATTGTGGTGCTTCTGCCTATAGCTCCATTTTGCCAGAAGTCTGGATCCTGTTTTTTAATCCATTCTGTCACTCTCTGTCTCTTTTGGGATGAATTTAGGCCATTTACATTCTGTGTAATTATTTATAGGTGTGAGTTTATTGCTGTCATTTCGTAGTGCTTTTTTTTTGTGGTGCTGACGTAGTCTTTGTTCTTTTTACTCTCCTGTGCTGACTTCCTTTTGTTTGTGGTTTTTTTTCATTTCTTTCATTTTTGTAAGTTTTGTTTTTACTGAGACTTTATGTTTTTCTTCTTTATTTTTTTGAGTAGGTTTGTTAACTTTCTTTGTGGTACATTAAAATTTACCCTTATCTTCCTAGGTTTGAACCAGCCTTTTGTTAGTCAATATTGCCTTCCCTACCTCTCCATTAGGAAGTGATATACCTAGACCATTTATTCACTTTTTTATTGTTCTGACGCTGTTATCATTTACAAATTAACGTCTTGGTTCCCTAGTGTAAATCTTTTCATTTTGAATAACCTTTGAGAGTTCATTTCCTAGGTTGCTATCTGGCTGGTACAATCTTGCATCCTAGATTCAGGCTATCGTATGATGTCCTTTGTTCTCAAACTGAAGGACTCTTTTCAATAATTCTTTTAAGTTTAGTTTGATTTTTACTTAGTCCTTTAATTTCTGTTTACCTGGAAATGTCCTAATTTCACCATCATATTGAATGAGGGTTTTGAAGGATATATTATTCTTGTTTGGCAATTTTTTTCATCCAGGTTTTATATATATATCATCCCATAGTCTATTACTTGCATGGTTTCTAACGAGTAATAAAAGCTTAGTCTTATTGTTTCCCCTCTGCATCTGACTTTTTGTTTTTCTTGACCTGCTCTCAGGAGTCTTCCTTTGTCTTTGGTTTTAGCTAGTGTGATTATGATATGCCTTGGTTATTTTCTTTTGGGGTCTGTCTTATATGGGGTTTGCTGAGCTTCTTGGATGGCCAGCTTTTCATCTTTCATGATATTAGGGACGTTTTCTATCAGCAGTTCTTCAGTGATTCTCTTTGTGTTTTCTGTTTTCTTCCTCTGTTCTGGAACTCCAATCACTCGAAAATTTTTGCTTTTGATTGTATCCCACATCATTCTCAGGGTTTCTTCATTTTTATTCATTCTTTTTCTGATTTTTTCCTCAAACAAATTTGTATCCAAGAATTTGTCTTCAATTTCGCTGATCCTGTCTTCCATTGTTTCAAACCTGCTCATCAGACTTTATGCGACAGTATTATTTCTGAAATCCTGTTTTTCTTTTGGATTTCTAATTGTTGTTTTTGTATGATTTTTAGTTTTGAATTTATTTTGACGATTTGTTCCTGTATCAGTTTCCTGAATTATTCCATTGTTTTGTCTGTTTTTTCCTTGATTTTGTATGCCTTTTCCATGAAATTCTCTATTTTTTCCTCTTTTTTGTTTGCTTTTTGCTTTAACTCTTGGATATCTCTTAATAGTAGAGATTTGAATTTCCTGTAAGGTAGTTCTAGTGCCTTTTCTTCTACTGGAAAGTCATCTGGTGTTTTATTTTGGACACCTACTGGAACCATCCTGTCCTTTTTTTTTTTTTTTTGTTTTGTTTTGTTTTGTTTGTTTATTTTGGTATTGCTTGCTGTCTTTGGGACATTCAGTAGTTATTTTCTTCGTTTATTGATTGTAGATTTGTATGTTTCTTCTTTTTTTTGTGTTTAATTGGTTATGTCTGAGCAAGTGGACTGTGAGTTCTTTGTTGTTTGCTTGTCTGTGGGCAAGACACTTTTCACCTCCTTGTCCAATGGGCAGGGCCAGTAACTCAGCTATGATGCAACAGGGCAGGTCCAGCTGAAGGGGAGTGGCTGGGATAGGTTGTTTGTGGCATGTTCTGGGGCCAACAGGTGTTGCCGGGGGTCAGTGTAGGGCAGGTTCTGGTAGGGCGTGCCTGTGCTGCTCAGGGGTTTGATGTTCAGCACACAGTGCAGATAGGCAGGAGGCATCAGGGAAGTTGTGATGTGTGGAGCTAAGTGGGTATGAGAAAGAATAGAAAGAAGACAGCCAAAAAATGCTGAGGGATCCTGCCATTGGAGTGGAGGTATGAGAAGCAGAGAAATTGAGAAAAACAAAAAGGAAAAAAGAAAAAGAGAAAAAAATAAAATTAAAAAAAAAGAAAGAAACGCCTACCAGGGATCCCACTGGATGTGGCTCCCAGGCCTCAGGGCACAGCCCGTCTAGAAGGGGAGGAGATGACACACAGCACCAGGTATTCAGAAGACAGGAAAAGAAGGAAAGTAGAGAGAGAATAGAAACTTAGAAATGAAGAAAAACAAAAAGAAAAAATACCCCCAGGGATCCCACCAGAGTGGCTGTGCAGACTTGGGTAGTGGCTCCCAAGACCTGCAGTACAGCCCAGCTAGAAGGGGCAGATATGGTGCACAGCACCAGGTATACAGGAGACAGGAAAAGAAGGTAAGTAGAGAGAGACGAGAAACAGAGAAACAAAGAAAAACAAAAGGGAAAAAAGAAAAGAAACAAACAAAAGGCCCCAGGATCTCACCAGCATGGTAATGAGGACTGGGTAAGCAATTCCCCAGCTGAGCGGCACCTCACAGCCTGTCAAGAAGAAGCAGAGATGACACACTGAGCCAGGTGTTTGAGAGAAAGGCAAGGGAAGAAATGAGAGAGAGGGAAGAAACCCAAAGAAGCCAAAAAAAGCCACACCAGCAACAAAGAAATGACACTGAAGGAGCTAGCTGGTGTGGGCGGGGTGAATCCAAGTGGCAGAGAGCCAGTGCCTCCTGGCCAAGCAACCTCGGCCCACCAGGAAGTAGAGGAGGTTGAGCAGGGAGAAGAAGGGTGGAGTGTGGGAAATCATGTATCGCTGGTTACCTGGTGCTCTGTCTCTTGTTGGGAGCTCCGTGAAGCTGCTTTCCCGTACTCCCTGTCTACCAATCTCCAACAGGAGTCCAAGATGGTGAATCTGTGCTGAGTTAGCTGATAAGGGACCTCCGCTCCATATCTCTCCTTGATCTCTGTTCTCCATCAGTTTCTTATTCCGTTCAGTGCTTAGCTGAGTTGTTTATCTCTTCATTTGATGCTTAGAGTTCCAGGATTGACGTTTGTCTCTGTTTTACTTAGTTTTTCTGGTCTTTGCTGTGGAGGGATGGCTTGGTACTTCTGTCTATAGTGCCACATTGGCTCTGCCTCCCCCAAGCCCTGGTATTTTTAATCATCTCATATGCATGTCAAAGCTGGACAATGAATAATGAAGACTGAAGAATAATTGATGCCTTTGAATTATGGTGTTGACAGAGAATATTGAATATACCATGGACTGCTAGAAGAACAAACAGAAGTGTCTTGGAAGAACTACAGCCAAAATGCTCCTTACAAATGAGGATTTCGAGACTTCATCTCAAGTACTTCTGACATGTTATCAGAAGGGACCAGTCCCTGGAGGGCATCATGCTTGGTAAAATAGAGGGTCGGCAAAAAAGAGGAAGACCTTCAATGAGATGGATTGACACAGTGGCTGCAAGAATGGACTCAAACACAGCAACGAGTGTGAGGATGGCACAGGACCAGACTGTGTTTCATTCTGTTGTACACAGAGTCACTATGAGTCGGAACCAACCTGAAGACACCTAACGATAGCAACAGCAATCACTTCTGAGTTATAAAGAGTAGTTTAGAAACAGAAGGAAGTACAAACAAGGGGAAAATAGATGCCACGTGAAGATCGCCAAGGAATAAGGAACTCAGGGGCTACAGAAACTGAAAGACACAAGAACCTTCCTCCAGAGCTGATAGAGAGCCTTCGCTATAGTCAGCACCCTGAATTCAGACTTCTTGTCTCCTAAACTGTGAGAAAATAAATTTCTGTTTGTTAAAGCCACCTACTTGTGGTATTTCTGTTACAGCAGCACTACAAAAATAACAGAATTTCTCTTAACAAGTCTAATAATAAATTATCTAAAACTTTAGGTTTCAATAATAGGATAACTAAATTGCCCTTACTCCACAATGATAAAGTGATTGATTGTGTGCCTCTTTTTTGGTGGACACAAATCTGTCACCAAAATGAAAGATATGACTGCATACTGAGAAACAATACAAGTTCATTGTACTGAATAACTTCCATATACCCATACAGCAACTCTATCTACCCTTCCCTAATCTGCTCTGTGCTTGGGAGGCTGGCATATATGGACTGTATCAACAGAGCCCTCATCTTCTGCCTTTCAGTTGGGAATACTGTAACTCTCAATGGCAAATCGTATTGTCAATTTGTAGCCCTCCCCACGTGACTTCTTCTAGGTTGTAGTAACAGCTTTCTTCTCTTGTCCTTTCTCCTCACTTCTTAAACCTGTTGTCATCAAGTCAATTCTGAGTCGGGGCTACCCCATGTGTTACAGAGCAGAATTGCTCTGTATGGTTTTCTTGTATGTGATCTTTATGAAAGCAGATTACCAGGGCTTTCTTCTATGGTGCCATTGTGTGGGTTCAAACCACCAACCTTTAGGTTAGCAGTTGAGCTCAAATCATTTGCACAATTCACTGACCTCTCATGTCTTAAGGACTAAGCATCATGATACCCAGCTATTAATAGGTATCAGAACTGCACTATTCCTTCTCTCTACACTTTGCCCACATATTTGTACATAATTCCTTTATTAAACTCTCCCTGAATTAACAAATTTTAAATATTATCTCTTTCCTTTTGGGACTCCCATAGATACATATGAAAACAACAAGAACAATCACAATAGCAAAATATGAGTGGCCAGAAAAAAAATAAAAATAGTGATAATGGTATTCTATATATTATGGATTGAACTGTGTTCCCCTAAAAATTATATTGAAGCCCTAACCCCTGTACCTGTGAAAGTGACCCTGTTTAGGAATAGAGGTTTTCTTTTATTATATGATTAGGTCCTACCAGAGTAGGATGGGTCCTAAACCTAATCATTTTTGAGAGGTGTCTTATAAAAAAAAGCAGAATAGACACAGAGATACACACACAGGTGAGAATCAGATGCCATTGAGGATAGTTTACCAGCAAAGGAATGCCAACAATTGCTGGCAGTCGCCAGAAATTAGGAGAGAGGTGCACAGAGGAAAGCAACACGGCCGAGACTGATTTGGACTTTTAGCCTCCAGAAGTCTGAAAAAATAAATTTATGTTCTTTAAAGATACCCATCTGTGGTATTTCTGTGCATGAGGTGCATTGGCTTGTAATCAAATGCAGGTCTCCCACATGGAAGGTGAGAATTCTAGTCAGTTAGATATACAAGGCTAGAGTTAATGAGAGATATTTGGAATAGAAATACCCTGCTCTTTTTTTATGAGAAAAAAAATGAAAGCAATTAGAAAATTTAGAAAAAAATAAAACATTTTTACAAGGCAGTCATAGTCTAAATATGTAGGAAATTAAAATGAAATATGATTTTAGGGATTTCTGGACTATGTTGTTAGTTGTCACCGAGTATATACACATACATATATTTTATATATAAACACATACATACATGGATATACTCCTGTAATATTTTACTTCAAATAACTTAGAGTCAAGACATTGAACACAAAAAGAAAGAATTGCATTCCTGGCACAATGCTTCATCGTTGAGTAAACACTATTTACACTGTCTTAACATTTAGCATTATATTTGTTTGCATTGTTTATTTATTTTTAAGTTGGTAAATTTACAGGCAAGGCAAGAAAGTTATGATTGTTACTGATGAAGAAAACATAGGCTATATCAACCTTGACGACTATAAAATTAAATCTGTAGGTGACAGATGTTGGGAGATGAGACAGGAAAGGAACGTGGAGAATATATGGAGGCACTGATATGTCCATCCTGTAAGAAGGGAGTTAAAATGATTTAGCAAATTTTGTAGAACAAGAAATTGAGAACTTACTATAATAAAGTTCTCCAACAGAACTAATTATGTGCATCAACTATTTGGAGACAGGTGAGTGTAGGCAGTGGAATGAGTTAAAACTTTAAATATCCTGTTGAGGAGGTAATAGACTTTTTCTGTAGTCAATCAATGAAGATATAGAATTATAGGCATATTCTTTTAAAGTTGTGGAAAATATTTCAATAAAAGATATATTGGGAGTGGAATATGGGGTAGAGATAAATGATGAAGGAGATTAAATATTTTCAGAATAAGCCCTGCTGTATTATTTGATTTTTAATATTGATATAAATGTATATGCATGAAGTATTTAAACATTGAGTAGAAAGCTTGTTCACACATTTAAAAAATCTTAAAACTTTTACTAAATTCTAGTAAGAATAAAGTGGTATTAGAAAGATACAAGAATTTTAAAATATTTCATTTAACAAATACAAAATTTTAATTCTTTCCATATCTAAATGTTTCCTAAAACTGCCAAAATTTGTGCCATTTCAAAACCATTTAATAATCTAGACACGAAGCAGTAGTACACTGAGCCATCAGAAATTATAGGCTATAAACTTTGACCAAGTCTCATTATAAAATTATAAGGTAATATTATATTTGATATTAAGCCTCATAAAAATAGAAGTAATCTTATGGTGTTAAGTACTTGAAAAATTTTAAATACTACACTGAAATTGTCCTCAGCATGATGAGAAAGACCAAGTTGTGTAATATTTACATTCCTGTAATCATAAACCAAGGGCACCGTTCACACTATCTGCTTAGAGCCAAGTCTCAAGCAAGCTATAACTCTAAATACACGCTCTGTTCATTGTTATGCTTACAATTCCTCTCCCTATGTTTAATTTTATTAAATAAAAGGTTTCCAAGAAAAGTAATTTGTAATCTTTTAACCACAAGGCTTGTAATCGTTTAGCCCCTTAGGACAATAATAATAATTATAAATGGAGTGACTAGTCTCATGTAATTAATTTCGCCATACAAGTACTGGATGTCTTTTCTGTTGAACAGAGAGCATTGCGTTCTATTAAGTCTGACCCTCCTTTTACTGTTGCAAGAATTATGTCAGTCAGAGCTGCCTCTGACAGTTCTGATTCAAAAATAATGTGAAGTTTAATTTCTTCCTTAACTTTGTGGAGATCTTGGCCTGGATTCTTTGCTTCCCTGGTCCCAGGTCACCTCCATGTAGATAGTCTGAGTTTCCTAGGATTACTGCAACACAAATACCACACATGGGTGTCTTTATAGAACAGGAATTTATTTTCTCACATTTCAGGGGGCTAGAAGTCTGAATTCAGGGAGTGGCTCTGGGGGAAGGTACTTTTTGTGTATTTCAGCTTCTAGTAGCTGGCAGTCCTTGGAGTTTCTGGGCTTGCAGATGCATCTGCCTCCATGGTCATTAGATAACATCTATCTCCCCCCTACCCTCCACTCCACTCCTGTGTCTTCATGTCTTTGTGCATGTCTCTGTGTATTTGCTACTCTTTATGTAACCAGAAGTGATTAGGTTTAGGATTCACCCTACCCTAGTATAACCTCAACTGACAGAATGATTACATTCCACTAGATAGTGTTATGGAAAGTCATTACATTACATTACATTCACAAATATAGAGGTTAAGATTCTATCATGGATTGAATTGTGTCCCTCAAAAATGTGTGTCAACTTGGTTAGGCCATGATTCCCAGTATTGTGTAATTGTCCACCATTTTGTCATCTGATGTGATTTTCCTATGTTTTTTTAAATCCTACCTCTGTGATGTTAATGAGGCAGGATTAAAGGCAGTAATGTTAATGAGGCAGGACTCAATCTACAAGATTAAACTGTGTCTTAAGTCGATCTCTTTTGAGATATACAAGAGAGAAGGGAGCAGAGAAACAGGTGGACCTCATACTACCAAGAAACAAGAGCCAGGAGAATAGCGCATCCTTTGGACCCGGGGTCCCTGCACTGAAAATCTCCTCAACTGGGGAAGATTGATGACAAGCTCCTCCAGAGCTGACAGAAAGAGAAAGCCTTCCCCTGGAGATAGCACCCTGAATTCGGAGTTCTAGCCTCCTAGACCGTGAGAGAATGAATAAATGTCTCTTTGTTAAAGCCATCCACTTATGGTATTTTCGTTATAGCAGCACTAGATAATTATGAAAGATACCAACACATATTTTGGAGGGATACAATTCAATCCATAACAGATGGTTTCTTCTTGGGCAGATTTTTCATTTTATGTCCAACACATCAAGTGAGAAATGTGAACTCTTTCATTAGAGGCTCCGCCAGTAATCATGCCAATGGTCCTTTGGTTATGGGCATAGTCATGGTGGTTCATATAATAAATTGCCTTACTCTTTAGTTGAGATTCCCCCAGCGTAAAGAGAAATACTTGGTCAACAGTGTAAAAAGAACTTAAATTTACAATAGCCACGACATCCAATCCAACAGGCATAAATGTGTACGTTAACCAAACTTTCTACTGGATTTTTCTTTAGCTTTTTTTTTTCTTTTTACTTTATTGTGTTTTACATAAACAAATCATAATACAAAAGACCCCTACTCTTATCTTTTTCTATTAGCATTTAGTGAATAGTAAGATTTGTTGGACCTGTGCAGACTCTCCTGACTATCATTACTGAAACCTGTACCAGTGATTAGTAAGAAAGACAATTCAAAATGTAGAATCACAGTCATTTGGCAGCTTTTAGCGAATCTGTGAAAAGGTGAAGCTTTCAATGACTTTACCCATTTTGTAATGTTGATATGTACTGATGATTCAGTAACATTCCTCAGACTTGGGCAGACATGGCTCTGGCAGCATGCTTGTCTTTTTCCCACTTTTGCGTCTTTGAATATATGCCAAATAAAACCTTTATTTTTGCTTTACAAAAAAAATAAATTATTGTAGTTTAGGTGAAAGTTTACCACACAAATTAGTTTTTCATTCAAAAATTTTATACATAAACTGTTTTGTGACATTAGTTGCAATCCCCACAATATTTCAGCACCCTCCCCCTTTCCCTTTACACTCCAGATTGTCCATGTCCATTTGTCCAGTTTTCCTGTTCCTTTCTGCCTTCTCATCTTTGCTTTTGAGCAGGTGTTGCCCATTTGGTCTCGTATACTTGATTGAACTAAGAAGCACATTCCTCAAGTATGTTATTGTTTGTTTTATAGGCCTGTCTAATCTTTGGCTGAAAGGTAGACGTCACGAATGGCTTCACTTCTGAGTTAGCAGGATGTCCAGGGGCCATAGTCTCAGGGGTTCCTCCAGTCACCAGTAAGTCTGATCTTTTTTCTGAATTTGCATTTTGTTCTACATTTTTCTCCCACTCTGCCTGGACCCTCCATTGTGATCCCTATCAGAGCAGCTGGTGGTGATAGCTTCGCACTATCTAGTTCTTCTAGGCTCAGACTGATGGAGGCTGTATGGTTTACGTGGTCCATTAGTCCTTTGGACTAATATTTTCCTTGTGTCTTTGGTTTTCTTCATTCTCCTTTGCTCCCAACATGATAGGACCAATAAATGTATCTTAGATGGCCTCTCACAAGCTTTTAAGACTCCAGACACTACTCACCAAAGTAGGAAGTGGAACATTTTCTTTATGAGCTATGTTATGCCAACTGACCTAGATGTCTCCCTAGACCATGGTCCACAGTCTTCAGCCCCAATAACTCGGTCTCGCAAGGTGTTTGGATGTGTCTAGGAAGCGTCTATGACTTTGCCTTGGTCAAATTGTGCTGATTTCCCCCATATTGTGTGTTGTCTTTCCCATTACCAAAGTTAACATTTGTCTACTATCTAGTTAGTGTTTTCCCCTCTATACCCCTCCTCTGCCTCGTAACCATCAAAGATTGTTTTTATCTTTGTGTAAACCTTTTCTTGGGTTTTTTTATAATAGTGGTCTCATACAATATTTATCCTTTTGTGGTTGACTTATTTCATTCTGCACAATACCCTTCATATTCATCCATGTTGTCAAATGTTTTGCAGATTCATCATTGTTCTTTATTGTTGCACAGTATTCCATTGTGTGTACATACTATAATTTGTTTATCCATTCATCTGTTGATGGGCACTTAGGTTGTTCCCATCTTTCTGCTATTGTGAATAATGCTGCAATGAACATGGGTGTTCATATGTTTATTCACGTGGTGCCTCTTATTTCTCTAGGATATATTCCTGGGAGTGGAACTGCTGGATCATATAGTATTTCTATTTCTAGCTTTTTAAGGAGGAGCCATACCATTTTCCATAGTGGTTGTACCATTTTACTTTCCCTTCAGCAGTGCATAAGCGTTCCAATCTACTCACAAACTCTCCAGCATTTGTTATTTTCTGGGTTTTTTTTAATTAGTGCCAGTAATGTCGGGTGAGATGATACCTCATTGTAGTTTTGATTTGCACTTTTCTAATGGCTAATAATCACGAGATTTTCCTCATGTGTCTGTTAGACGACTGGATGTTTTCTTTGGTGAAGTGTCTCTACTGGATTTCTTATCGGTGCACTGTGAAGTTACTAGTCTGCATTATAGCTTTTAAAAGAACTCTTTAGCTCTCTTAAGAGCACTTTTATTCATACCAAAGTCAACTGGGGAATATCTACCTCATATCTAGCCCTTATTTTAAGTAAGATCTTCCAAGCAAGGTTCAATTAACACCTCCATTTTAAGGTAAAATAACTACCATGTTGAGTGAATGGGTCAATTGTCCTTGTTCTCAACACTTGAATTCTTTGACCTAGTTTTTATCTCCTAGTATTCATCCTATTCGAGCTTTTCTTTCTGTTCTTTGCATATTTTTAATTTATTTCCCTCTCTCACTTACCTTTTTCATTTCTTGTCAAATTCTTCCTTTCACCCATTTCTCTCTTGGACTTAGTTCATCTGTCCCATTAGGACCCAAGCCATCTGGTAGTTAACTGTTGCACAACACAACTTTGCAAGTACTAAGCATCTGCATTTACAAATTATTTTCTTTAGAGTCAGCATCCCTTGCTGAGTTGGTTATTTATTGCATTGTGAAAAATTTCAGTAAAATTAACAGAAAGAACTTATTGAATTGAGTCAGATCTTTAAAAAAAAGGAAATTATCATACAGTGTGGAAAATAACTTTGACTTTTGAAGGCGTTATATGCTTATATTTTTGATAGCACTTTAAGCAAAATATGGTCATGGATAGATGTAGAATTGGCACTTTCTGTTTTTCCTACTATATTCCACCTTAACACCATTCTAGATTTGGGTGTTTTGAATATGTTAAAGACATTACAGAGGCTTTCTAAATAACCAAAATTGAAAATTGTGTCTCCAGTGCAAGGTAACTGGGTTAGGGGCAATAAACATAATTCAAAGTCTCAACCTTTTAATATGCTCTCTGCTTTGCATTACTGGAAGCACATATGAGCTTCTATTTCTCATTTTACCATATTAACATACTAAAAATGAAAACTCCCCCAAAATACTATTTTATCACTCCAAAAGGGAATTTTAATTATATTCCGTGTCTTTCAGTTCAGTGATTCTAACAATTCTTTGTTACCCAATATCCCTTAGAATTATTTGATTCCCAGGAAATCACCAAGGTGTAAGTCTTAGTTTCCCCAGAAGGGTTGAAAGAAAAATGAGCCACTATTTACAAAAATGCTTAATATCTTCTGTTGATTATTTCAGACTCATTTCAAATACCTCTTCCCTTCTAAAGGCCTAATTGGAAATAATATATATTCTCTTTAGAATTCCTTCAGTGTTCTATTTCTGTTGTCTAGGACATGTACCAACCTCTACATTATTAAGAGGTTATATTTTTATATTATCACATTCCATGCTATGGGATTAAAAGTTATTTGAGAGTAGGAATTATTTCTTCTTCATCTATGTACCCAAATCACGAGTCAACCAAATCTATAGTGTTAGATACATGTTGAACTGAACTTAAACCTTCACTTTCCTTCTCAGCCTCATTAAAATATTTATACATTTTATGGGTAGCTTAACCAACGTATATCAGCTTAACTAATGGTGTTTTGTTGTTGTTGTTTGTTTGTTTGTTTGTTTTAGTATTATCTATGATTAGTGTGATTCTTGGACTCATCCAATAAAAATTATAGACCGACCTAAGAATTAGCACAGGTCAGTCTATTATTTTTCATCTGCAACAAATAACTTTTGAATGAGAATTCCTAATTAAAATTCTATAAATGTGTTTGAGAATGTCAAGGAAAAACATATTAGTGTGAATTTTATATAAAATTGCTTAGCTTATCTCTAAAATTAGAATAGAAATGGTTAAAAATTCATCTAAAGCGAATCAAATTTCCATTTTCTTGATTTGCTTTGCATGGCGTTATAAAATTTTGTATTTTAAATGTATGATCAGAAATCTTGTGTTTTAGTAATAACCTATATAGTACAAGTCACTTAGAAACTGGCAGTGTTCCAAAACAAACTATTGTCATATGAGTATTATAAATGAACTGTTCCTCAACCTGTGATATAATTACATTTTCGTAGAAACCAAGGACCAAATAAAATCACATATTCACTGCCTGTTCACAACCTGAAGTTTGTATTTCATTTTTCCCAAAACTTAAATATTTAAGATAAAGGTAGAAATATTTCCTTAAACGACACTTATTCAAAATATAGACTCCAATTCAAGATAATTCAAAATGTTAAATATGATATGACATCAAAACAGTTTACACAAAGTTTATTTATTAAACCATTTATTCACTCAGGATACATTTATTTTGTAACTATTTTGAATCATGAACATTTCTGACATAGCTCTTGCATTCATGGAGTTCAGAGCTCAGTGGGGAAAATGGATACAGAACAAGCAATAACAAATATTATAAATGTTAACAAAGGGGATTTTCTTTCATTAATCACAGATATAAATGGGCATGGATTACTGTTTATATTAGATTCAACATGTGTTGAAGGCATTTATGGATTTTCTAAAGCCTCTAGGACAATGTCTTGTGAATAGTAGATGATCGATATATGCTAAACAATGAAATGAATATATAAGCGTAATATCCATGTTGAATGACCAAAGGATATCATGGTATATGAAAATGGCATAAAAAAGGATTTTTCATGATGACTAGAATGTATGTTCTCAAATTTTACTAGAAACAGGATAAGAAAAAAATCAGATTTTCAAATAAAGAATGAGGAACTTAGAATAGATCGAAGGAAGGCTTTCCAAATAGTGACAGTCATTAAACATTATAATTTATTTCCAAATGAAGTTGTCAATCCTTTTCACATGTAGTTGAAAGTAAGACAGAAGTTTCATCTGTTCAGGATGCTTTAATTGTCTCTACATTATGCCAAAACATCTGCTAGTTTCAGTCAATAGTAAAAACTCCATACTGTCAATTCAAAGAAAAAAATAAGCTCAATCATTTTTCTGGCACCAAGTAGCTCAGACAAACCTGTTGATTGACATTTTTTCTTTGTCTCCAAATTATTTTAGCTTAATGGAAACCGCATAGTCTTGTATATCTGTCTAAGGGAGCAAGATTAACGAAAACTTCTAAATGCTTTTTCAGCATTTAGAAATGCACAAAACTTTTTTATTCACAATGCATGAGTATAAAATATATGTAATCTTTATATACAAACATCTTTTAAGTACACTTAGAAATATTTTAAAGTGGAAAATGGCAATGTCCATATTTAAATTTAAATGTAACTTTCCATAACCTAAGAAGTTGTACTAAACATTCAAAGGCAAATGAATTTTATATACTCGACTCGTATACTCATCGTAAATAATGGCACGCAGGAAAAAAAAACTTTGAAAAAATAGCATTTGTATTAGAGGTAAAGGTAAGGAGCAGGAAATTGCTTTGTTAAATTTTCAAGAGAAAATAAGAGCTTCGTAGATATTCAGTGAACACCCATTTGATAGATTAATTGACTGGTTGTTTGCATGGTGAAGCACTGAGCTGAGCTATATATGGTAAGATGTGGTATGATTCATCTGTCAATTCAATGTATCTGAACTAATATTTAATCCTAAATTTTTGGCTAAAGGAGTTTCCAGTGACAAGAGTAAACTGAACAATAACAGCACAGGAAAGAGGGGGAAATTGCCACTTGTTTCATATACTGCTTGAGTTTTTACCCCATGATTTTTCTTATAAAGTGATTATTTATAGTAAATCAAACAAATTGGCTTCTTTTCGTGTGTATATAAATAACCAGTATTTAAAGTTTTGCACAATATTTATAATTTTCATAATAATAGACCTCTATGAAAGGTTCCCCTATAAACATAGCATTGTTGTTGTTGTCAGGAGCCATCGAGTCAATTTCAACTCATAGCCACCCCATGTGACAGAGTAGAACTGGTCCATAGGGTTTTCTTGGCTATAATCTTTATAGAAGCATATGGCCTGATCTTTCTCCCAAAGAGCCACTGGATGGGTTCAAACTGCCAACCTTTTTGTTAGCAGCAGAGCACTTAACCATTTACTCCACCAGGGCTCCTTGAACATAGGATTAAGCTAAGTGTTTTCCATTTCTTTCTTATCTAGGAGTTACACCACCCAAGTGAGGCAGATACCCATTTTAGAGATGAGGTAATTAAGTTAAGAATAGGTCAATGGTTGCAAAAGTAAGTGTTTAACAACAACTGCTTCCATGATCAATTACAGTCCTTATTCTTATTCTCATAAAATAAAATAGCATGTGTCTTAGTCATCTAGTGCTGCTGTAACAGAAATACTACAAGTGGATGGTTTTACAAAGAGAAGTTTATTCTCTCACAGTCCAGCAGGCTAGAAGTCCAAATTCAGGGCATCAGCTCCAGGAGAAGGCTTTCTCTCTCTGTCAGCTCTAGAGAAAGGTCCTTGTGATGCATCAGTCTTCCCTTAGTCTGGGAGCTTCTCAGCGCAGGAACCTCAGGTCCAAAGGAAGCGCTCTGCTCCCAACGCTGCTTTCTTGGTGGTGTGAGGTTCCCATGTGTCTGCACTCGCTTCTCTCTTTTATAGCTCAAAAGAGATTGCATTAAGACACTATCTAATCCTGTGAACCTCATCAGTATAACCTCATCACAGTGATAGAATTCACAACACATAAGGAGATCACATATAACCTCATCATAGTGATAGAGTTCACAACACATAAGGAAATTACATCAGATTACACAATCATACAATACTGGGAATCATGACCCAGCCAAGTTGACAGATATTTTTGGGGGACACATTCAATCCATGACAGCCTGCAATTTTGTTTATGAATATTCACTTAATGTTATTTTTTAAGTGCATAAGTCAAGGTATCCCTAGTAGCTGTAACAAATAAACCTTGAAATTTAACCTTACAAAAGATTATTCCCCATCATGTAAACTTCAAAATGAGTGTTCCAAATCTGTAAACAGTTCTTTTTTTTTCTTTTTTTTATTGTTGTAATTAAATGAGGTTTACATTTCAAGTTAGTCTCCCATACAGAATTTTTTTTTAACATACATTGTTATGAGACCCCAACCACTTACCCCATTCTGTGACAGCACACTCCTCCCCTCTGCCCCTGATTCCCCATGAACATTCAACCAGCTCTTAACGCTCTCTGCCTTCCCCTCTCACCTCTGGACAGAAGCCACCCCTTTGGTCTCTTATATCTACTTGTCTAAGAGGCACATTCTTCACAAGTATCACTTTACATCCCACAGTCCAGTCCAATCCCTGTTTGAAGAGTTGGCCTCGGAAATTGTTTTAGTTCTGGGGTGATGGAGAGACCAGGGGCCTTGCTTTCTGGGGCGCCTCCAGTTTTAGTCAGACCATTAAGTTTGGTCTTCTTACTAGAATTTGAGTTCTGCATCCCATCGTTCTACTGCTCCATCAGGGACCCTCTGTTGTGTTCCCTGTCAGGATGTTCATTAGTGGTAGCCAGGCACCATCTAGTTCTTCTGGTCTCAGGCTGATGAAGTCTCTGGTTTATGCAGCCCATTCTGTCTCTTGGGCCAATACTTTCCTTGTGTCTTTGGTGTTCTTCGTTCTCCTTTACTCCAAGTCGTTGGGACCAATTGAGGCATCTTAGATGGCCACTTGCAAGCTTGAAAGACCCCAGACACCACTCACCAAAGTAGGATGCAAAACACCTTCTCAGTAAGGTTTGTTATGCCAATTGACATAGATGTCCCCTGAAACCATGGGCCCCAGACCCCAAATCCCTGCTGCTCTGTCTCTCAAAGTATTTGATTGTACTGAGGAAACTTCTTAGCTTTGGTTTAGTCCAGTTGTGCTGGCTTCCCCTGTACTGTGCGCTGTCATTCCCTTCACCTAAGATCATTCTTATCTACTATCTAGTTAGTGAATAACACTCACCTTCCCTCTCCACCCCCGTAACCATCAAAGAATGTTTTCTTCTGTGTTTAAACCTTTTCTTGAGTTCTTATAATAGTGGCCTTATACAGTATTTGTCCTTCTGTGCCTGACTAAATTCACTCAGCATAATAAGTTCTAGCTTCCACCAAGTTATACGATGTTGCACAGCTTCATCATTGTTCTTCATCGTTGCATAATATTCCATTGTGTGGATATACCATAGATTGTTTATCCATTTGTCCATCAATGGGCACTTAGGTTGCTTCCATCTTTTGGCTATTGGGAACAGTGCTGCGATGAACACGGGTGTGCATGTATCTACTCATGTGACGGCTCTTGTTTCTCTAGGATATATTCTAAGGAGCGGGACAGCTGGATCGTATGGTACTTCTATTTCTAGCTTTTAAAGGAAGCACCAAAGCGGTTTCCAAAGTGGTTGTACCATTTTACATTCCTACCAACAGTGTACAGGTGTTTCAGTCTCTCCACACCCTCTCCAGCATTTGTTATTTTGTGTTTTATGGATTAATGTTAACCTTGTTGGGGTGAGATGATATCTCATTGTAGTTTTGATCTGCATTTCTCTGATGGTAAACTGTTCTTCTTTAAGTAACATTTAGAGACCCCTGCTTTTTTCTTTTTTGTGGCCCTGCCATTTTAAAAAATGACTCCCAAGTCACTGTGTTCATTTGCCTCAAGTCAGAGGGAAGGATAATGAGTGGAGTTTCTTAAGGGCCAGAACTGGAAGAGGCACACCTAATTTCCATTCACATTTTATTTTTAAGAATTCAGTCATATAGACACATCTAAATGCAAGGGGATGCAAACAGTTAATGTGCTCAGCTGCTAACCCAGAGGTGCCTCAGAAGAAAGGCCTGGCAATTCACTTCTGAAAAATCAGCCATTGAAAACCCTATGGAACACAGTTCTACGCTGACACACATGAGGTTGCCATGAGTCAAAACTGACACGATGGCAACTGTTTAACTGGTTAATTGCAAGGGAGTTTGTGAAATGTATTCTAACTGTGCACCTAAGAAGAATTGGGTTTCATGGGCAGCTAACCAGACTCTGCCACAACCCACTCATCTGGTCATTAAATATCCTACTCAAAGAACACCCCAAAAGAGAAAAGCCAAAGGCTCCCCAAGTAACAGGCTCTAACTCAATGTCCAACATCTTCAAGAGATATGCAGTAACTATTGTCAGGTTTGGGTATGGCTCCTCTTCATCTGGAGGTCTACGAACTAAAAGGACAAATTTACTGCGGTGGTAAATGCCTCATCCACAACAGATGTTTGAGTCCTAATTCCCTGAGTTGGTGACCATATTAGGTTACAAGCAAAGGAGAATTAAGGTTGGCTAATCAGGTGACTTTGAAGCCCTGGTGCTGCAGTGGTTGAGACCTACAACTGCTAACCAAAAGGTTAGCGGTTTGAATACACCAGCTGCTACTTGGAAACCATTTGGGGCAGTTCTACCTACTCTGTCCTATAGATTCAGAATCAATTCTACAGCAACCGGTTTGGTTTGGTTTTGGTTTCATCGGGTGACTTTAAGGTACGAAGAGATAAGATAGGCTAGGGTGAGATGAGACTTCAGGAGACTAGATGAGGCAAGATGATAAGGAGATTACCCTGTATTATCCTGGTGTGCAAATGTATTCAAGCAGGTCCTTAAAAGTAGAAGAGAAAGGCTTAAGGTGAGTCAGAGTCAGAGAAGGAAATGTAATGAGGGAAAGAGGTCAGAGTGATGCAGTGTGAGAAGGACTCAACCACCTGATGCTGGCTTTGAAGATGGGGAAAGGGGATCATGAGCCATGGAGGGCAGCTTCTAGAAGATGGTAAAGGCAAGAAAATGTTATTCTCCTCTAGAGCCTCCGGAAGGATTTTAGCCCAGTGAGACCCATGTTGGATGTATGATCTATAGAACTACAAGACAATAAATTTATGTTTTTTTAGCCACTACATTTGTGGTGATTTGTGCTGCAAAATTCTACCATACGATCTCCAGCATCATTTCTATCACTGAGGCAGTATTTTATAACTACTGATTCTTCTTTTTCTAACTTCACATTCCAATCACCAGTAATTATCAATGCATCTTGATTGCATGTTTGATCAATTTCAGACTGCAGAAGCTGATAAAAATAAAACTCCAATTTCTTCATCTTCAGCATTAGTGTTTGATGCATAAATATGAATAATAGTCATATTAATTGGTCTTCCTTGTAGGCCTATGGATATTATCCTATCACTGACACCTCAACATAAAAAAAAAAAATCCTCACAACTGGACCAATAAGCAACATTTCATTTTACCTGACTCCACAATCAACCCCCATGGAAGCAGCAGTCAAGAAATCAAACAACGTATTGCATTTGGCAAATCTGCTGCAAAAGACATTTTAAAGTGTTAAAAAGCAAAGATGTCACCTTGAGGACTAAGGTGCTCCATCATATTTTCAATATTCTCACATGCATAAGAAATCTAGACAATCAATAAAGAAAGCCTAAGAAGAATTGATGTCTTTGATTTATGATGTTAGTGAAGAATATTGAATATACCGTGGACTGCCACAAGGACGAACAAATCTGTCTTGGAAGAAGTACAGCCAGAATGATTCTTAGAAGCAAGGATGGCGAGACTTCATCTCACATACTTTGGACATATTATCAGCAGGGACCAGTCCTCGGAGAAGGATATCATGCTTCATAAAGTAGAGAGTTAGCAAATAAGAGGAAAACCCTCAGCAAGATGGATTGACACAGTGGGTGCAACAATGGGCTCAAACATAGCAATGATTGTGAGGATGGTGTAGGACTTGGCAACGTTTCATTCTGTTATACATAGCGTGGCTGTGAGTCAGAACTGACTTGACGGCACCTAACAACAACAATAACAACAACAACCAGCCCCTCAGATGCCTCCATCATATCCTCTCCCAGCCAGTAAATCCCGCCTCAAAAGTAACCACTCTCCTGAGTTTAATCACTATAGACTATTTTTGCCTAATTAGTGAACTTAATATAAATGAAATCATACACTATATACTCACATGTACAGCTTTTCCACTCCACATTATATTTCTGATATTTGTCCAAGTTGTAGTAGTTAGTACAAATAAATTCCTTTTCATTGTTATAAAGTATTCCATTGTATGAGCATACCACAATTTATCTATTCTATTCTTTCAGGACATATATTTTTTACAGTTTTTGGCTATAACAAATAGTGATGCCATAAAAATTTTACATTACTTCATGAATTTGTTGCTTTAAAACTAACTTTACAATCCTAGAATTATTTGTGATTGCGATGGATTGTCTTTTAATGTAATTTTAAGTTCAGTCAACATGTTTTCATTCACTATTTCTCTATTTTTTTTTAAATTAGGATTAGGAGTTCACAGTTTAATTATCCTAATTTTTTACAGCATACAAAATAGCCTGTTATATATCACAGTACATTGAAATGATTCTCGTCTTTAAAGGATTACGAACTCTGTAAAGCATATGTGCCTGGTATCTTTTAGAGAGATAATTATTTGGTTAATTTTTAATCCTCCGTAGTTATCAGTTTATTCATTTTTCTCTTTACTTTTTGAATCAATTTTGATCACTTTGCAAGAACAGGGAAAAATCACATTTTTTTCTCAAAAGGTCATTAGTTCACATGAGCTCCACTTTTCTATCATTTCCAAGTTTCTTTTTACCATGTTCTAATAGGAGTGTTGATTAATCCAATTCCTGGCCTTCATTTACTAACTTTGATGTGCCCTATTATAAATTATCATAGCAAACCATGTGTTTAATTTACTCTACTGCTTAAAATTTTAGTAGCCTCCATTTTCTTTTTCTCTTGTTGACTGTTGTCCCAAGCATCCTGGAATTGGCTTCATAGTGCACATGTCCAGTCAATTACTTCAGCATTAGTCAAGAACTGTGAAAAGAACAGGAATCCCGAACTCCCCAGTTAAGTCTAGTTTCAACTGTAGAAACTAGACTTTAGTACAAGTGAATATTTATCTGGTCAGGCCATCCAAAGACCAGATAAATCGTCACTTGTATTAAATTCTAATTTCTCCAGGTTTTTTTTTTTTAATTTTTTACCTTTAAATTTTTTATACCTTCTGAAATGTACTATGCTATAAGTATGAGATACTTTTCTAAATTTCTTTTTTTTTCCTCAAATATATATTTGCTTCCCTGAATGCCATGTTTGAATAATCTGTCCTTTCCAACTCATTTGAAAGTTCATCTTTAAAGTAGTCTATATCTTTACTCATTCAGGCATATATCTGGACTTCGTATTCTGTCACATTCAAACACTTATTGTTTGATGTTTTGAAATACATACGGTATGACAAGTCACCATTCATTCTTCTTTTGCCAAATATACTTTAGTATTTTACCTTTTACTTTTTCCAAAGGAAATCCAGTATGGCATTAAGACATTCATTTCCATCTCTCCAAATCATAAAAGGACTTTAATTTGAATTAATTTGAGCATAACTGAAAGTGTATAAAAAACCAAAATTTATCTTTCAAACACAAAGTTTATCTCTTCTTTTTTTATATATTCTTTTATGACCTTCATTTAGAGTTTTGTACTTTTCTTAATATAGGCCCTCTTGTTATATTTAAAGCATATTAATGTTGTTTTATGTATAAATTGATTGCTGTAATGAATAGAAAAGATTCTTATTATTTTAATTTAATTTGATAAAATTCCAATCATTCATATAATATATGAAAATTTCCTCAGTTAAAACAAAATCAGTATTACAGATAAGGCTAAAGTCATCCTTGAACATCATTACCAATTCCTTCCCTTTCTCAGGTTGATGTGTATCAGCCAGCCCTCTCCCATGAATTTACGCTTTTATTTGTCTTTGCCATAAAATCTATAGCATTTTTAAATATAACTTGTATTAATCATTCTGCACTTGCTTTTCATTACTAAACAAGTTATCTTGCTTATATTTACAAATAAATACACATACATCAACCACACACTTATTAATTACTGCCGAGTATTCCATGATATTGGCGTAGTGGTTAAGTGCTACAGCTGCTAACCAAAAGGTCGGCAGTTTGAATCTGCCGGGCGCCCCTTGGAAACTCTGTGGGGCAGTTCTACCCTGTCCCATAGGGTCGCTATGAATTAGAATCGACTTGACGGCAACGGGCTTGTTGTTTTGCTTTTTTATTCCATGATACACTGTGGTTTCTGTTAATACCTTATCGATGGACATTTAGCTTTTTTCCCCATTTGTCATTACTACAAAAACCAATATTAAAAATAATAATAATAAATAAAACACATTTGCACATGCCTCTTAAGGGACCTGAGTGAAGGTCACTTAAAAGTGAAATAGCTAGGTCATAAAATATATGATTTTTATTTTAATATAGTCTATTAAATTTCTCCCCAAAATGGTTTTAGAAGTTTACCTTTCAATCAGCAAAGTTTGAAATCATCTCTTCTTTCTCACACTTAAAAAAAATGCTTCCCCATTTTTTTTTTTCCACACCAGACACCAACATTTCATTGCTAAGGGAGTGGATATTATAAAATAATGTTATGTCAGTTTACAATTTCAGATGATAGATTTCCCAGTACTACTATTCATAAGACATTATCAGCTAGAAGGTGTTTCATGTATCAGAAAATACACACCCTTCATTCTGTACACAAGAAAACCAAAGCCTAATGCATGTCTGGTTGATGCAAGAGTGGTTAATAGGTTCTCAATAAAAGTTTCACAACTATGAAGTTATTTTTCAGTAACTTGATTTATTTGCGTTAGTGTCAAACCAGACTAAAATCTAAGATTTCTGATATTCGGGCAATTTTATTTCCAACCACATGAAACTGGCCTTTGTCTAAAAAAACTAAGCACTACTAAAAATTATAGTGTTTTGTGTGATATGCAGGCAATGTTGTAGCATTGTTTTGGTAGAAGATTCTCAAAAGCCAGGAATGGGTAAGATCATGGAAACTTAACAAGTAGTTCATTCTTATTCATTCTACAGATTTAGGGGTTGTGGAAAGTATTTGTGCTTGATTGTTTAATAAGGTTTAATTATTTTGTTTCTTTGTTTATTTGCAGTGTTTTTTAAATTTCATAAGCAGTGCTTGTTCATTGTTGGTAACATAAAAAATATACAAAATTATATTTTTAAGTTGTCCTATAATATGTCTAGAGGGCATCACTACTAATATTTTTATTTATTATGTATATGCATGTTTGTGTGCATAACACATCCGTACATGGTCACATATTCTTCAGAATTACATTTTATACTCATTCTGCATTCATACACAAACACAGATAATCAAATCTGTGCACATATATATATTTGCATACACCCAAACCAAACCCGTTGTTGTGGCATGGATTCCGATTCATTGCCACCTTATAGGACAGAGTAGAACTGCCCCATAGGGTTTCCAAGGAGTGCCTGGTGGATTCAAACTGCCAACCTTTTGGTTAGCAGCTGAGTTCTTAACCACTGAGCCACCAGGGCTCCATACATTTGCATACCTATGCATAAATATATATAAACGTCAATATACATATATTTATCTATAAACATATACACCTGTAGTACTTTATATATATGCATATGCGGACATATGTGCATATTCTTGTTTGTATATATGTAGAGACATTTTGCTGCATCATTATGTACTCTTGGAGCACTGGTGGCACAGTGGTCAAGCACTTGGCTGCTAACCGAAAGGTCAGTGGCTCGAACCCACCAGCCGCTCTGTGGGAGAAAGATGTGGCAGTATGATTCCTTAAAGATTTACAGCCTTGGAAACCTTATGGGGGCAGTTCTACTCTGTCCTGTAGGGTCACTATGAGTTGGAATCTACCAGATGGCAATGGATGGGTAAGTGGAAGACAGTCAGATACAGTTGTTTAAAGTAAGGCATATAAAAGCTTCAGTTGGACTCTTGGTCTTGTCACTTACTGGCTTTGTGAATTTAACAAATTTAATCTCCATAATGCAAAGTTTCATATCATCTTATTCTCATTATAAAATGATAGAAAGTCCCACTTAATTGGGGGCTGATCAGTATTACATGGGTTAAGTGTAATATATTTTCCCTTTTACTTCTTGAATTACGTGTTGGAGAGAAGTGTGCATTCTGCCAGGGTTTAGTATTTCGTTAAAAAAAATTGTTTTGTTCTGTTTTATTTTATTTTCCTGCATTGATGCATGGGGAATTTGTCTTCATCTTTGTTTTCAAATATTTAATTAGCCATATCTGATTGTGTGTGTTTAACGAAATTTGCCGTGATTGTTTGATCGGCAAAATCAGAATTTTATGTCTTCTCAGGCAGGTTTTGTCCTAATATATGTATCTTCTGCTCCTGGTTTGTTTTCTTTTCCTCCCAAGGATACTGGGAATTTGAAGAGTGAATATTCACTGATTTTTAGCCATACATATCCGTTTCAACTTGTCCCTCTTTGTTTTCCTTTTTTGTACTTTTCTTCTGACTTCTATATTAGTGAATGTATTTCCTGTCCTGAAGATGTTGTTATTCAATTTTAGTGTGGTTTATTTCTACTACTGTGTTTTTATTTTCCTGCATTATTTTATTTTCTCTTATGATTCCCTTTTCAACTCCATGTTCATTTAATTCTGTTCCGTTTTATTTACTAATTCATGATTGAATGGCTTTAATCCTGAAAGTAGCATAATGATATGGGTATTTTAAAATTACAACGGCAGTAGTTAGAGAATCCCAAACCAAACCCATGTCAGATGGATTCCGACTCACAGCGACCCTATAGGACAGAGTAGAACTGCCCTGTAGGGTTTCCAAGGAGTGATTGGTGGATTTCAAACTGCTGACCTTTTGGTTAGCAGCCGAGCTCTTAACTGTGCCGTCAGGGCTCCAATTAGAGAACAGATAAAAGAAAAATTATATTAGAAGCAGGGAGTAAAGTTAGAAGCATACTGTAATAATTTAGAGAACTAATTAATTTAGAGAAGTTAAACTAAGCCCTGGTGGCACAGAGGTTAAGAGCTTGGCTACTAACCAAAAGGTTGCACTTCGAATCCACCAGCCTCTCTTTGGAAACCCTATGGGGCAGTTCTACGCTGTCCTATGGGGTCGCTATGAGTCAGAATCGACTCGAGGGCAACGGGTTTAGTTTTGGTTTAAACTAAGGCAAAAGAGCCCTGCTGGCACAAAAGGTTAAGCACTGGGCTGCTAACCAAAAGGTTGGTGGTTTGAACCCACTCAGCAGCTCCACAGGAGAAAGAGTGGCAATCTGCAGCCAAGAGTCAAAACTGACTTGATGGCACCTAACAACATCAACAAACTAAGGCAGTTGTAGAGTTGGAAGTATGAGAATGCTTAAAATAGATAGTGTCATGAATTCTTGGTAACTACTTGAATGTGGGAACCGAGGCAAAGTCTTAGATGCGTCCCAGATGTTTGTTGATTGACTGCTTGAACCATTAATTAAGATACAGAATAGAAGAGTACGAGGAGGAGGATATTTGGTAATTAGATGCTCAACTTAATTGAGGACACTTCGAGTCTAAGTGTCTTGTGGGATGTCTAAGAAAAGAATACTGATGGACATTTAATGATAAGAGTCAAAATTTTAAATATGAAGAAGTATTCTCGGCCCCCTAAAAAATAAGTCAATTTCCCCAGAAAAGATTTCGACTACTATAGTTGGTAAAGTAGCAACTGAGTGGTCAAAATTATATATTTTCTCCTCACCTAATTCCCTGCCTCAGACAACATCCCATAAAAAACATAATGGAAATGCTGGAAATATAAAAGAACACGAGTAAAATTACAACACAGGGAAGAGCTACGTAAATTATAAAATGTAATTCATGACCCTATTTTTGGCCTGAAAATATAAAAAAACACACACATTTGTATCATCAACTTACAAAGTCAAAGCAAAAATAAAGAAAAAAAACTACGTAAAGTAGCGTTAGAAGGAAATTTACAGTTTTAGATCTTTGTAATAAAGTCTAAAATCAATGATCTCAGATATCACCTGGAAAGCTAGAAAAACAAGAGCAAATTTAGCCCAAAGTAAGTAGAAGTAATGAAATAATAAAGGGAAGAGCAGAGATTAATACATTTAAAAAGTAAGCAAAAGAGAAAAAACAGTAACATGAGAAGTTTTTTTTTTTAATTTGCAAAGATCAATAGAATCAATAAATCTCAAGGTATACAAATCAAGATTTCACAAAAAGAAAAGACACAATTCCCCAAAAAGGATCTCACTGAGACTCTTACAGACGTTAAAATCCGAGGCTTCTGAGAATCTAATATATACAGACCAATGCTGATGAGAGCAGGCCATCCCTAATAACTTTATGACAGGAGGTATAATTGATGTTTATACTTCAAACATAACCCACCAAACCCAGTATATTTAAGACAGTCACTGATAAAACCATTTAGCAGCTTTGTGTATTTATTGGTAAAGAGCAGATTTTGCCCTTTTATTTTAAATATAATATTTTTAATACGTGTTTTAGAGAGAATGGAAAAGAGCAGAAGTTGCCATTCACACTTGAGATTTAGAAAGTAACATAAACTAAATGTGGAACTATGTTAAACAAAACCTAGTATACAGAGACTACAACTGGCTGACAGTGACAAGGAAGTAGACACTTGGTTTGGAAGAAAATGGCTGGGAATAAAGCCAAAATACATGGTGCACATTGTGAACAAATATACTGGATGAATAGATTTCAGGATGCAAAAAACGAAAAGACACAGAAGTTTAAAAATGTAAACACTCATCAGTATTAGAGCTCAGTCCCTTCCATTTGAAGATTCATGAAATCATATGAACAGAACTAAGGAACCACTTCTGACAAATGTTTAAGGGAAGAAATCAAGATTATTCTTGTTAAATATTTGAGAGTTTTCAAGATAAAAAAAATCCTTTTACATCACCCTTGAATATGATTTTTTAGATGAGTAGGTATATTTTTAGATACAAGTTTCAGTGGTATAGGCAAAAAAACAAGCATTATAATAAAAATTATTTTAATTTTAAGAATGGAGATAAAAGAAAATAATAAAAACTATTAAGGAATCACATAAAAGAAATAAAACGCAAGTACAAGCAACAACAGCAAGAATGTATTGATACTATTCTTTAAAGTAGATATAATTAAAACAAGGATAATTTTTCAGATTTCAGTGTGACAATAATTCAGATTAATGTGCACTACCTTTGAAGAGATTAAAGACAAATTTTAAAAAAACAGCAACAAATAACCATTTTTCTTTTATTTTTTAAATTATATTTATTGTTTTTGGTGAAAGGTTACACAGCAGTTTAGGTTCCCATTCAATAATTTCTACACGTGTTGTTCAGCAACATGGTTTACATTCTTCACAATGTGTGAACATTCTCATTATTTCCATTCTGGTTGTTCCTTTCTATTAATCTAGTTTCCCTGCCCCTTACATTCTCATCTTTGTTTTAAAGTAACTGTTGACCATTTGGAAATAACCATTTTTCTTTTTTTTAAATGTTATTGTTGTTCTTTAAGTGAAAGTTTACAGTTCAAGTTAGTCTCTCATACAAAAATTTATACATACATTGTTATGTGACCCTAATTGCTCTCCCTATACTGTGACATCACACTCCTCCTTTCCACCCCGGATTTCCCATGTCCATTCAACCTAACCCTCTCTGCCTTCTCATCTCACCTCCAGACAGAAGCTACCAATTTAGTCTCATATGTCTACTTGAGCTAAGACGCACACTCTTTACGAGTATCATTTTATGTCCCACAGTCCAATCTTTGTCTGAAGAGTTGGCCTCGGGAATTGCTTTAGTTCTGGGGGAAATAACCATTTTTCTTGATGTGGGCAATCCATTTACCTACCTGATATTGAGAGGATTTTGGTAATTTTCTTCGAGGTTTGTAATTCTATAATTTATAAATCTAAATCTATACTTATATAAAGAATCAGATGAAGTTGAAATAGTTTGCCCATAGACCAAATGTAAACAAACAGAAAAAAATGATCTTTGGCCTTTTCTGAAGGCTTTAGGCAAAGGAAAATGAAAGGATTAAAACATATTTTCTTTGACTTTTAATTTTGTTTCTGATCAGAAGATCTCTAATCTGAAGAAGAAAGTTCTACGGGAAAGTATTGACTGACTTCCACATTATTAGAGAGAAGGGTATAAGACACACCAAAAAAGTATCTAATCATCAGCTAGAGTGGTAGTTCCAGTGTCCGCACTGGAGGTGTGGGAAGAAACCATTATTCATTGCCTCAGCATGAGGGCTGAAGAAGTAAATCAGAGTGTGATAATGATGCTTTGTATCAAATGAATACTTACCACTGCCAATCATTCATTATAACTGGCAGAGGAAAAGAAGAATTTCTACAGAAATTACTTTTATCCATTTTCTTTTTTCTTAATACAATCAGCACAAGAGTACATGGCTAGTAGAGTGGTTTCATGTAAGTCTGAGACAATATATTTTTGTATCTTATAGAGTACACAGTATCTGGCCACATAAAGTTTCTATGATGATTTCGTATTACTTTGTCTATTCTGCTTAAGAATCAATTGTGTAAAGATGATCTCTCTGAAATGACAGTAAAAGAGTTAATAAAGAAAGAACAAGATTTTGAGTATGTAAAATAAAATTTAAGAAGAGTCACCTTTCTTTGAGTCAAAGAAATCATAACTTAAGATGGTTGATTCCAAGGAAAAATTCCCCAAAGAACCTATACAAAGGTAGGTTGAACCTACGTCATGAACCTACATGAGGGTTAGTCCCAGGTCCTCCTGACAAGTGGGAAAGAACCCTGTTTTCTTCCAGCCCACTTCACTCTCCACCAAAGAGGTCATTTATCTTGATAAGTACTTATTTAGTGAAGTACAGTTTGTTAGAAATAGAAGTACCATACGATCTAGCAATCCCACTCTTTGGAATATATCCTAGAGAAATAAGAGCCATCACACAAATAGATATATGCACACCGATGTTCATTGCAGCACTGTTCATGATAGCAAAAAGATGAAAACAACCCAGGGGCCCATCAACGGATGAATGGATAAACAAATTATAGTATATTCACACAATGGAATACTATGCAACAATAAAGAACAACAACGAATCCGTGAAACATCTTATAACATAGAAGAATCAGGAAGGCATTATGCTGAGTGAATTTAGTCAGTCGCAAAAGGACAAATATTGTATAAGGCCACTATTATAAGAACTCAAGAAAAGGTTTAAACACAGAAGAAAATATACCTTGATGGTTACAAGGGTAGGGAGGGAGGGAGAGGAGTATTCACTAATTAGACAGTAGAAAAGAATTATCTTAGGTGAAGGGAAGGACAGCACACACTACAGGGGAAGTCAGCACAACTGGACTAAACCAAAGCTAAGAATTTTCCTGAATACAACCAAACACTTCAAGGGGCAGAGTAGTGGGGGCAGGGTTCTGGGGCCCACGGTTTCAGGGGACATCTAGGTCAATTGACACAACAAAGTTTATTAAGAAAATATTCTGCATCCCACTTTGGTGAGTGGCGTCTGGGGTCTTAAAAGCTAGAGAGCAGCCATCTAAGATGCATCAACTGGTCCCAATCCATCTAGAGTAAAGGAGAATGAAGAACACCATAGATACAAAGAGACCATTAGCCCAAGAGACAGAAAGGGCCACATAAACCAGAGACCTCATCAGCCTGAGACCAGAAGAACTAGATGGTGCCTGGCTACCACCAAAGACCACCCTGACAGGGAACACAACAGAGAGTCCCTGATGGAGCAGGAGAAAAGTGGGGTGCAGAACTCAGATTCTAGTAAAAAGACCAGACTTAATGGTTTGATTGGAACTGGAGGGACCCTGGAAGACATGGCCCCCAGACTTTCTGTCAACCCAGAACTAAAACCGTTTCTGAGGCCAACTCTTCATACAAAGATTAGACTGTACTATGGGACATAAAATGATACTTGTGAAGAGTGTGCCTCTTAGCTCAAGTAGATACATGAGACTAAATGGGAGGCTCCTGTCCAGAGGTGAGATGAGAAGGCAGAGAGGGTTAGGAGCTGGTTGAATGGACACGGGAAATCCAGGGTGGAAAGGAGGAGTGTGCTGTCACAGTATAGGGAGAGCAACAAGGGTCACATAACAATGTGTGTATAAATTTTTGTATGAGAGACTAACTTGAATTGTGAACTTTCACTTAAAGCACTACAATTTTTTATAAAAAGTGTTAAAGGGGAAAAAAACTATGGTAAAGAAGAAAACTAATGAAGGACTTGTTATTACAGATAATCAAGAGATAATCTAAAGTCGTTGCATTCAATTCAATCTGGTATTATTTTACAGACAGCCAAATACCCAAAAGTATTCGGAAAGTTAAGTCTGTTCCTTTTAATCAAAAAATAAAGATATTCTCATAAGTGCCATAGAGAAGACTTCCATTTATGCTATTTTGCCAGATCTGAGTTACATAGCCACCCCCAGACTAATCATTACCCAGCATAGACTGCTATTACTGGTTTAGGTGACCATCCACTGGATTTGGGGCAGATTTTTATTCTCCTTGAGTTTAAGAACCTTCTCTGCTTCTTTAACAAATTGGGTAATCTCTTAAAATTAATAAGGGTAGATACCAAATATTCAATAGATCATATTTCTCACAATGCAGACAAAGACAAGTAGAGCAGGAGACAAGATAGAAAATACAGGAATGTATACTAATATTACTTAAAAGCATGGTATATGATAAAACTGATAGTTGAATTCAGTGGGGAAAAAAGGTGAGTGTTAAAGAATAGTGGAGACATAATCTGTAATAAACCTGGCAGAAAATAAAGATGGGCCTCCTTCTTACATCATAAATTATCTTTGATTCCAGATGTACTATGTATTTAAATATAAAAAATAAAACAATAAAAATCTTAGAAGTAAATCTTTAAAACTACATATAAAATACAAGGACTGAGGAGACTTTAATCATAACTAAAAGCCAAAAAACTATAAAAGATAAAAGCATTTGAGTGCTGGCAAAACTGGATACCCATTTGTAGAAAAATGAAACAGGACCCATACCTCACACCATATACAAAAACTACTTCAAAATGGATCAAAGACCTGAATATAAAGCCTCAAACTATAAAATTCATAGAAGAAAAAATAGGACCAACACTTCAGGCCTTAATACATGGCATTAACAGGATACAAACCATAAACATCAACACAAAAAACCCAACAGATAAACTAGATAATTGGGATCTTCTAAAAATCAAACATCTATGCTCTTCAAAAGATTTCACCAAAAGAGTTAAAAGAGAACCTACAGACTGGGAAAAAATTTGTGGACAGTACAAGTCAGACAAAGGTCTAATCTCCATAATCTACAAGAAAATCCAACACCTCTACAACAAAAAGACAACCAATCCTATCAAAAAATGGGCAAAGGAAATGAACAGACACTTCACCAAGGAAGACATTCAAATGGCCAACAGACACATGAGGAAATGCTCGCGATCACTAGCCATTAGAGAAATGCAAATTAAAACCACAATGAGATACCATCTCACCCCGGCATTACTGGCACGAATCAAAAATACTGGAAATAACAAATGTTGGAGGGGCTGCGGGGAGACGGGAACTCTTATACACTGCTGGTGGGAATGCAAAATGATACAACCATTTTGGAAAATGATATGGCGTTTCCTCAGAAAGCTAGAAATAGACATACCATTCGATCCAGCAATCCCACTCCTAGGAATATATCCTAGAGAAATAAGAGTCATCACTCGAATAGACATATGCACACCTATGTTCATGGCAGCATTATTCACAATAGCAAAACGATGGAAACAATCTAGATGTCCATCAACAGATGAATGGATACACAAACTATGGTACATACACACAATGGAGTACTATGCAACGAGAAAGAACAACAATGAATCTGTGAACCATCTCATAACATGGATGAAACTGGAGGACATCATGCTGAGTGAAATAAGTCAATCACAAAAGGACAAATATTGTATGAGACCTCTATTGTAAAAACCCATGAAAAAATTCACATGCAAAATGTAACAATCCTTGTTGGTTACCAGGGATGGGGGGGGGGGGGATACTAAATAGGTAATAGGTAAGTGGTAACTTGGGTGAGAGGTGAGATAGTACATAGTACAGGGGAAACTAACACAACCTGCACAAGGAAAGGTCATGGAGGCCCTATAGACACATCCAAACCCCCCGAGGGACTGAGTTGTTGGATGGAGGGCTCTGGGGACCATGATCTTGGGGAACATCTAGCTCAATTGGCATGACACTACTTATAAAGATAATGCTCTACATTCTACCTTGGTGAGTAGTGTCTGGGGTCTTAAAAGCCTATGAGCGGCCATCTAAGATACTCCACTGATCTCATCCCTTCGGGAACAAGGGAGAACGAAGAGAACAGGATACAAGGAAAAGATTAGTCCAAAGGACTAATGGTCCACAGCTACCAAGGCCTCCACGGGACTGAGTCCAGTACACCTGTATGGTGCCCGGCTACCACCAATGACTCCTCTGACCAGGATCACAACAGAGGGTTCTGGGCAGAGCTGGAGAAGGATGTAGAGCATAATTTTAACTCCCCCCCCAAAAAAAAGAAGAAAAGAAGACCAGATTTACTGGCCTAAAGAATACTAGAGAAACCTCAAGAGTGTGGCCCCCAGACACCCTTTCAGCTCAGAGGTGAAGTTACCTTCGAGGTTCGATGTTAAGCCTGGGAATGGACAGCCCAGTAAAACTAAATGGGACTAACGAGGTACAGGAGTCCGGTGACAAGGGCCAGAAGGCAGAGGTAGAGTAGGAAACTGATGATAAGGAACACAAATTGAATAAGGACACTGTCGATGTATCGTAAGATTGTTGACCACTGCTATAGGGCAACATTTGTAGTAACTATTAAATGGGAGGCTGTTTCGTCCTGTAAGCCTTCATCTTGGGCAAGAATGGCAGCACAATTGGAAGAGCATAGTCAATATCACTTAAATGTGTAAGTAAAAAGTTTTGAAATGGTGTTTAAATAAAATAAAATAAAATAAAAAATAAATAAACAAATGAGACTAAAGAGGTACAATAGTCCACTGACAAGGTCCAGAAGACAGAAGGGGACAAGGAAGCCCCCTGGTGATAGGGAACACAAGGTGGAGTAAGGATATTCTTGATGTGCTGTGAGATTGTTAACCATTGTCATAGGGCAACATGTGTAGTAACTGTTAAATGAAAAACTATTTTGTTCTGTAAGCCTTCATCTTAAGTAAGAATAACAGCACAGTTGGAAGAGCGTAGTCAATGTCACTGAACTGTGAATGTAGAAATTTTTGAAACGGTGTATCTTTGGCCATCTGTAATTTTCATCAAAAAAAAAAAAAAAAGGTTGAGAATTTAGAGGCTTAATACGTTGTGGGGTTGTTAACCAATGTCATAGAACAACATGTGTACTACTATTTCATGAGAAACTATTTGCTCTGTAAGCTTTCACCTGAAGTACAATAAAATATATTTTAAAAAAAAGATAAAAGCATTTGAAAAATATTTAATAACAGCAAAATATATCAGGATTAAGGAAATATCAGGATAAATTGTGTCCTATTCACACCATTAGTTATTCTATTGCTATTTAATGAATTAGAAAGTTATCAGTTTAATTGGATGCTATTGTGTGACAAAAGCAATTGCAGATACGTGTGTACAGTGTGATACCATAGTAATAAAATCAACAGTGACAAAAATAAATCTTGCCCTTATATACATAGATATGTACATCTATTTACACAGAATATGTAAAGACACAAGCTGTGTTATACTGGGCATCTTGAAAGCAGAGAACAAAACCAAACCCTTTGCTATCGAGTCGACTCCAACTCATAGCGACCATATAAGACAGAGTATAACTGTCCATAGGATGTCCAAGGCTCTAATCTTTATGGAAGCTGACTGCCACATCTTTCTCCCTCAGAGCGGCTGGTGGGTTCCAACTGCCAACTTTCTGGTTAGCAGCCCACCTCTTAACCACTGTGCCTTACTCATAATGATCCTGTGTGCAGCAGAACGAAACACTGTCAGGTCCTGCCCCATCCTCACAATGGTTGTTATTCTTGAGCCCATTGTTGCAGCCACTGTGTCAGTCCATCCCCTTGCAGGTCTTCCTCTTTTTCGCTGATCTTCTACTTTACCAAGCATGGTGTCCTTCTTAAGGGACTGGTTACTCCTGATAACATGTCCAAAGTACGTAAGACAAAGTCCTTGTTTCTAAGGAGAATTCTGGCTGTACTTCTTTCAAGACAGATTTGTTAGTTCTTTTGGCATTCTAAATTCCAAATGTATTCAATATTCTTCACCAACACCATAATCCAAAGGCATCAATTCTTCAGTCTTCCTTATTCATTTCCAGCTTTCCCCTGCATATGAGGCGATTGAAAACACCATGGCTTGGGACAGGCTCACCTTAGTTCTCAAGGTGACATCTTTGTTTTTTAACACTTAAAGAAGGTCTTTTCCAGCAGAATTGCCCAATGCAATACACCGTTTGATTTCTTTACTATTGCTTCCATGGGCGCTGCTTGTGGATCCAAGAAAAATGAAATTCTTGACAACTTCAGTCTTTTCTCAGCTTATCATGATGTTGCTTATTGGTTCAGTTGTGAAGATTTTTTTTTCTTCATGTTGAGATGTAGTCCATACTGAAGGCTGCAGTCTTTAATCTTCATCAGTAAGTACTTCAAGCCCCCTAACTTTCAGCAAGCAAAGTTGTGTCATCTGCATAACGCAGGTTATTAATGAGTCTTCCTCCAAATCCTGATGCCCTGTTCTTCTTCATATAGTCCAGCTTCTTGGATTAGTTGCTCAGCATATAGACGAATAAGTATGGTGAAAGGATACAAGCCTGACGCACACCTTTCCTGACTTTAAACCATGAAATATCCCCTTGTTCTGTTCAAATGACTGCCTCTTGGTCTATTTACAGGTTCCTCATGAGCACAATTAAATGTTCTGGAATCCCATTCTTCACAGTGTTATCCATAATCTGTTACGATCCACAGTCGAATGCCTTTGCATAGTCAGTAAAGCACAGGTAAACATCTTTCTGGTATTCTCTGCTTTCAGCCAAGATCCATCTGACATCAGCAGTGATAGCCCTCATTCCACAACCTCTTCTGAATCCGGCTTTAATTTCTTGCAGTTTCTTGTCGAAGTACTGCTGCAACTGTTCTTAAATGATCTTCAACAAAATTTTACTTGCATGTGATATTAATGATATTTTTCAATAATTTCCACATTCTGTTGGATCACCTTTCTTTGGAATGGGCACAAATATGGATCTGTTTCAATCTGTTGGCCAGGTAGCTGTCTTACAAATTGCTTGGCATAGATAAGTGATCGTCTCCAGCGCTGCATCTGTTTGTTGAAATATCTCAATTGGTATTCCGTCAATTCCTGGAGGCTTGTTTTTCGCCAATGCCTTTAGCCCAACTTGGACTTCTTTCTTCAGTATCGTCAGTTATTGAGCATATGCTTCCTCCTGAAATGGTTGAACTTTGACCAATTCTTTTTGGTACAGTGATTCCTGGCATAGAGTATCTCCAGCACTGCATCCCTTTGTTGAAACATCTCCATTGGTATGCTGTCAATTCCTGGAGCCTGGTTTTTTGTCAATGCCTTCAGTGCAGCTTGAACTTTTTCCTTCAGTACCATAGGTTCTTGATCACTTGCTACCTTCTAAAATAGGTGAACATCTACCAAATCTCTTTTAAACAGTGACTCTGTGTATTCATTCCATCTTCTTTTGATGCTTCCTGCGTTATTCAATATTTTACCCTTGGAATCCTTGAATACTACAACTCGAGGGTTGAATTTTTTCTTCAGTTCTTTCAGCTTGAGAAACGCCAAGCATGTCCTTCCCTTTTGGTTGTCTAACTTCAGGTCTTTGCACATTTCAGTATAATACTTTAATTTGTCTTTTCAAGCCACCCTTTGAAATCTTCTGTTCAGTTTTTTCCTTCATCATTTCTTCCTTTTGCAACCAATGTCACAAAACAATTTGTGTATAAATTTTTGAATGAGAAATTTGCACTGTAAACTCTCACCTAAAGCACAATAAAATTTTTTAAAAATCCTTTAGAAGATATTTGGGCACACTCTTCATCTGCTGTGTGGCAACATGTTTGTAGTGGGTGTTCTTCATATGTTTAATGGTGATAACCTTGTCTTCATATTTCATAGTGTCGTTATACAGCGGCTATGCTAGTCAACTTTTAATGATGACTTTTTGAACAAGTTAGGTTTTCTTGAACCAGCTATTTGCAAGAGGTTCTTGCATTGGGAAAGCCAATATAGAGATGTTCCACAACAGCTGGGTCTTACAAAAGAAAGGCTCTCTTCTTTTCTGATCCCACCAAGATTTCTCTGTATTACTCCTCATGGATTCCCATTGCATCTGCTACTCTAAAGCAAACTGGATTGATTGATTGATTGCATGCATGGGAGCTTGCATGTGTGTGTGTGTGTGTGTGTGTGTGTGTGTGTGTGTGTGTGTGTGTTTAATTATGCTGTCACCCAGATCATACACAGACAATACCGATACCCATTGCTTTCTACCCCCCAAAAACACATATTTCTACACATGAGTTTTGGTTTTCCAGGTAAGGAATATTGTTTTAGACTTCAGGAAATACTATACTTCAGGAAGTATAGTTTTGTTTGCTTCTTCTAAGATGTGTTGCACATGGGTTCTCAATACTGAGAGCTACCCTTGGCTTCCCCCCTTTTCCACTTCCATGACTTGTGCTTTTAGCATCCTACACAAATATCTTGAAGTTTGATCTTGGTTTTCTAGAAAATGAAGTTTGTGATTTTTATTTTCTACTTCTGCTGGATTGTTTCCAGGAAGAAAACAGGATGCTGTCTTAACCAATCCTATTCACACCAGAAAGCGGTGCTTTATTTTAATATGTGTGTTATTCTTTATAATATTGTTTATATTTTTCACAGATTTTAATTATTCAATAATAACATTTTAAAAGAGGGCCTTTGATAAAGAAATAACTATAACCCAATTAAAATGGTTAGTTTGATTCTTCTCATCCAAGAAAAGAGGAAACAAAAGAAAATAATGTTTGATGATTGCGCACTGTATTAGTCAGGATAAGATAAGCTTTTCTTCTGTATTAAAATAACCTTAAGACCTTAGTGAGTCAACACAACAAAAGTTTATTTCTTGTCACATTTTATGTCCAAAACTGCTCTAAACAGCGATTCAAGGAACCGGGCTGATGAAAGGTCTGCTCTCTGGTAGCTGTGTCAAAGAGAACACCAGTGATTGTTACTGCAGGAGGGGAAAAGTGAGCTAGAGATTTGCATGTAGTGTTTGACCAGGCTTGGAAGTGGCTTATATCACTTCTGTCTGCATTCCTTTGTCTATAACACAGTAATATGGCATACTGAGAAATGTAGCCCTTCTATGAGCCCAGGAAAAGAAAAACATTAGCATGGATTTAGAGAGTACATAGCATTGTCCCGGCCACAGCCACCATGAGGATAGTATCATACCTATATTATCACAGTCAGTCTTCATAATAGCAACATGAGATAGTGACTGTGATCCATGGATGAGGAAACTGAGACTGAGAGAAGTCGTTTAACTTACCTGAAGTCAAACCAAAAATAATGGAAACACTGAGTTCATTACTTAATACTCACGCGTACCCACACATCAGACATATCAGCATGTGTTTGTGTATAGTTTATAGATATATACTATATATTTTTTAAAAAGACAGTTGCCATTAATTCCAACTCATGATGACTCCATGTGTGTCAGAGTAGAACTGTGCTCTGTAAGTTTTCAATGGCTGATTTTGGGGGAGTAGACTGCCAGGACTTTCTTCTGAAGTGTCTCTGGGTGGACTAGAAACACCAACCTTTCAGTTAGTAGGCAAGCGTTTAACCTTTTGCACCACGCATGGACTTCATATACTTTATCTCTCTCTCTCCATACACACACACACACACACACACACACACACACACACACACACACACACACATATAGGGTTAGCAGCCAAACACTTAACCATATGGAGCCCTGGTGGTGCAGTGGTTAAAGCAATTGACTGCTAACAAAAAGGTCAGTGGTTCAAATCCACCAGCTGCTCCACAGAAAAAAAATGTGGCAGTCTGCTTCCGTAAAGATTTACAACCTTGGAAACTCCATGGGGTTGCTGTGAGTTGGAATCGACTTGACTGCTGTGGGTTTGGTTTTGGTTATATATATATATATACACACACATATATATACATATATATGTATACACATATATACACATGTACAACAAAATGAAAAAATGAAATGCTCCTTCTTCCTGTGCCATCCTCACAATTGTTGCTATGTTTGAGCCCATTATTGCAGCCACTGTGCCAATCCATCTCATTGAGGGTCTTCCTCTTTTTCACTGACCCTCTACTTTATCAAGCATGATGTCTTTCTCCAGAGACTGGTCCCTCCTGATATATATAAATAAATAAATATATATATATATATATATATATATATATATAACAAAAGATCTAATGCAGTGTTTCTAAACTATACATACATATATATATATATATGGAGTCCTGGTGTTACAGTGGTTAAGAGCTAGGCTGCTAACCAAAAGGTCAACAGTTACAATCCACCAGTCACTCCTTGTAAACCCTATGGGACAGTTCTACTTTGTCCTGTAGGGTCACTATGAGTCAGAATCGACTTGATGGTAATGGGTTATATATATATATATAGATAGATAGATAGATAGATAGATAGTTTAGAAACACTGCATTAGATCTTCTGTTGAGAATACTAACTTATATAAAAGTAGTTGTGCTTAGAGAAATACCTAAAATGACATACATATACTCTTAGTCTAAAATGGAGCCCACAACTCTGTTTTGGGGTTATGAAAAATTTAAATCTTTGATTAGTATTATTATCTCTCAAATCATCATTAATATGAGAATGCATAACTTGTAATTATTCTTACCTGTTCTTTTCATTTGGAGATTAAAAAAATATATATCTTGGAAAGTTGATAGCCTTCATCAGAGTCAAATTCTTCATATTGCCAAAGTTTGGACAAAGCAGTTTACATGCCTATTTCTTGCATTTTTAGGAATTTAATGTCTTCAAGTATTTTAGATATCACAGATGTCCATTTAACTGTCTGAACAATTTAGAGAATAATTAGTAATTAAACACTGTTTCCTTTGACAGTGATAAAGCTTGCAAAGGAGTAAAACAAAATGAGTATCTGATGAAATTTGTGTTTTAACAAATACACTTTAAAAGAGTAGAAGAAAGTGACATCCATAAGCAGAAGCCTCCATGGCATTTCAGAATCAAATACCCTAAACCAACAAGTGGAATTGATATAAACAGCCATTACTTTTGTTTAACATCAGTTTTGTAACTTGAAAACTGACCTCACAGCTCAGAACTATAATTCTAAATGATTTTTTTTCCTTTGCTTTCTGAGTGGGTCTTTGTCATTACAGTGCAGCCTTATTCTATAGAATGCATGGCAAAGAGGGCATTTGAAGTGTATCCACTTAATATTACTTTATAGCCTCTTTCACTTCTCACATTCTATGGCTCACTATTGTTCTGAAAGTTTAAAAGTATCCATTTGTGCTACATAGTATTTTTTTCTATTATCTGACTAGGAAGGATACTGTGATGTGCTGATTAATTTGATATTCTGGTTAACTGAATTGGCATAAACCTCCTACACGAATAACCTGTTTTCCAAGAGAATGAGATTCAATACAATAATGTCAACTATGATTCAATATGTAATGTTATTAATTGATTGAATTGCCTGTTCTCAAACATACATGCCTAAAGCTGTACTGACTACTGGGTATAATATATTATCACAGTCAGTCTTCATAATAACAACATGTCATACTGATTGTGATCAATGGATGAGGAACTGAGATTGAGAGAAGTAATTTAATTCACTTGAAGTCAAACAGAAAGCAAATGGCAATACTGAGTTCATTAATACACACACACACACACACACACACCCCAACACGCCAGATGTGAGAGTGGATAAGGAGATTTATATTGTTTAAAATCCTTTGATTATCCAAATTAAGTATCAGTGTCTTGAGGTTTATTAGGACCATTGTCAATTTTTTTTTTCAAATAATTCAATGAAATCCCAAACTGTAGTATGTCTGTTATTTTCACAATATCCTACCAAGGTAAATACAAAATACCAAAACCGCCAAACCCATTGACACAGAGTTGATTCTGACTCATAGCTACCCTATAGGACAGAGTAGAACTGCCACATAGGGTTTCCAAGGCTGTAAATCTTTACAGAAGCAGACTGCAGAGTCTTTCTCCCTTGGAGCAGCTGGTGGGTTCCAACTGCCGACCTACCTTAGTGGCTAGGTGCTTTAACCACTTCATCCCCAGGGCCCTTCAATACAAAATAGAAGACCATAAACCAGTCTTACTTTTACTCCCTTAGCCATTTAACATTTTTTACTTTCAGGCTAAATGATCAGATAAAAAGTTTGACTCAAACAGACATAAGTATAATCATTTCAATCTACATAAAGAAAATTTGGGCTGTATGTTTGGGATGGTCTATTTTAAATAATAAGTTATATATAATGCAAACACATTAAAAATAATACTTTTATTTCTTAAAGAATATTCCGCATATCATTTTAATAGTTGCTGAACTGAGTTCAGGAATCTACTTATTCTTGTTGTTGTTGTTAGGTGCCCTTGAGTTGGTTCCTAATCATAGAGACCTTACGTACAACAGAATGAAACGCTGCCCGGTCCTGCACCACCCTCACAATCATTGTTATTTTTGAGCCCATTGTTGCAGCCACTGTGTTGATTCATCTCATTGGAAGTCTTCCTCTTTTTCACTGACCCTCTACTTTACCAAGGATGAGTCCTTCTCTAGGGACTGGTCCCTCCTGATAACGTGTTCAAAGTACATGAGACTAAATCTCGCCATGCTTGCTTGCTTCTAAGAAGCAGTATGGCTGTACTCTTCAAAGACAGACGTGGCCGTTCTTCTGGCACTCCATGGTATATTCAATATTCTTCACAAACACCATAATTCAAAGGCATCAATTCTTCTGCAGTCTTCCTAACTCATTGTCCAGCTTTCACATGCATATGAGGCAATTAAAAATACCATGGCTTGGGTCAGGCACACCTTAGTCCTCAAGGTGACATCTTGGCTTTTTAACACTTGAAAGAGGTCTGTTGCAGCAGATTTCCCCAATGCAATGCGTCTTTTGATTTCTTGACTGCTGTTTCCATGGGTTTTGATTGTGGATCCAAGTAAAATGAAATCCTTAACAACTTTAATCTTTTCTCCGTTTGTCATGATGTTGCTTATTGGTCCAGTTGTGAGGATTTTTGTTTTCTTTATGTTGAGGTGTAATCCATACTTTGATCTTCATCAGTAAGTGCTTTAAGTCCTCTTCACTTTCAGCAAGCAAGGTTGTGTCATCTGCATATCAAAGGTTGTTAATGAATCTTCCTCCAATTCTAATGCCACATTCTTCTTCATATAGTCCAACTTCTCAGATGATTCGCTCAGCACACGGATTGAATAAGTATGGTGAAAGGATACAGCTCCGACGCACATCTTTCCTGATTTTAAATGAAGCAATATCTCCTTGTTCTCTTCAAATGACTGCTTCTTGATCTATGTACAGGTTCCTCATGAGAACGATTAAGTGTTATGGAATTCGCATTCTTCGCAATGTTATCCATATTTTTTTAAAGCTCCACACAGCCAAATGCCTTTGCATAGTCAATAGAGCACAGGTAAACATCTTTCTGGTATTCTCTGCTTTCAGCCAAGATCCATCTAACATCAGCAGTGATATCTCTCATTCCACATCCTCTTCTGAATCCATCTTGAATTTCTGGCAGTTTCTTGTTGAAGTACTGCTGCAACTGTTTTTAAATGATCTTCAACAAAATTTTACTTACATATGATATTAATGATATTTTTCAATAATTTCCACATTCTGTTGGATCACCTTTCTTCGGAATGGGCACAAATATGGATGTCTTTCAGTAGGTTGGCCAGGCAGCTGTCTTCCCAAATTTCTTGGCATAGACAAGTGATCGTCTCCAGCCCTGCATCCGTTTGTTGAAATATCTCAACTGGCATTCCATCAATTCCTGGAGGCTTATTTTTCGCCAATACCTTTAGTCCATCTTGGACTTATTCCTTCAGTGCCATCAGTTACTGATCATATGCTACCTCCTGAAATGGCTGAACTTCGACCAATTCTTTTTGGTACAGTGACTCTGTGTATTCCTTCCATCTTCTTTTGATGCTTCCTGCATCGTTCAATGTCTTTCCCATAGAATCCTTCAGTATTGCAACTCTGTGCTTAATTTTTTTCTTCAGTTCTTTAAGCTTGAGAAATATTCTTCCCTTTTGGTTTTCTAACTCCAGGTCTTTGCAGCTATCTTTACTTTGTCTTCTTGAGCCACCCTTTGAAATATTCTGCTGAGCTCATTTATTTATCATTTATTCCATTAGCTTTAGCTACTCGGTGTTTAAGAGCAAATTTCAGAGTGTCTTCTGACATCAATTTTGGTCTTATCTTTCTTTCCTGTCTTTTCAATGACATTTTTCTTTCTTCGTGTTTGATGTCTTTCCAAAACTGGTCTGGTCTTCAGTCATTAATGTTCATTGTGTCAAATCTATTCTTGAGGTGGTCTCTAAATTCAAGTGGGATATACTCAAGGCCATACTTTGGCTCTGGTGGACTTGTTTTAATTTTCTTCAGCTTCGATTTGAACTTGCATAGGAGCAATTGATGGTCTGTTCCACATTCAGCCCCTGGCCTTGTTCTAACTGATGATATTGAGCTTCTCCACAGTCTGTTTCCAAAGAAGTAGTTGATTTGATTCCTGTGTATTGTATCTGGCGAGATCCACGTGTATAGTCACCATTTATGTTGTTATAAAAAGTATTTGCAATGAAAAATCTATTGGTCTTGAAAAACTCTATCATGTGATCTCCAGCGTAGTTTCTATCACCAAGGCCATATTTTCCAACTACTGATCCTTTTTCTTTGTTTCGAACTTTAGCATTCCAACCACCAGTAATTATCAATGCATCTTGATTGCATGTTTGATCAATTTCAGACTGCAGAAGTTGGTAAAAATCTTCAATTTCTTCATTTTTGGCATTAGTGGTTGGTGGGTAAATTTGAATAATAGTCATATTAACTGGTCTTCCTTGTAGGTATATGGATATTAACCTATCACTGACAGTCTTGTACTTCAGGACAGATCTTAAAATGTTATCTTCAATTTATCATTCCCAGCATAGTAGACCATATGATTGTCCAATTCAAAATGGCCAACACCAGTCCATTTCAGCTCACTAATGCCTGGCGTATTGATCTTTATGCACTCCATTTCGGTTCTGATGACTTCCATTTTTCCTAGATTCATAATTTGTGCATTCCACGTTCTGATTATCAATGGATGTTTGCAGCTATTTCTTCTCTTTTTGTGTAATGCCACATCGGTAAATAAAGGTCCCAAAAATTTGACTCCATCCACATCACTAAGGTCGACTCTACTTTGAAGAAGCAGCTCTTCCCCAGTGTATTCTGAGTGCCTTCCAACCTGAGGGGCTCATCTTCTAGCACTATATCAGTGTTCCACTGCTATTCATAAGGTTTTCACTGGGCAGTTTTTTTAGAAGTAGATGGCCAGGTCCTTCCTTCTAGTCTGTTTAGTCTAGAAGCTCCACTGAAATTTGTCCACCATGGGTGACCCTGCTGGTATTCGAAATACTGGTGATATAGCTTCCAGCATCACAGCAATAGGAAAGCCACCACAGTACAACAAACTGAGAGACAAGCGGTGGTACCTATTCTCAGTTTGCTGCAAATAATTAAAGAAACTAATATATATATGAATATATACCAGTCAAAACACAATTCAAAAAATGAATAATTCAAATACAAAACTTTCAAACTCATAGAAGATTAAAAAAAAATCTAGGTAACTTTGGGCTTAGTGGTGACTTGGTTGATACAACACCAAAAGAACAATATATGAAAGAAAAAATGATTAGTTGGACTTCATTAAAATTAAAAACTTTTGCCCTGAGAAAGACACTACTAAGAAAATGAAATAAGTCACCATGACTCAGCACCCGAATCTCCAAATATGGGCATGGGAGAGAACGAGGTTTCAGATTTCAGGTGCCAATCCCTACCCTCTGGAGACTCGGGAACATAAAACTCCCTGCTTGCTTGGGGCGGGGAGCTCGCGGTCTTTCAGCTGCTAGGTCCCACCTTGCTCCTTGTTTGTGCAAACAATAAATTTCCACTTTCTATTTCCCTTACCAAAAAAAGAATATTTGGCTACCAAAGAGCTAGTTATCATCCAAAGAACCTGAATTCCATGAGTGGCTAGTGAAAGTATCTACTTGGATAGGTACATTCCTTCACAGGTAGTTGAAGTCAAATTCTGTTACAAGGTACTCTAAGCTGCCCATCTGTAGAGTTGTTCTATCTGTCTGTAGATGGATGGATGGATGGATGGATGGATGGATGGATGGATGGATGGATTGGTGGGTGGATGGATGGATAGATACATACATATATACATACATAGACACATAGATAAAGGTATAGGTACAGATGTCCTCCTGGGTGGCACAAATAGTTTGCACTCGACTGCTAACCTAAAGGTTGATGGTTTGAACCTGCCCAGTAGTGCTGCAGAAGAAAGGCCTAGTGGTATTTTTTTCTGTAAAGATTACAGCCAAGAATACCCTATGGAGCAGTTCTACGTTGTAACACATGTGGTTGCCATGATTCGGAACTGATCCAACAAGCAATGGGTTTTATAGATATAGGTAAAGATCTAGATCTAGATCATGAACACTGGTGATGCAACAGTTAAGTATCCAGTTACTAACCAAAGTTTGGTCGTTTAAACCCACCCAGTGGTTCCATGGGAGAAAGATTTGGTGATCTGCTTCCATAAAGATTACAATCTAGAAAACCCTATGGTTCACCTCTACTCTGTTGCATGGGTTGCTATCCATGAGTTGAAATCGACTCGATGGCGCATAACAACAACATAGATATAGGTACTGTGGACAGAGGAAAAAAATGAGACCTCAAATATCAGCTCTAAATCAATAAACAGAGGTATCTAACACTGCTTCAGTATCAGACATTTGTCACTGCTGTCATGTCATGAAATATAGAGGCATGTGTATATCTTTCCAGCAGTAAGATTATGCTGGAGCGAATACCTGAGCTTCCTATTTATTAAAATATTAATATCTGGAATCCAGACTTACGCTGTGAAGGAAGGAGAATCAGGTCTTTTCCCCTGGATTCCATTGCTTCTCTAGGATTTTCTATTCACTTTTGGTTGTGTGCAGTTCTCATGCCCATTGATAAGTTATAAGTCCATACTTTCTCAATGGAATCCTTTATCTGGAGTCATATGGCTTTTCAAGGGGCAACCCTATGGATTTAGCTCTAGGGTGAACAGCAGGAGGATGTAAATATTTTTTACATATTTGAATTAAAAACATGGCATGATATTGCAACGTGTTGGAATCATTGCCAAATTTCTTATCACCATTAGAAATACACTGCTTCCTAAGCAATGGCTCCCCCCCCCCCTCCTCCTCCCTCCCTTCCCTGGTAATCACTAATAAACTTTGTTCTCTATATATTTGCCTATTCTTGCTATTTCATATAAGTGAGATCATACAATATTTGTCCTTTTGTAATTGACTTATTTCACTCAACAGAATGTTTTCAGGGTTAATCCATGTGGTAGCATGTATTAGGACTTAATTTCTCTTTATGGCTCAGTAGTATTCCATTGTATATATGCACCCCATTTTGTTTATCCATTCATTTGCTGATGGACTTATCGGTTGTTTCCACATTTGGACTACTGTGAGTAGTGCTATAATGAACATTGGTATACATGTGTCTGTTTGTGTCACTGCTTTCAAGTCTCCTGGGTATATCTTAAGAGTGGAACTGCTGGGTTATATGATAGTTCTATGTTTAACTTTCCAAAGGCCTTTTAATAAACCCCTTATCTATTTACAGCATCCATTGTTGCTGTCGGGTCGATTTGAACCCATAGTGACCCCATAAGTGAAAAGTAGAATTGCTCCATAGGGTTTCCAAGGTTGTGGCCCTTTAGGAAGCAGATTAACAGGCCTGTCTTAGGATGTGCCTCTGGGTGGGTTCGAACCGCCAACCTTTTGGCTAGTAGTCAAGCACTTAACCGTTTGCACCAACCAAGAACTCCATAGTTTGTTTCAATTTCTTGTAAATAAGACTCTTCAGTAATACACTATGAAACCTCAAAATACATATACCTCCAGAAAAAACCAAACCCGTTGCTATCAAGTCAATTCCTACTCATAGCGACCCTATAGGACAGAGTAGAACTGTCCCATAGAGTTTCCAAGGAAAGCCTGGTGGATTCGAACTGCTAACCTTTTGGTTAGCAGCTGTAGCTTTTTACCACTACGCCACTAGTGTTTCCACATATACCTAGCTCTGTGTTATTTATTACAGGTCTTAATCATATCTGTAAGACCAGTTGAAGAGGTTGCCATTTTATTAAAAGAAACTTTAACAACTAGTATCCTTAGAAATAGATAATAGACAAATGGAAACAAAGTATAAAAAAAAAAATATAGCCCCTAACATAAAAACATACTAGACCCTCTTATTGTTCATAGAATTCTTTCACCAACAAATCAAAAATGGCCTCAAAAGCTTTCCAAACACAACACTCAAGGTATTGAATATCGATCTATCAGAGATGTCAGATAACACGAAACTTATTTGCTATCTCAAAATTAGAGGCTAATCCTTGGATACAGAGTAGGCTATTGGACATTGCAGAAAGAAAAAGAGTGAAAGGAAAGGAGCTAGTCGTGAATAAGTCAACAAAAAGAAATGATGATCTAAGTACATAGAGGTAAACTGATGTTTTTAGATTTCTGACAAACAAAAACTTATAAAAGATGTGATGAATACATTGTGATAATATTGCACATGAAAAAAGTTGGTCAATTTCTTAATTCATTTATTTGTACAATATATTCTTTAATGCAGAAAGAATTAAATTCGATATAGTTCTGATCAGCTTCTGTTTTATGCATTGATCCAAAGAAATTCTTTGTTTCTCTGGAAGAAATTTTATAGATCACTCGTCCATATCATGAACTAGTCATATCTGATTAAAAACAAACCACTTTACTATAATGGGAACTGTCTCTACAATATTTATATGCTAAACTCTTAAATTTACAAATATTTCTTTAAGAGCAGTATTGTATTTCAAGGATAGCAGGTGGCTTACAGCCCATGCAGTATTTAAGGATTGCAGTCTACGTTTCAATTTTCACAAACCGCTTTTCATGCAGTGAAAGCAGTTGTACATGTTAATTCTGATGGGACTTCTGTCAGCATTCACTATATTGAATTCTTTGTAAGAATGGGTATTACTGTCTTATTATCTGGTGGTGCATACATAAGCCTAACATACCGTCATAGTTCATGTACTACTATTTTTGGAAATTTATATTTTTAAATATGTTATTTTCTGATAACTGTATAAGCTGCATTGTGGATAAGTTACATTATTTACATAAAAATAATCTGTCCTGATCACATTGTATGTATATCTATATGCACAACTCACTTTTCAGTTTGTGGCCAATGGGAGGGTTTATGCAGCCAAAGACTTCTCCAGAAGCAAAGGTATTTTATAATAGAAAATAAAGGCGTGTCTTTTGTGTGTGTGTTCCTTGTAGACAACTTCTTATTGACTTTTCCCATGCCACAGGACAGATGTTTTAAAACTCCTAATATTTCAGCACCTGTTTCATATGGTCCCTGTATGTTGTTGTGAACAATGAAAATCATCCAATAAGCTTTCCCTAAGTATCCAAGATGTACCACATGCGCCTAGTTAGTAACCACATGATATTTTAATATCCATGTAAAATACAAGATCTGCTCTAAATTAAGATAGATAGTTGATCAAAAACAAAATTTATGCTAATGACACACTAAAAGATGTATTACCAGGTCTGTTGACTGATATTTCCATTAAATGTGGACAGTACCTTCAAAGAAAACCTCTCGAGGTTTTACATATAATAATTTATCACAAGAAAACCATATCACCCAGTAAACTTATTTAAAAAACAACAACAATGAAACAAAGAAAGAGAAAAACAAAGGAAGAATACAGAAAGAAAATAATATGAACCAAGACAGTTTTTAGTGGAGCAGTTGTCTCAAAGCCTGAAGAGCAATAATCTAAAATCCATTCTTTGAGAATGACTATCTGTTGAGAGCCATATCATAGTTTGTGTGACTGATGCTCTCCATATTTGTAGAGTACACAACCTGTGCAACTGTACATATATTATGGTTAACAGTCACAATCTGTTCTGTGTCATCATCTTAGAAGCAGCTAGAGCTCCTGGAGTCTTCCTTCTAATCCTCATGTACCTACTTCAAAATAATAGATACTTAACTACGGCTTTGAAGGCAAACTGCTAGAGAACTTATTTTCTGATGTCACTTGAAACAAAGCCCAAGGAAAATCAATGCACTCATCACTCTCCCTAGGCTATGTAACTGTGGATAAAATTTAAAATAATATCTCCATTTCTATTTCTGTGCAGCATTTTTAAACCACTTACCTACGTATTTGTTGTATCCATATCAAAAACTCCCTGGTAGCACAGTGGTTAAGCATGTGGATACTAATCAAAAGGTCGGCACTTTGAATTCACCAGCTGCTCTTTGGAAAACCTATAGGGCAGCTCTACTCTGTCTTATAGGGTCGCTGTGAGTCGGAATCGACTCGACGGCAACAAGTTTCGTTTTTATAAATGTTCTAAATAACCTAAGCAAATCTACGTTGTCATCAATCTTCTCTTGCCTCTTGTTTCTTGGTGGTAAGAGGTTCCCCCCTTCAAATAGTAACCAGGCCAGACCCTGCTTAGCTTCTAAGATCAGAAGAGATCTGGCACATTCAGGGTAAGGCTTGGATAGTATTTGGATGGGGGACCTCATATCACCAAGAAACAAGAGCCAGGAGAATAGCACACCTTTTAGACCCAGAGTTCCTGTGCTGACAAGCTCCTCGATCGGGAAAGATTGATGACAAGGACCTTCTTCCAGAGTTAACGGAGAGAGAAAGCCTTTCCCTGAGCTGGCACCCTGAATTCAGACTACTAGCCTACTGGACAGCGAGAGAATAAATTTCTCTGTGATAAAGCCATCCACTTGTGGTATTTCTGTTATAGCAGCACTAGATAACCATGACAGAATATGTTAGTGGAACACAGGGGTGCTGCTCTAAGAAATACCTAAACTGTGGAAGCAGTTTGGAAACTGTGAATGGGAAGAAGCTAGAAGGGTTTTAAAGTGCCTAATAATAAAAGCCTAGATTACCTTGAAGAGACTGTTGGTGGAATTATGGACATCAAGATCTGGGACTCCTTCTTCAGCCCATCTGAGCCTTCCAGCCTCAGACGAAGTCCTTCAGATCCCTGACACCATTCCTGGAGGAAATGAGCAGACACTTCACCCTGACAACTCTGCCCTGAGCCTTCCAGAACTGACAGTAAGGTTGGCACTCTGTGCTGGCCTCCTGCTTTCTGGGGGGAATAGTCCCCTCTGTCCTCATTCAAGGTTCTCATTTTGACACTCAATCAGTCTTCAGTCCTCACCCTTAGCTGATGTGGTACCAGGCCCTTCAGACCAAGGTCATCACTTTCCTGGGAGCTCCAAGGCAGCCTTCAGGATGAGCCATATCCAGCCACATCTGTTTGGTTCTTCTGAGGGCTGACGGCAGGGGTGAGTTTCTATGTGACTCCACTGTTCTATAGTCTCTGGTCCCCTCAGTTGTCACTCAGAATCTCCTCACCTTGGTATATATCAGAGCCCGGGACTCCTCCCTTTACTGACCGGAGACCTCCAGCCTGAGAACAAGGGCCTTACCTCCCTGAGTCTCTAGATGGGAAGACTAAGGGTGTGCCACATCAGGCTACCCCTGCCTAGGGCCCTCCATGCCTGACACCAGGGACAGGGCTCCGTGTAGCCGCTACTCTTGTGGGGGGATCCACTCATCAGCACTCAGGGTCTTCACCTTGATTCCAATTAAGGACTATTATGAACCTCTCCTTCTGTAGAATGTGGGTCACAACCAATACACCAAGGTCCTCACCTACCTGAGACCACCCCCCCCCCAGAGGAAATGAGAAATGAGGAGGTATCTTAAGCCAGATACTTCTGCTCATGGCTGCCAATGACAAGTTCTGAGACTCCACCCTTGGTTGACCAGGGGTTGCTATCTCAGAGCACGGTCCTCAGTTTCCTGAGATCTCTGAAGTGGTCCCTGAGTCTTCAGGGAGGAACGCCAGGGGTCACCACATCTAGATTCCCCTGCCTGGGGTTTCCCAAAACTGACAGTAGCGACAGAGCTCTGTGGGGACCCGTGTTGTAGGGAAAATTTCCCTCAGTCCTTACTCAGGGTCCTCATCTTGATTCCTGGCAGACCCTGCAACTCTCTTTCTGCATCTGCTTAGACAAATGTTCTTGGGTCTCTGAGACTCCTGAAGAGTGAGTGATGGGACGCTCAGCTTGACAACCCTGCCTAAGGCCGTCTAGGTCTGAGTGCAGGCAGGGCTGGTGTCTATGTGACCCCCTATATTCTTGGTGCTGTTCTCAGTCTTTATTTACTAGGAGCCTCATGTTGGCTCCTATCTCTTTAATGAAAGGCTTCCTATGAAATGTCACACCCCTGCAAATCTTGAGCAGTTTCCCTACTGCACACCTTGCAGAGAATGGGTCCCTGTCCCAGAGTGATGTGAGATGGTACGCTGCAGCACAAAGCAGGAGGCCCAGGATGGGTGGTGGGCTGTCAGAGAAAACACACATGCTAAACTGTTTCTTCTCTTCACCACCCAGATTGTCTTTCATGTAACTTATGTTCTAAAATATTTACTTTCTACAGGGAAGGGGCAGTCCAGCATGATTTTCTGAGCCCCTGATCTTTTGAGGTTATCTGACACTGCATATGTTGTTGTGTTGTTCGGTGCCATCAAGTTGGTTCTGACTCACAGTGACCCTATAGGACAGAGTACAACTGCCCCATAGGGTTTCCAAGGAGCGGCTGGTAGATTGGAACTGCCAACCTTTTGGTTAGCAGCTGAGCTCTTATCTGCTATATATCACCAGAGTATATATAGATGATAATATTGCCACTGATTATTATCTTTTTTTCTTATGCATTGCATACCTCTAACTAATTTCGGTATTCTTGTTACTCTGGCAATGTTTTTCACCCCAGTAATTGGTCACAGAGTCCTCCTATATTCACTGAGATACATTTTGTAGTGGTGAGAAGAAAAATGAATTAAAAGACACAAGGTCAGCCTCTGGCTGGGAGGAGTGGAACACTGTGGGCTCCAGATGGATTCAGATCAGGGATCTGGTCCATCTCTGTCACTTACTAGTCTTGTGAACTTAGAAGTATGCAAGTGCTTCATCTGCAGAGTGAGACTGATAAGCCCCATCTTGTCCATCTGTAGGAATGTATGGACTGTAATAGTAAGCACAAGCACTTGGCAAACTGATTGGGAAATATTGTGTTTAACGAATGGCAGTTATCATATGGTTATTTTGAACCCAGAAAATAAAACCCTTTCATCACAACTATTTTTTATTATTTTTTTAATCCAGTAGATATAAAATATGCAATGCTCTAGATCAAAAAGAAAACAAAACAAAAAACATTCCTAAATAAGTTAATCTAACCCAGGGGTGTGCGTGTGTCTGTACATACATATGCATCTTTTAATTTTATACAAAGAAAGATTAAAAGGGATAGAACAAACCAAGAATTGCCACCCTTCACTTTTTAGATTTTTTTCCTTCCATTTTGTAATCCTAACTATTTTAATGTGGGGTTCTTTCACATTTCCATGAATATCCCTGTTCCAACTAGTATTCTAGAACATCAAGAAAATTTTGAAGATTTTTCAAGTTGTTTTTATCAATACGGAAACTCTAGGTCTTAAACTTGATAAACAACAAAAAAATGTAATGACCATGCCATTCGTAAACTTACATTCTGAAGCAAAATAAACCTTATATTAAAAGGCACAACAGAGAGAGAGAAAGAACTATAAGTTACTCATGTACAACAGGAACACAAAGAAGATACACAACTCATTTCCTCCAGCTCCACCTAGCCCCTACTACTTAGGTTGACGGACCTTTCAACCACTAAGTGAAGAATCTGCTCCTACTTCACTAGACACGAGAGAATCTACTCGACTTGGCCCTGGAAGATGCACTGGCTGTAACAGTAGAACTAGCCGTGGCTGCAACTCTGGCTCCGGCTCTCTCTTCCTCATCTCTCAGAGCCTCTTCATACAGAGCTGGGAAGGAACTGGGAACTGTATCGTTGTACTTGGCCAAAAACTCCAGGACTTTCATCTTGGTGGTTTCGGCTTGGGCTCTGGGACCCCACAGGAATTCATAGCATGGAGGATCACTGTTGGGCACCTGCCGGTACTCCAGGTACTTATCCTGCACTAAATCTTTGGTGATGAACTTCCTGGGCTCCCCAAAGAGTACGTGGCTCCTCCCAGCGTAGATCCCTAATGCATTCAGGAATTCCCAGATATCTTTTTCAGTGGCCCGGTTGCCATTCACGAAAATCACGCCCAGGAGGGTCATCAGGAGACCTGTCTTGGGCAAACCCGTGCCACCACACAGACTTCCTCCTTTGGTGACATCCAGCTGGCTGATGAGGTCATAGGAGTTATTGCTGGGGTTGGTTTCCTTCAATTCAAGGCCAAAGATCAGCTCCATGCGCTCAGCGGCTCTCCTCAGGATCTCAGGAAATTGCTGTTTATACTTTCTGTTGATAAGCTTCAGCATGTCTGCCTTCATAATGGGCTCTTTCATTTTATACTTCTCAATCAAGAACTGCACCAACATGCTTGCCTTCCTGGTCAGAGGATCTTTACGTGAGCTCTCAGTGGAAGGTGTTGCCTGAGAGGGGCTTGGACTTTCCTCATCTTGGCTCTTGGCACTTCCATCAGACTTTTTACATAAACTCGCTGCTGCAGCAGGAGTGGTGGTGGCTGAGGCTTTCTCAGACTCCTGCAAAATGCCAGCAACATGGGGACTCTCGGGAGTATCCCCCAACACAGGACAGGAAGAGGGGAACCCTTCTTCCTCCACTGCAGTGGCCTGAGCACCCTTGAGACCCTGGGTTTCACCTCGGACATGTTGGCGTTTCTCACGGGCACGGAGCTTACTCTTCTGACCACGAGGCATGCTGACTCTCTTGAGAACCCTGCGGAGGAAGTTAGAGTGAGCCTTAGGTCACAGTCTAATAGATCTGCCTGTGGCTTACTGGGGCTGACATCAGGTGACATCGCTGGGGCTTCTTCTGGTCTTCCATAGTGGGATCTCTCAGCTCACATTCAGGACCATCGTGTCAACTGTTGGCAGGGCCTGGGTCCCCTTCCCTTTGCTACTGATGTTAGCACCTTAATCCTCCCTGGACCCCACGAGAAGGAAGAGAAGGGGAACATCAGCCCACACTACCCCTGGCAGGGGACGCCAGTGCTGACAGTACAGGTTGAGGTTCTACGGTGAATAGACCTGCCAGTCCTCAATGAAGCCCCTCCGTTTGACTCAAAGGAAGGACTAAGTTTCATTCCTCTACTGACATGTCACCACTCCCTCACACCAGAGCCCTTTTTTCTCTGTGATTCCCAAAGAGGAAATGAGGCACTTGTCCACCTGAAATCTATTCCTGGGCTTTCGAGGGCTGAGGGATTCAGAGGAGCCCCCCATTGTATGGGATGAGAGACAGCAGCCCTTCGGGTCCTCACCCTGACTCCTGGAATGCCTGGAAATCCTCCCTCTGCTGACAGAAGGCTAGCCCCTTACCAAGGCCCCCAACTCCGGGGACTCCTGTGGACAAAATGGAGGGGGTACCTCAGCCTTGAGCCCTGCCCGGAGCCTCCCAGGGCGATTGCAGTAGAGCAGTCCTGCCCCAACCCCCCACCCCGTATGGAGTCTTCTCAGGCACATCTTTGACTCCATATAAGGCTTGGGATTTCTCCACCTATTGGCCTGAGACCAAGAGCCTCAGACCAAGGCCATCATACTTTTGGACCCGGAGGCAGAAAGACTGACAGAGAAGTCGTGTGGAGTGGGGCTCTGTGGGGTCTCTTCTGTTCCCAGGAGTGTAGCCCAGCAGTGCTAACTCAGGATACTCACCCTGACACCTGACAGGTCCTGAAATTCCTCCCTCTGCTGGACAACGTTGCACCTCAAACCCAGGCCTCGCCCTTCAGTGTCTGTCCCACAGGGGAAGTCTGCGCATCACTTCCGGCCACGCCCACCTGGGCCCTACCATGCCTGACAGCAGGGGTGGGGCTCTGTGGATCTCCCTCTTTTCCTCGGCGTGCGGGATAAGCGGTTTCCACAGAAGCCACATTGGGGCCTTTTATTGACGGTTTGCGTGGCCTGGGACTTCTCCCTCTCCGACCTGACTCAGCCACCTTCAGAAAAAGGCCCTCATTTCCTGCGCACCCCTTGTACGATATAAGGGGAGCCTAAGCCTGGCAGCCATGTCTGGGGCCTCCCAAGGCTGACAGGAGGGGCGAAGCTCCTTGGGGGCGGGTCTCTGTGGGGGTGGAGCTCTGAGGGGGCGGGGCTGTGTGGGCCCCTTTCTTTTGGAGTGGATGGAAACCTCACTCAGCATCTTAGCTTGACTCTTGCTGGTTGGCGGGCTGCCTCTCCTCTTCTGACCTCTGGCCACTCCTCTCAGACCAAAGACCTCAACTCCCTGAGACTCCTGATGTAGAAGGGTGTGTACACCTCATCTGACATCTTTGGCCTGGGGCTCCCCAAGATGGCTGCCACCCGCGGGGGTCCGGAAGCCTTTGACTCGATGTGACCCCCTATCTTCTGGAGGTTGGAGCCCCTCATTTCACATTCAGGGACCTCATACTGATTTCTTGCAGTGCCCCAACTCATCCCTAATCTGACTTTAGCTGCTCCCTTCCTGCTCCCCAACATGACTCTCCAATCCCCAAGGGGAAAGGGAGCAGAGCCTTACCTGACAGCTTCTTTGGCTGACATCAGAAGTGTGTGCCAAAGTTTCCAGAACAAATTTCTACCCTTAATATGTGTGATCCCTGTGATACTCGCTATTCGATTTTACTCCATTCTCTGTATGCGATTAAAATAATTATGAAAAAGGCCAGTTCTCATTCACAAAACAGGTTTCAGATGGTTATTAGCACAACCTTTGAAGTCATACTGTCTTAACTAACCCAAGGGCTTGTGCTCGCTTCATATTATCCCCATGGTAATGCCACATGTCATCTAAGGTGCTGCCTCATATTCCAGCAGTGGAGCAGTCTAACTTCATTGTCCCAAGCAACACTGGGAAGGAGCAAGGGCAGAAATACAAAACTTTTCCTCCAGCTGATTCTGTCATCTGCCTTCAACTGTAGGATAGAGACCTGTCTCAACTGTAGGGCACGCCCCCACTGCACACATACATGTTCATACTATTTCAACACAGACTTAGTGTCCTTTAGAGCTTGCTCATTTTTGTTGATTTGCTGTTGGCACGGATATTGTTCTTTCTTTATTCCTTCCTTCCCCCTCCCCGCCCAGGGTTAATTCTGAACGTGGAAAACAGCAGCCCGAGATTGGTTATCAGCTTGGCAGCGACAGGTAAGGCTCTAAAACTGTAAATAATTGAAGGAGTATTGACATCTTTAGGAGTCCCTGGGTGGTGCATGTGGTTAATTGCTTGACTACTCACCACGGAATGGTTGATGGTTTGAACTCACCAACAAGCGCCTTGGAAGAAAGGCCTGGAAGTCTGTTTCGGAAAGATCACAGCCTTGAAAACCCTATGGAGTAGTTCTACTCTGCCAGCATGGGGTTGCCATGAGTCAAAATTGACTCAACAGCAACAAACAACAGCACTGACATCTTTGCAATGTTCTCTTCCCCATTAATAAACATTGTATACTGCTCTATTTGATCCTTCCTCTTCCTAAGTCTATCAGCAGATTTTTATATTTGCCCGTATAAAGACAGTGTACAGTCTCTTAAGTTTCATTTTAGGTATATTTTGTAAGTTCTTGGTGTTGTGAAAGGAATATGTTCCATTAGTTGTTCCATTTATTTATTTATTTTGTGGCCCTTCTCCTGATTTTGCTATAGTGATTTTCTATACACCAGCTTTCTGAAATCCTTAATACTTTTGAATATTTTGTAAGCCAGTTACTTTGGGTTTTTTAATAAGAGGATCATATTGTTGTCATTATTCTCTCTTTCTTTTTTCTTACCTTTGATTTATTTTGGTATCTAGCCTATCGTTGTATACTGGCTATGCATTTCGGATTAGGTTTCAACAGTACATGTGGTCCCGTACTTCTCTCTTATTCCAGACTTTATTAAGAATGCTTCTAGCATCTCACATTTACATGTATTTGTTGTTGATTTTATGTTATAAATTTTATATTTTATTGTATTATTAGATTAGATTAAATTACTCTGTGCCCTCGAGTTGGTTCTGACTAATAGCGAACTTATGTACAACAAAACAAAACACTGCTGGGTCCTGTGCCATCCTCACAATTATTGCTGTGTTTGAGCCCATTCTTTCAGCCACTATGTCAATCCATCTCTTTGAAGGTCTTCCTCTTTTTCACTGACCCTCTACTTTACCAAGCATGATGTCCTTCTCCAGGGACTGGTCTCTCCTGACAACATGTCCAAAGTACATCAGTTGAAATTCACTTTCGGAATTGGAAATTCCCTTTTAATGTTAGTGTGCTAAAATTTATCATGAACTGGTATTAAATTTTTGTCAAAGGCTTTTTGTTTAACCCTGAACATGGCAAAAATGGATTTCCTCCTTTTTCTACTAGCATAGTGATTTCCAATTGACAGTAATTTTTAATAAGATATCATATTTGTGTTCCTTGGGCACAGGCTATTTCTTCATTTAGTTCTATGCTATATTGGATCTGATATTAATTTATTTAGGAAAATTGTCTCTATGTGAGTGAAACTGGCCCAAGTGTTCTTTTCTTGGGGTAGCCTAATTTGTTATTTGTATTAAGGACACTTAGTCTGTTAAAGTGGTTGAGTAATTTCCCATTCTTCAGTGTGGTTTGGAAGAGTTTACATAGGATGGTGACCAGTTTTTCTTTGACCATTTGATGTAATGGGCCTGCAAACCTGTCTGGTCCTGGAACATTCTGAGGGTGTCTTGGATTAGGGCTACAGTTTCAGTTTGCATTGTTCGATTACATTTTTCTATTTCTATGTACAATTGCTATGAGTCAGAATCGACTTGACAACAATGAGTAGATTGCGTGAAAATTGTTCCCCTTCAGATAGAAAGGTTTGCAAATTTAAAGGAATGATTTTATCATAGAAATTCTCAAACATATACAGCAGTACAGAGAATGGAAAAATGAACCCAATATACCTGACGCTCAGCATCCATAATCCTCAATAGGTAGAAGCTTGTTCAGATTAAGGTTTACTTATTAATCTGTCTATTGGCAGGAACACTCTAGAGATGACACTGTGCACTTCCATTAGGAGATACATAATGTTTGCTATTTCCCTTTGTGGTGACATTGGCAGTCCCTGAGGATCATCACCTTTATCCATTAATTCATTAGGGGCTACAGAATGGGAATTCTCTAATTCTATCATACTTTGAGTTTATTAACGGAAACAGTTCTATAGCTAGAACCTTTACTTGTCCTCCATTTGTTATCCTGATATAATGGTAAAACTTATTTATAGTGTTCTCTTATAATCTTTAAATCTCTTTTGAGTTATATTTTGTACAATTGTATTTATATAATATCCCTTATTTCTATTTCTTTCTTTTGTAACTGATAATACTTATAAGAATTAGTATATAAACCTTTTTAAAGAATGTCTTTCATCCGATGACTCTAAGAACAGCAACAACAAAACCCAAACCAGTTAATTCTGACTCATAGCAACCCTATAGGACAGAGCAGAATTGCCCCATAGGGTTTCCAGGGAGCAGCTGATGGATTCAAACTGCTGACCTTTTGGTTAGCAGTTGAGCTCTTAACCACTGCACCTCCAGGGATCCAAACCAAACCCGTTGCCATCACGTCCAACTCATAGTGAACTTCTCCTAATTCATCATGTCTGCATCTATCTATCTTCCCTTCTAATTCTTTAGATTTAATATGCTATTTTTTTAGTCTTGATTCATTTGGACTTTTTAAATATTTTTATAGTAAATCTATCTAGGGCTATACTATCCTTCTGAGTTCCACTTGGACGGCTTCCCCCAGGTCGTGCTATAGAACTTTATGTATATTGCTCAATATTTTTACAAGTAGACTATATCTTTCTGTTTTTAAAATTTTTAATACACATACACACACACAAACACATGTGAGTGTAAACAATTATAAATGAGCAGAGAAACAGAGATTTATTTAGTTTCAGGGTTAACTGGATATTTTGCATTTCTGTTTTAGTAGAAGCGACATGGATGCATTTATCTGCTAGTGAGAGAGTTGAGTTTTTCCTAGGAAGACATCAAAAGGAAAAGCATCAGAAAATAAGAAACATAGCTACCATATTACTCAATGATCAGAATATATATGAAGAAACTCTGCTAAAGAGAAACTATTAAATCTATAAGAGAATATTTTAAAGTTGCTGGATTTAAGATCAATACACTTTTCTACACACTTTTTCCTGCAACAACAAATAATATCAAGCTTAAATTAAAGAAAATATAACTTGTAAATTACCTTAAAATATACCTGTTGCCTAAGAAAAAAAATATAATTAAAAAAGTATAAGAACTCTATGGGAGAAAATATACAACTGTTACTTAGAGAAATTAGTTGAGACCTAACAAAGTAGAGAATTATTATATGTTCATGGAGAGGATGGTTCAGTCAGAACCCACCCTACCACACACAACAACAGCAAAGCTCTATGAGGGTTATTGTTGGCTTTGAAAGTTGGAAAATATGGGAAGCCGGGAATGTTGTCTGCAGGTTTTTCTCTTAAATGGCTAATATCTCCCTCTCACATTTTAAATGTGTATGGTAGGTAGGGGTATATCCAGAAGACAGGCGAGTTCCCCAGTTGATTTCCATCAGCAGTTAACTGAGGCTTTCTCAAACTATGCTGGCAGAGATCCAAGGGCAGATCAAAATCACTTTCTGGTCCTAACTACTTGGGATGGTTAATTTTATATGTCCGTTTCGCTAGGGTATGGTGCCTAGGTTTTGGTCAAACACTAGTCTGGATGTTGCTATGAAGGTATTTACAAGTGATTGGTGTTATAATCCCCCACGTGTCTGTCAGTCTGTCTCACTGTGGTGGCTTGTATGTTGCTGTGATGCTGGAACCTATAACACCGGTATTTCAAAGAACAACAGGGTCACCCATGGTGGACAGGTTTCAGCGGAGCTTCTAGACTAAGAGAGACTAGGAAGAAGGACCTGGTGATCTACTTCTTAAAAAACTGGCCATTGAAAACCTTGTGAATAGCGGCTGGACATTGCCTGATATAGTTCCAGAAGATGAGCCCCTCAGGTTGGAAGGCACTCAAAATACGACCGGGGAAGAGATGCCTCCACAAAGTAGAGTCGACCTTAATGACATGGAAGGAGTCAAGCTTTTGGCAAACTCATCTGCTGATGTGACACGACTCAAAATGTGAAGAAACAACAGCAAAGATTCACTGATAATTATTAAAATTGTAAATAATAATTAATAATTTGAATGTGGAATGTATAAAATATGAATCTAGGAAAATTGGAAGTTGTCAAAAATGAAATGGAGCACATAAAGATAGATATCCTAGGCACTGTTGTTGTTATGCATGATCAAGTCTCTTCCGACTCATAGCAACCCTATGTACAACAGTACAAAAATTGCCTGGTCCTTCGCTGTCCTCACAAGCGTTATGTCTGATCCCATTGTTGCAGCCACTGTGTCAGTCCATCTCATTGAGGGACTTCATCTTTTTTGCTGACCCTCCACTTTGCCAAGCATGACGTCCTTCTCCAGGGACAGGTCCTTCCTGATAACATGTCCAAAGTACCTGAGACAAAGTCTCACCATCCTTACTTGCAAGCAGCATTCTGGTTGTACTTCTTCCAGGACAGACTTGTTCATTCTTCCTGGAAGTCCACGGTATTTTCAGTATTCTTCGCCAACACCATAATTCAAAGGTTTCAATTCTTCTTCAGTCTTCCTTATACATCATCCAGCTTTCGCGTGCATATGAAGCGATAGAAAATACCGTGGCTTGGGTCAGGCACATTTTAGTCCTCAAAGTGACATCTTTGCCTTTTAACACTTGGATCTTGGCTGAAAGCAGAGAGTACCCAAAAGATGATTACCTGTATTTTGTTGACTATGCAAAGGCATTGGGCTGTGTGCATCATAACAAATTAAGGATAGCATTTCGAAGAATGGGATTTCCAGCACACTTAATTGTGCTCCTGAGGAACCTGTGCATAGACCAAGAGGCAGTGCTCAAACAGAACAAGGTGGTACTGTATGGTTTAAAATCAGGAAAGTGTGCGTCAGGGTTGTATCCTTTCACCATACTTATTCACTCTGTATGCTGAGCAAATAATCTGAGAATCTGCACTATATGGAGAAGAACGGGGCATCGGGATTGGAGGAAATCTCATTAACAACCTGCATTATGCAGATGACACAGCCTTGCTTGCTGAAAGTGAAGGGGACTTGAAGCATTTACTGATGAAGATCAAAGACCGGAGCCTTCAATATGGATTCCACCTCAACATAAAGAAAACAAAAATCCTCACAACTGGACCGATAAGCAATATCATGATAAACAGAGAAAAGATTGAAGTTGTCAAGGATTACATTTTGCTTGGATCCACAATCAACACCCACGGAAGCAGCAGTCAAGAAATCAAACATGTTGCATTAGGCAAATCTGCTGCAAAAGAACTCTTTAAAGTGTTAAATAGCACAGATGTCACCTTGAGGACTAAGGTGGGCCTGACCCAAGCCATGGTATTTGCAGTCACTTCATATGCATGCGAAAGCTGGACAGTGAATAAGGAAGATCAAAGAAGACTGAAGCCTTTGAATTATGGTGTTGGCGAAGAATACTGAGCATACCATGAACTGCCAAAAGACGGAACAAGTCTGTCTTGGAAGAAGTACAGCCAGAATGCTCCTTGGAAGCAAGGATGGTGAGACTTTGTCTTCAGTACTTTGGGCATGTTTTATCAAGAGGGACCAGTCCCTGGAGAAGGACATCATGCTTGGTGAAGTAGAGGGTCAGCGAAAAATAGGAGAACCCTCAATGAGACGGACTGACACAGTGGCTACAGTGATGGCCTCAAGCGTAACAAGAATTGTGAGGAAGGCGCAGGAATGGGCAGTGTTTCGTTCTGTTGTGTGTGGGGTCCCTAAGAATAGGTCCTGACTCAATGGCACCCAATAACAACAGCAACATAGATATAGATATAGATGATATAGATATAGATATAGATCTGTTTCTTTGGAGAATTCTGACTAATAACACCACCTTTGTCTTGGCTCTCTTGCTAACTGTCCAAACCCAAGTTAGGGAAAATGCGATAGGTTGGCAAGGCCAGACTCTTATTCAAATCTTAGCAGCAGCTACTTTGTTTTGGGACAATCTAAATAAAGACAAGAAGGAGCCCTGGTGGCAAAAGTGTAAAGTGCTCCGCTGCGAAACAAAAGATCAGCCGTTCAAACCGCTACATGGATTTGTACAAGATCGTGAAAAAAAAAAAAAACCTATTGCCCTTGAGTCGATTCCAACTCATAGCAATCCTATAGGACAGAGCAGAAGTGCCCCATAGGGCTTCCAAGGCTGTAATCTTTATGGAAGCCGACTGCCACATCTTTCTCCCATGGGTTGGTTGGTAGGTTCAAACCCAGACCTTTCAATTAGCAGCCGAGCACTTAACCACCCTGCCACCACCAGGGCTCCTACAAGACCTTAAAACCAAAACCAAGCCCGTTGCGGTGGACTTAATTTAGATTCATAGTTGTTCCATTAACTCCTGTAGTTCCTAACCCTACCACTATTCTGGTGGTCTTCAAAGGGTTTTTCTGTAGTTGATTGTGTCCTGCTTCTCTCTCTTCTCCCTCCTTCCCTCCATTGACTGAGTCTAAAGTTTTGCTTGTGTTTGCTTGTGGAGTCCAATTATTTATGGCCACACCTTAGGCTGTTGAGACTCTCTCTAAAAAGAAACCATGCTGATGTATTCCTTCTCTTTACCACCTAGACTCAAAACTCGAAGATTTTTGTCAAGGTGCAACTATTATCCCTCCCAGGTGCCCTTTTATCCAGACCACCTCTATTTCCGTTCATTTCACCCTTACCAAAAATCTAGCCTCCGTTAGACTTTGCCAATGTCACTTTTCCTTATTCATACCTCTCACTTATTTTAGTATTCCTATACCTTGGGCTATACAGTCCAACTCAGTGTTCCGGGGCGTTATTCATTTTCTTAGCTGAGATACATTTTGTAATGGAGAGAAGAACAGTGAATTAAGAGACACAAGGTAAGCCAGCCTCCGGCTGGGAGGAGTGGAACAGTGTGGGCTCCAGACAGATTCCCACCGGGAGTCTAATCCAGCTGCATCATGTACTATAATTGCAAACTCACATTACCAAATTCTCTGAGCTTCAGCCTTCATCTGTGAAGTAGGTCTGATAAGCCCTGTATTCTAGTGCTGGTGCAATGTGTGCAAGGCATGTACAGCACCTGGCAAAGTGACTGGCAAATATTGGGTCTTTAAAGAATGGCACTGATTACAATGATTATTTTGACACCACCCAATACCCCCTCCTCTTGACAATTTTTGTTTTGTTGTCTCCAGGATGTGTCAGGAATGCAGTGCTCCAGGACAAAGAAAACAAAATCAGAAAAGCAAATGCTGATTAGGAAGAAAAACGAAGGAATATTATACATTAGCCCATTGCCCTTGAGTCAATATGGACTAAATGCCACTCTGTGTATTTCAGAGAAGAATTGCCTTACAGGGTCTCCTTGGATGTAATTGTTACACAAACACATAGCCAGGTCTTTCTTCCACGGTGCCACTGCGTGCGATCCCACTGCCAAAATTTACATTAGCTGTCAAGGACAACGAGTTTGGCCAATCATTAGAGATTGTCATACTTAACTAGTGATGTTATAACAGAAATAGCACAAGTGGATGGCTTTAACATGCAGAAATGTATTTTCTCACAATTTAGGAGGCTAGAAATCCGAATTCAGGGCGCTGGCTCTAGGTGAAGGCTTTCTTTCTCCGTTTGCTTTGGGGAAGGTTGTTGTCTTTCTTTAGCTTTTCTTTCTCAGTTCCTTGGTGATCTCCTGTGGCGTGGCACTGTCTTTCCCCACTTGTGCTTACTTGCTTGCTCAATCTTCCTTCATATCTCAACAGGGATTGACTTAAGACACCCCCCGAATAACAAAATCGCTGCTGACGAGAAGTTTCTGACTCATAGGGATGCAATAGGACAGAGTAGAACTGCCCTCTAGGGTTTCCAAGGCTGTAAATCCTTACATAAGCTGACTCCTAGATCTTTCTCCCTTGGAGCAGCTGGTGGGTTGACTTAAGACACAACTTACAACAATACCGTCTCTTTAACATAGCAGCACACATTCCCAAACGGGATTATAACCATAGGCACAGGGTTAGGATTTACAACACCTATTTTTGAGGGGGGAGTCAGAAATCAATCCTTATTGGGGAGTATGTTTTTAAATGTGGGTGCATGGTAGACTTCCCCAGTATAATGCAACACACACCTTCTTGGTGGTATGAGGTCCCCCGTTCAAATAGTAATCAGGTCAGACCCTGCTTAGCTTCCAAGATCAGGAGAGATCTGGCACGTTCAGGGTCAGGCTTGGATAGTATTTGGATGGGGGACCTCATATCAGCAAGAAACAAGTGCCAGGAGAATAGCACACAGAGTTCCTGTGCTGAGAAGCTCCTCGATCGGGAAAGATTGATGACAAGGAACTTCTTCCAGAGTTAACAGAGAGAGAGAGCCTTTCCCTGAGCTGGCACCCTGAATTCGGACTACTAGCCTACTGGACTGTGAGAGAATAAATTTCTCTGTGATAAAGCCATCCACTTGTGGTATTTCTGTTATAGCAGCACTAGATAACCAAGACAGAACGTTAGTGGAACAGTGGGGTGCTGCTCTAAGAAATACCTAAACTGTGGAAGCAGTCTGGAAATTGTGAATGGGAAGAGGCTAGAAGGGTTTTAAAGTGACTAGTAGTAAAAGCCTAGATTGCCTTGAAGAGACCTTTGGTGGGATTATGGACATCAAAGACAATTCTGGTGAGGTTTCAGAAGGAGGTGTGTGGCGCTGTTACCCTGGAGATGGCTCAGATGGCAAGAAGAAGCAGCAGAATGAGGAGACTAGCGCCACACCACACGGTGCTGGAGCCAACCCAGGGAGCGAGAGAGCTGAGTGCCTTGGCGCAGGAGGCTTCATGGCGGAGGGGTGTGTCTCCAGGCAATTATCCGGTAAAGCCAGGCTCGCCAAGCCACAGAGCAAGACAGCTGAGTGCCTTCTGGCCACAGTTTAGTGGTGGAGTATGGTGCCTCCGGGCACTTATCCATGAAGCTACAGAGCTTTGGAACATTTGCCAGAGACAGGAGCAGAGGGAGCAAAAGCCCAGGAACCTCGTCAGAATGTCTATTTATATTCGATGCAGACCACACGCCCAGGGAAACTCCCTTTCAACTGCTTGGCTACTCACAGCAGATCCCATCGTGGAGGTGATCACGTTATATCAGATCTCATCATGGAAGTGATCATAACATCATACAACTGCCAAACCACTGGGAGTCATGGCCCAGCCAAGTTGACACACAATCTCAACCATCCAGTATGTATCATTTTATTTTACAGAACAACAGATTAACAATAATAGGTAAGACAAGAAATGGTCCTCTTTTACTTTATTTTGCTCTACTTCTTGATCCTAACAATTGTACTGCTGAGTCATCTCACATTTCCCACAAAAACACCTAATCCAATGCCATGTTATTCTGCTCCAGATCACAAAATAAGATGGAAGGTTTCCCAATTTGGTTCACAAAATATAAAAACTCCTACTTTTAAATCTGATATATAGGAATAAATGAGTAACCAGAGTGATTCAAAAACTTACACAGTGTTCAGAAGCTATCTGAACCATCTAGTAAAAGGAACAACATTTGAAAACTAACCACAGAAAAGGAGGAAAGAAGAAAAGAAAGAAAGAGCTCCAAGTTACCACATCAACAGGAAGACAAAGATGATATACATCCACGGTGAAGGAAGTGACCACCAGGGAGTTAGATGCTCTAAGTCAGGGGTAGGGGAGGTGATTCTGGGATGCCTGTTCCACTGGGTGCAGGAGCAGCATCCAGAGGAGAAGGCAGTGAAGAGCTGGTCAGATTCCCGAGGTGGGCTGGAGGGCTCAGTGAGGCAGGCCCGGGGAAGGGTGCTATAATGTGGGATGGAGTGGAGCTGGATAAATATACCAGCCCCTGGGAAGAAGCAGCTTTCAAGGAACCCTGGGGCTAGGTGTAGCAGGACCCTAGGCAAATGAACCTACAGATAATCCTGCAATTTTTATTTATTCTTAGATTCACATTGCTGCTTTTGGCTTGCTTTTATATTTTCACTACCAAAATAAAAAATGGCTGCCATTGAGTCGATTCCAACTTACGGCAACCCCATGTGTTGCAGAGTAGAACCGAGACCCATGGGGTTCTCAAGGCTGTGACCTTTTGAAAGCAGATCACCAGGCCTTTCTTCCTAGACGTCTCTGAATGGGTTCAAACTGCCGGCCTTTCATTTAGTAGCAGAGCGCTTAAACATTTGCGCCACCCAGGGACTCGACTTTGATTACAGAGTCCTTTGATTTGCCTGACAGACATTTTGTAGTGATGAGAAGAAAAATGAACTAAGAGACACACGGTCAGCCTCTGGCTGGGAGGAGTGCAACAGTGTGGGCTCCAGACTGGTCCCAGATCTGTCACTTACCACCTTGTGATTTGGGGAAGATTACATGTTTTTCTTCAGTCAGTAGAGGTTGGAAAACCGTCTTATAGGAGTGATGGATATAGATACTCTATTAAAAGCACCTGGCAAGATGACTTGCAAATATTAGGACTGTAATGAATGGCATTTATCATTATGATGATTTTTTACCCAGACAATACTACCCTCCTCCATGTAAACATTTTTTTTTAAACCCAGGAGATGTCAGAGAACATGCAATGCTCTCTGACAAAGAAGATCAGTTTAGCTGAATATTCTGCTTAGCATGGAAAGCTAAGTAGATTTTTTCCCCATCAGCACGTCAGTTATTTAATTTGAATGTGGGCTTCTCTTTCCCAGCTGAATGCTACTCGAAACTCCTGGAATTTGTGTCAAGGAACAACTCGTCCCATCCTCCCAGCTGCCCTTCACCCAAATCTCTATTTTCATTCATTTTACCCCAAAACCCCTCCCTTAGAGTGTATGAGATTGCACTCAAAATACCAGTTACCACTGTGTCATTTCTGACTCTCGGTGACTCCCTGTGTGTCAGAGTAGAACTGTGCTTCTCAGGGTTTTTCAGTGGCTGATTTTTCCGAAGTAGACTGCCAAGCCTTTCTTCCTCGGCGCCTCTGGGTGGACGCTAACCTCCAACATTTCAGTTAACACTTCAGTACTTAAACCTTTGTATTACCCTCTCAGAATAACCTAAGGAAAATATCCTCTAAAATTCTATAGCCTGGGCTGGGTCTTTACCTTAGCATCCCCAGTACTAGCACTGAGCCTTTCAAAGAGCAGATGCTCAATTAACGTTTAGGGAATAAAAGAGCCAGTGAGCTGGTGATCTAATTTATTAGGATTGCATTTCCCCACATTCTAGAATAAGCTGAGCATATCCAGGTAGAAATTATTTAATTTTACGAAATGGAAGACTAAAAGAAATAAAGAAAACCAAGACTTGACCATCATGTTTTATTTTTATTCCCCCTGCTATTTCATTATCCCAACAAATTTAACTTTGGGGTTCTTTGTCATTTCCAGGGAAATCTCTACTCTGATGTCAGATTATCTAAGCTGGATGGTAAGAAAATCTCAGACTTCACTAGAGGATGAGAGAAGCTGCTGCACGTGGCCCTGGAAAATGCACTGGCTATGGTGGTAGAGCCAGCCTTGCCTGTAAGTCTGGTTTGGGCTTTCCCTTTCTCTTCTCGCATAGCCTCTTCGTATAGAGAGCAGAGAGTACTGGGAACAATATCATTGACCTTGGCTAAAAACTCAAGGATTTTAATCTTGGAAGTTTCAGCGTGGGCTCTGGGACCCCACAGGAATTCATAGCATGCAGGATCACTGTTGGGCACCTGCCGGTATTCCAAGTACTTCAAGTTCACCAAATCTTTGGTGATGAGCTTCCTGGGCTCCCCATAGATGAAGTGCTTCCTCCCAGCAAACACACGCATCATATTCAGGAATTCCCAGATCTCCTTCTCAGTGGCACAGTTGCCCTTCCATAAGATCACACCCAGGAGAGTCATCAGTAGACCAGTCTTGGGCAACCCCCTACCAGCACGCACCCTTCCTTTGTTGGGGAGGTGCAGTTTGCTGACAAGGGCATAGCTCTCAGTGGCAGAGTCAACTTCTTTCACGTCAACTGCAAACACAACCTCGATGCGCTCAGATGCTCTCTTGAGGATCTCAGAGAACTGGCCCTCGTACTTTTGGCTGACAATCTTCAGCATGTCTGCCTTTCTAATGGGCTGTTTCATTTTATACTTGTACATCAGGAACTTCTCTAATAAATCTGCCTTAATGGCTAGAGGATCTGGGCATGAGCCCTCAGTGTCAGAGAAATTTGAACTGTCATCCTCTTGGCTTTTGGCATCTTCATCCGATCTTGTGCAAGAAATGTCTGCAGAAGTAGTGCTGGTGGAGGGGGCTGTCTGAGGCCGCTGGGGTGTACTAAGTGACTCATCAGCAGAAGAACTCTGGGGAGGATCCCTAAAAAGTGGAGAGGGGGAGTAGAGGGACTCTTCTTTCACTGCTGTTGTGGCCTTAGCACCTTTGTGATCCTGGGTGTCACCTCGGGCCTGGTGGTGTTTGTCACGAGTTTTTCGGAGCTTATGCTTCTGACGTCGAGGCATGATGACTCTGGTCAGGAACAGCAGGCAGGACCATAGGCAGGAGTGCAGGTGACGTGGGCTCTCAGGAAGAGGGAGGCTGAGAGGGTGTGCACCCCTTCAGCAGGCAGGTTCCACCTTGGCTTTAACAAAGGACACCTCTGCAGATTTCCATGAAAGCACTGATCTAGGAATACACAGGACTGCTTTTCTCCTGACAGCCTCTCTTTGAGAACTCTGTGGAGGAAGTTATAAGGGGCCTTAGGCTGTAGCCTGCCAGACCTGCCTGGGGTTTACTGGGGCTGTCAGCAGGGTCTCATAATGGTGATCCCTCTATTCTGGAGTGGGGGTTGTTTCAGTTCACATTTAGAATATCGTGCTATCAGTTGGTAGATCATGCCCCCCCCTCACGTCAGCTGCTTTGAAATGGACACGTAAAATCAAGGCAGACACCTCCCTGAGACCCCAAAGGTATAAGTAAAGGAGCACATCAGCCTACCATCCCAGTCCACAGACACCGGATGCTGACAGATCAGTGGGGCTCTTATGCCCTGGATTTGCTCGTAGATGCCTCAGTTTTCATTCAGAGTCCTCACCTGGCCTCCATGTAGTACCTGGGACACCTCCCTTTTGTTGACTGGTGGCTGCACCCTCAGACCAAAGATCTCACCTTCCTGAGATCTGATCTAAAGAAGTCAGGTGGAACCACAGCCTGACAGCCCTGACCTGGACTTTCAATAGCTAAAAGTAGGGGAGGGACTTGGACTCATTTTTATTGCTTCTATTTAATGGTAGGTGTCTCCTCAGTCTTTGCCTTGACCCCTGGGATGGTCTAGGTCACCTCCCTCCCTTGTCCTGAGGCCTATCCCCTCATACTAAGGCCAGCATCTCTCTGAGACCTCCTAGGAAGAATGATGGTCGCCTCATCCGACCACACCTGTCTGTAGTCTCCCTATGCTGATTGAGAGTAGCGGATGGATTCTATGATTCTCCCACTGTTATGAGTAGGGTGACCATGTAGCCCTGAGAATCTTTACCTTGACTCCTGGGAAACCGGGTAATCTTCCTACTGCTGACCTTAGGTCATCCCCCTTACATCAAATCCCTCAACCCTCTGTGGCAACATAAGAGGAAATGAGTAGGCTTCATTATGTCAACAATGCCCAAGTATCCCAGGGAGGCCAGTAGGACAGGGATTTTTGTGGTCTCCTCAGTTCTGATGGTGGAAGTTTCCCTTAATCCTCACTCAGGGTCTTTACCTTGATTCCTGGCCAGTCCTGGGACTCCTGGTTTTGCTGACCTCAGGCCACCCCTCAGACCAAGGCCCTCACCAACGCCGCCCAGGGCTTCTAGCAGGGGTCATATCCATCTCAACCCACTGTTCTGGGGTCAGTGGTCACCACAGAACTCACTCAGGGTTCCGTTCTAGATTCCTGGCAGCGCCTGAGATGCTTCCCTCTCTGACTTGAGTTCCACAACCTCAGACCAAAGCTCTCACCTCCCTGAGGCCCCAGAGGAGGAAGTCAGGGAATGCCACATCAGGTTACTCATGTCTGGTCCCTCCCATGGATAACCTCAATATTCAGACTCTGTAGGACCCTCTCTGTTGAGGGCTGGGGTGTGCCCTCAATCTTCATTCAGGATCTTTAATTTGACTACTGACAGACCCTGGGTCTTCTATGTCTTCTGACCTGAATTTACCCTCTTAAACCAATGTTCTCATGTCCTTCAGAGCCCTGAACTATAACTGAGGGTATATTCACCCGGACAGGCCTATCTGAGGCCTCAGCGTCTGAGAGCAGACACATCCTGTCCATGACCCCATATATTCTGGGTTATCAGTCCCCTAAATGGTGTGTCTTTACATTGGTTCCTGTTTCTTTAATGAAAGGCTTCCTGGAAAATGCCACATCCCTGTAAACCCTTGAGCAGTTTCCCTACTACAAATGATGCAGAAACTAAGACCCTGTCCCAGAGTGAGGAGTGATGTAAGACGGAAAAGCTGCAGCACAAGGCAGGGGGCCCAGGACAGGTGATGGGCTGTCAAGAAAACAAACGCTGATCTAGTCCTTCTCTTTACCGCCTAGACTGAGACTTTTATGTAAATTTGTTCTAAAAGATTTAGTTTCCACAGTGAAGGAAGTGGATGCAATAGTTTTGTGAGCCCCTGATGTTTTCAGGGGGCTGATCTTTTTTTGAGGAGTCTCTGGGTGGTGCAAATGGTTAAGCACTGGACTATTAACCAAAAGTTTGAGGCTTCAACCCACTCAGAGGTGCCTTGAAAGAAGGGCCTGTTGATAACTAATTCCTAAGGGTCACAGCCTTGAAAACCCTATGGAGTCTAGTTCTACTCTACAACCTGTGGGGTTGCTATGAGTAAGAACCAACTCAACAGCAACTAGTTTGGTGTTTTTGTTTGTTTGATCTTTTGAGGTTAACTGACATTGCGTATGTACATGATTAAATGGTCACTGAATATTACCTCTTGCTTTTCTTTATTAATACCTCAGGTCAATTTTGGTATTCTTATTGCTCAGACTGTGTATTCCAAAACAGTACTGGGCATGGTTCTTTGTGACAATTTGTTGTAGTGAGAGGAAAAGTGAATTAAGAGACACAAGGTCAGCCTCCAGCTGGAGGAGTGGAAGTGGTGCTCCAGATGGATTCAGACCAGGGGTCTAGGTTAAGTCTATCACTTACCAGCATTGTGAACCTGAGACTACTGCAAGATCGTCACCTGCCAAGGGTTTCTAATTAAACCCTATCAGGTATGACTGTAGGCAAACGTAATGTATGTAAAGCATTTGCCACAGAGCTTGGGTCTTTAACGAATGGCAGTTATTACTATCATTTTTTTGAGCCCACACAATACCAACTAGCCCTCAGAGAATTTCTTTTCCAGGAAATAGTCGACAATAAGCAACTCTCTACGATGAAGAAACCCACGTCAGCCAAAACGCTACTTAGCAAGTAAAACTATTTCCCATTAGAGCATCTGTTATTTCATTTGGGTGTGGGATTCTCTTCTCCAGCCAGATGCGACTCAAAGCTCTTGTTTATGTCAAGGATCAACAATGTCCGTCCCTTCCTCCCAGCTGCCTTTCCATCCCAACAACCTCTATTTCAATTGGTCACCACCTAAAATTTAGCCCTCCCTTACAGTTTGCCAACTTACATTGACGATGTTGTGTTGTTAGTTGCCTTCGAGTTGATTCCAACTCAAGGTGACTTGACCTGTGCTGAGTAGAACTGCTCCATAGGGTTTTCATGACTGTGACCTTTAAGAGGCAGCTCATCAGGCCTGTTTTCCAAGGTGCCTCTGGGTGGGTTCGAAACACTGACCTTCTGGCTAGTAGTCAAGCGATTAACCCTTTGCAACACCTAGAATCTCCTATACTCAAGATCACCTAAGTCAAATGTACTTTCAATGGAGTGGATTCTGGCTCCAAAAGCACAAGAAGGTGCCAGAATAGTGGTTTCTTGACCTCTCACCTCCAGAGAATATCATGTTATTTCCCACAAACTACCTGGAAATGATGTGCACAACACACCCAGTCAGTGCATGTGTTCAAGTGCACCAGGACAAGAGCACAGGACACCTTCCAGTCCTGCCCCAGGTGGGAATTTCTCTCTGGTTTACCCAAAATCCCAGAGTCACTGTGAATCACTGGTCTCCATTTCAAGCTCAGCCTCTTGAGTCTGAGATACATACATCACAGGAGTGTCTGGCCCTGGGCATCTCTCCCACAACCTCATAAGACCCTCTCACCCACTACCTAACAATCACCTCCCCACTCAGCCCCTACCCTTACCTACCCATATATCCTAATTTAAAATTTCCTCCCACTGAGAAATAGAAATAGAAGTTTCCCAAGGCCCCAAACTGCCCAGTGTCAGGGCATTTACATCAGAGGGAACCCTGAAGTCCTCACTCCTTTTTTCCTACTCCTTAGGACTTGGAGACTATTTTAACCTCCTTCTTATTTCATAAATGCTCTTAGACAATAAAATCTATGCACAGCAGATGCAACACCTTTGCCGAGAGGTCCCCAGTACTAGCATGAAGCCTTCCAAAGAGCAGATGCTCAATTACTGTTTGGGGAAAATAAGTGCCAGCAGACAAGAGGTGGAACCATCACAATTTATTTTCTCCCACATTCTTGAATAAGCTAAACAAATCAGGGCACAAGTGTGTTTTACTTTCACCAAAAGGAATAAGGGAAACCAAGAATTCACCACATTTTATATTTTTCCACCTCTGTCTTGTGATCCCAACTAATCGTGAATGTTAGTATTTCCAAGGATATCACTACTCTATTATCACGTTAACTAGTTGTGGATGACAAAAAAAGATTCAAGGATTTTCAATTTGTTTTACACAATACCATACTCTTACTTCTAAATTTGAAAAAAGAGCAATAAATATATGAGGGTAAATTTAGATTCTGAATCTAAATAAGCCTTCTGTTACAAGGAACAACACTTGAAACATACAAAAAACAAGCTAAATCTACAAGTTACTCAAGTATAACGGGAAACACAAGAAGACATTCATGTGCTCCCTCCAGCCCCACCTCGCCTCCACTACTTAGAAAGTTTTCAGTAACAAAGGGAAGAATCTGCTCAGACTTCACTAGGGGTGGGAGGATCTGCTGGACTTCACCCTGAAATGGGACCTGGCCCTGGCATTAGGACCAGCCCAGACCCATTCTCTGCCTGTGCCTCTCTCTTCCTCTTCTTTCAAAGCTTCTTCATATCAGGATGCGAAGGCACTGCAGTCGGTATCGTTGATCTTGGCCAAAAACTCCAGGACTTTTGTCTTGCTGGCTTCAGCTTGGGCTCTGGGACCCCACAGGAATTTGTAGCTTGGAGGATCACTGTTGGGCACCTGCCAGTACTCCAGGTACTTTTCCTGCACCAAATCTTTGGTGATGAGCTCCTGGGCTCCCCAAAGATGAAGTGCCTCTTCCCAGGGTAGATCCCCAAAGCATTCAGGAATTCCCAGATATCTTTCTCAGTGGCCTGGTTGCCCTTCAAGAAGATCACACCCAGGAGGGTCGTCAGGAGACCTGTCTTGGGCAAACCCGTGCCACCACTCCTGGCAGGGTGTCTCAGTTTTGACAATGCAGTGGGGCCTCTTCTGTCTTGGGTTCCTTGGAGGCCTCAGTCCTTCACCAGTGTCCTCACCTTGGCTGCCCCATTTGACCAGGTCCTTCACCTCCCTGAGATGCCCTGGGAGGAAGTGGATGCAACCCACTAAGTCAGCATGCTCAGGTCTCCAGGTCTAAAAGCAGGGTAGGGTTATGTTTCCTCCTTATTTCTGGGAGGAGTCACCTCATGATAACTCTGTGTCCTCACCTTGACTCCTCTTAGGAACCAAGTCTCCTGCCTCTGCTGAATAGGCCTCCCCATAAGTCCAATGATGTCCTGTCCCTGAGACCACCCACCTCCAGGAACAAACGAGGGGGCACCTCAGCCTGACACCTCTGACCTTGGCTTTCCAGGGCCAATAGCAAAGGGAGGACTTTGTGCAGTCTTCTCTCTTCTTGAGAGAGGGGAGGGGGTGGTTAATTCCCTCTTTCCTCTTAAAGTATTTTTACCTTGACTCCCACCTGGTTCTGGGATTCCTCTCTCTGCTGAACTGGGACTTAAACTAAGGCCCTCATCTCACTGAGACCCTCCAGGCAGGAGTCAAGGGTCACCTGAACTTGACAGCTTTGTCCTAGGCTCCAAGAGCCAACGACATTAGCAGGGTTCAGGGTAGCCTTCCCCATTTTGGGCACCTCAATCATGTCTTCACCTTGACTCTGCTCCATTCCTTGGACCCCAATCTCTGCTGACCTAAGGATCCTCCATTCAGACCAAAGACCACACCTTCCTGAGCCCTCAGAGTTGAAAGTCAGAGTGAGCCACATCCTGCGCAGGCTGTTTCAGGAATACTAGGGCTGGCCAGGGCAGCGGGGTTTACTTGACCCCACAATTCTCAATTTGTTGACCGCTTCACTCCTCACTCAGACCTCTGACCTTGCTTCCGGGAAGGACTTGGGATTCCCCATTCTAGTAACTTGAGTCGGCCTTAAAGCAGGGGTGGGCTTTATGGCTCAGACTAAGGCCTTCACCTCCCTAGAAGGAAATTAGGGCACTGCACATCTGGATACCCCAAGGCGGGGAGTGGGGGTGGCAGCGCTCCCAGAGCTGAGAGCAAGGACGGGCTGTGGGTGGCCCATCTTCTGCGGTGAGGCCACCTCATTAGTACTGTGGGTCCTTGCCTCGAGTGCAGTTAGGGTCTAGGTCTCCTCCCTCTTCAAAACTGGGATGTTGCCTTGGACCAAGGCCCTTCCTTCCGGAGACTTTATAGGCTGAAGTCGGACTGGTGGCTTTGAGGCTTCTGGTAGGGGCGGGAATTTGTGGTACCTGCTCTGTTCTGGGTCAGGTGGTCACTCAGTCCACTTTCAGGGTCCTCACATGGACTCCTGACCAGTCCTGGGACTCCACCCTCGTCCAATGATGAAAAACCATAGCCCCTCAGAAAAGAGGCCATGTCATCCCGGTACTTCTAGATGGAAGTCAGGGCAAGTCACATCCAGCCAAGGCTATAGAGGGGCCTCCGAGGCCAAGGCTGTTGGGGGGCCTCCAAGGGCAAACAGCAGGGGCAGGACACTTGGGATCCCACTGATCTGTATTTGGTGGTCCCTGACTGCTCACTCAGGATCCTCACCTTTATACCTATCAGAGCCTGGGATTCTCACCTAAACAGACTGATTCATGGACTCATAAATGGTCACCACGTGGAGACCCTAGAAAGGGAGGTTAGGGTGTGCCTCATGCTATACCTGCCTGGTGCCTCACAGGAGTGCCTGCTGGGTCACTGTTCCTGGCAGATCTTTTTAAGTGGTAGGTTGCCCATTAGCTCTCAGGGTCGGCACCTTACTCCAGTTAGGGACAAGACTCCTCCCTCTGCAGAACTGGGGCTGCCTCTTAGACCAAGTCAGTTCCTCCCAGACACCATTCAGGAAGAAAAGAGGGGCACCTCAGGCTGACAGCTCTCCCAGAGGTTCCCAGTACCAAGGACAGAGGCAGTGCTCTCTTCTCCTCTCTCTGTTGATGGGTTTCCCACTAACAACACTTAGGGTCCTCACCTTGACTCCTTTGAGGGCCTGAGTCTTCTCCTTCTATTGACCTGTGGCATAACCACAAGACCTGATACCCTCCAGGCAGAAATTAGGGGACTCTTCATCCTTATAGCTCTGCCCTGGGCCTCCAAGGGCCAACAGCCAGGGGGATTTTGTGTGACCTCCTATGTCTGGGGTGGGTGGTTCCCTCATTCCCCATTCAGGGTCTTCATCTTGAACTTGACCTGTCGTGGGAATCCACTCCCTGCTGGATCTGAGACTGATCTTCTCAGACACAAGGTCTTCACTGACCTGGAACCTCTGATTTGGAAGTCAAGATGAGTCATATTGAGCCTGGACTGTTTGAGATCTCTTGGGGAAAACTGCAGGGCCAGGACTCTAAGGGATCTCACACTTCTTGAGGGGTTTGTCCACCATCTTCATTCAGGGTCATCACTCTGATATCTGTCTGAGGCTGAGAGTTCTCACTCTGCTGACTTGGAGGGTGTCCTTAGGCCAAAGTCTCAAGTCTCTGAGAAGGTAAGTGAGGAGGGGATGTTAAACCTGACAGCCCTGCCTGGGGCCCTCTAGGTCTGAGAACAAGCCTTGCTGGTCTTTGTGTGATCCCTAAATTCTGGTGTGTTTTTCTTCTCTGTTCTCAGTCATTAGGGTCATCTTCTTGGCTCCTCTTTGATTAAAGGCTTCCTGAGAAATGCCACATGCTTGCAAACCCCAGCAATATTGCTACTGCAAACCTTGCAGAGAATGGGACCCTCTCCCAGAGTGAGGAGTGATGTGAGGTGGGGAAGCTGGAGCCAAAGACAGGAAGCCCAACACAGGTGGTGGATCAGAAAAACACGCTGATCTAATACTTCTCTTCTTCAGCCACACCTAGAAACGCCTGTAACGTTGGTTCTAATAGATCTACTGTCTACAGGCCAGGGCTCTCCAGGATAATTTCATGAGCCCCAGGAATCTTTTAAGGTTTTCTGGCATTGCATTTGTCTATGATTATATTGTTACTGAATACTATCTTTTATTTCCCTTATTCATACCTCTCACTTATTGTAGTATTCACATACCTTGGGCTATATAGTCCAGCTCAGTGTTCTGGGGGTGTTATTCATTTTCTTACCTGAGATCCGTTTTGTAGTGGAGAGAAGAACAGTGAATTAAGAGACACAATGTAAGCTTCTGGCAGGGAGGAGTGGAAGAGTGTGGGCTCCAGACAGATTCTGACCAGGAGTCTAATCCAGCTCCATCATATACTGTAATTGCAAACTCACATTACCAAACTATCTGAGCTTCAAATTCTTCATCTGTGAAGTGGGTTTGATAAGCCCTGTATTCTAGTGCTGGTGCAATGTATGCAAGACATGTAAAGCACCTGGCAAAGTGACTGGCAAATGTTGGGTCTTTAAAGAATGGAACTGATTACAATGATTATTTTGACAGTACCTAATATCACCCTCCTCTTGAGAATTTTTTGTTTTGTTTTCTCCAGGATGTGTCAGAATATGCAGTGCTCTAGGAGAGAGAAAACAAAATCAGAAAAAAAAAATGCTGATTAGGAAGAAAAACTAGGTAATATTTTATATTAACCCATTGCCATTGAGTCAATTCCAACTAGATGCCACCCAGTGTAATACAGAGTAGAACTGCCTTATAGGGTTTCCTTGGCTGTAAATCGTTACAGAAACAGATTGCCAGGTCTTTCTTCCGTGGTGCTGCTGGATGGCTTCCCACTGCCAACCTTCATGTTAGTGGTCCAGGACAATGCATTTTGCCACCCATTAGGGAGTGTCATACTTATCTAGTGCTGCTGTAACAGAAATACCACAAGAGGATGGCTTTAACAAACAGAAATTTATTTTCTCACAGTTTAGGAGGATAGAAATCTGAATTCATGCACTGCCTCTAGGTGAAGGCTATCTCTTTCCATTTGCTGTGGGGGAAGGTCATTGTCTTTCTTCAGCTTCTCTTTCTTGGTTCCTTGGAGATCTCATGTGGCATGACACTGTCTTTCCCCACTTGTGCTTACTTGCTTGCTCAATCTGCTTCTCTATATCTCAACAGAGATTGACTGAAGAGATCCCCTGAATAACAAAAAAACACTGCTGTTAAGAAGGTTCGGACTTATAGGGATGCAATAGGACGGAGTAGAACTTCTCTCTAGGGTTTCCAAGGCTGTAAATCCTTACGCAAGCTGACCACCATATCTTTCTCTCTTGGAGCAGGGGTGGGCTGACTTAAGACACATCTTACTTTAATACTGCCTCTTTAACACAGCAACACACATTTCCAAATGGGATTGTAACCATAGGCCCAGAGTTAGGATTTACAACACCTATATTTGCGGGGGAGGCAAAAATCAATCCATACTGGGGAGTATGTTTTTAAGTCTGAGTGTATGGTAGACTTCCCTAGTATAACGCAACACAAACTTCCTAGAATTACTGTCAAGGACCAACAATTCATCCTTCCAGTTGCACTTTCATCTATGTCACCCCAATTTTCATTCACATCACCACTGTGAAAAGTCTAGTCTTCACTTGGAGTTTGTCAAATTACTGTAGAGATAAAGTAATTCTAATGTCCTTTCAGTGGAGGGGGCTCTGGCTCCCCCTGCCCAATGCAAAAGGCTACTTAACAGTGGATTCCTGACACCAAGGGAGTATCTCCCTATTACTCAGAAAATTCTTAGAAATGATGTGTATAACATACCCAGTCAGTGCATGTGTTCAACTCACTGGGACAAGAACACAGGACACCTTCCAGTCCTGCTCGGGTCGGTTGGGACTTCTCTCTGGTTTACCCACAATCCCAGAGTAACCGTGAAAAGCTGGTCTCCATTCCAGGCTTAGCCTCTCACTGCTGAGACACATACATCAGGGGAGTGTCTTGCCCTGTTCACCCACCTCCCACAGCCTCATCTGGACTCCCCCACATCACCCCTACCTCTTCTCACTCCCTATACTTCCCCACACCATGCAGCTTAACTTAAAATTCCCCCTCACACACACAGATACACTGAGAGATCAAAGTTTCCCAAGGTCCCAAACTGCCCTGCCTCAGGGCATTTGCACAAAAGGGAACCTTGAAGTGCTCACTCCTTTTCTACTAGTCCTTAGGCCACTCCCAGGCTGAACAGTGAACCTCTGAGATAACTTCAGCACTGAGCTAAAAGGGTGTCTGGGGACCATACTCTTGGGGTTTCTCCAGTCTCTTTTAGGCCAGTAAATCTCATCTTTTTTTTGTGTGAGTTAGAATTTTGTTCTACATCCTTCTCCAGCTCTGTCCAGAACCCTCTGTTGTGATCCCAGTCAGAGCAGTCAGTGGTAGTAGCCGGGCACCATCTAGCTGTACTGGACTCAGTCTGGTGGAGGCCTTGGTAGCTGTGGTCCATTAGTCCTTTGGACTAATCTTTTCCTTGTATCCTGTTCTCTTCATTCTCCCTTGCTCCTGAAGGGGAGAGACCAGTGGAGTATCTTAGATGGCTGCTCACAGGCTGTTAAGACCCCAGATGCTACTCACCAAAGTAGAATGTAGAACATTTTCTTTATAAACTGTGTTATGCCAATTGAGCTAGATGATCCCGGAGACCATTGTCCTCACAGCCCTCCGCCCAGCAGTTCAGTCCCTCAGGGAGTTTGGATGTGTCTATGGAGCATCCATGACCTTTCCTTGTACAAGTTGTGCTGGCTTCCCCAGTGTTCAGTTCAACATTTTTCGTGTATACAATTCAGTGAGATCAATTCCAAGGGAAAAAAAACCTTAACTTATATGATTGTAAAGTGTTTCATAATATACATATGTTATTTTCCTCCCCATGTTTAAAATGAAAATGTTGAGAAGCGTGTGTACCGCGGGCTGAAGAAAAAAAATGTTACTGAATATCACTATTTAGATAATAGGATTTAAAACAAAGATTTGGTGCAGGAAAAGTACCAGGAGTACCAACAGGTGCCCTACAGTGATCCTCCACACTACGAATTCCTGTGGGGCCCAGAGCCCTTGCTGAAGCTAGCAAGATAAAAGTCCTGGAGTTTTTGGCCAAGATCAATGATATTAAGACACCCTGCCAGGAGTGGTGGCTGAGATGATCCTTTAATTCCTCCTTGTGGGTCCCAGAGGGAGTTGAGATGTCAAGTTCAAAGTATCAGATGGGAGGGGCCAATGTTTTGCAGCAGATTTGTTCATGATAGTAATGGTAGTAATAACTACTATTCTTTAAAGACCTAATATTTGCCAGTCACTTTACCAAGTGCCGCCGCCTTCCAATTCTCCAGGCAAAATTTGGCTTGGAAAGTTTCAGGAAGGGAGGGCCTTGGTCCAAGGAAGCACCCCAGTTCTGAAGAAGGAGGAGTCTTAGACCTTAACTGGAGGCAAGGCCAGGAACCTTAGTACTAATAAGGTGGCCTCGCCGAAAAAGAAAAGCCACCCACACCCTGTCCCTGCTGTCAGCTCTGGGAGCCCCCAGGCAAGGGTAGCCAGATATGCAGCACCCTGACTCCCCTCTAGGGATGTAAGAGCCTTAGTCTGAGCAATAAAGCCCACCCATGCTTGCAGGCCAACTCAAGTTAGTAGAGGGAGGAATCCCAAATCCTACCCAGAATCAAGGTCAGAAATCTGAGTGAGGAATGAAGGGGTCAACAAATTGAGAACTGTAGGGTCAGGTAACCTTCGTTGCACAGGCCAGCCCTAGTATTCCCAAAACAGCCTGCACAGGATGTGGCTCACTCTGACTTCCAACTGTGAGGTCTCAGAAAGGTGTAGTCTTTGATCTTAGGGGAGTGGCCTCAGGTCAACAGAGGGTAGGGTCCCAGGAATGGTGCAGAGTCAAGGTGAAGACATGACTGAGGTACAGGGGACCACTCAACCCAAAATGGGGAGGGCTGCACTGAGCACTGTTAATACCATTGGCTCTTGGATCCCAGGACAAAACTGGCAAGTTCAAATGACCCTTGACTCCTGCCTGTAGGGATTCAGGGAGATGAGGTCCTTAGTTTAAGTTCTAATTCAGCAGAGAGAGGAATCCCAGAACCTGGTGGAAGTCAAACTAAAAATACTTTAAGAGGAAAGAGGAAATTAACACCCTTTCCCCTCCAAGAAGAGAAGAGGCTGCCCAAAGCCCTTCCTCTGCTATTGGTCCTGGTAAGCCAAGGTGAGAGGTGTCAGGCTGAGGTGTCCTCATTTGTTCCTGGGATCTGGTGTTCTCAGGGATGGGATGTCCTTGGACTACTGGGGAGGCCTATTCAGCAGAGGCAGAAGAGGAGTCAAGGTGAGGACACTGAGTTCTGATGAGGTGACTTCTCCCAGAAATAAGGGGGAAACATGACCCCACTCTGCTTTTAGACCTGGAGACCTGAGCGTGCTGACTTAGTGGGTTGCATCCACTTCCTCCCAGAGCATCTCAGTGAGGTGAAGGACCTGGTCAAATGGGGCAGCCAAGCTGAGGACCCTGGTGAAGGACTGAGGCCTCCAAGGAATCCAAGACAGGGTGGATCCCACTGTGCTATCATCACTGAGACACCCTGCTAGGAGTGGTGGCTGACCTGCTCCCTTAATTTCTCCTTTTGGGTCCCAGAGGGAGTTGAGGTGTCAAGTTCAGAGAAGCAGAGCGGTGGGAACCCAAGCCCAGCCACCAGTTGATACGGTGGCCCTGAAAGTGAACGGAGAAGAGCCCCCCACTATCCCTATACAGACAGTTCCTAGTGCCAGTCCCTGCAGTCACCCCAGTAAGCACCAAGCAGGGCTGGCAGGCTGTAACCTAAGCCTTCCTCTGATTTTCTCTACAGGGGCCTGAACAGGGCAATAGGAGCCTTGGAGGGTCCTAAAGCAGTGCCCTCCAAGAATCCTGCAGAGGCGGTGGTTGTCAAAGCCAAGGAGACATCACTCTGCTGCAGGGGCACACACCCTCTGTCTTCATCCTCCAGTGGGCCCACAATACCTGCCCTCCTTCCGCACTCCTGCCTGCTGTCCTTGACCAGAATCATCATGCCTCACAGTCAGAAGAGTAAGCTTCATGCCTGTGAGAAACATCGTCAGGCCCGAGGTGAAGCCCACGGTTCTGGGTTCTGAGGGTGCTCAGGCCACTTCTCTTCCTCTCCTCCTTTTGAGGGTTCTCCCCAGAGCTCTCCTGCTGCTTGCATTCCCCAGTGTTCTCAGAGAGCCCCATCAACCACCACTGCTGCTGCAGGTGCTTCAGGCACAAAAGTTGGTAGAGGGGCCAAGAGCCAAGATGAGGGAGCTCCAAGTTCCTCTGAGGCCCCAGTCCCACTGAGAGGTCACCGAAAGACCCTCTAACCAGGAGGATGATCATGTTATTGCAGTTCCTGCTGAACAAGTACAAAATGAAAGAGCCTGTTATGAAGGGAGAATGATGAAGATCATCAACAGAAGATATAAGGAGCACTTCCCTGAGATCCTGAGGAGAGCCTCTGAGCACTTGGAGGTGGTCTTTGGCCTTGACCTAAAGGAAGTCGACTCCAAAGGTCAATGCTAGGTCCTTCTCAGCAAATTGGAGATCACCAAGGAAGAGAATATGATTGGTGGCAAGGGGTTTCCCAAGAACGGACTCCTGATGCCTCTCTTGGGCATGATCTACACGAATGGCAACCGGCCCACTGAGGAGATGTGGGAATTCCTGAACGCGCTGGGGATCTACTACGGGAAGAGGCACTTCAACTTGGGTAGCCCAGGAAGCTCATCACCAAAGATTTGGTGAAGCTGAAGTACCTGGAGTACCGGCAGACGACCAACAGTGATCCTCCATGCTTTGAATTCTTCTGGGATCCCAGAGCCCAAGCTGAAGCCACCAAGACAAAAGTCCTGGAGTTTTTGGTCAGGTCAAGCATACCAACTGTGGTGCCTTCCAAGCCCCCTATGATGAAACTTGGAGAATTGAGGAAGAGAGTGGTGCAGGCAGAGAATGGGCCATGGCTGGGGCTAATGCCAGGGCCAGGTCCTTTTTCAGGGCGAAATCCAGCAGGTCCTCCCACCCCTAGTGAAGTCTGAGGCAGATTCTTCACTTTGTTGTTGAAAATGGCTGTTAACCTTCTAAGTAGTGGAGGCGAGGTGGGGCTGGAGGGAGCACATGAGTGTCTTCTTGTGTTCTGTTATACATGAGTAGCTTGTAGATTTAGCTCGTTTTTTGTATTTTTCAAATGTTGTTCCTTTTAAATGAAGGTTTATTTAGATTCAGAGTTTAAATTCACCCTCATACTTTCATTGGTGTTTTTCAGATTTAGGAATAAGAGTTCTGTATTGTGTAAAAGAAATGGAAAATCCTTGAATCTTTTTCTGTGATCCAGAACTAGTTAATGTGGTATGGGACTAGGGATACCCTTAGATATATTAAAGAAGTCCACAACAATTAGTTGAGATCACAAGATAAAGGTGGAAAAATATAAAAGGTGGTCAATTCATGGTTTTCCTTATTCCTTTTGGTAAAATTAAAACATACATGTGCCTGGTTTTGTTTAGCTTACTCAAGAATGTGAGAGAAAATAAATCATGATGATTCAACCTCTTGTTCACTGGCTCTTATTTTCCCCAAACAGTAATTGAGCATCTGCTCTTTGGAAGGCTTCATGCTACTATGGGGGACATTTAGGTAAAGGTGTCGCAGCCTCTGTGCATAGATTTTAGAGTCTAAGAGCAGCTATGAAATAAGGAGGAGGTAGAGATACTCTCCAAGACCTAAGGACTAGTAGAAAAGGAGTGAGCACTTCAAGGTTCCCTTTTGTGCAAATGCCCTGAGGCAGGGCAGTTTGGGACCTTGGGAAACTTTGATCTCTCAGTGTATCTGTGTGTGTGAGGGGGAATTTTAAGTTAAGCTGCATGGTGTGGGGAAGTATAGGGAGTGAGAAGAGGTAGGGGTGATGTGGGGGAGTCCAGATGAGGCTGTGGGAGGTGGGTGAACAGGGCAAGACACTCCCCTGATGTATGTGTCTCAGCAGTGAGAGGCTAAGCCTGGAATGGAGACCAGCTTTTCACGGTTACTCTGGGATTGTGGGTAAACCAGAGAGAAGTCCCAACCGACCCGAGCAGGACTGGAAGGTGTCCTGTGTTCTTGTCCCAGTGAGTTGAACACATGCACTGACTGGGTATGTTATACACATCATTTCTAAGAATTTTCTGAGTAATAGGGAGATACTCCCTTGGTGTCAGGAATCCACTGTTAAGTAGCCTTTTGCATTGGGCAGGGGGAGCCAGAGCCCCCTCCACTGAAAGGACATTAGAATTACTTTATCTCTACAGTAATTTGACAAACTCCAAGTGAAGACTAGACTTTTCACAGTGGTGATGTGAATGAAAATTGGGGTGACATAGATGAAAGTGCAACTGGAAGGATGAATTGTTGGTCCTTGACAGTAATTCTAGGAAGTTTGTGTTGCGTTATACTAGGGAAGTCTACCATACACTCAGACTTAAAAACATACTCCCCAGTATGGATTGATTTTTGCCTCCCCCGCAAATATAGGTGTTGTAAATCCTAACTCTGGGCCTATGGTTACAATCCCATTTGGAAATGTGTGTTGCTGTGTTAAAGAGGCAGTATTAAAGTAAGATGTGTCTTAAGTCAGCCCACCCCTGCTCCAAGAGAGAAAGATATGGTGGTCAGCTTGCGTAAGGATTTACAGCCTTGGAAACCCTAGAGAGAAGTTCTACTCCGTCCTATTGCATCCCTATAAGTCCGAACCTTCTTAACAGCAGTGTTTTTTTGTTATTCAGGGGATCTCTTCAGTCAATCTCTGTTGAGATATAGAGAAGCAGATTGAGCAAGCAAGTAAGCACAAGTGGGGAAAGACAGTGTCATGCCACATGAGATCTCCAAGGAACCAAGAAAGAGAAGCTGAAGAAAGACAATGACCTTCCCCCACAGCAAATGGAAAGAGATAGCCTTCACCTAGAGGCAGTGCATGAATTCAGATTTCTATCCTCCTAAACTGTGAGAAAATAAATTTCTGTTTGTTAAAGCCATCCTCTTGTGGTATTTCTGTTACAGCAGCACTAGATAAGTATGACACTCCCTAATGGGTGGCAAAATGCATTGTCCTGGACCACTAACATGAAGGTTGGCAGTGGGAAGCCATCCAGCAGCACCACGGAAGAAAGACCTGGCAATCTGTTTCTGTAACGATTTACAGCCAAGGAAACCCTATAAGGCAGTTCTACTCTGTATTACACTGGGTGGCATCTAGTTGGAATTGACTCAATGGCAATGGGTTAATATAAAATATTACCTAGTTTTTCTTCCTAATCAGCATTTTTTTTTTCTGATTTTGTTTTCTCTCTCCTAGAGCACTGCATATTCTGACACATCCTGGAGAAAACAAAACAAAAAATTCTCAAGAGGAGGGTGATATTAGGTACTGTCAAAATAATCATTGTAATCAGTTCCATTCTTTAAAGACCCAACATTTGCCAGTCACTTTGCCAGGTGCTTTACATGTCTTGCATACATTGCACCAGCACTAGAATACAGGGCTTATCAAACCCACTTCACAGATGAAGAATTTGAAGCTCAGATAGTTTGGTAATGTGAGTTTGCAATTACAGTATATGATGGAGCTGGATTAGACTCCTGGTCAGAATCTGTCTGGAGCCCACACTCTTCCACTCCTCCCTGCCAGAAGCTTACATTGTGTCTCTTAATTCACTGTTCTTCTCTCCACTACAAAACGGATCTCAGGTAAGAAAATGAATAACACCCCCAGAACACTGAGCTGGACTATATAGCCCAAGGTATGTGAATACTACAATAAGTGAGAGGTATGAATAAGGGAAATAAAAGATAGTATTCAGTAACAATATAATCATAGACAAATGCAATGCCAGAAAACCTTAAAAGATTCCTGGGGCTCATGAAATTATCCTGGAGAGCCCTGGCCTGTAGACAGTAGATCTATTAGAACCAACGTTACAGGCGTTTCTAGGTGTGGCTGAAGAAGAGAAGTATTAGATCAGCGTGTTTTTCTGATCCACCACCTGTGTTGGGCTTCCTGTCTTTGGCTCCAGCTTCCCCACCTCACATCACTCCTCACTCTGGGAGAGGGTCCCATTCTCTGCAAGGTTTGCAGTAGCAATATTGCTGGGGTTTGCAAGCATGTGGCATTTCTCAGGAAGCCTTTAATCAAAGAGGAGCCAAGAAGATGACCCTAATGACTGAGAACAGAGAAGAAAAACACACCAGAATTTAGGGATCACACAAAGACCAGCAAGGCTTGTTCTCAGACCTAGAGGGCCCCAGGCAGGGCTGTCAGGTTTAACATCCCCTCCTCACTTACCTTCTCAGAGACTTGAGACTTTGGCCTAAGGACACCCTCCAAGTCAGCAGAGTGAGAACTCTCAGCCTCAGACAGATATCAGAGTGATGACCCTGAATGAAGATGGTGGACAAACCCCTCAAGAAGTGTGAGATCCCTTAGAGTCCTGGCCCTGCAGTTTTCCCCAAGAGATCTCAAACAGTCCAGGCTCAATATGACTCATCTTGACTTCCAAATCAGAGGTTCCAGGTCAGTGAAGACCTTGTGTCTGAGAAGATCAGTCTCAGATCCAGCAGGGAGTGGATTCCCACGACAGGTCAAGTTCAAGATGAAGACCCTGAATGGGGAATGAGGGAACCACCCACCCCAGACATAGGAGGTCACACAAAATCCCCCTGGCTGTTGGCCCTTGGAGGCCCAGGGCAGAGCTATAAGGATGAAGAGTCCCCTAATTTCTGCCTGGAGGGTATCAGGTCTTGTGGTTATGCCACAGGTCAATAGAAGGAGAAGACTCAGGCCCTCAAAGGAGTCAAGGTGAGGACCCTAAGTGTTGTTAGTGGGAAACCCATCAACAGAGAGAGGAGAAGAGAGCACTGCCTCTGTCCTTGGTACTGGGAACCTCTGGGAGAGCTGTCAGCCTGAGGTGCCCCTCTTTTCTTCCTGAATGGTGTCTGGGAGGAACTGACTTGGTCTAAGAGGCAGCCCCAGTTCTGCAGAGGGAGGAGTCTTGTCCCTAACTGGAGTAAGGTGCCGACCCTGAGAGCTAATGGGCAACCTACCACTTAAAAAGATCTGCCAGGAACAGTGACCCAGCAGGCACTCCTGTGAGGCACCAGGCAGGTATAGCATGAGGCACACCCTAACCTCCCTTTCTAGGGTCTCCACGTGGTGACCATTTATGAGTCCATGAATCAGTCTGTTTAGGTGAGAATCCCAGGCTCTGATAGGTATAAAGGTGAGGATCCTGAGTGAGCAGTCAGGGACCACCAAATACAGATCAGTGGGATCCCAAGTGTCCTGCCCCTGCTGTTTGCCCTTGGAGGCCCCCCAACAGCCTTGGCCTCGGAGGCCCCTCTATAGCCTTGGCTGGATGTGACTTGCCCTGACTTCCATCTAGAAGTACCGGGATGACATGGCCTCTTTTCTGAGGGGCTATGGTTTTTCATCATTGGACGAGGGTGGAGTCCCAGGACTGGTCAGGAGTCCATGTGAGGACCCTGAAAGTGGACTGAGTGACCACCTGACCCAGAACAGAGCAGGTACCACAAATTCCCGCCCCTACCAGAAGCCTCAAAGCCACCAGTCCGACTTCAGCCTCCGGAAGGAAGGGCCTTGGTCCAAGGCAACATCCCAGTTTTGAAGAGGGAGGAGACCTAGACCCTAACTGCACTCGAGGCAAGGACCCACAGTACTAATGAGGTGGCCTCACCGCAGAAGATGGGCCACCCACAGCCCGTCCTTGCTCTCAGCTCTGGGAGCGCTGCCACCCCCACTCCCCGCCTTGGGGTATCCAGATGTGCAGTGCCCTAATTTCCTTCTAGGGAGGTGAAGGCCTTAGTCTGAGCCATAAAGCCCACCCCTGCTTTAAGGCCGACTCAAGTTACTAGAATGGGGAATCCCAAGTCCTTCCCGGAAGCAAGGTCAGAGGTCTGAGTGAGGAGTGAAGCGGTCAACAAATTGAGAATTGTGGGGTCAAGTAAACCCCGCTGCCCTGGCCAGCCCTAGTATTCCTGAAACAGCCTGCGCAGGATGTGGCTCACTCTGACTTTCAACTCTGAGGGCTCAGGAAGGTGTGGTCTTTGGTCTGAATGGAGGATCCTTAGGTCAGCAGAGATTGGGGTCCAAGGAATGGAGCAGAGTCAAGGTGAAGACATGATTGAGGTGCCCAAAATGGGGAAGGCTACCCTGAACCCTGCTAATGTCGTTGGCTCTTGGAGCCTAGGACAAAGCTGTCAAGTTCAGGTGACCCTTGACTCCTGCCTGGAGGGTCTCAGTGAGATGAGGGCCTTAGTTTAAGTCCCAGTTCAGCAGAGAGAGGAATCCCAGAACCAGGTGGGAGTCAAGGTAAAAATACTTTAAGAGGAAAGAGGGAATTAACCACCCCCTCCCCTCTCTCAAGAAGAGAGAAGACTGCACAAAGTCCTCCCTTTGCTATTGGCCCTGGAAAGCCAAGGTCAGAGGTGTCAGGCTGAGGTGCCCCCTCGTTTGTTCCTGGAGGTGGGTGGTCTCAGGGACAGGACATCATTGGACTTATGGGGAGGCCTATTCAGCAGAGGCAGGAGACTTGGTTCCTAAGAGGAGTCAAGGTGAGGACACAGAGTTATCATGAGGTGACTCCTCCCAGAAATAAGGAGGAAACATAACCCTACCCTGCTTTTAGACCTGGAGACCTGAGCATGCTGACTTAGTGGGTTGCATCCACTTCCTCCCAGGGCATCTCAGGGAGGTGAAGGACCTGGTCAAATGGGGCAGCCAAGGTGAGGACACTGGTGAAGGACTGAGGCCTCCAAGGAACCCAAGACAGAAGAGGCCCCACTGCATTGTCAAAACTGAGACACCCTGCCAGGAGTGGTGGCACGGGTTTGCCCAAGACAGGTCTCCTGACGACCCTCCTGGGTGTGATCTTCTTGAAGGGCAACCAGGCCACTGAGAAAGATATCTGGGAATTCCTGAATGCTTTGGGGATCTACCCTGGGAAGAGGCACTTCATCTTTGGGGAGCCCAGGAGCTCATCACCAAAGATTTGGTGCAGGAAAAGTACCTGGAGTACTGGCAGGTGCCCAACAGTGATCCTCCAAGCTACAAATTCCTGTGGGGTCCCAGAGCCCAAGCTGAAGCCAGCAAGACAAAAGTCCTGGAGTTTTTGGCCAAGATCAACGATACCGACTGCAGTGCCTTCGCATCCTGATATGAAGAAGCTTTGAAAGAAGAGGAAGAGAGAGGCACAGGCAGAGAATGGGTCTGGGCTGGTCCTAATGCCAGGGCCAGGTCCCATTTCAGGGTGAAGTCCAGCAGATCCTCCCACCCCTAGTGAAGTCTGAGCAGATTCTTCCCTTTGTTACTGAAAACTTTCTAAGTAGTGGAGGCGAGGTGGGGCTGGAGGGAGCACATGAATGTCTTCTTGTGTTTCCCGTTATACTTGAGTAACTTGTAGATTTAGCTTGTTTTTTGTATGTTTCAAGTGTTGTTCCTTGTAACAGAAGGCTTATTTAGATTCAGAATCTAAATTTACCCTCATATATTTATTGCTCTTTTTTCAAATTTAGAAGTAAGAGTATGGTATTGTGTAAAACAAATTGAAAATCCTTGAATCTTTTTTTGTCATCCACAACTAGTTAACGTGATAATAGAGTAGTGATATCCTTGGAAATACTAACATTCACGATTAGTTGGGATCACAAGACAGAGGTGGAAAAATATAAAATGTGGTGAATTCTTGGTTTCCCTTATTCCTTTTGGTGAAAGTAAAACACACTTGTGCCCTGATTTGTTTAGCTTATTCAAGAATGTGGGAGAAAATAAATTGTGATGGTTCCACCTCTTGTCTGCTGGCACTTATTTTCCCCAAACAGTAATTGAGCATCTGCTCTTTGGAAGGCTTCATGCTAGTACTGGGGACCTCTCGGCAAAGGTGTTGCATCTGCTGTGCATAGATTTTATTGTCTAAGAGCATTTATGAAATAAGAAGGAGGTTAAAATAGTCTCCAAGTCCTAAGGAGTAGGAAAAAAGGAGTGAGGACTTCAGGGTTCCCTCTGATGTAAATGCCCTGACACTGGGCAGTTTGGGGCCTTGGGAAACTTCTATTTCTATTTCTCAGTGGGAGGAAATTTTAAATTAGGATATATGGGTAGGTAAGGGTAGGGGCTGAGTGGGGAGGTGATTGTTAGGTAGTGGGTGAGAGGGTCTTATGAGGTTGTGGGAGAGATGCCCAGGGCCAGACACTCCTGTGATGTATGTATCTCAGACTCAAGAGGCTGAGCTTGAAATGGAGACCAGTGATTCACAGTGACTCTGGGATTTTGGGTAAACCAGAGAGAAATTCCCACCTGGGGCAGGACTGGAAGGTGTCCTGTGCTCTTGTCCTGGTGCACTTGAACACATGCACTGACTGGGTGTGTTGTGCACATCATTTCCAGGTAGTTTGTGGGAAATAACATGATATTCTCTGGAGGTGAGAGGTCAAGAAACCACTATTCTGGCACCTTCTTGTGCTTTTGGAGCCAGAATCCACTCCATTGAAAGTACATTTGACTTAGGTGATCTTGAGTATAGGAGATTCTAGGTGTTGCAAAGGGTTAATCGCTTGACTACTAGCCAGAAGGTCAGTGTTTCGAACCCACCCAGAGGCACCTTGGAAAACAGGCCTGATGAGCTGCCTCTTAAAGGTCACAGTCATGAAAACCCTATGGAGCAGTTCTACTCAGCACAGGTCAAGTCACCTTGAGTTGGAATCAACTCGAAGGCAACTAACAACACAACATCGTCAATGTAAGTTGGCAAACTGTAAGGGAGGGCTAAATTTTAGGTGGTGACCAATTGAAATAGAGGTTGTTGGGATGGAAAGGCAGCTGGGAGGAAGGGACGGACATTGTTGATCCTTGACATAAACAAGAGCTTTGAGTCGCATCTGGCTGGAGAAGAGAATCCCACACCCAAATGAAATAACAGATGCTCTAATGGGAAATAGTTTTACTTGCTAAGTAGCGTTTTGGCTGACGTGGGTTTCTTCATCGTAGAGAGTTGCTTATTGTCGACTATTTCCTGGAAAAGAAATTCTCTGAGGGCTAGTTGGTATTGTGTGGGCTCAAAAAAATGATAGTAATAACTGCCATTCGTTAAAGACCCAAGCTCTGTGGCAAATGCTTTACATACATTACGTTTGCCTACAGTCATACCTGATAGGGTTTAATTAGAAACCCTTGGCAGGTGACGATCTTGCAGTAGTCTCAGGTTCACAATGCTGGTAAGTGATAGACTTAACCTAGACCCCTGGTCTGAATCCATCTGGAGCACCACTTCCACTCCTCCAGCTGGAGGCTGACCTTGTGTCTCTTAATTCACTTTTCCTCTCACTACAACAAATTGTCACAAAGAACCATGCCCAGTACTGTTTTGGAATACACAGTCTGAGCAATAAGAATACCAAAATTGACCTGAGGTATTAATAAAGAAAAGCAAGAGGTAATATTCAGTGACCATTTAATCATGTACATACGCAATGTCAGTTAACCTCAAAAGATCAAACAAACAAAAACACCAAACTAGTTGCTGTTGAGTTGGTTCTTACTCATAGCAACCCCACAGGTTGTAGAGTAGAACTAGACTCCATAGGGTTTTCAAGGCTGTGACCCTTAGGAATTAGTTATCAACAGGCCCTTCTTTCAAGGCACCTCTGAGTGGGTTGAAGCCTCAAACTTTTGGTTAATAGTCCAGTGCTTAACCATTTGCACCACCCAGAGACTCCTCAAAAAAAGATCAGCCCCCTGAAAACATCAGGGGCTCACAAAACTATTGCATCCACTTCCTTCACTGTGGAAACTAAATCTTTTAGAACAAATTTACATAAAAGTCTCAGTCTAGGCGGTAAAGAGAAGGACTAGATCAGCGTTTGTTTTCTTGACAGCCCATCACCTGTCCTGGGCCCCCTGCCTTGTGCTGCAGCTTTTCCGTCTTACATCACTCCTCACTCTGGGACAGGGTCTTAGTTTCTGCATCATTTGTAGTAGGGAAACTGCTCAAGGGTTTACAGGGATGTGGCATTTTCCAGGAAGCCTTTCATTAAAGAAACAGGAACCAATGTAAAGACACACCATTTAGGGGACTGATAACCCAGAATATATGGGGTCATGGACAGGATGTGTCTGCTCTCAGACGCTGAGGCCTCAGATAGGCCTGTCCGGGTGAATATACCCTCAGTTATAGTTCAGGGCTCTGAAGGACATGAGAACATTGGTTTAAGAGGGTAAATTCAGGTCAGAAGACATAGAAGACCCAGGGTCTGTCAGTAGTCAAATTAAAGATCCTGAATGAAGATTGAGGGCACACCCCAGCCCTCAACAGAGAGGGTCCTACAGAGTCTGAATATTGAGGTTATCCATGGGAGGGACCAGACATGAGTAACCTGATGTGGCATTCCCTGACTTCCTCCTCTGGGGCCTCAGGGAGGTGAGAGCTTTGGTCTGAGGTTGTGGAACTCAAGTCAGAGAGGGAAGCATCTCAGGCGCTGCCAGGAATCTAGAACGGAACCCTGAGTGAGTTCTGTGGTGACCACTGACCCCAGAACAGTGGGTTGAGATGGATATGACCCCTGCTAGAAGCCCTGGGCGGCGTTGGTGAGGGCCTTGGTCTGAGGGGTGGCCTGAGGTCAGCAAAACCAGGAGTCCCAGGACTGGCCAGGAATCAAGGTAAAGACCCTGAGTGAGGATTAAGGGAAACTTCCACCATCAGAACTGAGGAGACCACAAAAATCCCTGTCCTACTGGCCTCCCTGGGATACTTGGGCATTGTTGACATAATGAAGCCTACTCATTTCCTCTTATGTTGCCACAGAGGGTTGAGGGATTTGATGTAAGGGGGATGACCTAAGGTCAGCAGTAGGAAGATTACCCGGTTTCCCAGGAGTCAAGGTAAAGATTCTCAGGGCTACATGGTCACCCTACTCATAACAGTGGGAGAATCATAGAATCCATCCGCTACTCTCAATCAGCATAGGGAGACTACAGACAGGTGTGGTCGGATGAGGCGACCATCATTCTTCCTAGGAGGTCTCAGAGAGATGCTGGCCTTAGTATGAGGGGATAGGCCTCAGGACAAGGGAGGGAGGTGACCTAGACCATCCCAGGGGTCAAGGCAAAGACTGAGGAGACACCTACCATTAAATAGAAGCAATAAAAATGAGTCCAAGTCCCTCCCCTACTTTTAGCTATTGAAAGTCCAGGTCAGGGCTGTCAGGCTGTGGTTCCACCTGACTTCTTTAGATCAGATCTCAGGAAGGTGAGATCTTTGGTCTGAGGGTGCAGCCACCAGTCAACAAAAGGGAGGTGTCCCAGGTACTACATGGAGGCCAGGTGAGGACTCTGAATGAAAACTGAGGCATCTACGAGCAAATCCAGGGCATAAGAGCCCCACTGATCTGTCAGCATCCGGTGTCTGTGGACTGGGATGGTAGGCTGATGTGCTCCTTTACTTATACCTTTGGGGTCTCAGGGAGGTGTCTGCCTTGATTTTACGTGTCCATTTCAAAGCAGCTGACGTGAGGGGGGGGCATGATCTACCAACTGATAGCACGATATTCTAAATGTGAACTGAAACAACCCCCACTCCAGAATAGAGGGATCACCATTATGAGACCCTGCTGACAGCCCCAGTAAACCCCAGGCAGGTCTGGCAGGCTGCAGCCTAAGGCCCCTTATAACTTCCTCCACAGAGTTCTCAAAGAGAGGCTGTCAGGAGAAAAGCAGTCCTGTGTATTCCTAGATCAGTGCTTTCATGGAAATCTGCAGAGGTGTCCTTTGTTAAAGCCAAGGTGGAACCTGCCTGCTGAAGGGGTGCACACCCTCTCAGCCTCCCTCTTCCTGAGAGCCCACGTCACCTGCACTCCTGCCTATGGTCCTGCCTGCTGTTCCTGACCAGAGTCATCATGCCTCGACGTCAGAAGCATAAGCTCCGAAAAACTCGTGACAAACACCACCAGGCCCGAGGTGACACCCAGGATCACAAAGGTGCTAAGGCCACAACAGCAGTGAAAGAAGAGTCCCTCTACTCCCCCTCTCCACTTTTTAGGGATCCTCCCCAGAGTTCTTCTGCTGATGAGTCACTTAGTACACCCCAGCGGCCTCAGACAGCCCCCTCCACCAGCACTACTTCTGCAGACATTTCTTGCACAAGATCGGATGAAGATGCCAAAAGCCAAGAGGATGACAGTTCAAATTTCTCTGACACTGAGGGCTCATGCCCAGATCCTCTAGCCATTAAGGCAGATTTATTAGAGCAGTTCCTGATGTACAAGTATAAAATGAAACAGCCCATTAGAAAGGCAGACATGCTGAAGATTGTCAGCCAAAAGTACGAGGGCCAGTTCTCTGAGATCCTCAAGAGAGCATCTGAGCGCATCGAGGTTGTGTTTGCAGTTGACGTGAAAGAAGTTGACTCTGCCACTGAGAGCTATGCCCTTGTCAGCAAACTGCACCTCCCCAACAAAGGAAGGGTGCGTGCTGGTAGGGGGTTGCCCAAGACTGGTCTACTGATGACTCTCCTGGGTGTGATCTTATGGAAGGGCAACTGTGCCACTGAGAAGGAGATCTGGGAATTCCTGAATATGATGCGTGTGTTTGCTGGGAGGAAGCACTTCATCTATGGGGAGCCCAGGAAGCTCATCACCAAAGATTTGGTGAACTTGAAGTACTTGGAATACCGGCAGGTGCCCAACAGTGATCCTGCATGCTATGAATTCCTGTGGGGTCCCAGAGCCCACGCTGAAACTTCCAAGATTAAAATCCTTGAGTTTTTAGCCAAGGTCAATGATATTGTTCCCAGTACTCTCTGCTCTCTATACGAAGAGGCTATGCGAGAAGAGAAAGGGAAAGCCCAAACCAGACTTACAGGCAAGGCTGGCTCTACCACCATAGCCAGTGCATTTTCCAGGGCCACGTGCAGCAGCTTCTCTCATCCTCTAGTGAAGTCTGAGATTTTCTTACCATCCAGCTTAGATAATCTGACATCAGAGTAGAGATTTCCCTGGAAATGACAAAGAACCCCAAAGTTAAATTTGTTGGGATAATGAAATAGCAGGGGGAATAAAAATAAAACATGATGGTCAAGTCTTGGTTTTCTTTATTTCTTTTAGTCTTCCATTTCGTAAAATTAAATAATTTCTACCTGGATATGCTCAGCTTATTCTAGAATGTGGGGAAATGCAATCCTAATAAATTAGATCACCAGCTCACTGGCTCTTTTATTCCCTAAACGTTAATTGAGCATCTGCTCTTTGAAAGGCTCAGTGCTAGTACTGGGGATGCTAAGGTAAAGACCCAGCCCAGGCTATAGAATTTTAGAGGATATTTTCCTTAGGTTATTCTGAGAGGGTAATACAAAGGTTTAAGTACTGAAGTGTTAACTGAAATGTTGGAGGTTAGCGTCCACCCAGAGGCGCCGAGGAAGAAAGGCTTGGCAGTCTACTTCGGAAAAATCAGCCACTGAAAAACCCTGAGAAGCACAGTTCTACTCTGACACACAGGGAGTCACCGAGAGTCAGAAATGACACAGTGGTAACTGGTATTTTGAGTGCAATCTCATACACTCTAAGGGAGGGGTTTTGGGGTAAAATGAATGAAAATAGAGATTTGGGTGAAGGGCAGCTGGGAGGATGGGACGAGTTGTTCCTTGACACAAATTCCAGGAGTTTCGAGTAGCATTCAGCTGGGAAAGAGAAGCCCACATTCAAATTAAATAACTGACGTGCTGATGGGGAAAAAATCTACTTAGCTTTCCATGCTAAGCAGAATATTCAGCTAAACTGATCTTCTTTGTCAGAGAGCATTGCATGTTCTCTGACATCTCCTGGGTTTAAAAAAAAATGTTTACATGGAGGAGGGTAGTATTGTCTGGGTAAAAAATCATCATAATGATAAATGCCATTCATTACAGTCCTAATATTTGCAAGTCATCTTGCCAGGTGCTTTTAATAGAGTATCTATATCCATCACTCCTATAAGACGGTTTTCCAACCTCTACTGACTGAAGAAAAACATGTAATCTTCCCCAAATCACAAGGTGGTAAGTGACAGATCTGGGACCAGTCTGGAGCCCACACTGTTGCACTCCTCCCAGCCAGAGGCTGACCGTGTGTCTCTTAGTTCATTTTTCTTCTCATCACTACAAAATGTCTGTCAGGCAAATCAAAGGACTCTGTAATCAAAGTCGAGTCCCTGGGTGGCGCAAATGTTTAAGCGCTCTGCTACTAAATGAAAGGCCGGCAGTTTGAACCCATTCAGAGACGTCTAGGAAGAAAGGCCTGGTGATCTGCTTTCAAAAGGTCACAGCCTTGAGAACCCCATGGGTCTCGGTTCTACTCTGCAACACATGGGGTTGCCGTAAGTTGGAATCGACTCAATGGCAGCCATTTTTTATTTTGGTAGTGAAAATATAAAAGCAAGCCAAAAGCAGCAATGTGAATCTAAGAATAAATAAAAATTGCAGGATTATCTGTAGGTTCATTTGCCTAGGGTCCTGCTACACCTAGCCCCAGGGTTCCTTGAAAGCTGCTTCTTCCCAGGGGCTGGTATATTTATCCAGCTCCACTCCATCCCACATTATAGCACCCTTCCCCGGGCCTGCCTCACTGAGCCCTCCAGCCCACCTCGGGAATCTGACCAGCTCTTCACTGCCTTCTCCTCTGGATGCTGCTCCTGCACCCAGTGGAACAGGCATCCCAGAATCACCTCCCCTACCCCTGACTTAGAGCATCTAACTCCCTGGTGGTCACTTCCTTCACCGTGGATGTATATCATCTTTGTCTTCCTGTTGATGTGGTAACTTGGAGCTCTTTCTTTCTTTTCTTCTTTCCTCCTTTTCTGTGGTTAGTTTTCAAATGTTGTTCCTTTTACTAGATGGTTCAGATAGCTTCTGAACACTGTGTAAGTTTTTGAATCACTCTGGTTACTCATTTATTCCTATATATCAGATTTAAAAGTAGGAGTTTTTATATTTTGTGAACCAAATTGGGAAACCTTCCATCTTATTTTGTGATCTGGAGCAGAATAACATGGCATTGGATTAGGTGTTTTTGTGGGAAATGTGAGATGACTCAGCAGTACAATTGTTAGGATCAAGAAGTAGAGCAAAATAAAGTAAAAGAGGACCATTTCTTGTCTTACCTATTATTGTTAATCTGTTGTTCTGTAAAATAAAATGATACATACTGGATGGTTGAGATTGTGTGTCAACTTGGCTGGGCCATGACTCCCAGTGGTTTGGCAGTTGTATGATGTTATGATCACTTCCATGATGAGATCTGATATAACGTGATCACCTCCACGATGGGATCTGCTGTGAGTAGCCAAGCAGTTGAAAGGGAGTTTCCCTGGGCGTGTGGTCTGCATCGAATATAAATAGACATTCTGACGAGGTTCCTGGGCTTTTGCTCCCTCTGCTCCTGTCTCTGGCAAATGTTCCAAAGCTCTGTAGCTTCATGGATAAGTGCCCGGAGGCACCATACTCCACCACTAAACTGTGGCCAGAAGGCACTCAGCTGTCTTGCTCTGTGGCTTGGCGAGCCTGGCTTTACCGGATAATTGCCTGGAGACACACCCCTCCGCCATGAAGCCTCCTGCGCCAAGGCACTCAGCTCTCTCGCTCCCTGGGTTGGCTCCAGCACCGTGTGGTGTGGCGCTAGTCTCCTCATTCTGCTGCTTCTTCTTGCCATCTGAGCCATCTCCAGGGTAACAGCGCCACACACCTCCTTCTGAAACCTCACCAGAATTGTCTTTGATGTCCATAATCCCACCAAAGGTCTCTTCAAGGCAATCTAGGCTTTTACTACTAGTCACTTTAAAACCCTTCTAGCCTCTTCCCATTCACAATTTCCAGACTGCTTCCACAGTTTAGGTATTTCTTAGAGCAGCACCCCACTGTTCCACTAACGTTCTGTCTTGGTTATCTAGTGCTGCTATAACAGAAATACCACAAGTGGATGGCTTTATCACAGAGAAATTTATTCTCTCACAGTCCAGTAGGCTAGTAGTCCGAATTCAGGGTGCCAGCTCAGGGAAAGGCTCTCTCTCTCTGTTAACTCTGGAAGAAGTTCCTTGTCATCAATCTTTCCCGATCGAGGAGCTTCTCAGCACAGGAACTCTGTGTGCTATTCTCCTGGCACTTGTTTCTTGCTGATATGAGGTCCCCCATCCAAATACTATCCAAGCCTGACCCTGAACGTGCCAGATCTCTCCTGATCTTGGAAGCTAAGCAGGGTCTGACCTGATTACTATTTGAACGGGGGACCTCATACCACCAAGAAGGTGTGTGTTGCATTATACTGGGGAAGTCTACCATGCACCCACATTTAAAAACATACTCCCCAATAAGGATTGATTTCTGACTCCCCCCTCAAAAATAGGTGTTGTAAATCCTAACCCTGTGCCTATGGTTATAATCCCGTTTGGGAATGTGTGCTGCTATGTTAAAGAGACGGTATTGTTGTAAGTTGTGTCTTAAGTCAACCCACCAGCTGCTCCAAGGGAGAAAGATCTAGGAGTCAGCTTATGTAAGGATTTACAGCCTTGGAAACCCTAGAGGGCAGTTCTACTCTGTCCTATTGCATCCCTATGAGTCAGAAACTTCTCGTCAGCAGCGATTTTGTTATTCGGGGGGTGTCTTAAGTCAATCCCTGTTGAGATATGAAGGAAGATTGAGCAAGCAAGTAAGCACAAGTGGGGAAAGACAGTGCCACGCCACAGGAGATCACCAAGGAACTGAGAAAGAAAAGCTAAAGAAAGACAACAACCTTCCCCAAAGCAAACGGAGAAAGAAAGCCTTCACCTAGAGCCAGCGCCCTGAATTCGGATTTCTAGCCTCCTAAATTGTGAGAAAATACATTTCTGCATGTTAAAGCCATCCACTTGTGCTATTTCTGTTATAACATCACTAGTTAAGTATGACAATCTCTAATGATTGGCCAAACTCGTTGTCCTTGACAGCTAATGTAAATTTTGGCAGTGGGATCGCACGCAGTGGCACCGTGGAAGAAAGACCTGGCTATGTGTTTGTGTAACAATTACATCCAAGGAGACCCTGTAAGGCAATTCTTCTCTGAAATACACAGAGTGGCATTTAGTCCATATTGACTCAAGGGCAATGGGCTAATGTATAATATTCCTTCGTTTTTCTTCCTAATCAGCATTTGCTTTTCTGATTTTGTTTTCTTTGTCCTGGAGCACTGCATTCCTGACACATCCTGGAGACAACAAAACAAAAATTGTCAAGAGGAGGGGGTATTGGGTGGTGTCAAAATAATCATTGTAATCAGTGCCATTCTTTAAAGACCCAATATTTGCCAGTCACTTTGCCAGGTGCTGTACATGCCTTGCACACATTGCACCAGCACTAGAATACAGGGCTTATCAGACCTACTTCACAGATGAAGGCTGAAGCTCAGAGAATTTGGTAATGTGAGTTTGCAATTATAGTACATGATGCAGCTGGATTAGACTCCCGGTGGGAATCTGTCTGGAGCCCACACTGTTCCACTCCTCCCAGCCGGAGGCTGGCTTACCTTGTGTCTCTTAATTCACTGTTCTTCTCTCCATTACAAAATGTATCTCAGCTAAGAAAATGAATAACGCCCCGGAACACTGAGTTGGACTGTATAGCCCAAGGTATAGGAATACTAAAATAAGTGAGAGGTATGAATAAGGAAAAGTGACATTGGCAAAGTCTAACGGAGGCTAGATTTTTGGTAAGGGTGAAATGAACGGAAATAGAGGTGGTCTGGATAAAAGGGCACCTGGGAGGGATAATAGTTGCACCTTGACAAAAATCTTCGAGTTTTGAGTCTAGGTGGTAAAGAGAAGGAATACATCAGCATGGTTTCTTTTTAGAGAGAGTCTCAACAGCCTAAGGTGTGGCCATAAATAATTGGACTCCACAAGCAAACACAAGCAAAACTTTAGACTCAGTCAATGGAGGGAAGGAGGGAGAAGAGAGAGAAGCAGGACACAATCAACTACAGAAAAACCCTTTGAAGACCACCAGAATAGTGGTAGGGTTAGGAACTACAGGAGTTAATGGAACAACTATGAATCTAAATTAAGTCCACCGCAACGGGCTTGGTTTTGGTTTTAAGGTCTTGTAGGAGCCCTGGTGGTGGCAGGGTGGTTAAGTGCTCGGCTGCTAATTGAAAGGTCTGGGTTTGAACCTACCAACCAACCCATGGGAGAAAGATGTGGCAGTCGGCTTCCATAAAGATTACAGCCTTGGAAGCCCTATGGGGCACTTCTGCTCTGTCCTATAGGATTGCTATGAGTTGGAATCGACTCAAGGGCAATAGGTTTTTTTTTTTTTTCACGATCTTGTACAAATCCATGTAGCGGTTTGAACGGCTGATCTTTTGTTTCGCAGCGGAGCACTTTACACTTTTGCCACCAGGGCTCCTTCTTGTCTTTATTTAGATTGTCCCAAAACAAAGTAGCTGCTGCTAAGATTTGAATAAGAGTCTGGCCTTGCCAACCTATCGCATTTTCCCTAACTTGGGTTTGGACAGTTAGCAAGAGAGCCAAGACAAAGGTGGTGTTATTAGTCAGAATTCTCCAAAGAAACAGATCTATATCTATATCTATATCATCTATATCTATATCTATGTTGCTGTTGTTATTGGGTGCCATTGAGTCAGGACCTATTCTTAGGGACCCCACACACAACAGAACGAAACACTGCCCATTCCTGCGCCTTCCTCACAATTCTTGTTACGCTTGAGGCCATCACTGTAGCCACTGTGTCAGTCCGTCTCATTGAGGGTTCTCCTATTTTTCGCTGACCCTCTACTTCACCAAGCATGATGTCCTTCTCCAGGGACTGGTCCCTCTTGATAAAACATGCCCAAAGTACTGAAGACAAAGTCTCACCATCCTTGCTTCCAAGGAGCATTCTGGCTGTACTTCTTCCAAGACAGACTTGTTCCGTCTTTTGGCAGTTCATGGTATGCTCAGTATTCTTCGCCAACACCATAATTCAAAGGCTTCAGTCTTCTTTGATCTTCCTTATTCACTGTCCAGCTTTCGCATGCATATGAAGTGACTGCAAATACCATGGCTTGGGTCAGGCCCACCTTAGTCCTCAAGGTGACATCTGTGCTATTTAACACTTTAAAGAGTTCTTTTGCAGCAGATTTGCCTAATGCAACATGTTTGATTTCTTGACTGCTGCTTCCGTGGGTGTTGATTGTGGATCCAAGCAAAATGTAATCCTTGACAACTTCAATCTTTTCTCTGTTTATCATGATATTGCTTATCGGTCCAGTTGTGAGGATTTTTGTTTTCTTTATGTTGAGGTGGAATCCATATTGAAGGCTCCGGTCTTTGATCTTCATCAGTAAATGCTTCAAGTCCCCTTCACTTTCAGCAAGCAAGGCTGTGTCATCTGCATAATGCAGGTTGTTAATGAGATTTCCTCCAATCCCGATGCCCCGTTCTTCTCCATATAGTGCAGATTCTCAGATTATTTGCTCAGCATACAGAGTGAATAAGTATGGTGAAAGGATACAACCCTGACGCACACTTTCCTGATTTTAAACCATACAGTACCACCTTGTTCTGTTTGAGCACTGCCTCTTGGTCTATGCACAGGTTCCTCAGGAGCACAATTAAGTGTGCTGGAAATCCCATTCTTCGAAATGCTATCCTTAATTTGTTATGATGCACACAGCCCAATGCCTTTGCATAGTCAACAAAATACAGGTAATCATCTTTTGGGTACTCTCTGCTTTCAGCCAAGATCCAAGTGTTAAAAGGCAAAGATGTCACTTTGAGGACTAAAATGTGCCTGACCCAAGCCACGGTATTTTCTATCGCTTCATATGCACGCGAAAGCTGGATGATGTATAAGGAAGACTGAAGAAGAATTGAAACCTTTGAATTATGGTGTTGGCGAAGAATACTGAAAATACCGTGGACTTCCAGGAAGAATGAACAAGTCTGTCCTGGAAGAAGTACAACCAGAATGCTGCTTGCAAGTAAGGATGGTGAGACTTTGTCTCAGGTACTTTGGACATGTTATCAGGAAGGACCTGTCCCTGGAGAAGGACGTCATGCTTGGCAAAGTGGAGGGTCAGCAAAAAAGATGAAGTCCCTCAATGAGATGGACTGACACAGTGGCTGCAACAATGGGATCAGACATAACGCTTGTGAGGACAGCGAAGGACCAGGCAATTTTTGTACTGTTGTACATAGGGTTGCTATGAGTCGGAAGAGACTTGATCATGCATAACAACAACAGTGCCTAGGATATCTATCTTTATGTGCTCCATTTCATTTTTGACAACTTCCAATTTTCCTAGATTCATATTTTATACATTCCACATTCAAATTATTAATTATTATTTACAATTTTAATAATTATCAGTGAATCTTTGCTGTTGTTTCTTCACATTTTGAGTCGTGTCACATCAGCAGATGAGTTTGCCAAAAGCTTGACTCCTTCCATGTCATTAAGGTCGACTCTACTTTGTGGAGGCATCTCTTCCCCGGTCGTATTTTGAGTGCCTTCCAACCTGAGGGGCTCATCTTCTGGAACTATATCAGGCAATGTCCAGCCGCTATTCACAAGGTTTTCAATGGCCAGTTTTTTAAGAAGTAGATCACCAGGTCCTTCTTCCTAGTCTCTCTTAGTCTAGAAGCTCCGCTGAAACCTGTCCACCATGGGTGACCCTGTTGTTCTTTGAAATACCGGTGTTATAGGTTCCAGCATCACAGCAACATACAAGCCACCACAGTGAGACAGACTGACAGACACGTGGGGGATTATAACACCAATCACTTGTAAATACCTTCATAGCAACATCCAGACTAGTGTTTGACCAAAACCTAGGCACCATACCCTAGCGAAACGGACATATAAAATTAACCATCCCAAGTAGTTAGGACCAGAAAGTGATTTTGATCTGCCCTTGGATCTCTGCCAGCATAGTTTGAGAAAGCCTCAGTTAACTGCTGATGGAAATCAACTGGGGAACTCGCCTGTCTTCTGGATATACCCCTACCTACCATACACATTTAAAATGTGAGAGGGAGATATTAGCCATTTAAGAGAAAAACCTGCAGACAACATTCCCGGCTTCCCATATTTTCCAACTTTCAAAGCCAACAATAACCCTCATAGAGCTTTGCTGTTGTTGTGTGTGGTAGGGTGGGTTCTGACTGAACCATCCTCTCCATGAACATATAATAATTCTCTACTTTGTTAGGTCTCAACTAATTTCTCTAAGTAACAGTTGTATATTTTCTCCCATAGAGTTCTTATACTTTTTTAATTATATTTTTTTTCTTAGGCAACAGGTATATTTTAAGGTAATTTACAAGTTATATTTTCTTTAATTTAAGCTTGATATTATTTGTTGTTGCAGGAAAAAGTGTGTAGAAAAGTGTATTGATCTTAAATCCAGCAACTTTAAAATATTCTCTTATAGATTTAATAGTTTCTCTTTAGCAGAGTTTCTTCATATATATTCTGATCATTGAGTAATATGGTAGCTATGTTTCTTATTTTCTGATGCTTTTCCTTTTGATGTCTTCCTAGGAAAAACTCAACTCTCTCACTAGCAGATAAATGCATCCATGTCGCTTCTACTAAAACAGAAATGCAAAATATCCAGTTAACCCTGAAACTAAATAAATCTCTGTTTCTCTGCTCATTTATAATTGTTTACACTCACATGTGTTTGTGTGTGTGTATGTGTATTAAAAATTTTAAAAACAGAAAGATATAGTCTACTTGTAAAAATATTGAGCAATATACATAAAGTTCTATAGCACGACCTGGGGGAAGCCGTCCAAGTGGAACTCAGAAGGATAGTATAGCCCTAGATAGATTTACTATAAAAATATTTAAAAAGTCCAAATGAATCAAGACTAAAAAAATAGCATATTAAATCTAAAGAATTAGAAGGGAAGATAGATAGATGCAGACATGATGAATTAGGAGAAGTTCACTATGAGTTGGACGTGATGGCAACGGGTTTGGTTTGGATCCCTGGAGGTGCAGTGGTTAAGAGCTCAACTGCTAACCAAAAGGTCAGCAGTTTGAATCCATCAGCTGCTCCCTGGAAACCCTATGGGGCAATTCTGCTCTGTCCTATAGGGTTGCTATGAGTCAGAATTAACTGGTTTGGGTTTTGTTGTTGTTGTTCTTAGAGTCATCGGATGAAAGACATTCTTTAAAAAGGTTTATATACTAATTCTTATAAGTATTATCAGTTACAAAAGAAAGAAATAGAAATAAGGGATATTATATAAATACAATTGTACAAAATATAACTCAAAAGAGATTTAAAGATTATAAGAGAACACTATAAATAAGTTTTACCATTACATCAGGATAACAAATGGAGGACAAGTAAAGGTTCTAGCTATAGAATTGTTTCCGTTAATAAACTCAAAGTATGATAGAATTAGAGAATTCCCATTCTGTAGCCCCTAATGAATTAATGGATCAATGTGATGATCCTCAGGGACTGCCAATTTCACCACAAAGGGAAACAGCAAACATTATGTATGTCCTAATGGAAGTGCACAGTGTCATCTCTAGAGTGTTCCTGCCAATAAACAGATTAATAAGTAAACATTAATCTGAACAAGCTTCTACCTGTTGAGGATTATGGATGCTGAGCGTCAGGTATACTGGGTTCATTTTTCCATTCTCTTACTGCCATATATGTTTGAGAATTTCTATGATAAAATCGTGCCTTTAAATTTGGAAACCTTTCAATTTGAAAGGGAACAATTTTCTCCCAATCTAATCATTGCTGTCGAGTCGATTCTGACTCATAGCAACTGTACATAGGTCCAGAAAGAAATAGAAAAATGTAATCAAACAATACAAACTGAAACCATAGCCCTAATCCAAGACACCCTCAAAATGTTCCAGAACCAGCCAGATTTGGAGGCCCGTTACATCAAATGGTCAAAGAAAAACTACTCACCATCCTATGTAACCTCTTCCAAACCACACTAAAGAATGGGAAATCACTCAACCACTTTAACAGACTAGCTGTCCTTGATACAAACAACAGATAAGGCTACTCCAAGAAAAGAACACTTGGGTCAGGTTCACTGACATAGAGACAATTTTCCTAAATAAATTAATAGCAGATCCAATATAGCAGAGAACTAAATGAAGAAATAGGCTGTGCCCAAGGAACACAAAGATGATATCTTATTAAAAAATACTGTCAACTGGAAATCACTGTGCTAGCAGAAAAAGGAGGAAATGCATCTGGCCATGTTCAGGGGTAAAGAAAAAGCCTTTGACAAAAATTTAATACTAGCTCATGATAAATTTTAGCACACTAACATTAGAAGGGAATTTCCAATTCCTAAAATGAACTTCAACTCATGTACTTTGGAATGTTGTCAGGAGAGACCCATCCCTGGAGAAGGACATCATGCTTGGTAAAGAAGAGGGTCAGTGAAAAAGAGGAAGACCTTCAAAGAGATGGATTGACATAGTGACTGAAACAATGGGTTCAACCACAGCAGTGATTGTGAGGATGGCACAGGACCCGCCAGTGTTTTGTTCTGTTGCATACAGGGTCGCTATGAGTCAGAACTGACACAAGGGCACATAATAATTTAATCTAGTCTAATAATACAATATAATATATATAATATAAAATCAACATCAAATACACGTAAATGTGAGATACTAGAAGCATTTCTAATAAAGTCTGGAACAAGACACAGAAGTGTAGGACCACCTATACTGTTCAAACCTTATCCGAAATGCATAGCCAGTTCACAGCGGTACACAAGATACCAAAATAAATCAGAGGTAAGAAAAATGAAAAGAAAGAAAGAATAATGCAACCATATGATGCTCTTACTAAAAAATCTGAAGTAACTGGCTTACAAAACATTCAAAAGTATAAAGAACTTCAGAAAGCTGGTGTGTAGAAAATCACTACAGCAAAATCAGGAGAAGAGTCACAAAACAAATAAATAAATAAAGAAATAATTAGAACAAGTAATGGAAAATATTCCATTCAGAACACCAACAACTTACAAAATATACCTAAAATGACACTTAAGAAAAATGTACAGTGTGTTTATAGGGGCAAACATAAAAATTTGCTGATAGACTTAGGAAAAGGGAGACTCCAAATGAGCAGTATACTATGTTTATTCATGGGGAAGAGAATACTGCAAAGATGTCAACGTTGTTGTTTGTTGCTGTTGAGTCAATTCTGACTCATGGCAACCCCATGCATGCAGAGTAGAACTACTCCATAGGGTTTTCAAGGCTGTGTCCTTTTGGAAGCAAACTTCCAGGCCTTTCTTCCAAGGCGCTTGTGGGGGAGTTTAAACCATCAATCTTTCTGTGGTGAGTAGTCAAGCAATTAAACACCACCCAGGGACTCCGAAAGATGTCAATACTCCTTCAATTATTTACAGATTTACAGCCTTACCTGTCGCTGCCAAGATGACAACCAATCTCGGGCTGCTGTTTTCCATGTTCAAAATTAACCCCGGTGTGCGGGGAAGGAAGAAATAAAGAAAGAACAATAGCAGTAACAACAGCAAATCAACAAAAATGTGAAAGCTCTAAGAGACACTAAGTCTGTGTTGAAATAGTATGAACCTGTGTGTGTGCAGGTGGGGGCGTGCCCTAAGGTTGAGACAGGTCTCTATCCTGCAATTGAAGGCAGATGACAGAATCAGCTGGAGGAAAAGCTTTGTATTTCTGCCCTTGCTCCTTCCAGTGTTGCTTGGGACAATGAAGTTAGACTGCTCCACTGCTGGAATGTAAGGCAGCACCTTAGATGACATGTGGCATTACCGTGGGGATAATATCAAGAGAGCAGAAACCCTTGGGTTAGTTAAGACAGTATGACTTCAAAGATCTGAAACCTATTTTGTGAATGAGAACTGGCCTTTTTCATAATTATTTTAATCGCATATAGAGAATAGAGTAAAATCGAATAGCGAGTATCACAGGGATCACACATATTAAGGGCAGAAATTTGTTCTGGAAACTTTGGCGCACAGTCTTGATGTCAGCCAAAGAAGCTATCAGGTAAGGCTCCGCTCCCTTTCCCCCTTGGGATTGGAGAGTCTTGCTGGGGGGCAGGGAGGGAGCAGTTGAGGTCAGATTAGGGATGAGTTGGGGCACTGCCAGAAATCAGTATGAGGTCCCTGAATGTGAACTGAGGGGCTCCACCCTCCAGAAGATAGGGGATCCCATAGAGTCAAAAGCTTCCGGACCCCTCCGGGTGGCAGCCGTCTTGGGGCGGCCCACGCCGAAGTGGTCAGATGAGGTGTACACACCCCTCTACATCAGGAGTCTCAGGGAGTGGAGATCTTTGGTCTGAGAGGAGTGGCCAGAGGTCAGCAGAGGAGAGGAAGCCCGCCAACCAGCAAGAGTCAAACTAAGATGCTGAGTGACGTTTCCATCCCATTCCAGAAGAGAGGGGCCCACAGAGCCCCGCCCCCTCAGAGCTCCACCCCCACAGAGACCCGCCCCCAAGGAGCTTTCCCATCCTGTCAGCCTTGGGAGGCCCCAGACATGGCTGCTAGGCTTAGGCTCCCCTTATTTCGGACAAGGGGTGCACAGGAAATGAGGGCCTTTTTCTGAAGCTGGCTGAGTCAGCTCAGAGAGGGAGAAGTCCCAGGCCACGCAAAACGTCAATAAAAGGCCCCAATGTGCCTTCTGTGGAAACCACTTATCCTGCACACCGAGGAAAAGAGGGAGATCCACAGAGCCCCACCCCTGCTGTCAGGCATGGTAGAGCCCAGGTGGGCGTGGCCGGAAGTGATGTGCAGACTTCCCCTGTGGGACAGACACCAAAGAGCAAGGCCTGGGTTTGAAGTGCAGCCTTTGTCCAGCAGAGGGAGGAATTTCACGACCTGTCAGGTGTCAAGGTGAGTATCCTGAGTTAGCACTGCTGGGCTACACTCCTGGGAACAGAAGACACCCCACAGAGCCCCACTCCACACTTCTTCTCTGTCAGCCCTTCTGCCTCCGGGTCCAAGAGTATGAAGTCCTTGGTCTGAGGCTGGTGGTCTCAGGGCAACAGATGGAGAAATCCAAGCGCTATATGGAGTCAAGGAGATTCCCGAGAAGACTCCATAGCCTAGAACGGGGGGCGGAGGGGCAGGACCGCTCTATTGCAATCGCCCTGGGAGGCTTCCAACAGGACTCAAGTCTGAGATGCCCCTCTCCATTTAGTCCTCAGGATTCCCCGGAGTTGGGGGCCTTGGTAAGGGGCTAGCCTTCTGTCAGCAGAGGGAGGATTTTCAGGCATTCCAGGAGTCAGGGTGAGGACCTGAAGAGCTGCAGGGATCTCTCATCCCATACAGTGGGGGGCACCTCTGAATCCGTCAGCCATCGGAAACCCAGGAATAGATGTCAGGTGGATACATGCCTCAGATCCTCTTTGGGAATCACAGAGAAAAAAGAGCTCTGGTTTGAGGGAGTGGTGACATGTCAGCAGAGGAATGAAACTTAGTCCTTCCTTGGAGTCAAACGGACGGGCTTGAGTGAGGACTGGCAGGTCTGTTCACCATAGGACCTCATGCTGTACTGTCAGCACTGGCGTCCCCTGCCAGGGGTAGTGGGCTGATGTTCCCCTTCACTTCCTTCTCGTGGGGTCCAGGGAGGATTAAGGTGCTAACATCAAAGTAGCAAAGGGAAGGGGACCCAGGCCCTGTCAACAGTTGACACGATGGTCCTGAATGTGAGCTGAGAGATCCCACTATGGAAGAACAGAAGAAGCCCCAGCGATGTCACCTGATGTCAGCCCCAGTAAGCCACAGGCAGATCTATTAGACTGCGACCTAAGGCTCACTCTAACTTCCTCCGCAGGGTTCTCAAGAGATTCAGCATGCCTCGTGGTCAGAAGAGTAAGCTCCGTGCCCGTGAGAAACGCCAACATGTCCGAGGTGAAACCCAGGGTCTCGAGGGTGTTCAGGCCACTGCAGTGGAGGAGGAAGGGTTCCCCTCTTCCTGTCCTGTCTTGGGGGATACTCCCGAGAGCTCCCATGTTGCAGGCATTTTGCAGGAGTCTGAGAAAGCCTCAGCCACCACCACTCCTGCTGCAGCAGCGAGTTTATGTAAAAAGTCTGATGGAAGTGCCAAGAGCCAAGATGAGGAAAGTCCAAGCCCCTCTCAGGCAACACCTTCCACTGAGAGCTCACGTAAAGATCCTCTGACCAGGAAGGCAAGCATGTTGGTGCAGTTCTTGATTGAGAAGTATAAAAAGAAAGAGCCCATTATGAAGGCAGACATGCTGAAGCTTATCAACAGAAAGTATAAACAGCAATTTCCTGAGATCCTGAGGAGAGCCGCTGAGCACATGGAGCTGATCTTTGGCCTTGAATTGAAGGAAACCAACCCCAGCAATAACTCCTATGACCTCATCAGCCAGCTGGATGTCACCAAAGGAGGAAGTCTGTGTGGTGGCACGGGTTTGCCCAAGACAGGTCTCCTGATGACCCTCCTGGGCGTGATCTTCGTGAATGGCAACCGGGCCACTGAGAAAGATATCTGGGAATTCCTGAATGTGTTGGGGATCTACGCTGGGAGGAGCCACGTACTCTTTGGGGAGCCCAGGAAGTTCATCACCAAAGATTTAGTGCAGGATAAGTACCTGGAGTACCGGCAGGTGCCCAACAGTGATCCTCCATGCTATGAATTCCTGTGGGGTCCCAGAGCCCAAGCTGAAACCACCAAGATGAAAGTCCTGGAGTTTTTGGCCAAGTACAATGATACAGTTCCCAGTTCCTTCCCAGCTCTGTATGAAGAGGCTCTGAGAGATGAGGAAGAGAGAGCCGGAGCCAAAGCTGCAGCCACGGCTAGTTCTACTGTTACAGCCAGTGTATCTTCCAGGGCCAAGTCTAGTAGCTTCTCTCGCATATCTAGTGAAGTAGGAGCAGATTCTTGACTTAGTGGTTGAAAGGTCTGTCAACTCTCTAAGTAGTAGGGGCTGAAGTGGAGCTGGAGGAAACAAAATGTGTATCTTCTTTGTGTTCCTGTTGTACATGAGTAACTTACAGTTCTTTCTCTCTCTCTGTTGTGCCTTTTAATATAAGGTTTATTTTGCTTCATAATGTAAGATTACAAATAGCATGGTCATTACATTTTCTGTTGTTTATCAGGTTTAAGACCTAGAGTTTCGGTATTGATAAAAACAACTTGAAAAGTCTTCAATATTTTCTTGATGTTCTAGAATACTAGTTGGACTAGGGATATTCATGGAAATGTGAAAGAACCCCACATTAAAGCAGTTAGGATTACAAAATGGAAAAAATTCTAAAAAGTGAAGGGTGGCAATAGTTGGTTTGCCTTATCCCTAAAGATGCATATATATGTATATACACACACACACACCTGGATTAGATTACCTTATTTAGGATTTTTTTGTTTGTTTTTGATTGAGCATTGCATATGTTATGATATCTACAGGATTTTAAAAAAATAAAAAAATTATGATGGAACAGTTTTATTTTCTCAATTCAAAATAATCATATGATGACTGCCATTCGTTAAACACAGTATTTCCCAATCAGTTTGCCAAGTGCTTTCTATTACACTCCATAAATTTTCACAGATGGACTAGATGGGGCTTATCAGTCTCACTCTGCAGATGAAGCACTTGCATACTTCTCAAGTTCACAAGGCTCGTAAGTGACAGGGCTGGACCAGATCCCTGGTCTGAATCCATTTGGAGACCACACTGTTCCATAACTCCGAACCGGAGGCAGACCTTGTGTTTCTTAATCCATTTTTCTTCTCACCACTACAAAATGTACCTTGGTGGATATAGAAGGACTCTGTGCCCAGTTACTGGAGTGGAAAACATTGCCAGAGTAATAAGAATACCAAAATAAATTAGAGGTATGCGTAAGAAAAAAAAGATAACAATCAGTAGCAATATTATCATCTATATATACCCTGGTGGACATAGTGGTTAAGAACTCAGCTGCTAACCAAAATGTTGGCAGTTCCAATCTACCAGCCACTCCTTGGAAACCCTATGGGGCAGTTCTACTCTGTCCTATAGGGTCGCTATGAGTCGGAACCAACGCGATGGCACCTAACAACACAACAACATATGCAGTGTCAGATAACCTCAAAAGATCAGGGGCTCACAAAATCATACTGGACTGCCCCTTCCTTTAGGAAGTAAATCTATTAGAACATAAGTTACATAAAAGACTAAGTCTCGGTGGTGAAGAGAAGGAACAGTTCAGCGTGTGTGTTTTCTCTGACAGCCCACTACCCATCCTGGGCCTCCTACCTTGTGCTGCAGGGTGCCATCTCACATCACTCTGGGACAGAGACCCATTCTCTGCAATATTTGCAGTAGGGAAACTCTCAAGAGTTTCAGGGATGAGACATTTCATAGGAAGCCTTTCATAAAAGAGATAAGAGCCAACATGAGGCCCCCAGTGAATAAAGACTGAGAACAGCACCAAGAATATAGGGGGTCACATAGACACCAGCCCTGTCTGCACTCAGATCTAGACGGCCTTAGGCAGGGTTGTCAAGCTGAGCATCCTTTCACTCTTCGGGAGTCTCAGAGACCCAAGAACATTTATCTAAGCCGCTGTAGAAAGAGAGATTCAGGGTCTGCCAGGAATCAAGATGAGGACCCTGAGTAAGGACTGAGGGAAATTTTCCCCAGAACTTGGGTCCCCACAGAGCTCTGCCACTACTGTCAGTTTTGGGAGAACCCAGGCAGCGGAATCTAGATGTGGTGACCCCTGGCGTTCCTCCCTGAAGACTCGGACCACCTCAGAGATCTCGGGAAATTGAGGACCTTGGTCTGAGCATAGCAATGCCTGGTCAACCAAGGGTGGAGTCCCAGAACTTGTCAGGTGTTAAGGTGAGGACCCTGAATGAAGAATGAGAGAAACACCCACCCCAGAACAATGGGGACCCACTGGGTAGCCATGAGCAGAAGTATCTGGCTAAGATACCTCCTCATTTCTCATTTCCTCTGGTGGGTGGTCTCAGGTAGGTGAGGACCTTTGTGTATTGGTGGTGACCCACATTCTACAGAAGGGGAAGTTCCTAATAGGCCTTAATTGGAATCGAGGTGAAACCCTGAGTGCTGATAAGTGGATCCCCCCACAACAGAAGGGGCTACACAGAGCCCTGTCCCTGCTGTCAGGCACATAGGGCCCTAGGCAGGGGTAGCCAGATGTGGCACACCCTTACTTCTCCCATCTAGAGACTCAGGGAGGTAAGGCCCTTGTTCTCAGGCTGGAGGTCTCAGGTCAGTAAAGAGAGGTGTCTCACGCTCTGACAAATACCAAGGTGAGGATTCTGAGTGACAACTGAGGGAACCTCAGACTATAGAACAGTGGAGTCCCATAGAAACACACCCGTGCCGTCAGCCCTCAGAAGAACCAAACAGATGTGGCTGGATGTGGCTCATCCTGAAGGCTGCCTTGGAGGTCCAGGAAAGTGATGACCTTGGTCTGAAGGGCCTGGTACCAGGTCTGCCAACTGAAGACTGACTGTCAAAATAAGAACCTTGAGTGAGGACAGAGGGGACTATTCCCCCCAGAAAGCAGGAGGCCAGCACAGAGTGCCAACCCTACTGTCAGCTCTGGAAGGCACAGTGCAGAGTTGTCAGGGTGGAGTGTCTGCTCACTTCCTCCAGGGATGGTGTCAGGGATCTGAAAGACTTCATCTGAGGCTGGAGGGCTCAGATGGGCTGAGGAAGGAGTCTCAGATCTTGGCTGAGTGAGAACGAAAGTTGCCACTGATCCCAGAAATGTGGGGTCTCGTAGTCTCACCCCAGTCACCAATCCAAGGAAGCTTTTTTATGCCTCCACGGCCTCGGGAAGGTGAGAGTTTTCATTTGATGGGAGGGGCCTCAGGTTCACAAAGGGAGAATTTCCAGGTTTGTACTAGCTTTCAATGTAAGAACACTAAGAACTGCGAGGACCACCCATCCAATAACAGAATCCCTCCCATATTGTCAGCCCTGGGAGACCCTAAACATAAATGTCAGCCAGAGTTGCCTCTCAATTCCTCCCTGGGGAGTGGTCCCAGATCAGCAGAGGGTAGAAGCTTGGGCCCTCCCCAAAGTCAGATTTAGGACCCTGAGCAAGGATGCTAGCACCATTCACTGTAGGCCCTCAATTTGCCTGCTGTAGCTTTCAGCCTTGAGAGAACCTTGGCAAGTATGGCTTGGTAAGGCAAACCTTGCTTCTTTCTATTGGGTCTCAGAAAGCGCAGGAATTGGTATTAGAGACAGGAGTGTTGTCAATAGAGAGAAGAGTCCCAGGCCCTGTCCAGAGTTAAAGCAAGGAGCTGAGTGAGGACTGAGGGGACCACCCACTACTGAATGGAGGGAACAAGGCAGAGTTTGGCCCTGCCCCTGCTTTCAGCCCCTGTAGGCCCAAGGAGGGCTGTCAGTCTGAGGCCCCCTCACTTCTGTACATCAGGTCGAAGGGAGGGGAGATTCTTGGTCTGAAGATGCAGCCACTGGTCGGCAGAAGGAAGGAGTCCCAGCCCCTACATGGAGCTAAGTGAGGACCCTGAATGAAGATTGAGGTCTCCAAGGAACCCAGGATAGAAAGAGCCGCACTGCGCTGTCAGCACTGGGGGTCTACCCCTTGCCAGGGGTGGTGGCTGGGCTGATCCTTCCTTTTCTCCTAGAGGGTCCCAGGGACTCTGAGATGTCAAGTTCAGAGAAGCAGAGGGGAGGGGGCCCAGGCCCTGCCAACCGTTGATATGTTGGCCATGAAAGTGGACTGAGAGGACCCCTTGACCCCAGTACAAAGGAGCCCACTGCCAGCCCTTGTTGTCACCCCCGCAAGCCCTAGGCAGGGCTGGCAGGCTGCAGCTTAAGCCTCACTCTGATTTCCTCTACAGGGTTCTCAGGAGACAGGCTGACCTTGTGAGGTCGTAGAGCAGTGCCCTCAAGGACAACTGCAGAGGGTACTTCCGTTAAATTCAAGCTGGTATCTCCCTGCTGAAAGTGCACACACCATCTCATCCTTCTTCCTCTTAGGCCCACATCACCTGTCCTCCCACTCCTACCTGCTGTCCCTGACCAGAGTTAGCATGCCTCGCGGTCGGAAAAGTATGTTCTGTGCCCTTGAGAAACACTGCCAGGCCTGCGGTGACACCCAGGGTCTCTCACTCTATCAATTCCTGTGGGGTCCACAAGCCCATGCTGAAACCAGCAAGATGAAATCCTGGCGTTTTTGGCCGAGATCCATGATACAATCCTCAGTTTATTCCCATCCCTGAATGAAGAGGCTTTGAGGGATGAGGAAGAGAGAGCCCGAGCCAGATCTGCAGGCAGGGCTGCCACTACTGCCGTGGCCCGTGCCCATTTCAGGGCATGTCCTGCAGCTCCTCTCTCCCCATGTGAAGCCTCAGGAAGATTCTGCACTCTGTTGTTGAAAAGGGTGGTTGACCTTCTAAACAGTGAAGGCAAGGTGGGTTGGAGGGGACAAAATGTATGTCTTCTTTGTTTTCCTATTCTACATGAATAACTTGAGTGTTTTATATATGTAAAACCAAACCAGTTGCCATCAAGTCCATTCCAACCCATACCGACCCTACAGGACAGAGCAGAACTGCCTCATAAGCTTTCCAAGGAGTGGCTGGTGGATTCGAACTGCCGACCTTTTGGTTAACAGCCATATCACTTAACCACTGTACCTCCAGAGCTCCTATATATGCATATCTATCTATCTATCTATCTATGTATATATATACCCACACGCACACAGACACACACATGCATGTGCATATATATATATATATATATATATATATATATATATATATACACATACATATATATATATATATATATATACACATACATATATATATATACAGTCATGAGTGATGCAAACAGGTTTGAGCTCTGTTACTAACCTAAAGGTTCGCAGCTCAAACCCACCCAGCAGTGCTGGGAAAAGAAGGCCTGGTGATCTGCTTCCATAAAGAAAACCTTAAGGAGCAGTTCTACTCTGCAAAACACGAAGGTGCCATGAGTCAGGATCAATTTGATGGCAACAAGTTTTCTTTGTTATACACACACACACACATCTGTGTGTATATCTCTATCATCTATCTTTATATATGTGAGTTTTTTTTCAAACAATTCTCTTTTTTATTTTTATTTTTTATCGTACTTTAGATGAAGGTTTACAAAACAAATAGTTTTTCATTAAACAGTTAGTACACATATTACTTTATGACAATGGTTAACAACCCCACGACATGTCAATGCTGTCCCTTCTCAACGTTGGGTTCCCTATTACCTGCTTTCCTGTCCCTGCCTGCCTTCTAGTCTTTGTCCCCTGACTGTTGTGCCCCATTAGTCTCATTTTGTTTTATGGGGCTGTCTGATCTTTGGCTGAATGGTGAATTTGGGAGTTACTCCATTACTGAGCTAAGAGGGTGTCTGGGGGCCATATTCTGGGGTTTCTCTAGTCTCTGTCAGGTCAGTAAATCTGGTCTTTTTTGTAAGTTAGAATTTTGTTCTACATTTTTCCCCAGCTCTGTTCGGGACCCTCTGTTGTGATCCCGGTCAGAGCCGTCAGTGGTGGTAACCAGGCGCCATCTAGTTGTACTGGACTCAGTCTGGTGGAGGTGGTGGTAGTTGTGGTCCATTAGTCCTTTGGACTAATCTTTTCCTTGTATCTTGTTTTCTTTATTCTCCCTTGCTTCCAAAGGGGTGAGACCAGTGGAGTAGCTTAGATGGCCGCTCACAGGCTTTTAAGACCCAGACGATACTCAACAAGGTAGAATGTAGAATATTGACTTCATAAACTGTGTTATGCCAACTGAGCTAGATGTTCCCTGAGAACATGGCTCCCACAGCCCTGCCCCCAGCAATTCAGCCCATGAGGGAGTTTGGATGTGTCTATGGAGCTTCCATGACCTTTCCTTTTACAAGTTGTGCTCTATTCCCCAGTACTGTGTACTGACTTACCCTTCACCAAAGTTACCACTTGTCTTTTGCACCACCCAGAGACTCCTCAATATTTATATAGGATTCTAAATTTGACTTCTGCTAGAGCCTGGGACTCTTAACCTCTGCTCATCTGGGGCCACCATCTTTAGAACAAAACCCTCACCTTTCTGAGACTCCTTACAGAAGTTGGCCCTACAGTCCTGCCTTAGGCCTCCGAAGGCTGAGGATAGGTGAGGGATTTCTGACACTCCATTGTTTTGGGGTCAGTGTTCACCTCATCCTTCACTCAGTGCTCTGTTCTTGATTCCTGAAAGGAGCTGGGACTTTGCTCCCTGTTGGCTTAGGCCCCACAGCCTCAGGGTCCAGTCCATTAAAAGGTATTTTACTTAAGTCATTCTGAGAGGGAAATAAAAAGTTTAAGCACTGCACTGTTAACTGAAATGTTGAAGGCTTGAGTCCACTCAGAGGTGCCTGGGAAGAAAGGCTTGGCAACCTACTTCCCAAAAATCATCCAGTGAAAAACTCTGTGGAGCACAGTTCTACTCTTACACACGGGGAGTTGCCAAGAGTCAGAAATGAAGCAATGGCAACTGGTATTTTGAGTGCAATCTCATACACTCTAAGGGAGGGGTTTTGGGGTAAAATGAATGAAAATAGAGATTTGGGTGAAGGGCATCTGGGAGGATGGGACGAGTTGTTTCTTGATACAAATTCCAGGAGCTTTGAGTAGCATCCAGCTGGGGAAGAGAAGAGCACATCCAAATTAAATAACTGATATGCTAATGGAAAAAAAATCTACATAGCTTTACTTGCTAAGGAGCATATTCAGCTGAATTGATGTTCTTTGTCTGAGATCATTGCATGTTCTCTGACATCTCCTGGGTTCAAAAAAAACATGTTTACATGGAGGAGGGTAGTATTGTCTGGGTAAAAACTCATCATAATGATAAATGCCATTCATTAAAGTCCTAATATTTGCAAGTCATCTTGCCAGGTGCTTTTAATCCAGTATTTATATCCATCACTCCTATAAGACAGTGTTTGCAAACCTCGACTGGCTGAAGAAAAACTTGTAAAATTCCCCAGATCACAAGGTGACAAGTGACAGAGCTGGGACCAGTCTGGAGCCCACACTGTTGCACTCCTCCCAGCCAGAGGTTGACCTTGTGACTTTTAATTCACTTGCCATCACTGCAAAATGTCTGTCAGGCAATTAAAGGGACTCTGTAGCCAAAGTGGAGTCCCTGGGTGGCACAAAATGGTTAAGCGCTCAGCTACTATATGAAAGGTTGGCAGTTTGAACCCACTCAGATATGTCTAGGAAGAAAGGCCTGGTGATCTGCATTTAAAATGTCACAGCCTTGAGAACACCATGGGCCTCGGTTCAACTCTGCAACACATGGGGTTGCTATGAGTTGGAATCAACTAGATGGCAACCATTTTCTGTTTTGTTTTTTTGTAGTAAAAGTATAAAAGCAGGCCAAAAGCAGCAATGTGAATCTAAGAATAAATAAAAATTGCAGGATTATCTGTAGGTTCATTTGCCTAGGGTCCTGCAACACCTAGCCCCAGGGTTCCTTGAAAGCTGCTTCTTCCCAGGGGCTGGTATATTTATCCAGCTCCACTCCATCCCACATTATAGCACCCTTCCCCGGGCCTGCCTCACTGAGCCCTCCAGCCCACCTCGGGAATCTGACCAGATCTTCACTGCCTTCTCCTCTGGATGCTGCTCCTGCACCCAGTGGAACAGACAGCCCAGAATCACCTGCCCTCCCCCTGACTTAGAGCATCTAACTCCCTGGTTGTCACTTCCTTCACCGTGGATGTACATCATCTTTGTCTTCCTGTTGATGTGGTAACTTGGAGCTCTTTCTTTCTTTTCTTCTTTCCTCCTTTTCTGTGGTTAGTTTTCAAATGTTGTTCCTTTTACTAGATGGTTCAAATAGCTTCTGAACACTGTGTAAGTTTTTGAATCACTTTGGTTACTCATTTATTCCTATATATCAGATTTAAAAGTAGGAGTTTTTATATTTTGTGAACCAAATTGGGAAACCTTCCATCTTATTTTGTGATCTGGAGCAGAATAACATGGCATTGGATTAGGTGTTTTTGTGGGAAATGTGAGATGACTCAGCAGTACAATTGTTAGGATCAAGAAGTAGAGCAAAATAAAGTAAAAGAGGACCATTTCTTGTCTTACCTATTATTGTTAATCTGTTGTTCTGTAAAATAAAATGATACATACTGGATGGTTGAGATTGTGTGTCAGCTTGGCTGGGCCATGACTCCCAGTGGTTTGGCAGTTGTATGATGTTGTGATCACCCCCATGATGGGATCTGCTGTGAGTAGCCAATCAGTTGAAAGGAAGTTCCTTGGGCGTGTGGTCTGCATCAAACATAAATCGACATTCTGAGGAGGCTCGTGGGCTTTTGCTCCCTCTGCTCCTGGCTCTGGCAAGTGTTCCAAAGCTCTGTAGCTTCACCAGTAAGTACCCGGAGGCACCATACTCGACCAGTAAACTTTGGCTGTCTATAGGTACATTGAGTCCATTTACATTCAGTGTAATTATTGATAGATGTGAGTTTGTTGCTGTCATTTTGTACTGTTTTTTTTTTCTTGTGGTGCTAACGTTTTCTTTGTTCTTCTTACTCTCCTGTGTTGAGTTGCTTTTGTTTGTGGATTTTTTTGTTTGTTTGTTTCTTTTGCTTTTGTAGGTTTTGTTTTGCTGAGACTTTATGTTTTTCCTCTTTATTTTTATATTTGTCAACTTTCTTCGTGGTTACCATGAAATTTACCCTTATCTTTCTAAGTTTGAAGCAGTCTATTACTACTTGGTATTGCCTTGCCTTCCTCTCTATTAGAAGGTTCCATACCTACACCGTTTATTCCCTCTTTTATTGTTCTGATGTTGTTGTCATTTACTGATCAACTGCTCTGATTCCCTGTTGTATTTCTTTTGGTTTTGGATAGTCCTTGAGAGATATTTTCCTAGACTGGTATCTGGCTAGTACAATCCTGCATCCTAGATTCTGCCTGTGAGCTGAAGTTATTTGTTCTCACATCGAAGAACTCCCTTTAATAATTCTTGTAAGTTTGGTTTGGTTTTCACATGTTCCCTTCATTTCTGTTTATCTGGAAATGTCCTAACTTTACCATCATATTTGAACGAGAGTCTTGCAGGATATATTATTTTTGGCTGGCAATTTTTTTCTTTCAAGGTTTTATATATGTCATTCCATTGCCTTCTTGCCTGCATGGTTTCTGCCGAATAATCTGAGCTTAGTATTATTGTTTCTCCTCTGTATGTGACTTCTTGTTTTTCATGAGCTGCTCTCAGGATTCTTTGTTTGTCTTTGGTTTTGGCGAGTGTGAATATGATATGCCTTGGTGATTTTCTTTTGGGGTCTCTTCTATATGGGGTTCGTTGAGCTTCTTGGATGGCCAGCTTTTCATCTTTCATGATATTGGGGAAGATTTCTGTCAGCAGTTCCTCAATGATCCTTTCTGTGTTTTCTGTTTTCTCCCACTGTTCTGGAATTCCAATCACTCGAAAATTTTTGCTTTTGATTGTATCCCACATAGCTCTCAGGGTCTCTTCATTTTTCTTTGTTCTTTTTTCTGAGTTTTCCTCGAACAGAATTGTATCCAAGTGTTTGTCTTCAGTTCCACTGATCCTGTCTTCCACAGTTTCAAATCTGCTTCTCATCCCTTCTATGACATCATCCATTTCTGAAATCTTGTTGTTTATCTTTTTGATTTCTAATTGTTGTCCTTGTATAATTTCTAGCTGTGAATTTATTTTGGCATTTTGTTCCTGCATTATTTTCCTGAATTATTCCAATTTTTTGTCCGTATTTTCCATGAATTTTTCTATTTTTTCCTCATGTTTGTCAGATTTTTGACTGTTCTTGGAGAATTCTGAGTATTAGAGATTTGAATTCCCTATCAGGTAGTTCTAGTGCATTTTCTTCCAGAGGAGAGTCATCTGGTGTTTTATTTTGTATGCCTACTGGAACCATCGTGTCCTGTTTTTGTAAATGTTTTGATATTGTCTGCTGTCTTCAGGGCATTCAGGAGTTTTCTCATTTGATGATTGTAGATTTATTTGTTTCTTCCTTTTTTTTTAATTTGGCTATGTCTGACCAGGCGGGCTGTGTGTTCTTTGTTATTTGCTCGTCTGTGCGCATGACACTTTCGCCTCCTTCTCCAATTGGCAGGGTAAGTTGGTCAGATATGGTACAGCAGGGAAGGTCTAGCTGAAGAGAAGTTACTGGGATGGGTTGTTTGTGGCACTTACTACAGCCACCAGGGCCAGTTGGTAATCAGTGCAGGGCAGGTTCCAGTAGGCCATGCCTGTGCTGCTTCGTGGTGTGATGTTAAGCGCACAGTGCAGGTAGGCAGGATATAGGCGGGGGATTGTTATACGTGGAGCTAAAATAGATTTGGGAGAGAGGAGAGAGGACCAGGAGCCAAAAACATACAAACAAAAAAGAGTGCTAAGGGGAGCTTGCTGTTGGAGTGGAGAGATGAGAGACTATGAAATGGAGAAAAACAAAAAGGGGAATAAGAAGAAAAAAAAGAAAAGAATGAATAAATAAAAATCAGAACGGAAAAAGAACAGCAAAGCTCCCAGGGATCCCCCCGGTGCAGCTATGAGGTCTGGGGAAGTTGTTCTCAGGTATTGGAGCACAGCCTGGCTAGAAGGCATAGAGGTATTCAGTGCCAGGTATTCAGGGAAGAGAAAGAGACGAAAGGTATAGAGAGACAAGAAACTGAGTAATGAAAAAAGAGAAAAAGGGAAAAAGAGTGAAAACAAAACAAATTTAAAAAAAAAGAGCAGGAAAATCCCCCCAAAAAACAGGAAAAAAAAGCCCACAATAAAAGAAATGTCCTCAGGGATCCCTCTGGGCGTCTGTGCAAGCTGAGGGGTTAGGCTCCAAGCCACGCAGCACTGCCCAGCCAGAACGGGCTCCCAACTCAAGAAAAGGAAAAGAAAACACACAAACAATTCAAAACAAACAAACAAACAAAAGCCCCTGGATCCCACCAGTGCGGCAGCCCAGACCAGGAAGCAGCTCCACACTCGAACGGAGCTCTGCAACCCCTCAGGAAGAAGCAAAGATGGCACAAGGAGCCAGGTATTTGAGTGAAAGGAGGTGGAGGTGGTGAGAGGTAAGGAAGAAATCAAAAGAAGTGGAAAAAAAGCAACAACAAATGGCACTCAGAGAGCCATCCAGTGCAGGCGGGTGGAATCCAAGCGGTCGGTGCTTCCTGGACAAGAGACTGTGGCCGTGGAAAGCAGAGGAGGCCGAGTGGGGGTGAAGAAGGGTGGGGGGTGGAGACGCATATATCGTAAACTACCGGAGCTCCGCAGTCCCTTAGGAAGAAGCAAAGATGGCGCACAGAGCCAGGTATTTGAGCGAAAGGATGGGGAGGTGGTGAGATGTAAGGAAGAAATCAAAAGAAGCAGAAAAAAAGCAATACCAGCAGCCAACAAATGGCACTCATAGAGCCGGCCAGTGTGGGCCAGTGGAATCCAAGCAGCCGGTGCTTCCCGGACAAGAGACTGTGGCCGCGGGAAGCAGAGGAGGCCGAGTGGGTGTGAAGAAGGGTGGGGGTGGGAAAGGGAATTTCACAAATTGCCAGTTGTTCTGTCTCCCGCTGGAAGCTCTGTGAATCTGCTTTCTCATCCCCCTATTTGCTGGTCTTTGATAGGAGTCCAAGATGTTGGATCCGAGCTGCGTTAGCTGATAGGGGACCTCTTCATGAATCTCTCCTTGCTCTCCATTCTCTGTCAGTTTTCTCACTCCATTGGTGCTTGGCTGAGTTCTTTATCTCTTCATTTGATGTTTTAGGGTTTCAGAATTACTGTTTTCTCTGTTTGGCTTAGTTTTTCGGATCTTTGCTGTAGAGGGACGGCGTGGTGCTTCTGCCTAGAGCACCATTTTTCCGGAAGTCCAGGTTTGTTTCTTTAACTACTAGAAGCTCTGAGTTGCATCCATCTGAAAATGACTCACAAAGGGAGATTCACCAGGCTTTCCTTGGAAACCCTATGGGACAATTCTACTCTGTCCTATAGGGTCACTACGAGTCGGAATTGACTCGACGGCAATGGGTTTGGTTTTAGTTTTTTGTCTAGGGGAGAGGGAAAAGGTGTTTAGTTTTTTTTGCCAAATAGCATTTGTCACTGTTTTTGTATTCTGGTTCTTAGGTCGTTCGGATTCCCTGAGAGCTGCTTGATAGTTAACAATATAAAATAAAATAAAAATCCAATAGGAAGGTAGCAATGTCTGTAATCAGCACTAGTAATAGTAATGACTTTCACTTATTAAAGATTTAATATATACCAGGAAGTGAGCTAGGTGCTTTGCATATATTATCTCTAATCTTTCCAACAGTCCTGCAAGGGAAGGCTATTTTACAGATAAAGAATCTAATACTCAGAGAGCTTAGGAAATTTCCCCTAGATCACACAACAAGTAAGGGACAGAAGTTGGACTGTCCTAATTCGTTTAGAGCTAATACTCATCCCAGCCTGAGGTAAACCTTGCATCTCCTCATTCAGTACTTTTCCTACTACTCCGTAATATCTTTTATGACATAAAAATAAGTCTTTGCTTGACATTCTAAAAGCAGGCCTAAAGAGGGGAGGTAAAATGTAAAGAAAACATAATTTGGGGATTGTCTATGGGATTCATTTTCCCAGGGTCTTTCTGTCCTCACACCAGGGTTCCTTGAAAGCTGACACTGTGCAGGTAGCCATATTTTCTCTACATCCAGCACCATCCTACATTACAGCACCCTTCACCTGGATCTTCTCAGTGTGCCCTTCTGTGAAATTCTTCGTCTTAACATCCTGACCAGCTCTTCACAGTCCCCTCTTCTAGGATGGGCCCTGCTCCGAGTGGGAAATAAAATCAGAATCACCTGCTCTCCCCTGACTGAGAGGTTTCCTACTCTCTGCAGATGGTCCCTGCCTGTCCCATCTCCAACCATGCCTTCCCACTCACCCCCACACTAACTGCTCTAGTCAGTGTAAACCTTCACTTTGGAGAGGGAGGTTTAGACACCTGGTCATCCTCTGCCTGGGTCCATTTGTACAGATTTCCCCATAACCCAGTTCTCCCTCTCTTCTTCATCCTTCCCATCAGCCATGCCTAGTGTCTGAGCCATGAGGTGTACCAACAGGATACTCAGGAAGCTTTCCCTGTCTAGCCTCACTTCCGCCACTCTCCAGTCTGGATTAAATGGGCCTCCTCTGTGTTTCTTCACCAGCCCTTGCATCCCTCTTTCTTCTTGAGATATAATCCTGAAGATAGAGAGGGTGATTTTGGAAACCACCCTGATATTAACAGTAGGATTTTTTTAAACAATAACAATTCATATTTACTGAGTAGTTAATATATGCCAGACGTAATGTGCATGTTTCACGTCATTTATGCCTCACAATGGACCAATGAAGTCAATACTATTATTATGCCCTGTTTACAGAAGAGAAATTAATGCTTGGAGAAGTCAAATAACGTGCCACAGAGCAACTAGTTATTTGATAGTAATCTCCTTAAATGCCTGGCACTAAAAAGAAAAAGAAAACACCTGCCATTCTTTGAAGATCAGCTCTGTGGCTGCATGTGTGTGCCCACGTGCCTGTATGTGTGTGTGCGCACGTGTGTCTGTCCGCACACGCACGCTTGTGTGTTGGAGCACAACTTTAACACTCAGCTGGGCAGTTACAACAGAGTCTGGAAGGCAGCCAGATGTGTGAGTTTAGGACCTCCCAGGTCTTTTCTGAGCAGGGCCCAGCCCTGTGCATAAGTATGGCCTTCTAGATTCCCAGGACTATATGGTGCTTTTCAAAGCCCCTATTCTGCAGAGCATCTCCCTCAGTTTTTCCTCTCAGGCTTTTCAATTTGTCTATTGTTTGTCTGAGCTATTATCTCTTGTCCCATGTGGCGGTGGCTGATACATTTGCCTTTAAATGTTTTTGACAACCACCCTTCCACCCAGGTAGTACCTCTGGCCTGGGGGAGTTCTGAGTTAGGCAAAATAAAACAAGCTTTTTGAGCCAGTCCTTCAGGGAGCCATCAGAGACGCCAAAACAAAACCAAACCCGTTACCATCAAGTCGATTCTGACGCATGGAGACCCCACGTGTTACAGAGTAAAACTGCTCCATAGGGTTTTCTTGGCTGTAACCTTTATGGAAGCAGTTCACTGGGCCTTTATTTTGTGATGCCACTGTGGTGGGTCCTGAGTGGGTTGGAACCTCCAACCTGTAGGTTAGTAGATGAGCACCATTTGGGCCACTCAAGGACCTAAGGTCAAAAGAAACAACCACAATTCCCTGAAAACAAGGCCTGTTCTGCTCCCTCTGGCACTAGCAACCCATACCAAGAATGCAGGCTCCCATTCTCAAGTCCATTGCCAAGCTGGGGATCCAGAGATGTGGGTAAATTAAAATTCCACAAAGCTCTCCTACAGGAATTTAGCTTTCTTATTTTTAGGCTAAACATTCCAGTTCCTGTGATCCTTAGATAAGTTTCCAGAATTCTGATACAGTTGATTCTGATAAATGATTAGCTGTTTTTGTGGAGCGATGGACTTTTGGAGTTCCTTACTTGTCATTCTCACTGACTGCAATCCATTCCCCTATTTGTTGTTGTTGTTGTAAAAATATAGATAACACAACATTTGCCAATTCAACATTTTTCATGTATACAATTCAGTGAAATCAATTCCAAGGAAAAAAACCTTAACTTCTATGATTGTGAAGTGTTTCATAATATACATGTTATTTTCCTCCACATGTTTAAAATGAGAACGGTGAAAAGCTTTTGTACTGTGGGCTGAAGAAAAAAAAAATGAGTTCGACCACCACCACTTTTTCAGCTAACAGTTGAGCACTTAAGCCTTTTCAACACCCAGGGACTCCACCTGTAAAGATTACAGCCAAGAAAACCCTATGGAGTAGGGGTCACCATGTGTCAGAGTCATAATCAACTTGATGGCAACGGGTTTGGTTTTTTTTTTTTTAGGATACAAATAATTAGGGGGTTTATCTTTTTGTTTACTATTATCAACCATGATCCCTTCTCTACTCCAGACGACATTTCAGGCAGTTCCTTTAGCTATCTTGTAAATATATGAAATAAAAATAATCTCATTTGATAATTAATAATCTTTTTCTGTTATTGAATAGTACTATATAAATCAGAACTTTAATCTACAATCCAATTTAATCTTTTTTTTTCTCCCCACCTCAGGCCTGACAACATGATTTATAAACCTGCACTTGAAGAGAAACATGGTCTCTTCTTTCTCTCCTCCCCATCCTTCCCACCTCTGCTTCTGGCTGCTTGTCAGGGAAGGGGTGAGTGAGAATCAGACAAAGAGGTGCAAACGGTTTTCTCTGGCCCGGGCTACTGCAGTACTCTATTGACAAGGTGGCCACCGTACCCTACATTTGGGAAAGTAACATAATGCTCAGTCTTTTACAGGGCTTATTTGAGAGTTCTTTGGAAAGTCCTCCCATGGGTAACTCTGGAATAGACATTTTTCCCTTTAGTTGGCTATCCTAGTCATCTAGTGCTGCTATAACAGAAATACCACAAGTGGATAGCTTCAACAGAGAGAAATTTATTCTCTCACAGTCTAGGAGGCTAGAAGTCCGAATCCAGGATGCCAGCTCCAAGAGAAGGCTTTCTCTCTCTGTCAGCTCTAGAGGAAGGTCCTTGTCATCAGTCTTCCCTGGATTAGGAGCTTCTCCGAGCAGGGACCCGGGGTCCAAAGGATGCACTCTGCTCCCAGCACTGCTTTCATGGTGGTATTAGGTCCCCAACTCTCTGCTCGCTTCCCTTTCCTTTTATCTCTTGTAAGATAAAAGGTGGTGCAGGCCACACCCCAGGGAAACTTGCTTTACATTGGATCAGGGATGTGACCCTAGTATGGGTGTTACGTCCCACCCTAATCCTCTTTAACCAAAGGCAGAGATTATGATTTATAACACATAGGAAAACCACAAAATGGAGGACAACCACACAATACTGGGAATCATGGTCTAGCCATGTTGACACATATTTTTGGGGGACATAATTCAGTCCATGACATGGGCCACGTACTTTTCTGGTTTAACAGTTATGATGCCTCTGAGCTGTTGCTCCCTAACATTTTTATTGCTGGATCCCCTCACCCTGGCAAAGAGCCGTCTTGGACAAGGTCCCATCAAGATGACTAACCTGAATGCCACTGTCCAATAGGAAATTAACATTTTTCTGCCCAGGTCAAAATGGAGGGGCATTCAGAATTGCCCTACTATTGCCCTCTGTCCTCACTATGCCACCCAGGGCTGCGCCAATCAGCCTCCCACCTTCTGAAGGCTCATGCTAGGGAGCTGACATATGCCCCCTATCTCCAGGGGAAACATGCTCATCTCTCTCAAGAACTCTCTCGTTATTCTCTTGTTATATCAAGCTGGACCTATAACTTGCTATAACCAGATGAGGAGGAAAAAGCCAGTCGACCCTTCTTGTAGGTGCCCCCATTTATAGAGCGGAGGAGAGAGGGCGAGTACTAACCTCTAAGGAGCAAAACGTCTGCCCTGATAAATTATTTCAATATTTATTGCCTATTATCCTCAGCTTTAGGACTTCAACTGAAATTCGAAAGCAAAAGGAACGGTCCCACCAAAAATGTGACTTTTTATTCATTTAATAGTCACTCCCCACCCAAAGAAACTCATACACACACACACACACACACACACACACACACACACAGTCCTTAGCAAGCCATCTGGCAAACAGTGGGTATTCCACCCCTTTTCACTGAATTGATTGATTAAACTGTAAAAACCTACAAGCATGTTTTGTTTCTTAGTTTAGCTATGGGTCACAGGATTAGCTTGATTACAATTTTGCGCTGGTAACAATTTTTAAACACTGGAAATTAACTCATGTTTTCAAACCGGCACAGCTTTCAAAGTTCCAGAAAGTTCCCTTTATTTTTATCTGACATATTGACATCCTTTCCCTAGTAGACTGCATTCTGTTATGCATATGGGTTTCAGAACAAAAAGGGTACAATAGATTTTGTTACATTTACTTTCAGGTTAAATTATAAGTGATAGCTTGTAGAGAAAAATGAAACAAATAACACTGAAAAAGCACTTGGCATTTTTCAAGAAAAAATAATGTGAGCTCTGAATAGTGTTCCTTACATCTTCAAGAAGGGAATTAAAGTCCAAACATCATTATTTTTACAAGACCAAAACGTTAATTATATAAGTTTCTGTAAAAGGAAAACAAAAATCATATTAACTCAGTTTTTATGGCCTTGCTTTTGTCAGGTAATACTGAAGTGTTAAATATAGCATATTACTTGAATGACGAATTACATTATAGCAAAATTCACACCGAATATCAATTAGTAATGCGAACAGCAGAATTCTAGGCACCTTCTCTTGGAGACATCTCACATGGGGTTGTTCCAGCAGCGTCTAGTGCCTTTTCAATGCCACACCGTTCAGTTCTATCCCTCTCCTGAAATCACTCTCTTCTTTCCACTAGGCTCCATTTCTGGGTAAAAACCAACCAAACTCACGGCTGTCAAGTCGATTCCAACTCCTAGCGACCCTACAGGACAGAGTAAAACTGCCCCATAGAGTTTCCAAGGAGCAACTGGTGGATTCAAACTACCGACCTTTTGGTTAGCAGCCCTAGCTCTGAACCACTACGCCACCAAGGTTTCCATTTCTCGATAATTGGACGCTAATTCTAGGCTAACACAATCTAAGCAAATGCCCAGTATGCCAGGGCATAGGCAGTTTCCAGCCACGTTAGGACACCACTGGTCCCATCAACACGCACATCCTGCCTACCCCCAAAATACACGGAAATCAAAATTAAACCTGTCACTTTGTCATATTTTAAAAATAGATACAAAATTGCAGTTTATGTAAAATGTGTGAATAAAATAATATATGCATTAGTGTATGCAAGAGAAATTCTTTACTGGAGAAACACAGTCGGGGTGTCTTTCTTTAGACTTTATCAAGTATAATCTGTATGGGACTTTTTTTTTGTTTTTTAAGAAATCACAGCAAGAAATGCCTAATTACCTTCTGTTTTAGTTAGGCAGTAGTTCATCTATAATCACACAGATACCTTCAAGACTGAGTATTGCCTCTAGAGAGTTGATGACTGTGAACTTGAAAGAGGTTAAAAAAACCAACAGGTAATTAAGCTTATTGTTAAAAAAGAGACAATTATGTAGCTCCCATTAGGTTTCCTTTTACAGTTCTAAAATACAGATACTTATCCAGACAACATAAGTAACTCACCAAAGTTTTATTTCAAATATACTGAGCTCTGAACACTTAATTTTCAAAGTCAGATAAATGCAATATAAAACATTAAAAAGTTTAGCTTTCATACTACTTGGGGGAAAAAAAATGCCACACTAAGTAGAACTATGTAGTCGTAGTACTTTGTAGAACCACGAAGACAAAGTAGCTCATTTTTAGCACTACGCTCTCTGTCTGAGGGTAAATCCCAATTTTCACATGCGCTTCTTTTCCCCTGCACAATCCTTCCCCTACTAGTGCTTTCATGCTTTACACGGTTTCTCCCACTGAGGAAAGAATGGTATGATAAAGGGATTCACACTAAGATACTATATCGAAACCAAACCAAACTCATTGCCAGGAGTCCATTCTGACTCATGGAGACCCCATATCTGCAGAGTAGAACTGTTCCATAAGGTTTTCAAAGCTGTGACCTTTGGGAAGCAGATCACCAGGCCTTTCTTTCAAGGCAGCTCTGGGTGCTGAAGATTGAAGAATTGATGCCTTTGAATTGTGACGTTGGCGAAGAATACTGAATATAACACGGACTGCCAAAAGAATGGACAAATCTGTCTTGGAAGAAGTACAACCAGAATGCTCCTTAGAAGCAAGGATGGCAAGACTACATCTCACATACTCTGGATATGTTAGCAGGAGGGATCAGTCCCTGGAGAAGGACATCATGCTTGGTAAAGTAGAGGGCCAGCGAAAAAGAGGAAGACCCTCAATGAGATGGACTGACACGGTGGCTGCAACAATGGGCTCAAACACAGCAACGATTGTGAGGATGGCGCAGGACTGGGCAGTGTTCCACTCTGTTGTACACAGGATTACTATGAGTGGGAACCGACTAGACGGCACCTAACAACAACTGGGTGCATTTGAACCGCCAGCTTTTTGGTTAGTAGGCAAGCGCTTAACCGTTTGCGCCACCCAGGGACTCCCTGCTTTTCAAAGGTGTTCCACAGAGCAGAGAAATTGGCATCACCAGACCTACTCAGTAAGAATACAAATTTCTTAAAGTCTCCGTGTGATGTGTATACATTTTAATAAGATAACCAGAATATTCCTATGCATCTTAACATTTAAAAAACATTGGTGGAGACCTTGTTTTCCAGAGCCAAACCAAAAAAAAAAAAAAAAAAAAAAAAACCCTTTGCTGTCAAGTCGATTCTGATTCATGGCGATCCCATGTGTTACAGAGTAGAACTGTTCCATAGGGCTTTCTTGGCTGCAATCTTTACACAAGCAAATCACCAGGCCTTTCTTCCACAGAGCCGCTGGGTGGGTTCAAACCACCAACCTTTAGATTACATAGTCGAGCACAAACCATTTGTGCCACCTGCTGCAGTCGAGTCAATTCCGACTCATAGCGACCCTACAGGACACAGGAGAACTGCCACCTACGGTTTCCAAGGAGCGCCTGGTGGATATGAACTGCTGACCTTTTGGTTAGCAGCTGAGCTCTTGACCACTACACCACCAGGGCCCCTTGTGCCATCTAGGGACCTCATTTTTCCACAGCAGTGGTCCTCAAACTGTGATCCCTGAATGAGTAAGAACTGGGTAGAAATCCAAATGTTCAGGCTCCACTCCTGAGTTTCTGATTCAGTAGTGTGGGGGATGAACCAGCCATCTGTGCATGTGATTCTGATGCATGAAAAAATTAAAGAACCACTGCTTCAGAGCATCCACATGTCAAGTATTATAACTTTTGGACCTGGAGCACTCAGTACACCATACGAAGTGGAAGAGGGAGGGAGGTTTATCCCATACATCCTCCTGGCTTTCCTCCCACTTACATAATCCTGAAATTCAAGAGTTTTCCAAACATACCCTATGTGTGCTTTTCAGATTAGGCTATTAAATTGTTTCAAATCTTCTAAGAGCAAATCCCTTGATACCAATTGGTTTAATTCAAGAATTCTGCTCCATTACTTGAGCTATTTCTACCTGTGAAATTTCACACTGCCGAGACATCAGACTGAACAGCAATTTTAATTACCTGCCTATGATACAGAGAACATCATTGACTTATTGGAATTACTTCAGCAACTTCAAAGCTCCTGAAAATTGGACTCTGTATCTTTTCTTTTTCTCCCCCAATTCATTGCCCAGATGTCCTTTGTTTAAATTTATTCACACTGTTTTTAAAATCTAAACTGGTGCCTGCATGTCTTTGTGTGTATGTGAGTGTGTGTGTGTGTGTATGTGGGTGTGCTGATTAACTGGTGTTTCAGACCATAGCCTGTTGCTAGCAGGTATCTCTGCAAGAAGGCATTTCTTCACTCATTTTAATGTGTTTTTCAATTCAGGAAGGACTGGTGATTAATACAGTTTAAACTCCTAAGTAAATGACAAGTATATGAAGGTATGAATGATTACCCTTGGTAGTGATCATATTGTACAATGTGGTACGTTAATGCAGTGAACGTAGTTACAATACTTTTATTATCTTAAGATAGCCTCTCGTGTTCTTCCAAGACTAAACAATGGATTAATGGAATGGCTAGGCAAGAAGATTCTACACTATTCAAGTAACTTGTCTGCTGTTATTTAAAATCTTTTCCCAGTGCTAAATGGTGAAAATTTCTCTTTGCTGAAATATTTTTTCAATGGCGTAACTCTTAGTTCATATCACTATTACAACATTAAATGAGTTGCTTTTACTTTCAATAATGCTTATTTTGTTGTTGTTGTCAGCTGCTGTAGAATTGGCCCCAGACTCAGGGCGACCAAGCGAAAAATGGAACAAAACACTGCCTGGTCCTGCGCCATCTCCATGATCGGCTGTAGACCAGACCATCATGATCCATAGAGTTTTCATTGGCTGATTTTTGAAAGTAGATCACTAGGCCTTTCTTCCTAGTCTGTCTTAGTGTGGAAGCTCCACTAAAGCCTACTGAGCATCGTAGGAACACACAAGCTTCCACTGACGAATGGGTGGTGGCTGCACATTAGGTGCACTGGCCAGGAATTGAACCCAGTTCTCCCACGTGGAAGGTGAGAGTTCTACCACTGAACCACCACCGCTACCACTTCTTTTGTTATCACAAGCCATGAAATATTGGTTCTACCTTATCTGGAGATGTAAAGCAGTTAGTCTTAATGGCTGTCTTGGTCATCTAATGCTGCTATAACAAAAAAACCACAAGTGGATGGCTTTAACAATATTTTTTCTCTCACAGTCTAGTAGGCTACAAGTCCAAATTCAGGGCATCAGCTCCAGCAGAAGGTTCTCTCTCTCTGTCGGCTCTGGAGGAAGGTCCTTGTGATGCATCAGTCTTCCCTTGGTCTGGGAGCATCTCAGCACAGGAACCTCGGGTCCTAAGGACGCGCTCTGCTCCTGGTGCTGCTTTCTTGGTGGTATGAGGTTCCCACTCTCTGCTCACTTCCTTTTCATTAACTTTAACCATCACAAGGGTCAAAGTAGATTATATTCTTAAACAGCCTTGAAAACCACAAAATAAAAAGAGTTCAAGAAAATGCTAATGTGTTAACTTGCAATCTATTATACCTCCTGCATTTTTATTTTTTTTCTTCTTCATTACTTTATTTGTACAGGTAAGGAGTGTTAATTCTGAGTTTTTTATAAAAAAAAGAAAAAAAAATACGGGGGAATAAAAATAATTTCTTTCTAATTAAAAATCACCACTTAGAGAAAAACACCATTTTTCATGGCATTTTGGTATTTGGTTTTTACATGAGTAAAATACTACGCGTAATATTCTGAAAACTCGTACATGGGTAATATATACTTTCACAATGACTTGTAGTGGTGCATGTTGTTGTCGTTATGTGCCATTGAGTCAGTACCGACTGTAGTGACCCTATGCACCACAGCCGTTGTTATGCATCGTTGCAGCCACTGTGTCAATTAATCTCATTGAATGTCTTCCTCTCTTTTACTGATCCTTTACTTTACCGAGCATGATGTCCTTCTCCAGGGACTCGTCCCTCCTGATAACATGTCCAAAGCATGTGAGACAAAGTCTCGCCATCCTCACTTCTAAGGAGCATTCTGGTTGTACTTCTTCCAAGACAGATTTGTTCATTCTTTTGGAAGTCCATGGTATAGTCAATATTCTTCTCCCACACCATAATTCAAAGGCATCAATTCTTCTGCAGTCTTCCTAATTCATTGTCCAGCTTTTGCATGCATATGAGGCTACTGAAAACACCATGGCTTGGGTGAGGCCACCTTTGTCCTCAAAGTGACAACTTTGCTTTTTAACACTTTAAATAGGTCTTTTGCAGCTGATTTGCCCAACGCAACGTGTCCTTTGATTTCTTAACTGCTGCTTCCATGGGCGTTGATTGTGAATCCAAGTAAAATGAAATCCTTGACAAATTCAATCTTTTCTCCATTTTTCATGATGTTGCTTATTGGTCCAGTTGTGAGGATTTTTGTTTTCTTTATGTTAAAGTGTAATCCATGCTGAAGGCTGTAGTCTTTGATCTTCATCAGTAAGGGCTTCAAGCCCTCTTCACTTTCAGAAAGCAAGTTCGCGTTCTCTGCATATTGCAGGTTGTTAGTAAGTCTTCCTCCAATCCTGATGCCTCCTTCTTCTTCATATAGCCCAGCTTCTTGGATTATTTGCTCAGTATACAAATTGAATAAGTACGGTGAAAGGATACAACCCTGACGCACACATTTCTTGACTTTAAACCACACAGTATCCCCTTGTTCTGTTTGAACAACTCTCTTAGTCAATGTACAGGTTCCACACGAGCACAATTAAGTGTTCACACAAGCACAATTAAGTGTTCTGGAATTCCCGTTCTTCTCAATATTATCCATAATTTGTTATGATCCACATAGTCGAATGCCTTTGCATAATCAATAAAACACAGGTAAACATCTTTCTGGTATTCTATGCTTTCAGCCAAGATCCATCCGACATCAGCAATGATCTCCCTCATTCCACGCCTCTTATGAATCTGGCTTGAATTTCTGGAAGTTCCCTGTTGAGGTACTGCTGCAACCGCTTTTGAATGATCTGCGGCAAAATTTTACTTGCATGTGATATGAATGATGTTGTTCAATAATTTCCACATTCTCTTGGATCACCTTTCTTTGGAATGGGCACAGTTAGCTGTCTTCCAAATTTCTTGGCATAGAGGAGCGAGCACTTCCAGCGTTGCATTCGTTTGTTGAAACATCTCAATCGGTATTCTGTCAATTGCTGGAGCCTTGTTTCTCACCAATGTCTTCAGTGCAGCTTGGACTTCTTCCTTCAGTACCATCGGTTCTTGATCATATGCTACCTGCTGAAACGATTGAGTGTCAACCCATTATTTTGGTACAGTGACTCTGTATATTCCTTCCATCTTCTTTTGATGCTTCCTGAGTTGTTCAATGTTTTGCCCATAGAATCCTTCAATGGTGCATAGTACTCCATTATAAGCGATATAGCATAATTCACTTATCCATCACCCTTTGCTGGATATTTACATTGTTTCCATTTTTTTTCAGAAGTTTGAGCAATATTAAGAATCCTTGTATCTGTGTCTATATCTGTATATGTATGTATATGCACACCTACACATACTATTAAATTTTTTTAAATATATTCTGACAAATTGCCATCCAGAAAGTTGCCAGTAGATGCCTAATTTCACAACATTCAAATCATCATTGGCCAGTCTCATTCTTTCTTATCACTGGCAACTTGATCAGTTGAAAATTATATTTTATGGCGCTTTGATTTGCATTTCTTCCACTAAGTGTAAGGGTTATATTTATTTTTTATATCTATTGACCATTATTATTATGTCCATTTAACTGTAAACTTCATGTGAGTTTCCAATAAATTGTTAGCCTCGTATTTTCTGTTCTATTCCCAGTGCTTTGCATTTTACTAGGCACAAAGCAGCACTCCATTAATATTACTAATATTTATATTTGTTTTCCAAAACGTTTGTTCTGGTCATTCTTTAGAGTTCATAGTTTTTCTCGTTAATTTTCAATGACCTTAATAGATGAAACATATCAGCAATTACATAGGTATAACGTTTATCACATTTTCATATACTAGATATATTAACCCTTTACTATATATGTATATGTGAGTAGCATATATATATATATATATATATATATATATATATGTACACACAATAAATACATACATGTACCTAGTATATTATAAAAGATATGGTTTTTGTCCATTTGCCATTTGTCTTTTAGCTTACATATGACAGCTGTTGCCAAAAATAATGCTAATCATTATTTAGTATAGACTTTCAGCAAATTTATCAGTCTTATTTTAGTGTAATGCTTTGAAAAGTTTTCTACAACCCCAAATTATATAATCATATGATAGATGGATGACGTGCCCAAAGCAAGCAACTCAGACAATATTCTGTTGTGATCCATAGGGTTTTCATTGGTTAATTTTTGGAAGTAGATCACCAGGCTTTTCTTCCTAGCCTGTCTTAGTCTGGAAGCTCTGTTGAAACCTGTCCACCATGCGTGACTCTGCTGGCATTTGAAAAACTGATGGCATAGCTTCCAGCATCATAGCAGCATGTAAGCCACCACAGTGCAACAAACTGAAAGACAGGTGGTGGTCATAAATATATATTCATATTTTATTCTAGTAGTTGTATGGTTTAACTTTTTTATTTTGAATAGAATCCATCTGGCACCTGTTCTAAGATGAGAGGAGGGTTTTGAGTTAGTCAAGACAAAGCTCATCTTTTGTGTTTTTGCTTTCCACAGCAAGAACCCATCTGCCCCTTGACCCTGATGAGCATGCAGGCCATTATCAGCAATTAAGCAAGCTTGCTTTCAGCACCAAATGTAAGACAACTAGCTGCTGCCAATTCACTGTATGCTTTGGTACAACAGTGCTCATCAGCAACCTGGTCTCCTTGTTCTATTATTACCTCTGGTGACAGTCCAGGCAATGAAGGGCCATGCCATCAATGCCTGTTCATTCTTTGCCAGTTGGCCTTCTTTTCCCCCACACTGATTTCATCCAAAGATGTAGCACAAGTCATAAACATCATTCTACGTTTGTCACCCTCCCGTAGAAAAAAATAACTCCAATAACTGCCCAAACCTTCTCGTGGGCAAGTTTCATTGTCCCTTTGAATGAACTATGGGGAAAGTGTTGCTTCTCATGTAAATTAAAAAACTGAGCTGGGTCAGCAGGGCATCTCTGGTTAGGTATGTGGCTCCGCATGCCTTGTTATCAGTAGACGTGGGCACCTTTGGTCTGACTTCTGTGCCCAGAGATAAGCAGACTAGAGTCTGGGAGTGGTAATAACAGATATTGCAAGGGAACATCCGGGGAGAGCCAAAACAACTAGCCATACAAGAGATAATATTTGCTTGACATCGGTCACACATACTGTATCCTTGCCGTTAAAGAAGGTCACGTACTGTATGATTCCACATATATACCATTCTTGAAAGGACAGAAGTGTAGAGACGGAAATTATAATAGTGGTTGCCGGGGGTAGGGGCAGGGAAGTATGCTACTATATGAAAGGATAAAAGCAAGGGAGTTCCTTTGTGGTGATGGAATAATTTGATAAATTGAATGTGGTGGTGCTTACACAAATCAACACATGTGATAAACTTGCATAGAACTGTACACATGCACACACATACACACACACATAAATACACACACGTACATAGGAGTGTGTGTGAAAACTGATGACATCTGAACAAGCTCTGCAGTGCTGGTTTTCACATTGTACTAGAGCTATATAAGATATTACCATTGGGGCAAGCTGGGTGAAGGGCTCAAGGAACCTCTCCACTATTTTTGCAACTTCCTCTAAGTATAATTACTTCCAAATAAAAAAGTATTAAAAAATATCTGGCAGAAAGCCCCTTCTAATGAAGGACTGGGAAAAAATTGACATTATCAAGGATTTCATTCTACTTGGATCAACAGTCATTGTCTATGGAACCACAAGGTTCTAGACAGATATGTAATAGCACACAACTATGCATTGGTGGCTCAGTGGCAGAATTCTCGCCTTCCATGCAAGAGACCTGGGTTCAATTCCTGGCCACTGCACCTCATGGGCAGCCACCACCTGTCTGTCAGTAGAGGCTTGTGTGTTGCTATGATGCTAAACAGGTTTGATTGGCGCTTCCAGGCTGAGATGGACTAGGAAGAAAGGCCTGGTGATCTGCTTCCAAAAATCAGCCAACGAAAACCCTACAGATCATAACCATCTGACCTTAACTGATCGTGGGGATGGCGCAGAACTGCGCAGAATTTCGTTCCACTGTGCACGGGGTCACCATGAGTTGGAGGCTGACTTGATGGTAGCTAACAACATGCATTTTTCTACAACATTTGAGAATCAATGGGCTATGTTGACTCAATTATACATTCATTCCGTTCATTTTTATATGAGGCTATAGTTGAGTTCAAATCCAACTTCGACAGCTTAGTAAGTGTGTGGACCTTGACTTTAAACTTCATTTAGTATTCATCCTTAAATGGTTATACTTATAACTTGCAGGACTGCTGTGTGACAATTGTGACAATTAAGTAAGATAATTTATTGTGACAATTACATATGATAATCAATGTCAGATGCTTACTATAGTTTTTGTGCTCAAAAATGGGAGCTGTTATTTGTAGATGGTCACATTTTATTATAATCTTTTAAAATATTCACTAGATTTCCTTATCTGCAAGACCATTTCTATGGCCAAGTATCTGCATATTTTGACAATATTTATCATTTTGTCTCGCGAATTTTAGTGGAAAGTTGAGGTTAAATTCCTCAACCCAATGCAGAAAAACTAACTAAGTCACGTGTCAATTACTAGCTGTAGAACCAAATGTGCCCACAATCAGTATATTTCACATGCAGTGAAGACAAACCACTTTAAGACATTTGAGAAGTATTTTCCAGTAATTTCCAAAGCTTAAAATAGTCTTAGATTTTTTTTTTTATCTGTTTGAATATATGAGAGAGAGAAAGAGAATGTATTCTGGGAAATTTTTAAACTGTGCACTAATCATATTGATGACTTTACATTCAGCATTTTTTGTAAATATAAGAGATGGCTATAAAGGTAGGGAAAATGTACACACATTTACCAAATAACCTATTAAGCAGGAGGCAAAGGACTACCATAATGCAGTAATGAACATGTGATTACTGTGCTTTAATTACAACGTATGTCTTATTTAAATAGGAGTTCCGAATTATTTTAATAAAAAACTGTAAAATTTTTCACATTTATGTTCAGGTTTACTTCTGATGTGTAAACAATGCACTAGGTAAGTGCTGGGAAACAGATTATATCTTGCATGCCACATTCTGATCAATGGCTAGTAGTGGCCTGTTGGGTTGTGTTGGTAATGATTCTGACTGAGGTCATGTTTGGCATGAGCGGGAAAGAGCGCTGGAATCAATTAGTGATACCCAATAAGGGGCATTGCAAGGGGAGCAGAGGCATGTATTTGGGTTCCTGTCACCTTGCATCATAATGCAGTCTGGATCTTCAATGAATAGTAGAGTGCCTGAAACAAACATGTTCACTGTTAGCTGAATCAACGGATGGCAGAATATCTGTTTACTGATTTCATTTTCTTTCCAAAATAATTAAGCATGATGATTCCATTTTCACTTTAAAGTCTCAATTTCCTTTTCTTAGCTGCTAAGATAAGTCATGTCAAAGTTGACTTACAAAATAAATATGCTGATCTATAATAATAAATGGATTTTTAGAATTGGCAGTGGGAGTGACTCTTATTCAGTGGTACTGTTACTAAATCAGAGCATAAAGTGAATTTAAGTGTAATCAAAGTACACCTCTGACCAAATACCTATTACACCGTATTGGGTATAGATAGAGTCCTGAACAGAAAGGCTATTTTCTCATTCACGCCAAGCTTTGAGAATTCCTGATTTAGACTAAAAGAAGAAACAAAAAGAAAATATATAGAGAGGTATCTTGGTATTCAAACTGTTCTACCTTTAAGATAATGATAAAATCCCTAGTAGTAAATGAAAGAAAGGAGGAGAATTCTAAATTTTTAAAGCTCACTCACAGGATCTACTCCACTCCAAATTTACATTAAGCCTTAGGATCTTAGTACATATGAAGAGATTTGGATCCTGTTTTGAGGATCAACTGAGATAGTGGAGTAGCATTTTGGGCAGGTGTTAGGTTCCAAAGTCGACTTACACTCAGGCTGCTCAGTGGTCATGGAGAAAATTATATAACTCCACAGGATGATACGTCCACAAATGTATGGATGCACACTTCAACTGCTGTTGTTAGGTGCCATCGAGTCAGTTCCAACTCATAGTGACCCTGTGTACAACAGAATGAAACACTGCCAAATCCTGCACCATCCCCACAATCGTTGTTACGCTTCAGCCCATTGTTGCAGCCACTGTGTCAACCCATCCTGTTGAGGGTCTTCCTCTTTTTCGCTGACCCTCTACTTCACCAAGCATGATGTCCTTCTACAGGGACTTATCCCTCCCGATAACATGTCCAAAGTATGTGAGACAATGTCTCTGCATTCTTGCTTCTAAGGAGCATTCTGGTTGTACTTCTTCCAAGACACACTTGTTCTTTCTTTAGGCAATCCATAGTATATTCAATATTCTTCGCCAACACCGTAATTCAAAGACAAGCATTCTTTTTGGTCTTCCTTATTCATTTCACCTGAGTCCCCAGCAGTATCCCCAAACCCCAGGTTTCCCTGTTCAGCTTTCTCTCTTTCACCTTCTTCTTCTCTACAGAAGTTGTTCCAAACCTTCCCTCCATAAGTGTCTCAAACCTCCCCAACCACTGCCTTATTCACCGATCTCACTTTCTATGTAACAAAGACAAGCCATCCAAAAGCAATTGGCCTATCCATTTTCCTATGTCTGTATACATTTCATAGAGCTTTGCCCCATCACACACCTCAGATGTCCTTCTCTCTGACTTTCTTTCACTATGTGTTTTGGACTCTGTTAGCTCCCTCTTCTTCAGATGCCTAACTCCATCAGTCAGCCACTTTCACCTGAATCTTCAACATCTCCCTTTCTAGGGCTCCTTTCTACAGCAAGTTTGGAAAAAAATGCTCATCTGCCTTCCAGCTTATAAACAGATCCCTTGATCCCACTTCTCTTGCCAAGTCTCATCCTCTCCATCTGCCTGTTTCCATCTAGCAAACTTCAAGAAAGCTTTTGCTACGTCCTCTGTTCCCACTTCATCTCCCATTCACTCCTCAGCTCACAGCAGTCTGGCTTCCTCCACCACAAGGTCACTGAAGCGACTTTTTCTAATATGACCAATACCCCTCGTCATGGACTGAACTGTGTCCCCCAGAAATCTCTGCCAACTTGGCTAGGTCAAGACTCCCAGTATTGTATGATTGTGCAATCTGATGTGATTTCCTTACGTGTTGTAAACTCTGTCACTATGATGAGGTGATACTGATGAGGTTTGCAAGATTAGATAGTGTCTTAATCCAATCTCTTTTGAGATATAAAAGAGAGAAGCGAGCAGAGACACAGGGGAACCTCACACCACCGAGAAAGCAGTGCCAGGAGTAGAGCGCATCCTTCGGACCTGAGGTTCCTGTGCTGAGATGCTCCCAGACCAAGGGAAGACTGATGCATCACAAGGACCTTCCTCCAGAGCCGACAGAGAAGACAAAGGCTTCTCCTGGAGCCAGTGCCCTGAATTCGGACTTCTAGCCTACTGGACTGTGAGAGAATAAATTTCTCTTTGTTAAAGCCATGCACTTGTGGCATTTCTGTTAGAGCAGCATTAGATGACTGAGACACCTCCCTTATTGAAATCTAATCAGTAAGCAGTTGCCATGGAGTCAATTCCGACTCATGGCAACCCCACGTGTTGCAGAGTAGAACTGCAATCCATAGGGTTTTCATAACAGCTATGACCTTTCCGAAGCAGATCACCAAGCCTTTATTCTGAGGCACCTCTGGGTGGGTTCAAATGACCAATACTTTCTATCAGGAGTCGAGCACTTAACCATTTGTACCACCAGGGCTATCTAATGAAATCTGGTGGATAATTTTCCTGCCTTTTACAACTTGATTCCTAGGCATCATTTGACAGTATTGAGCCCTCCTCCTTTCTTAACATTCTGTTTTCCATTAGCCTCCATGGCACCGATTTTCCTCGTTTTCTTCTTAATTCTCTGACCATTCCTTACAAATCTGCTTTGTAGACTGTATTTTCTCAGCTAACCTTTAAATATTGGTGTTTCACCTTTAAGTACTGGTGTGTCTTGGGGCTCTTGCCGCAACAGACTTCTAACTCTACACACTTTTCCCTGGACCTAGTGCCATCGATTGAAACGTCAACTACATTTTGGGGCCTGATTCAGTTGCTTCACTAACCCAACTGCTATTCACAATCCCCTGTATTTCCTGTCACCTCCCACTTTAATGACAATGGAATGTAAGCGACATGTGCTAGGGAGCTTGTGGATAAAGGTAGAGGAAACTCTGGGGGGCTCATCTCTTTCCTTTTTATCCTTTGAACTCAGACACGACGCTGGATCTGTGGCAGCCAGCGTACCGTCGAGAGGAAACATAAAAAATAAAAATAAACAACAGTAATGAAAAACACTCTAAGTACAGGAGAACAGAAACCTAAAAAGATGTGCAATCTTGATGGCACTTTTAAGCAACTAAAACAATGCCTGAAGCTGCCCGCCTCTGGAATTGTTTTTACATGAGAAAAACAGACCTTTGCCATACTAGCCACTATTCGGTATGTCCTCCGTTATGTGGTGCTAAAAGACTACCTAACAGACAGAATCCAAATTGCTGCCCTAAACTCCAGAACAGAGTAGCCAGCCGTCTACCCGGAAGCTGTATTGGGATGTCTCAGAAATACCTCAACTCCAATAAAACCAGAATGGGTATGACAGTCTTCTCCCTGAATAACCGCTTTTCCTCCTGCGTCTTTTCATTAGTGAAGGGCACAGAAACCTCAGTACCATCTTTGCTGTCTCACTCTTGTTTCCTCTCTCCCACTTCAAGATCAGTAAGGATTGTTGCTACCCACTGCCATCGAGTCGATTCCGACTCATAGAGACCCTGTATGACAGAGTAGAACTGCACCATAGGGTTTCCAAGGACTGGCTGGTGGATTTGAACTGCCCACCTTTCAGTTAGCTGCCGAGCTCTTGACCACCGCACCACCAGGGATCCAAGGATCGTTGTTCCTACCTCCTAAATAGCTCTGATATTTGTCACCTCCTCCTTACCAACGATCTTATTTTAGAACATTTTGTTGTATTTTTTTAATCGTGGTAAAAACACACACAGCAAACGTAGACCAACTCAACAATTTCTACAGGTATAATTAATTCAGCGGCATTGATTACATTCTTCAAGTTCTGCAACCGTCCTCTCTATCCTTTTCCAAATCATTCCACCACCATTAACATAAACTCAGTGCCCCCGAAGCAAAAACTCCTCCTTTCCCCCTCCCTCCCACTAATAATCTGGTAACCATTAATAATCTTTGGTTTCTATATATTTGCCCATTTCATATGAGTGAGATTAGACAATGTGCTTTCACAATGACTTATTTCACTCAGCAGTCACGGGGTAGTGCAAACGGTTAAGTGCTCGACTACTAGATGAAAGGTTGGCAGTTTAAACCCACCCAGAGGCACCTCAGAAGACAGGCTTGGTGGTTTGCTTCTGAAACGTCACAGCCTTGAAAACCCTATGGAGCAGTTCTGCTCGACACACACGGCGTTGCCATGAGTCAGAACTGACTCAACAGCAACCAACAACAACAGCGTTTTCAAGGTTCATCCATGTTGTGGCACACTGTTGTAGTTTTTAAAATGCGAAGCACAATAAGTATACAGATCAGGGCTTATAAATACATGTACAATATAATACCTTATTATACAGCGAACACCTGTCTCTCATTTCCCTCTTCAATGCATTCTCCGTGTGGCAGCAAGAGTAGTATTTCTGTACTGTCAAGTAAGATGATGCTGTTGCCTATTTTAATGTTTCACAAGCTTCCTATCGTGCTCAGAATAAAGTTCAAACACTTTAACACTCCTTACAGTGCGGTGCTTAACCCTGCTCTGTTCAACTTGTCTTGCCTTGTCTCTAGAAGCAACCTTTCTGTCTGTCTAACATCTTGCGCTTAGCCCTTTAACACACAGAACTTAAACTTGGCTTTACTTCATATCTTCCATCACACTCCGATCTCTGCAAGGGCAGGAATGATATCTCATTCGCTACTCTGTAACCAGGCCCTAATGCTGCTTGGCCCATAATAAGCATTCATAAAATATATGGAGAATCCTGAATGAATGGGAAAATTCCAAGCTTCTCTACACTTAAAACCAGTTGCTATCAAGTTGATTCTGACTCATGACAACCCCATGTGTTTCTGAGTAGAATCGCATATAGCGTTTTTAATGGCTGTGACTTTTTGGAGTAGGTCACCAGGCCTTTCTTCCGAGGGACCTCTGGGTGGACTCAAACCACCAACCTTTTGATTAGTAGCTGAGCACTTAATTGTCTGTAATACCCAGGGACTCCATTCCCTACACTTAACCCAAAACCAAACTTGTTGCCGTCGAGTCGATTCTGACTCATGGCGACCTCATGTATGTCAGAGTAGAACTGCGCTCCATAGGATTGTCAGTGGCTATGATCTTTCAGAAATACATCCATAGGCCTTTCTCCCAAGGCGCCTCTGGGTGGATTAGAACCACCAGCCTTTTGGTTAGTAGCTCAGTGCTTAACCGTTTGCACAACCCAGAGAGATGACAAATGCAAAAGCATGTAGGTACAGAGTTAAAATTTATGTTTTCATTGTAGTACCAAAAAGGTTTCTAAACAGTGACTAAGCCAGGTTTTCATTAGAGTAATGTGTACACGTCCATTTATTTACAAACTGGATTTTTCTTAGCTGATGACAGTCATTACTCTATGCCTCTGAGAGGCAAGCTGATTTCATTCCCCAGGTCTGTTAAAATGGAATTGCACCCATTCTTTAATTTCCAATAGACTACTACTCAACTCATTCAATATTTGTACTCTACAAAAGTTTCTTCACAAGGTAATGATTCTCGTCATTTCAACTTTTTCAAAGGATATTAGGTAATAGCTATTATCTTTTTGCAGCCCGTCTGTCAACCATAAACGTTGGCAGTTCGAATCCACCAGCCGCTCCTTGGAAACCCTAGGGGGCAGTTCTGCTCTGTCCTATAGGGTCGCTATGAGTCAGAATGGGGCTCTGACAGTAATGTTTGTTTGTTTGTTTGTTTGTTTTATTATCTGTCTGCATCCAAGCTCAGTATGAATGCATTGTTGCTATGCTCTAAGAAGGCACCAAAAATAATTTTTCATAAGGCTCAGAAAAATTCCTTGAGGAACGGCTTTCCTTATTTTCTATGATTCTCACCTAGTTGGACAATTTGCAGGGAAGTCTCAACAGATCTTCGGGACACACATAAAGCTGTCAGCTGCAGCACTTACATTAGTGTGCTTCCCTGTTAAACATACCAAATGTGTCATAAGTAATAGGCTACTGATGTGGCTTAGTGAGACTGAATATGCTTAACACATTCGTGAACGTGCCAAAGAAGCAGTCACTTCAGTTATCTTAGGCATTGTCATGGATTGAATTGTGTCCCCCAGAAATACGTGTCAACTTGGTTCAGCCATGATTCCCAGTATTGTGTGGCTGTCCTCCATTTTGTGATCTGATGTAATTGTCCTCCGCTTTGTGGTGCTGTGTAATTACTCTCCATTTTATGTGTTGTAAATCCTAAACTTTTCTATGTTAATGAGGCAGGACTGGCGTCGTATATATCCTGAGTCACACTTTTACTAAAGGGTGTGTCTCTAGTCACCACCCTTACTCAAATCACTGCCTTACTCAAGTCACACCCTTCACCGCCTTACTCAAGTATCTGATGTAAGGGGAGTTTCCTTGAGGGTGGGACCTACATCCAATATATAGGGACATTCTGAAATACTTGCTTTTGCTTTGTATCCTGCATCTAGCTCGTCATCATCTGACCTCCGGTTCTTGGGACTTGAGCCAGCAGCTTATCGTCTGGCCTGATTCTCCAGCTTCTGCAGCCCAGTGAGCCAGCAGTCTGCCAATTTGGGTTCTTAAGGACCTGCAACCACATGGATCAGGAGAAGCCTACAACTCGATGCCTGACCCACGGATTTGGGACTTGCCAGCATCCAGAAATGTGTGAGCCATTTCCTTGAGATAAATCTCTGTATATATGTGCTTCACTGGTTTTGCTGCTCTAGAGAACCCAGCCTTAGACAACCCTCAAAACAATTTCATGAGCTAGGTGTCATCCCAGCTGAGCAAAGAGATCTTCTAGAACACACTAACAGTTAGAGTGTAAAAAGTGAACTTATTCATCATTGAATGAGAATTCCATGCATTAACCAGGGTTGAAAGTATAAAATGGGCCAGACATTGCACAGACACCCTCCTGCCTTGGTTCTGTTTTCCCCACGAGATGCACTGGATTCCCAGGTGGCCACTTCTTAAACCCAGGTGAGAACTGCCAGAATCAGATCCTGCACCCAAAGCATCCCATTTCTTCCCTATTAAAAGCCGGACTAGCATTATGTGGCCACATGATTTCTTACACCTGCAATTTGATATATAAATGCTTCCACAAAGGCTCCCTGCAGATTGTAGTATCTTCCTTCCAATTTGAGAACCATCCTTGCAATCTGTAAGAAGCACTGACCGTTTTATAAGGACAAACATACAGGCATACTTAAGCATACGCATGTGTGTGCATGTACATACAAACAAGACAGGTATTAATATCCTTATTTTACCGATCTTAAGATTAAACCAAGAAAACCAGTTGCCGTTGAGTCGATTCCCGTTCATGGCGACCCCACGTGTTTCAGAGTAAAACCGCACTCCATAGGGTTTTCGACGTTGTGAACTTTTGGTAGCAGATAGTCAGGCCTTTCTTCCGAGACACATCTGGGAGGGTTCGAACTGCAACATTTTGGTTAGCAGTCAAACACTTAACCATTTGCAACACCCAGGGACTCTATTTTAAAACCAAGACTGTAAATGCAATTGACCTGACTAACATTATACTGCTGGTGAGTTGCCCAGCTGAGACTTAAACCCGGGTCTCTTAATTCCAAAGTCCATGCTCTTCCCACTATATCCTACCACATCAAGGATCCCAAAGTACTTTCTGCTGTAAGCTTTTCTGACTACTTATTAGAGAAGAGTTTCAAATTATGCAGTGTATTGCTTTCTTAGAGTGAGGATTCAAGGCAAGAGGAGTGTGATTAATCATCACTGTGTAACCACTAAGGATCCAGTAGATCTCAAGTACCTGTAGGATCAAGATCAGTGTCATTACATTATGGAAGTTATGTCTCTGTGTTCATCATTGTATCTACCTTGGTGATTTCATAAGAAACATAATCTCCAGATCATTAAAATACTCTCAGTACAACTAAACACACACACACACACACACACACACACACACACCCCTCCAAACGCGTTCAAATAAATTTCTCTTGTGTTTTTTTAATAAGTCTCATGTTGATTCACCAATAGAAACTGACAAAAGACCATCAGTTCAGACTTGGTACAGAGCAGACTAGTCCTGAAACTGACAAAACCAAACCAGTAGCCATCAAGGCAATTCTGATTCATGGCGACCCCAAGTGTGGCAGAGTAGAACTGCATTTCATGGGGTTTTCAATGGCTGATTTTTTCAGGAGCCCATTACCATGCCTGTATTTTGAGGCAGCTCTGGGTGGGTTCGAACTGCCAACTTTTTGGTTAGCAGTCAGTGCTTCCAAGTGTCTGTGCCACCCAGGGACTCCATATAGCAGTCCTAATAGGTAGATAAATTTTAAATTGCCTAGTTCTTTCTTCCAGGGCAATTTTTCAGTCATCCAGGCACTGGAACTTTTGAAAGTTTCCTTTTCAGTAGAGCACCAAGACAATTCTGTTGCCCCCAAGTTCTTGATAACTTACTTAACATAGTACAGAGTTTCTCTGAGGTAAAGCTTCGTTTCTGTGTTTTCTATTATGAAACTCTGAGTGGATATGTAACTCTTAACTGGTGCTGTAGTGCTCTTCTGAAGAACCAGGACCTTCCAAAAACTCCCAGGTTTCATCGTAAAGAGGATTACAATACATTTATTGTACATAGGAAGTGAGTTATGAAGTATTTTCTGTCAGACATCATTTTAGCAGAGAATTGTTCTTGAAAATTTGGTGTTGGCAGAAAAGAACACTCTCGCCTGAACAAACAAGTTATTTTTCTGAGCCTAGATTTTCACATAAACTCAGTCTTCCTTGAAGAGTTATCGATTTACTTCTTGGCTTATGAATCACTAGTAAGACTAAAAGAATCAAAAGGAAAATTAAAAACAGATACTTCAAAGTGAGTAAAGAGTTGAATCTTTTTTATCCTCTTTGATACGACTGCGGTTAGAGAAAGCCCAGGAGTAGCTAGGTAGCCAGTATTTGAATGATTTAGTTCTTGGAGTTATCACACTTCCCCCTCAAAATATTATCAATAAGAAGGTGAAATATTGGCAATAGTTTGTAGTCATCAACAATCACAAATATTTCTGGAAACTTAAACGTACATATGAAAACTCTACGCATAATCAGATCAGAAAAGGAATGTGTTTAGTCCCAAGGCCGTGCTAGTTAGTGTGCAGCCCAGAACAATTTCCACAAGCTTTAAGAAATGCAGGAAAAGACAAAGATTCACTCCTCTTATCTAGAAAGCTTCCATCACTGATTTATTTTTTGAAACACAATAAGAAGCACACTGGTCATTCTGTTTCTTCAGTATCCACCACCACTACCCCCGCCGCCCCCATTTCAGCTTCAGGACATTTGCACCTGCTGTTTCCTCTGCCTGAAATGTTTTTTTGTCCAACTCTTTCTTGCCCTCAGGTCTTGATTTAAATGACAGATGATTATAGAGGCCTTCTCTTATTCTCCATTCAGTGTTTACACACACACACACACACACACACACACCATTATTCTCATCACATTCATTTTTTCCCCTCATAAATTTTTATTTTGGTGAAAGTTTAACAGCCAAAAAGACACCGTTTCAACAATTTCTACATGTACTGTTCAGTGACACTGGTTACATTCTTAAGATTGTGCTACATTCTCGCTATCCTTTCCCATATTATTCCACCACAATCATCTTAAACTCACTGACCCCTAAGCTTCCCGTCCAACCTTCCAAGTTGCCACTGTCAATTTATCTCACATAGATAACTCTTTTAAAACGCACAATGCTCAAAGTAGATGTACTTTCCTAAATAAAATAAGCTATATTTGGGTTCAAAGAAGACTTTAAGGTATAGTTCTGGTTTAAGGTTTCGGGGAAATAGTTTTGGGGGCTCATCCAGTCTCAATGGCTCCAGAAAATCTGGATTCCGTTGAGAATTTCAAATTCTGTTCCACATTCCCCTCCTCCTTTGATCAGAATACTTCTATGGAATTTTTTATCAAAAAAAAAAAAAAAAAAAGCTGGTGATAGGGAACCCAAGGTTGCGAAGGGACAGTGTTGACCTGTTGTGGGGTTGTTAACCATTGTCATAGGGCAACATGTGTACTAACTGTTTAATGAGAAACTATTTGCTCCGCAGACCTTCATCTAAGGCACAAAAAAAAAAAAAAAGAATTATCTACGTGAGATCAAATTGACAACAGCAACTCAAAAGGTTTGATGGGAAGCCTAAGGGGCGGTGAGTTGAAGATAATGGTGATGGAATAATTTGGAAGAGGTTAGTGAGAATAGCAGCACAACTGGAAGAACGTAATTGATGTCACTGAAGTGTACATGTAGAAACTTTTGAAATGGTGTAACTCTGGCTATGTATATTTTCACCAAAAAAAAAAAAAAGGAAGGGAGAGTGCTGACATGGCGTGGGGTTGTTAACCAATGTCATAAAACAGTATGTGTACTGACTGTTTAATGAGAAACTATTTGTTCTGTAAACCTTCCTCTAAGTGAAAAAAAAAATGTCCAGTAATGGTAACTGGGCACCATCCAATTCTTCTGGTCTCATCTCTCATAAATTTTTGTACATATTCTACTTATCTGTCTACTTATTTTATTTTCGTGGCTCCCTTTGGGATATAAGGTTTGTGAAGCTACTGTACCTCAAGTATAAATTGATTTACCATGAAGCTAGTAAAGCTTAAACTTCAGAAGTATTTTCTTTGCTTATATTCGTAAGTTTATACTATTTTGTTTTCTTCAAGAGGGCTCCCAAATTAAATGAGTATCAGGCCTCCAAAACTGGGTTCACCTTGACCACTGTGGCTGACACATTCTAAGATGATTCCCAATGGTTCATGCCTTTGTAGAATGCCTTCCCCTGAAGTACAAGTAGAACTTAAACAATTTGCTTCTAGCCAATAGAATATGGGAAAGGTGATGAGATAGTCCTTTTGCGACTACGCTACATTACAGAAGACTCTGTCTTAGCAGACCTCAGTGAGGGACTCTGACTGGGCTTGACGAAATAAGCTGCCACGTTGTGAGGGGGCCTGGGAAGGCAGCAATTCGGGGATGAGAGTGGCCCCCAGGTGACAACCTGCAAGAAAATAGGGACCTCAGTCCTACCACCGCTAGGAATTAAATTCTCCTAACAACCACATGAGTTTGGAAGAGCACTCCAGGCTCCAGAAAGGATCGCCGCCTGGCTGACATCTTGATTGCAGCTTTATTAGGCTGAGAAGAGGATCCAGCTAAGTCATGCCTAGATTTCTGATCCAATGAAACTGTGAGATAACAACTGGGTGTTGTTTTAAGCTGCCAAGTTTGTGGTAATTTGCTATGTAGCAACATATAATGAATGAAATCATCAATGTCTGGCGCAGTGCCTATCACATGCCAAGGACGCAACAGTAGTTAATGAAAAAAGGGTTATAGTCAGACTCGTCTGGGCTCATTGCTGGAATTCAGGGTTATCTGAAGCAGGGATACACTAAACTGGAACGGTTTAACCTTAAGTTTTTCCTTAATTATATAATTGTGTTTTAGCGTGTCTCATTACACTAAAAACATGTTGAATTTTGCATTTGTCCGTCTAGAAGAATTTAATCCAATTACATTTATCACAAGGAGCACTGGTGGCTCAGTGGTTAAGTGCTCAGCTGCTAACCGAAAGGTTGGCAGTTTGAACCCACCCAGTGGCCCTGAGGGAGAAAGACCTGGTGATCTGCTCCTATAAAGATTAAACCAAACAAACCAACACACCCAAACCCGCTGCCGCGGAGTCTATGCTGACTCATAGCGGCCCTACAGGACAGAGCAGAACTGCCCCATAGGGTTTCCAAGGAGCAGCCAGTGGATTCGAACTGCCGACTTTTGGTTAGCAGCTGAGCTCTTAACCACTGCTCCACCAGGGCTTCCCTGGTGGATTACAGCCTAGAAAACCCTACGGGACAGTTCTACTCTGTCACATGGGGTTGCTATGAGTCAAAATTGACTCGACGGCACCTAAGAACCCCAACAGCGTAGTTTGATGTCTGCAATCCTCGTGTGTGTGTTTTCTTTTTTCTGTTACCTGGCTGTCCCTTATCTATTTTTACTTTTGATTACTGGACTACATCCTACCTATGTTGAACTTATATGTGGTTTGGGAGATAAAAGAGCAGACTCCAAAACAATAAGGCAAGAAGAACAGGATAGGCAGGTTATTTATGCCTGATCTAGGAAAAATATTAAATATCGGAGTCAAAATCCAGCCACATCCTGACATGCAGGAAATCTAATTTTTTTTTTTTTAACAGTTGACCCAGCAAAGAGCAAATACACAGTTACATGACTGCTGATAACCCACACAACAACTCTGGGAGAATTAGAAAACGCATGTAGTGCTTTTGTGCAATAAAGGGGGCTCCTCTTCTTCTGGGCAGGTGCAGCATTGTGCCGGTGACCACAGGTTGGCCGGGAGGCAGGGCTTCAGTCCCCACTTGCCTCCTAGCCTGAGTGATTTCACTGCCCAATCGTACATCAGATGACATACCTCTTTACTGGGCATAGCTAAGTGCACACACTCTAATAGGTAATCAGAAAAACGAGCAGAAACAAATGGCTTTTCATCTTATATTTGTCTGTGTTTTAAATCTTATCCATTCTATGGCATGGATGAATGAGAGCTATAGGGATTCAAAAAGTCCTGAAAAGTTCCCAACAAGCCATACTCTCAATTGCATCAACGCCTTTCTTTGCTCAAGTTGTTCCTACTGCCCAAAAGGACCTCACCTAGCTTGTCTGGCTGGCTGATTTTTCAAGACTGCCAAGAACCAAAAGCCTTCCAAGAGTTAGTTACATCTGCCCTACTCCTCTCACTCCACAAGTTACATGGCTCTAATCTGTGCTGCTCTAGCTCTCTGTAACTATCTCCATGGAGGCACTCTCCTCAAGCGTTCTATTTGTTTGTTTACTCTGCTGCTGTTAGTTGCTGTGGTGCAACAGAAAAAAACATCGCCCGCCATCTTTACCATCGTTGGTATGCTCAAATCTACTGTTGTGGCCACTGTGTATTCTGCGTACCTTCCAGCACTACAGTCCAGGATAATATTCTGTTGTGATCCGTAAGGTTTTCATTGGCTAATTTTCTGAAGTAGATCGCCAAGCCTTTCTTCCTCATGTCTTAGCCTGGAAGCGCTGCTGAAACCCGTCCACCACGGTTGACCCTGCTGGTATTTGAAATACTGGTGGCACAGCTTCTAGCATCATAACAACACTCAAGCCACCTCAGTACAACAAAGTTTGTTTATTTACCTGTATAGAGAGATTATTAACAACCTGAGAGCTGAGAAAACCTACTTTAGCTCTATATCCTCAGTACTAAGAAGAATGTCTGGTATTTTGGAGGGCTCAATGTGTATTTGATGACTGAATGGCTAAATGAACTGTAACTCAATGGGAGATGCAATGGTCAGGGAAAGCTATGAGGAATGTCAGACTTGATCTGAAACCAACAGGTAAATTGACACTGATATGGTGGAGAGGCAGCATTCCATGGAGAGGAAATGGTATGAGAACAGGCACAGAGGTGGCAGTAAACATGTTGCCCTGTCAGCATACAGACGCAAGAATATTGGGAGCTGGGGGATTATGTTGGGAAGTAGATTTCATAGGAGTGGGAATATTTAAGGTCTTAAATAGCAGATAGGTCCCTGCATGGCACAAACGGTTTGTACTTGACTGCTAATCCAAAAATCGGCAGTTCACACCCACCCAGGGGGACCGCAAAAGAAAGGCCTGACGATCTGCTTCTGTAAAGATTACAGCAAAGAAAACCCAATGGAACTCAGCTGTACTCCGTAACACATGGGGTCACCTTTAGTCGAAATCAACTCGACAACACCGAGTTTGGTTTTGTTTTTAAACAGCAAGTAGAAGTGTTTTGTTTTGATGCATAAGTCAAAAGGGAAGCTATTGCTATTAAAATCCAAAGGTCAGAACGGAGGCTCTGTTTTTGCTGAAGTTGCTGGGTTTTGTTGTTCTTGTTGTTTTGTCTCCTTCCACCTCCCAGGAGTGCTATGCTGTTCTTTCTTTCCAGTCTTTCTGTGCATGACATAATATGGCTCATTTGGGATGAACTGTTAAGAACACCAAGTAAAAATATTATCTGTTCCTTTTATTTATCACTCATTGACTGGGTAAGTGTTGTACAAGCATTTAAAGCCAGAGAAATTCTTTGGTAAATGGAAAGCCTTAAAAGACATAAGCTTCAGACCACTCTTAATGCCTCAGTATCACACAAAGATATTAAGTGAGAAAATCAAGTCATTGTTGTTATTAGTGCCAAATAATACCTATTTACATGAAGGGGCAGCTACTGTTTGAATGACAAAATGCAATATGTTGCAGAAAAAAATACTCTCATTTTCAAAGAAGTTTTATTTTTCCCATTAAGATAGTGGTGAGTAAGGGAGTACACTCGCATGCATATATAGGTTTGGCTCTGGATAAGTCTACATACATATTTGTATGTGCTGCATGTATAGTCATATGTATAATAGAGCACACAGGGGGCACAGTCATGGAAACAGCCTAGACATAACCAAACACCTCACAGTACTAAGTTACTGGGTTTGAAAGCTAAGGACCATAGTCTCGGGGAACATCTAAGTCAATTGGCACAACACAGTTCATAAATAAAATGTTCTACTTTCTACTTTGGTAAGTAGTATCTGGGGTCTTAAATGCTTGCGAGCAGGCATCTAAGATACAACTATTGGTCTCTTTCCATCCGGAGCAAAGGAGAGTGAAGAAAACCAAAGACTCAAGGAAACAATAAGTTCAAAGGACTAATGGACCATGGGAACCACAGCCTCTACCAGCCTGAGACCAGAAGAACTAAATGGTGCTCAGCTACCACTACCGACAGCTCCGACTAGCAGCTGGTTAGAATGCAGAAAAAAAATGTAAAACAAAATTCAAATTCACAAAAAAAGGCCAGATTTACTGGTTGGAGAGAGACTGGAGGCACCCCTAAGACTATGGCCCTTAGACACCCTTCTAACTTGGAACTGATGCCATTCCTGGAGATCACCTTTCAGCCAAATAATAGACAGGCCTAAAAATAAACAATAACACGTGTGAGGAAAGTGCTCCTTAGAACAAATCATCTACATGAGACCAAAAAGACAACATATGCCCCAAAGCAAAGATGAGAAGGCAAGAAGGGGCAGGAAAACTTGACAAATGGAAATGGGGCACTCAAGGTGGTAATGCGGAGAGTGCTGACATATTGCGGGGATTGCAACCAATGTCATGGAACAATTTGTGTATAAACTATTGAAATTGGAATCCAATTTGTTCTGTAAACCTTCACCTAAAGCACATTAAAAAAAATTCATACCAAGGATGCCCACTTTCACCACTGCTGTTCAACACTGTACTGGAAGTTCTAGCCAGAGCAACTAGACAAGAAAAAGAAATAAAAGGTGTCCAGATTGGAAAGGAAAAAGTAAAACTGTATCTATTCGCAGATGTCATGATCCTAGATATAGAAAGTTCCAGAGAATACACACACACACACACACACACACACACACACAATTACTAGAACTAATAAATTCAGCAAAGTTGCAGGGTACAAGATTGATACACAGAAATCAATTGTATTTCTATACAATAGAAAATGGAAATACATTCCATAGTCACAGATTGGAAAACTTAATATTGTTAAGATGGCAATACTACTCAAGCATCTACAGATCCAGTCCAATCCCTATCAAAATTCCAATGGCTTTGTTGGCAGAAATGGAAAAGTTGATCCTCACATTTATATGGAATTGCAAAGGTCCCTGACCAGCCAAAATAATATTGAGAAAGAAGAAGAACGAAGTTGGAGAACTCACACTTCCTGATTTCAAAACTACAATAACCAAAAGAGTGTGGTACAGGCATAGGGATAGACATACAGACCAGTGCAACAGAACTGAGAATCCAAAAATAAACCCATACATCTATGACCAATTGATTTTTGACAAGGATGCCAAGGCCATTGAACGGGGAAAGAATACTGTCTTCCACAGATGGTGCCGGGAAATTATATACCCACATGCAAAAGAATGAATTTAGACCCCTACCTCACGTCATTAAGGAGCCCTGGTGGTGCAACAGGTAAGTACCTGGCTGCTAACTGAAAGGTTGCCGTTTGAACCCACCCACCAGCTCCACAAGAGAAAGACCTGATGATCTTCTTCCATAAAGATTACACGCAAGAAAACCCTATGGGGAGAGGCAGTTCTACTCTGTTACATGGGGTCACAATCAGTTGGAATAGACTCAACCGCACCCAACAACAACAACCTCACATCATTACAAAAATTAACTCAAAATGGGCCGATAACCTAAATATTAGAACTAAAACCATAAAACTGCTTGAGAAACTCTTAGAAGAAAACATAGGGGTAAATTTTCATGATCTCGGATTTGGCATTGGATTCTTAGATATAACATCAAAAGCACAAGTGACAAAAGAAAAAAAATAAAATAAAATGGACTTTATTTAAATTAGCAACTTTTGTGCTTCAAATGACACCATCAAAAAACGAGAAAAGACAATTCACAGAGTGGGAGGGAAAAAAAAAAAAAAAACAAACCAGCCCTGTTGCCGTAGAGTGGATTCCGATTGATAGCGACCCTATAGGACAGAGCAGAACTGTCCCATAGGGTTTCCAAGCAGTGGCTGGTGGATTTGAACTGCCGACTGTTTGGTTGGCAGCTGAGTTCTTAACTACCGCGCCAAGAAGTCTTACAACTCAATAATAACAGACAACCAACTTAAAAACGGGCAAAGGACGTAGACATTTCTCCAAAGAAGACATACAAATGGCCGATAGGCTCGTGAAAAGGTGCTCAACACCACTAGCCATTAGGAAAATGCAAATCAAAACCACAAGACACCACTTCGGACCCACTTAGATGGCTATAATAAAAAGCACAGACAATAACAAATATTAGTGAGAGTGTGGAGACATTGAAATCTGTGTATATTGCTGGCTGAAACATAAAATGGTTCAGCGGCTATTGAAAAGTTTGGTGGCTCCTCAAAAAGTTAAACATACAATTACCATATGCCCCATCAATTCCAATCCTAAGTATATACCCAAAAGAATTGAAAACAGGTGCTCAACCATGTTCCCACATGTTCACAGCAGCACTATTCACAATAGCCAAAAGGTAGAAATAACCCGTAAGTCTAGTAACAGATAAATGGATAAACAAATTGTGGTCTATCCATACAATGGAATATTATTCAGCCATAAAAAGGAATGAAGAAGTATTGATGCATGCTACAGTGTGAATCAACCTCAAAAGCATTATGTTAAGTGAAAGGAGCCAGACACAAAAGGTCACATACTGTATGGTTCCATTTCTATGAAATATCCAGAATAGGTAAATCCATAGAACAGAAAACACATTGGTGGTTGCCAGGGCTTGTGAGGAGGGGGAAACAGGGAGTAACTGCGTAATGGGTATGGGGTTTCCTTTTGGGGCACACAAATGTTTTGGAACTAGGTAGAGGTGGTAGTTGTGCAAGCAATATTGTGAATGCACTAAACGTCACTGAGTTAACTTTAAAATGGTTGATTTTTGTTATATGAACTGCACCTCAATACAGAAACAAGACACTAGTGAAAATTTTGGTTATCAACTAAAACATATCAAAGGCAAGGCTTTTTAGAACTGCTCTTATACACGCTAGTGTGTGATTAGTGTAAAAAAAAAATATTTTTACATTAGTTTCCTTGGAATCGTGACTTAGAAACCTAGGGCTTCCACTTTCTATCTTTTCAGTTAGCTTCTCAACTTGACGTCACAGAAAAGACTGATTGCATTCTACTGAAAATGGATGAGTTTCGACCAAGTGGGCCTTCTTCATATTATTCTCCATCAAAAGAAATTAATATGAACTTTTTCTCAAGATGATTTCATTGTGCATTTTATGTCAAACGTTGAGGCCATATTAAAATTCTCAAGTACTCATCCCCAAGTGCTCTGTTGTACATGCCAGAATATGGTCAAAAAGGGCTAACAATAAAGTACATTTAGAAATCGGAGGAAGCCCTGAGTAGGGCAGAATTTCTCAAGTATCCTCCACAGAAAGTTCTTTTATTCCATGTAAATTATTTTAAACTGCTTTTTTTTTCCCTTACAAGAGCAGAAACTATTACAAAGAGAGCAAGATACAGAGACTGAATGCCTGTGACATCTTGGGAAGGAGACAAGGGGAGTGGATTTAGCCGTAAGACAAGCAGGCAGGGCATCCCTCCCTAGGTAATTCATTCCTCCAACAATTAAGGGGACATTGGCCAGTTCTGATGCATAATACAAGTAACAACTTCTGCAGATAGTTTTTCTCCCCTAGGAGACCTAAGCAACTGTGGTGGAGCTCCCATGGAGTCTCAGAACACATCTTTTCCCAAACATACTTCTATTAAAGACAGTCAGCCAGGGCTTTGCAGCTGCTGGAATTGCCAGCTTTGCTCAATCTAGTCCCTAGGTTTCCCTGTGTTTCAGTATCTATTGCTATGAAGCAAATCACTTTTTTGCTTAAAAGAACAACAATGTATTCTTTCTCACAGCTCTGTGGGTCAGGAATTCAGGCAAGTCTTGGCTGGGCCCTCTGAGTGGCACAAGTAGTTTATGATCAGCTGCTAACCTAAAGGCTGGTGGTTCCCATGCACCCAGCTGCTTTGTGGAAGAAAGGCCTGGTGAACTGCTTCCATAAAGATTACAGTCAAGAAAACCCTATGAAGCAGTTCTACTCTGTAACACATGAGGTCGCCATGAGTTGGAACTGACTCGACAGCAACTAGTTTGCGGTTTTTGGGTCAGTTGCCTGGGCAGTTCTTCTGCTCCACTTGACAGTGGCTGCAGTCACTCTCTGGTTGCACAGGGTCGGCAGCTGAGCTGGTCTGGACGGTACAAGAAGGTTCCACACACATATCTGGTGCCTCAGTGCTCCTTCACAGGGCCTCTCTATCCTCACATACTGCTTTATCATTCGTTTTCTAGCCCAACCTTCTTGACGTCATGGCAGCTGGCATCCTATAGCAAGAAACTGGAAACTGCCTCTTATAAGCTAATACTGGGACTCAAACATTGTGTCACAGCTGCCCTATTCTGTTGGTTAAGGTAAGTCACAAAGCCAGCTGATTCAACGGGAGGAGAAATTGACTCCATTTCTTGATGTAATATATACAAAATGGGAAAGAATTGATGGTGGTCAACACTGAAAACCAACCAAACACTGTATCTCTATTTTGGTTATTTACAGTCCCAGACTGGCCTTCCCCTTGTCCCCAGAGAGTGGTTATGGCAGCTTCAAGCACATCATCTGGTAATGTGGTACAAGCAGGTATAGGAAATGTGGGAATTTATAGTCAACCAGATCTGAGACTGAATTTTGATCCTACCCCTTCTGAGTTAAGTAATGCATGGTAATGACAGCCTATGTGAGCATCAAGTTTCCAAATCTATGAGACTGGCATAATGTTACCACCCTGGAGAGTTGTAAGAATAAGAGCTACGTATACAGTGACTCGCATATATCAGGTGCTTATAAATTTTTGTTGTTGTTATTGGAGCCCTGGTGGAGCAGTGGTTAAGAGTTCAGCTGCTAACGAAAAGGTCAGCAGTTCAAATCCACAAGCCGCTCCTTGGAAACCCTATGGGGAAGTTCTACTCTGTCATATAGAATCACTATGAGTCGGAACTGACTTGACAGCAAACGGGTATGTTGTTATTAGATAAGTGATGGAGAATAGCTTTCTTGGATGTTATCATATTTACTTCTGGCTCGAATCATTTCTATTCAGAAGGAGAACTGAAAGGCTGGAAGAAAATTGGGATGTACTTCTGGGACATCTCAAATGACTGAGACATGCCCTGGCCTCCTAATGTCAGGAGTCTCTTAAACTGAAGGAAATCTTAGACAATTAAAGATACATCATGCTCAGAACTTTAGGCTGGCTCTGAAAGACAGAGAGGTTGCTGATCTCTATTTACTTTCAACTTTGGAATGAGACAAGATCCTGAGAGGAAAAGATGTGGGACCATATACCACAGACCACCTATCAAATGCCTTGGTTATGCAACTCAAAAAAATAATAGATTCTCCACGTTGAAATACAATATCTATATATATATATATATATATGACATAAATATATACAGATATTTTTATTACATTTATTACATATATATGCATATACATACATTTGCTAAAAGAGATTCACTCTGTTCCCCTTCCCAAAGACAACGATTTATTGTTTTATTGTAGGAAAGAAATGTCATTCTAGAAATCCACAAAAGCAAATACTTCAATCAGGGCCAATTCATGGGCACGCTACCTGTGTAGTCACTCAGGGCCCTGCACTTACAAGACCTCATGCTCGCTTTAAAGTCCTGCTGTCACCATCTTGAAATCCTGAATAATTTTTGAACAAGGGGCCCTGCATTTTCATTTTGCACTAAGTTATGTAGCCAGTCCTGACTTCAATACACTTCCAGCTATTAAATCATATAATTCAGATTAAAAAATTTTAGTATGTTTATATATATACACACACCCACACACACGAATAAACATATGTGTATAAAATACTGATAGTCCCCAACCTATGATGGGGTTCTGTTCCAACGACTCCGTCATAAGTTGATTCTGATCTAAGTCGAATATCTCATTTTATTTTTAATTTTTCATTATTATTGCCTTTTAGTATCAGTTTCTTTATATATCCGATCTTTATTTGTCTTTGGGGTTTGGAAACATTACATAGAAACTTATAGATATATTTTACTATATACATAAGAATACATAAATCATAAAAAAAGGATGGTCGTAAGTACAGTTCATCATAACTTGAATACATCATAAGTCGGGGACTACCGGTATTCATAGACAAAATGTCATTCAATCATCCAACAAATAAATATCGAGGAAGTTTTATACCTATATTGAAAGTCCCCAAGTGGCGCAGTTTGTGATCAGTTGCTAACCTAAAGGTTGGCGGTTCAAACTCGCCCAGTGGCTCTGTAAAAGAAAGGCCTGGCGATCTGCTTCCATAAAGATTACAGCCAAGAAAACTGTATGGAGTAGTTCTACTCTATAACACATGGGGCTGCCATGAGTCAGAATGGGTTTTTGCTTTTATACCTATATTAGGAATATATATTATATAATCTACTTCATTATGTTATTGTATATATTTTTTTATCAGAAAGAGAAAAAGAGCAAGAGGTTTTATGATTACTGAGAAAAATGTACCAAAGAATGTTTGTTACTTGAATACTCTTTAGTAACCCTTCAGAGGTGGGCCAGTGACGTGTAGAAGCCTTCTCTCTAAGTGTCAGCCCTGAGGTGTGCCTTGTTCTCACCATGGGGCCCATGTGCTCACCCAGTCAAGAGTAGTACCTTTACTGGAAAAAGAATCATTTTCATTATGCAGAAGAAAACTGATTCAACTGCCAAAAGCAATCTTCATAACAAAATCAGCAGCTTTTTCTCTTTGTAGAAATACCATCAAGTATAATTACAGTATGTTGAGCGTTAAGAATGATATAATTCTCCTGTGTTGTTTGTTTCTTCTGTACGTGGTTTTAGAATTACTTTGTCTAGCAAGTCAGAGTGATTCTTTCACACAGAAACACTTTGATATAAAACATCAGGCAATCTCCAGAAACTTTCATATCTTGAAACTTCAAAAGATAAAGTATAAGCAAATGATCACATCAAGCAGCTTGATCAAGGTAATGATAGTAAGGGAGGTCTCATCATACCAAATGACTTTCAAAACATAAAACAGTAAGTCAAATTTCATTGTGTCCTCACAGAAGGCATCATGGTAGCTCAGTCTCCATCCTAGAACTGGGATTACCAAATGTTTGCGTCTAAGTAATGATGGCCCTGGTAAGAAAATTGCCAATCTCCAGCTTATTTAAAAAATCCCAAGACTTTATGAAGCCCAATCAACAAATCCAGCGCTTGAATTCTATTTTTGCTTCTCCTTGACAAATCTCTAATTAAAAATACGATGATTTCGAGCATCATACTAAGACAGTGGACTACAGTTTATGCCTTCTTGTCTCTAAATATTACTATGAAAATCCAGCATCTAGAGAGTCCTGCCTACCTTCTGTAAATCTGATGATGAATTTCAGAAAAAGACTATAAGCAAAATGTTTGTATATATGTGATAGCCTTGATTGCATAAGTCTGTTGTGTGCCCCAAACTCAAGTTTTTGCATTCTTTATGAATTAAGGAAATGTCTTTCAGATCTGCTGACTTTAAATACTACTTTACTATTAAGATAACAAAAAGTAGAAAGTATTTTGTGTTCTGGAGGGATCCATAATAAAAAATCAAAGGCAGATTGCATTTTGATTAAGTTATGGATGGTAGATCAGATTATTGTTGAGCAAATATTCACTCTCTACCTCCCTCACTCTGCCCCCACCTACATAAGAAGATGTTGGGTTTGGCCACGTGACTTGCTTTGGCCAATGGGGTGTTAGCAGACTTGACAAATGCTGAGACTTGAGATGTGCTTGTGTGGAGGAAACCCTGGTGGTGCAGTGGTTAAGAGCTACGGCTGCTAACCAAAAGGTTGCCAGTTTGAATCCATGAGGCACTCCTTGGAAACCATATGGGGCAGTTCTACTCTGTTCTATAGGGTCACTATGAGTTAGAATAGACTCCATGGCAACAGGTTTGGTTTGTGTGTCTGTTTGTGTGTGTGTGTGGTTGGACTTGCTCACTTGCACATTTTACTATTGTTGTGCAAAGAAGATGCTACAGGTAGCCCCTGGTGCAAAAAGGGTGAGAGACACATATAAGCAGACTTGAACCCTAGCTGCAGCTTGGAGCCAAGTCCAAACAAGCTCAGTCAACATCACAAAACACCAGTCAACCTGCAGAAGCCTGGGAGAGAAATACATACTTGCTGTATGCACTTAATTTGGGTGTTTTTTTTTTTTTTTTAACACAGCACAATTGTAACAATAGCTAACTGATTCAAAGAACTACTCAAAGAACTATTCAGGTATTTTTACCTCTTTCTGGGCAAAATCTGGTCCATAATATCTATCCAGGCTAGGTTCATCAGCTTCGTTGCTAGAAATGTCAGACGTTAGAACAACATGGGATTACTTGAAGATAGCATTCTCTACAAATATTATTTATATGAAATTGTTAAGACTTTATATTAAAATACACATAAATTTGAGTTCTCTTCTACTAATGACTGTACGCTCATCCTGACATTCAACAAATATTTATTAATGCCTTTTACAAGTTGCCAAAGGAGCCCTGGTAACGCAGTGATTAAAGCACTCAGCTACTAACTGAAAGGTCGGCGGCTAGAACCCACCAGCCACTCTGCAAGAGAAAGATGCGACAGTCTGCTTCCATAAATACTGCAGCCTTGGCAACCCTATGGGGCAGTTTTATTCTGTCCTATAGGGCCGCTATAGGGTCACTATGAGTGGAATCGATTCAACGTTTATGGGTTTTGGTGTAAGTTACCAGGCACATGTGAGCATCATTTAGACCCACCAAACAAAGTGTGCACAGGGAGTGGTCAACAGTTCGATAGGCATGGAAGAGAAGAGTCAACTAGGAACCTTCTGACCCATTTTCCTCATCATTTTCACATCATGATGTCACAACTGGTTATTATACTCTTTTCTCCTGACTTGGCTATTTCGAGTCTTACTACTATTCCTGTTCCCACTGTTTCTCTACCTCTTCTTTGCTGATTTCTGTTTCTACAGCATTTTTTAAGAAGTGTCACAAACAAGAAACTTGTCTTAGGAAACCCATTCTTTTTAATTTAGAGAAATTTTATTCTGGGGAATAGGAAGAAAGAATGCTACAATATTCAAACTTTTACCACTGTTCTTTGTACAATGTATTTTCTGTCTGACCTTCAGCAAGTCATTTAGTTTCTCTGTACCTGAGTTTCTTTCCTCATCTATGAAATGGGGGAAATCCCCACACTTCTTAGCACTGAGATGTTCAAATGATGTGTAATATTTTATTTATTTATTTTATTATTGTACTTTAGATGAAGGTTTACAGAACCAATAGTTTCTCATTAAATAGTTAGTAAGCATACTGTTTTATGACAATGGCTAACAACCCCACGACATGTCAACACTCTCCCTTCTCAACCTTGGGTTCCCTAATACCAGCTTTCCTGTCCCCTCCTGCCTTCTAGTCCTTGTCCCCGGACTGTTATACCCCATTAGTCTCATTTTGTTTTATGGCGCTGTCTAATCTTTGGCTGAAGGGTGAACCTCAGGAGTGACTTCATTACTGAGCTAAAAGGGTGTCCAGGGGCCATACTCTCAGGGTTTCTCCAGTCTCTGTCAGGCCAGTAAATCTAGTCTTTTTCTGTGAGTTAGAATTTTGTTCTACATTTTTCTCCAGCTCTGTCCGGGACCCTCTGTTGTGATCCAGGGTGTCCAGGGGCCATACTCTCAGGGTTTCTCCAGTCTCTGTCAGGCCAGTAAATCTGGTCTTTTTTTGTGAGTTAGAATTTTGTTCTACACTTTTCTCCAGCTCTGTCCGGGACCCTCTGTTGTGATCCCAGTCAGAGCAGTCAGTGGTGGTAGCCGGGCACCATCTAGCTAGCTGTACTGGACTCAGTCTGGTAGAGTCCGTGGTAGTTGTGGTCCATTAGTCCTTTGGACTAATCTTTCCCTTTTGTCTTTTTTCTTCATTCTCCCTTGCTCCTGAAGGGGTGAGACCAGTGGAGTATCCTAGATGCCTGCTCACAGACTTTTAAGACCCCACACACTACTCACCAAGGTAGAATGTAGAACATTTTCTTTATCAACTGTTTTATGCCAATTGAGCTAGATGTTCCCTGTGACCACGGTCCCCACAGCCTCCTTAATTTAATTTAATCTTAATATTATTTGTTGTTGCAAAAAAAAAAAGTGTGTAAAAAAAAGTGTATTGATCTTAAATCCAGCACCTTTAAAAAATACTTTTGTAGATTTAGTATTTAGTATTTCTCTTTACCAGATTGTCTTCATATATATTCTGATCATTGATCAATATAGTAGCTGTATTTCTTATTTTCCACCCCTTTCCCTTTGATTTCTTCTGATTTTCATTAATGAAATATGTAGTATCCTCATTAAAACATCGAGTAGAAATGGTGATAGCAGGCATTCTTGTCTACCTGCTGATTTTAAAGTAAAAGTTTTCAATGTTTCTAACTTAAATATGATGTGTACTATTTTTGTTATTGTTGTTGTCTTTGTAAATATCCTTTATCTAGTCTGTTAAATTTTATTACCATGAATGAATGTTGAATTTTAGAAATGATTTTTATTATTTCATGTTTCCATAAGGTATGCCAGCCATGGAACTACTTGCCCTCAGATCAGGTCCTCATGCTTCCCTGCCCTGTTCCCTAGTATACAAAAGATGGCTTCCAATTCCTATGCTCGCCAAAATTTGAATGCCAGCTCAGTTTACTCAAGAGGTGACAACAGCAGGAGATTAGAGCCCAGGAGAATGGGGGAGATTAGAGCCCAGGGGAATGGGAGTGCCCAGAGTTTTTATCTTTCTCTCTACATCAAGTGGTTTGTCCTTCAATGGCTACATCTTCTCCATGTCTCTAGCACCCATCAAATGGGTCCACCATGGTTGACTTTCTTGTTGATCCCCACTGCTAAGCTACAGTAACACTCTGTCTTTTCCTTGTTCCTGTAGCCTAGAGATGGGAATGAATTCCTCAAGTTGGTAAGTATTTCTTTGTTCTACTCTTTCCTGATTGGATTCTCCATCAAGTGAGTTACCAATTCCCTGCATTAAATTCTCTATAAGTTATATATTTAGATTTGCTGCTACTGTGTGGCATCGAGTCAATTGCAACTCATACAGACCCTACACTACAGAGTAGAACTGCCCCCCATAGGGTTTCCTAGGCTGTAACCTTCATGGGAGCAGATCTCCAGGTCTTTTCTCCGGGGGAGCCACTAGTGGGTTTGAACCGCTAACATTTCAGTCAGCAGCTGAGTGCCTAATCATTGCGCAGCTAAGGCTCCTCATATTTAGAGTAGCTTCTGTTTATCTGTGTAACACCTGAATGTTTCAGCTGGCCAATTATACTGGCTAATTTTCTCGTGTACAAACCCTCCTTTCATTCCTAGGAGAAACTGAACTCCTCACTAGCAGATAAATGCATCCTGGTCTCTTCTACTAAAACAAAAATGCAAAATATCCAGTTAACCCTGAAACTAAATAACTCTCTGTTTCTCTGCTCATTTATAATTGTTTACACTCACATGTGTTTGTGTGTGTGTATGTGTATTAAAAAATTTAAAAACAGAAAGATATAGTCTACTTGTAAAAATATTGAGCAATATACATAATATTCTATAGCATGACCTGGGGGAAGGAGTCCAAGTGGAACTCAGAAGGATAATATAGTCTTAAATAGCTTTATCATAAAAATATTTAAAACATCCAAATGATTCAAGACTAGAAAAAGAATAGCATATTAAATCGAAAGAATTAGAAAGGAGAAAATAATGAAGATAGGTACAGACATGATGAATTAGGAGAAGTTCACTATGAGTTGGATGTCATGGCAACGGGTTTGGTTTGGAGCCCTGGAGGTGCAGTGGTTAAGAGCTCAACTGCTAACCGAAAGGTCGGCAGTTCGAATCCATCAGCTGCTCCCTGGAAACCCTATGGGGCAATTCTGCTCTGTCCTATAGGGTTGCTATGAGTCAGAATTAACTGATTTGGGTTTTGTTGTTGTTGTTCTTAGAGTCATCTGATGAAAGACATTCTTTAAAAAGGTTTATATACTAATTTTTATAAGTATTATCAATTACAAAAGAAAGAAATAGAAATAAGTGATATTATATAAATATAATTGTAGAAAATATAACTGCAGAGGAGATTTACAGATTATAAGAGAACACTATAAATAAGTTTTACCATTACATCAGGATAACAAATGGAGGACAAGTAAAGGTTCTAGCTATAGAATTGTTTCCGTTAATAAACTCAAAGTATGATAGAATTAGAGAATTCCCATTCTGTAGCCCCTAATGAATTAATGGATAAAGGTGATGATCCTCAGGGACTGCCAATGTCACCACAAAGGGAAACAGCAAACATTATGTATCTCCTAATGGAAGTGCACAGTGTCATCTCTAGATGTTCCTGCCAATAAACTGATTAATAAGTAAACATTAATCTGAACAACCTTCTACCTGTTGAGGATTATGGATGTTGAGCGTCAGGTATATTGGGTTCATTTTTCCATTTTCTGTACTGCCGTATATGTTTGAGAATTTCTATGATAACATCGTGCCTTTAAATTTGAAAGGGAACAATTTTTACCCATTCTACCCATTGCTGTTGAGTCAATTCTGTCTCATAGCAACTATATGCAGGTCCATAAAGAAATAGAAAAATGCAATCAAACAATACAAACTGAAACTGTAGCCCTAATCCAAGGCACCCTCAAAATGTTCCAGGACCAGCCAGGTTTGGAGGCCGGTTACTTCAAATGGTCAAAGAAAAACTAGTCATCATCCTATGCAAACTATTCCAAACCACACAAAAGAATGGGAAATTACTCCTGATACAAAGAACAGATAAAGATACCCCAAGAAAAGAACACTTGGGTCAGGCTCACTCACATATAGACAATTTTCCTAAATAAATTAATAGCAGATCCAATATAGCACAGAACTAAATGAAGAAGTAGGCTGTGCCCAAGGAACACAAAGATGATATCTTGTTAAAAAATTACTGTTAATCGGAAAACACTATGCTAGCAGAAAAAGGAGGAAATGCATTTGGTCATGTTCAGCGGTAAAGAAAAAGCCTTTCACAAAATTTAATACTAGCTCATGATAAATTTTAGCACACTAACATTAGAAGGGCATTTCTAATCCCTAAAATGAACTTCAACTCATGTACTTTGCACATTTTGTCAGGAGAGACCAGTCCCCGGAGAAGGACATCATGCTTGGTAAAGTAGAGGGTCAGTGATAAAGAGGAAGACCTTCAAAGAGATGGATTGACACAGTGGCAGAAACATGGGGCTCAAACACAGCAATGATTGTGAGGATGGAACAGGACCCGGCCGTGTTTTGTTCTGTTGTACATAAGGTCACTATGAGTCAGAATGGACTCGAAGGCACATAACAATCTAATCTAATCTAGTAATAAAATACAATATATAAACTATAATATCAACATCAAATACATGTACATGTGAGATGCTAGAAGCATGTGGGACCACCCGTACTGTTCAAACCTGATCCGAAATGCATAGCCAGTACACAGCCATAGGCTAGATACCGGAATAAATCAAAGGTAAGAAAAATGAAAAGAAAGATAGAATAATTACAACCATATGATGCTCTTATTAAAAAATCCGAAATAACTGGCTTACAAAATATTCAAAAGTATAAAGAACTTCAGAAAGCTGGTGTATAGAAAATCACTGTAGCAAAATCAGAAGAAGGGCCACAAAATAAATAAATAAAACAAGTAAGGGAAAATATTCCATTCACAACACCAACAACTTACAAAATATCCCTAAAATGAAACTTAGGAGAAAGGTACACTGTCTTTATGCGGCAAATATAAAAATTTGCTGACAGACTTATGAAAAGGAAAACTCAAACAGAGTAGTATGCTATTTTTATTAATAGGGAAGAGAACATAGCAAAGATGTCAGTGTTGTTTGTTGCTGTTGAGTCAATTCTGACTCACGGTAACCCCATGCCTGCAGAGTAGAACTACTCCATAAGGTTTTCAAGGCTGTGACCTTTCCGAAGCAGACTTCCAGGCCTTTCTTCCAAGGCGCCTGTGGGTAAGTTCAAACCATCAACCTTTCTGTGGTGAGTAGTCAAGTAAGTAAGCATATACACCACCCAGGGACTCCTAAAGATGTCAATACTCCTTTAATTATTTACAGATTTAGAGCCTTACCTGTACCTGCCAAGATGACAACCAACCTCGGGCTGCTGTTTTCCATGTTCAAAATTAACACTGGAGAAAAAAAAAGAGGAAGGAATAAAGAAAGAACAATATCAGTAACAACAGCAAATCAACAAAAATGAGAAAGCTCTAAGGGACACTAAGTCTGTGTTGAAATAGTATGAACCTGTATGTGTGCAGGTCGGGCGTGTCCTAAAGTTGAGACAGGTCTGTATCCTTCAACTGAAGGCAGATGACAGAATCAGTTGGAGGAAAAGTTTTTTGTTTCTTCCCTTGCTCCTTCCCAGCGTTTCTTGGGACAATGAATTTAGACTGCTCCACTGCTGGAATGTGAGGCAGCACGTTAGATGACATGAGGCATTGCCATGGGGATAATATGAAGAGAGCACAAACCCTTGGGTTAGTTAAGACAGTATGACTTCAAAGATTGTGCTAATAACCATCTGAAACCTATTTTGTGAACGAGGACTGGCCTTTTATATACAATAATATAATATAAATACAATATAGATAATATACTATATTATATACAGTTATATAATATAAATAAAATATATATCATATAATATAAACATAATATTTATATTATATTATATATAATAATATAAATATATTTATATATTATTTTATTCACATACAGAGAATGGAGTAAAATCGAATAGTGAGTATCACAGAGATCCATATTAAGGGTAGAAATTTGTTCCGGAAACTTTGGTGGACAGCTCTGATGTCAGCCAAAGAAGCCCCAGGTATAGCTGTCTCATTAGTTTGCGCTCTCTTTCCCCCTGGGGACTGGAGAATCTTGTTGGGGAGCAGGAAAGGAGCAGCTGAAGTCAGATTAGGGATGGGTTCCGGCACTGCCAGAAATTAGTATGAGGTCCCTGAAGGTGAACTGAGGGGCTCCACGCCCCAGAAGAGAGGGGAACCCACAGAGCTAAACCCCTCCAGACCCCCCAGGGTGGCAGCCATCTTGGGTCACCCCAGAACGGAGCGGTCAGATGAGGTGTACACACCCTTCTACGTCAGGAGTCTCAGGGAGTGGAGGTCTGTGGTCTGAGGGGAGTGGCCAGAGGCCAGCAGAGGAGAGGCAGTCCGCCACCCAGCAGGAGTCAAGGTAAGATGCTGAGTAAGTGTTCCACCCACTCCGAAAGAGAGGGGCCCACAGAGCCCCGCCCCATCAGAGCTCCACCCCGACAGAGCTTCGCCCCTCCTGTCAGCCTTGGGAGACCCCAGACAAGGCTGCTAAGTTCAGGCTCCCCTTACTTCCGAATAGGGGTGCGCAGGAAATGAGGGCCTTTTTCTGGAGCTGCCTGAGTCAGCTCGGAGAAGGAGAAGTCCCAGGTCATGGGAAGACTCCATAAAAGGCCCCCATGTGACTTTTGTGGGAACCACTCATCCGGCACAAGTAGGAAAAGAGGGAGATCCACAGAGCCTCACCCCTGCTGTCAAGCATGGTAGGGCCCAGGTGGGCGTGGCCGGAAGTGACCTACTGACTTCCCTTGTGGGACAGACACAGTGAGGGGCGAGGCTTGGGTCTGAGGTGCAGCCTTTGTCCAGCAGAGGGAGGCCTTTCAGGACCTGTCAGGTATCAAGGTGAGTATCCTGAGTTAGAACTGCTGGCCTACACACCTGGGAACAGAAAGGACCCCACAGAGACCCACTCCACCCCGCTTCTCTGTCAGTCATAGGAAGCCTTAAGCATGGCTGTTAGGCACAGTGCCCCATCACTTCTGCCTCCAGGTCCAGGAGTATGAAGGAAGGCCTTGATCTGAGGCTGGTGGTCTCAGGCCAATAGATGGAGAAATCACAAGCCCTATATGCAGTCAACGAGATGCCTGAGAATACTCCATACCCTAGCACAGGAGGGGCCCCAGGACCGCTCTACTGCAATCGCCCTAGGAGGCTCCGGTCAGGGCTCAAGTCTGAGGTCCCTCCCCCTCTTTGTTCACAGGAGTCCCCGGAGTTGGGGACCTTGGTCTAAGGGGCCAGCCTTCTGTCAGCAGAGGGAGGATTTCCAGGCATTCCAGGAGTCAGGGTGAGGACCCGAAGGGCTGCAGAGATCTCTCATCCCATACAATGGGGGGCACGTCCGAATCCGTCAGCCATCGGAAGCCCAGAAATAGATGTCAGGTGGACACGTGCCTCAGTTCCTCTTCGGGAATCACGGAGAAGAAAGGACTCTGTTTTGAGGGAGGAATCAAAATTAGTATTTCCTTGGAGTCAAACGGAGGGGCTTGAGTGAGGACTGGCAGGTCTGTTCACCATAGGATCTCAAGCTGTACTGTCAGCACTGGCGTCCCCTGCTGGGGGTAGTGGGCTGGTGTTCCCCTTAACTTCGTTTTCGTAGGTTCCAGGGAGGTTTAAGGTGCTAACATCAGAGTAGCAAAGGGAAGGGGACCCAGGCTCTGTCAACAGTTGCCACGATGGTCCCGAATGTGAGCTGAGAGATCCCACTACGGAAGAACAGAAGCCGCCCCAGTGATGTCACCTGATGTCAGCCCCAGTAAGCCACAGGCAGATCTATTAGACTGTGACCTAAGGCTCACTCTAACTTCCTCCACAGGGTTCTCAAGAGAGTCAGCATGCCTCGTGGTCAGAAGAGTAAGCTCCGTGCCCGTGAGAAACGCCAACATGTCCGAGTTGAAACCCAGGATCTCGAGGGTGCTCAGGACACTGCAGTGGAGGAGGAAGGGTTCCCTTCTTCCTCTCCTGTTTTGGGGGATACTCCTGAGAGCTCCCATGTTGCTGGTATTTTGCAGGAGTCTGAGAAATCCGCAGCCAGCACCACTCCTGCTGCAGCAGCGATTTTATGTAAAAAGTCTGATGGAAGTGCCAAGAGCCAAGATGAGGAAAGTCCAAGCCCCTCTCAGGCAACACCTTCCACTGTGAGCTCACGTAAAGATCCTCTGACCAGGAAGGCAAGCATGTTGGTGCAGTTCCTGATTGAGAAGTATAAAAAGAAAGAGCCCATTATGAAGGCAGACATGCTGAAGGTTATCAACAGAAATATAAAGATCAATTCCCTGAGATCCTTAGGAGAGCCACTGAGCGCATGGAGCTGGTCTTTGGCCTCGAATTGAAGGAAACCAACCGCAGCAATAACTCCTATGACCTCATCAGCCAGCTAGATGTCACCAAAGGAGGAAGTCTGTGTGGTGGCACAGGTTTGCCGAAGACAGGTCTCCTGATGACCCTCCTGGGCGTGATCTTCGTGAATGGCAACCGGGCCACTGAAAAAGATATCTGGGAATTCCTGAATGCATTGGGGATCTACGCTGGGAGGAGGCACGTACTCTTTGGGGAGCCCAGGAAGTTCATCACCAAAGATTTAGTGCAGGATAAGTACCTGGAGTACCGGCAGGTGCCCAACAGTGATCCTCCACGCTATGAATTCCTGTGGGGTCCCAGAGCCCAAGCTGAAACCACCAAGATGAAAGTCCTGGAGTTTGTGGCCAAGTACAATGATACAGTTCCCAGTTCCTTCCCAGCTCTGTATGAAGAGGCTCTGAGACATGAGGAAGAGAGAGCTGGAGCCATAGTTGCCGCTCCGACTAGTTCTACTCCTACAGCTAGTGCATCTTCCAGGGCCAAGTCTAGTAGCTTCTCTCGCATCTAGTGAAGTATGAGAAGGTTCTTAGTGGTTGAAAGGTCTGTCAACCTTCTAAGTAGCAGGGTCTGAGGTGGAGCTAGATGAAACGAAATATGTATCTTCTTTGTGTTCCTGTTGTACACGAGTAACTTATAGTTGTTTCTCTCTCTATGTTGTGCCTTTTAATATAAGGTTTGTTTTGCTTCAGAATGTAAGTTTATGAATGGCATGCTCATTACATTTTTTGTTGTTTATCAGGTTTAAGACCTAGAGTTTTGGTATTGATAAAACAACTTAAAAAATCTTCAGTATTTTCTTTATGTTCTAGAATACTAGATAACATAGTATTGCAATAGGGATAGTCACGGAAATGTGAAAGAACACCGCATTAAAATAGTCAGGATTACAAAATGGAAGGAAAAAAATCTAAAAAGTGAATGGTGACAATTCTTGGTTTGCCTTATCCTTTTAATGTTTCTTTTTATAAAATTAATAGATACATATATATGTGTGTGTATGTATATATATGTATAGACACACAACACATGGATTAGATTACCTTATTTAGGAATGTTTTTTGTTTTGTTTTTGAATTATGGCATTGCATATTTTATGGTATCTACTGGATTTAAAGAAAATTAAAAAAGATTGTGATGAAGTGGTTTTATTATCTGAGTTCAAGATAGTCATATGATAACTAACTTTTGTTAAACACAATATTTCCCAATCAGTTTTCCCACGTGCTTTCTGTTACACCCCATGCATCCCCACAATTGGACAAGATGGGGCTTATCAGTCTCACTCTGCAAATGAAGCACTTGCATACTTCTCAAGTTCACAAGGCTAGTAAGTGACAGGGCTGGACCAGATCCCTGGTCTGAATCCCTCTGGAGCCCACACTGTTCCACTCCTCCCAGCCAGAGGCAGACCTTCTGTTTCTTAATTCATTTTTCTTCTCACCACTACAAAATGTATCTCAGTGGATACAGAAGGACTCAGTGCCCAATTACTGGGGTTAAAAACATTGCCAGAGTAATGAGAATACCAAAATAAGTTAGAGGTATGATCAGAAAAAAGATAATCATTGGTGGCCATATTATCATTTATATGTGCCCTGATGGCATAGTTGTTAAGAGCTCAGCAGCTAACCAAAAGGTTGGCAGTTCCAATCTACCATCCGCTCCTTGGAAACCCTATGGGGCAGTTCTATTCTGTCCTGTAGGGTCACTATTAGTTGGAACCAACTCGATGGCACCTAACAATACAACAACATATGCAGTGTCAGATAACCTCAAAAGATCAGGGGCTCACAAAATCATGCTGGACTACCACTTCTCTGTAGAAAATAAATCTTTTAGAACATAAGTTACATAAAAGACTGTCAGTGTGGTGAAGAGAAGGAACAGTTCAGCATGTGTGTTTTCTCTGACAGCCCACCACCCGTCCTGGGCCTCCTGCCTTGTGCTGCAGGGTGCCATCTCACATCAGTCTGGGACAGGGACCCATTCTCTGCAAGGTGTGCAGTAGGGAAACTGCTCAAGAGTTGCAGGGATGTGACATTTCATAGGAAGCCTTTCACTAAAGAGATAGGAGCCAACATGAGGACCCCAGTGAATGAAGACTGAGGACAGCACCAAGAATATAGGGACCAGCCCTGCCTGCACTCAGACCTAGAAGGCCATAGGCAGGGTTGTCAAGCTGAGCATTGCCTCACTTACTCTTCAGGAGTCTCAGAGACCCAAGAACATTGGTCTAAGTGGATGTAGAAAGAGAGTTGCAGGGTCTGCCAGGAATCAAGATGAGGACCCTGAGTAAGGACTGAGGGAAATTTTCCCCAGAACATGGGTCCCCACAGAGCTCTGCTGCCATTGCCAGTTTTGGGAGACCCGAGGCAGGGGAATCTAGATGTGGTGACCCCTGGCGTTCCTGCCTGAAGACTCAGGGACCACTTCAGAGATCTCAGGAAGTTGAGGACCTTGGTCTGAGGGTAGCAACCCCTGGTCAACCAAGGGTGGAGTCCCAGAATTTGTCAGGTGTTAAGGTGAGGACCCTGAATGAAGAATGAGAAACACCCACCCCAGAACAATGGGGACCCAGTGGGCAGACATGAGCAGAAGTACCTGGCTAAGATACCTCCTCATTTCTCATTTCCTCTGGGGGGTGGTCACAGTAGGTGAGGACCTTGGTGTATTGGTGGTGACCCACATTGTGCAGAAGAAGTTCCTAATAGGCCTTAAATGGAATCGAGGTGAAGACCCTGAGTGCTGATGAATGGATCCCTCCCACAATACAAAGGGTACACAGAGCTTTGTCCCTGCTGTCAGGCATGGAAGGCTGTAGGCAGGGGTAGCCAGACGTAGCACACCCTTACTCCCCCCCCCCCCATCTGTAGACTCAGGGAGGCAAGGCCCTTGTTCTCAGGCTAGAGGACTCAGGTCAGTAACAGGAGGAGTCCCAGGCTCTGATAGATACCAAGTTGAGGATTCTGAGTGACAACCAAGGGGACCACAGAGTACCGAACAGGGGAGTCCCATAGAAACACACACCTGCCTTCAGCCCTCAGAAGAACCAAACAGATGTGGACTGAGAGGACCCCTTGACCCCAGTACAAAGGAGCCCACTGCCAGCCCTTGTTGTCACCCCAGCAAGCCCTAGGCAGGGCTGGCAGGCTGCAGCTTAAGCCTCACTCTGATTTCCTCTACAGGGTTCTCAGGAGACAGGCTGACCTTGTGAGGTCGTAGAGCAGTGCCCTCAAGGACAACTGCAGAGGGTACTTCCGTTAAATTCAAGCTGGTATCTCCCTGCTGAAAGTGCACACGCCATCTCATCCTTCTTCCTCTTAGGCCCACATCACCTGTCCTCCTCCCACTCCTACCTGCTGTCCCTGACCAGAGTTAGCATGCCTCGCGGTCGGAAAAGTATGTTCTGTGCCCTTGACAAACACTGCCAGGCCTGCGGTGACACCCAGGGTCTCTCACTCTATCAATTCCTGTGGGGTCCACAAGCCCATGCTGAAACCAGCAAGATGAAATCCTGGCGTTTTTGGCCGAGATCCATGATACAATCCTCAGTTTATTCCCATCCCTGAATGAAGAGGCTTTGAGGGATGAGGAAGAGAGAGCCCGAGCCAGATCTGCAGGCAGGGCTGCCACTACTGCCGTGGCCCGTGCCCATTTCAGGGCATGTCCGGCAGCTCCTCTCTCCCCATGTGAAGTCTCAGGAAGATTCTGCACTCTGTTGTTGAAAAGGGTGGTAGACCTTCTAAACAGTGGAGGCAAGGTGGGTTGGAGGGGACAAAATGTATATCTTCTTTGTTTTCCTATGCTACATGAATAACTTGAGTGTTTTATATATATAATACCAAACCAGTTGCCATCAAGTCCATTCAAACCCATAGCGACCCTACAGGACAGAGCAGAACTGCCCCATAGGGTTTCCAAGGAGTGGCTGGTGGATTCGAACTGTGATCCTTTTGGTTAGCATCTGTATCACTTAACCACTGGACCACCACGGCTCCTATATATATGTATATACGTACATATACACACACACACACAGACTCACACATGCACGTGTGTATATATGTATATACAACAGTGGCGCAAACAGGGTTTGAGCTCGGTTACTAATCTAAAGGTTGGCACTTCAAACCCACCCAGCAGTGCTGCAAAAAAAAGGCCTGGTGATCTGCTTCCATAAAGAAAACTTTAGGGAGCAGTTCTACTCTGTGTGTATATCTCTATCTATCATCTATGTTTATATATGTGAGTTTTTTTTCAAACAATTCTCTTTTTTTATTTTTATTTTTTATCGTACTTTAGATGAAGGTTTACAGAACAAATGGTTTCTCATTAAACAGGCAGTACACATATTGACTATGACAACGGTTAACAACCCCACGATATGTCAACACTGTCCCTTCTCAACCTTGGGTTCCCTAACACCAGCTTTCCTGTCCCCTCCTGCCTTCTAGTCCTTATCCCTGGACTGCTGTGCCTCATTAGTCCATTTTGTTTTATGGAGCTGTCCAATCCCCGGCTGAACGCTGAACCTCAGGAGTGACTTCACCACAGAGCTAAAAGGGTGTCCAGGGGCCATACTCTGGGGGTTTCTCCAGTGTCTGTCAGGCGAGTAAATCTAGTCTTTTTCTGTGTGTTAGAATTTTGTTCTACAATATTCTCCAGCTCCGTCCGGGACCCTTTATTATGAGCCCTGTGAGAGCAGTTAGTGGTGGTAGCCGGGTACCACCTAGTTGTACTGGACTCAGTCTGGAGGAGGCCGTGGTACCTGTGGTCCATTAGTCCTTCTTCAGACTAATCTTTTCCTTATATCTTGTTTTCTTCATTCTCCCATGCTCCCTAAGGGGTGAGACCAGTGGACTATCTTAGATGGCTGCTCACAGGCTTTTAAGACCCCAGACACTACTCACCAATGTAGACTGTAGAACATTGTCTTTATAAACTGTGCTATGCCAATTGAGCTAGACGTTCCCCGAGACTATGGTCACCACAGCCCTCCACCCAGCAATTCAGTCCCTCAGGGAGTCTGGATGTGTCTATGGAGCTTCCATGACCTTTCCTTGTACAAGTTGTGCTGGTTTCCCCAGTACTGTGTACTGTCTTAACCTTCACTAAAGTTACCACTTACCTATTGCACCACCCAGAGATTCCTCAATATTTATATAGGATTCTAAATTTGACTTCAACTAGAGCCTGGGACTCTTAACCTCTGCTCATCTGGGGCCACCATCTTTAGAACAAAACCCTCACCTTTCTGAGACTCCTTACAAAAGGCGGCCCTACAGTCCTGCCTTAGGCCTCCCAAGGCTGCAGACAGGTGAGGGATCTGTGACATCCCACTGTTTAGGGGTCAGTGGTCACCTCATCCTTCACTCAGTGCTCTGTTCTTGATTCCTGAAAGGACCTGGGACTTTGCTCCCTGTTAACTTAGGCCCCACAGCCTCCGAGTCCCGTCCATTAAAGGGTATTTTACTTAAGTCATTCTGAGAGGGTAAAAAAAGTTTAAGCACTGCAGTGTTAACTGAAATGTTGAAGGTTTGAGTCCACTCAGAGGTGCCTAGGAAGAAAGGCTTGGCAATCTACTTCCAAAAAATCAGCCACTGAAAAACCCTGAGAAGCACAGTTCTACTCTGACACACAGGGAGTCGCCAAGAGTCAGAAATGAAGCAATGGTAACTGGTATTTTGAGTGCAATCTCATACACTCTTACGGGAGGGGTTTGGGGGTAAAATGAATGAAAATAGAGATTTGGGTGAAGGGCAGCTGGGAGGATGGGACGAGTTGTTCCTTGACACAAATTCCAGGAGCTTTCAGTAGCATCCAGCTGGAGAAAAGAAGCCCACATCCAACTTAAATAACTGATATGCTAATGGGAAAAAATCTACTTAACTTTACTTGCTAAGGAGAATATTCAGCTGAATTGATGTTCTTTGTCAGAGAGCATTGCATGTTCTCTGACAACTCCTGGGTTCAAAAAGAAAAAGGTTTACATGGAGGAGGGTAGTATTGTCTGAGGAAAAAAATCATCATAATGATAAATGCCATTCATTAAAGTCCTAATATTTGCAAGTCATCTTGCCAGGTGCTTTTAATCCAGTATTTATATCCATCACTCCTATAACCTGGTTTGCCAACCTCGACTGGCTGAAGAAAAACTTGTAAACTTCCCCAAATCACAAGGTGGTAAGTGACAGAGCTGGGACCAGTCTGGAGCCCACACTGTTGCACTCCTCCCAGCCAGAGGCTGACCGTGTGTCTCTTAGTTCATTTTTCTTCTCATCACTACAAAATGTCTGTCAGGCAAATCAAAGGACTCTGTAATCAAAGTCGAGTCCCTGGGTGGCGCAAATGTTTAAGCGCTCTGCTACTAAATGAAAGGCCGGCAGTTTGAACCCATTCAGAGACGTCTAGGAAGAAAGGCCTGGTGATCTGCTTTCAAAAGGTCACAGCCTTGAGAACCCCATGGGTCTCGGTTCTACTCTGCAACACACGGGGTTGCCATAAGTTGGAATCGACTCAATGGCAGCCATTTTTTATTTTGGTAGTGAAAATATAAAAGCAGGCCAAAAGCAGCAATGTGAATCTAAGAATAAATAAAAATTGCAGGATTATCTGTAGGTTCATTTGCCTAGGGTCCTGCTACACCTAGCCCCAGGGTTCCTTGAAAGCTGCTTCTTCCCAGGGGCTGGTATATTTATCCAGCTCCACTCCATCCCACATTATAGCACCCTTCCCCGGGCCTGCCTCACTGAGCCCTCCAGCCCACCTCGGGAATCTGACCAGCTCTTCACTGCCTTCTCCTCTGGATGCTGCTCCTGCACCCAGTGGAACAGGCATCCCAGAATCACCTCCCCTACCCCTGACTTAGAGCATCTAACTCCCTGGTGGTCACTTCCTTCACCGTGGATGTATATCATCTTTGTCTTCCTGTTGATGTGGTAACTTGGAGCTCTTTCTTTCTTTTCTTCTTTCCTCCTTTTCTGTGGTTAGTTTTCAAATGTTGTTCCTTTTACTAGATGGTTCAGATAGCTTCTGAACGCTGTGTAAGTTTCTGAATCACTTTGGTTACTCATTTATTCCTATATATCAGGTTTAGAAGTAGGAGTTTTTGTATTTTGTGAACCAAATTGGGAAACTTTTCATCTTATTTTGTGATCTGGAGCAGAATAAGATGGCATTGGATTAGGTATTTCTGTGGGAAATAGGAGATAACTCAGCAGTACAATTGTTAGGATCAAGAAGTAGAGCAAAATAAAGTAAAAGAGGACCATTTCTTGTCTTACCTATTACTGTTAATCTGTTGTTCTGTAAAATTAAATGATACATACTGGATGGTTAAGGTTGTGTGTCAACTTGGCTGGGCCGTGACTCCCAGTGGTTTGGCAGTCGTATGATGTTGTGATCACTTCCATGATGAGATTTGATATAATGTGATCACCTCCACGATGCGATCTGCTGTGAGCAGCCAATCAGTTGAAAGGGAGTTTCCTTGGGCGTGTAGTCTGCAATGAATGTAAATGGACATTCTGAAGAGGCTCGTGGGCTTTTGCTCCCTCTGCTCCTGGCTCTGGCAAGTGTTCCAAAGCTCTGTAGCTTCATGGATAAGTGCCCGGAGGCACCATACTCCACCAGTAAACTCTGGCCAGAAGGCATTCAGCTCTCTTGCTCTGTGGGTTGTCAAGCCTGGCTTTACCAGATAATTGCCTGGAGGCACCTCACTCCGCCATGAAGCCTCCTGCACAAAGGCACTCAGTTCTCTTGCTCCGTGGGTTGGCCATACTCTCGGGGTTTCTCCAGTCTCTGTCAGGTCAGTAAGTCTGGTCTTTTCTTGTGAGTTAGAATTTTGTTCTACATTTTTCTCCAGCTCTGTCCGGGACCCTCTGTTGTGATCCTGGTCAGAGCAGTTGGTGGTGGTAGCCGGGCACCATCTAGCTGTACTGGACTCAGTCTGGTGGAGGCTGTGGTAGCTGTGGTCCATTAGTCCTTTGGACAAATCTTTTCCTTGTATCTTGTTTTCTTCATTCTCCCTTGCTCCTGAAGGGGTAAGACCAGTGGAGTATCTTGGATGGCTGCTCACAGGCTTTTAAGACCCCATACACTACTCACCAGGGTAGAATGTAGAAATTTTCTTTATCAACTATGTTATGCCAATTGAGCTAGATGTTCCCCAAGACCGTGGTTCCCACAGCCCACCCCCAGCAACTCAGTCCCTCAGGGAGTTTGGATGTGTCTATGGCACTTCCATGACCTTTCCTTATACAAGTTGTGCTGGCTTCCCCAGTATTGTGTACTGTCTTACCCTTCACCAAGGTTACCACTTACCTGTTGTCGATGTGTAAGTCATTTTTTTTAATCTTCTTTATTTAGAGGCACTTTTCTGCCATAATAAATCCTATCCGTATAAAAAAGCCTGGCTTTTGTTATTTCAATAATATATATCTGTTTAGGAGACCCGGTGGTGCAGTGTTAAGAGCTCAGCTGCTAACCAAAAGGTCAGCAGTTCAAATCCACTAGCCGCTCCTTGGAAACCCATGGGGCAGTTCAACTCTGTCCTATAGGGTCGCTATGAGTCGGAACTGACTAGAAGGCAATGGGTTTATATCTCTTTTACAGATTCTTCCGCTAAGTGAAAAAGGAAGTTTCCTCTTTACGCAAAATTTTTACACAGGAAAACTTTTTTTCCCCTAACTTCTAGCAGAGATATTATAGGTGCTTGAAAGTAGTTCATCACTACACAATGGTCAAAATGGTCCAAAATAAATCTTGTCAATGAACAGATTGTTACTATGATTGATCATTTTTGCAGCAGGGCTGTAAATATTCCATAAAATATGTAAATGGATTGCTTTGTCTCTTTTGGCTTTGTTTGTTTATTTCCTCCGTGATGTTTCTGTTTGAAGTTGATGCGTCTGATTCAGCTATAGGTGAATATAGTCATTGTTAGCTGACTTTTTTTCTTAGGATTGTCTTATGGCCATTTATCAGTCCAAGAACCAGGGAAAGGAAACAGAAACTCATTTCATTCAAACAGTAAATGATCTGCTGTAGTAGAAGTATAAAAAGGAAAGGCTGGTCACAACCATGGTTGAGATTTTCAAATATTACCTCTGTATTATATACTTCTCTGTATATGTTCTATTATCTATGATACCTCACTGCCATGAGTATCTTAGAAATTTCTCATTGTTTAGTTAGACTCACATACAGCTTTTAAAATGTCAAATAATAAAAATGGAATACAGCGAAACTATCCAATTGCTAAGAAAAAACCTATATTTAAATACCTAGATTAAACCCAATGTCTAATAGGAAACACTTAATATGCCTTAAAATCCCAAGATCCTTTATAAATAACTCACCTAAAATCACAATACATGTACATATGCCTCAATAGTTACCACAATTAACATTAAATGTATATGTCACGGAACCAGAAATTAATAATCCTAGAGTTTATTAAATTCTGTAAAAGCATGACTGTAACAAAACAATGAAGTTAATTACTTCAAAGCTTGTTGATTCACTCTGAGAAAATAAACTTTTTAATATACTCATCCCAAGGCTCAGCTGGTGTCTAACATGATAGATAGTATGATTGCAACAGGCCCCATAAACTGTGTATCACTGAAAGTAGAAACAGACCTGTCGACTATAATGCCAAATAATACACATTCATCACAATAAGCTTGGTTGTCAATTTCCCACTTACATATTAGCATAATTCACACAATCATTTTCTTTCCTTTCAAATAAATTTTAAGTGCATTTAAAGAGAACATTTTATGCTTGTAGGTACTGATATTTTTAAAAGCTGTTCAATTTGAAATCGTATTAGAATGAACAAGTTAATATTTGTTTTAATAGGAACACAAATGACTCAATCTAGGAAAAGCCAATGAGTTATTCCAGTTTGCCATCATAATGTGCATTTAATGTGCTGTCCTTCGCATAGCAACATGAAGTCACCATCAACAGAACATATGTTGTTTGTCAAATGGTGATAAGGAATTTTCCTCCAACAAATACAGTATAGAATGCCACATGGTTTTTTATAGCCCAATTCTCTAGACGCTACAACTAGAGGTACTGATTATATAGGCTTAACTCTCCACAGAGTGAATGTATTTATTTATTTATTAGTTACTTCATTATGCTTGCACTTTAACAATATTCTGAGTAGATTAACTTACTCATGAACACTGAAAGAGCACTTACTACCCCTGCTAACTGAAAGTGAAAATGTTTACTGGATATTCACATTGACTGCAAACTCAGGCACCAAAATATTAATAATCTTTTCATGTCATGTGCAGTAAAATTATGGGTGATTAAATCTTTCTCTGTATGTTCTAAGTTTTCTACAGTGAGTTTGCTTCCTACCCAGCCTTTAAATGTTGGCTTGCCTTCATATTTTTATCTCGCTCTGCACGCTCCTCCTGGGTGATCTCACTCATGCCCAATGCTTCCATTTACAAATACCTGCTCATGCCTCTCGCCTGTGCATCTCCAGTCCTAGCCTCTCCTCTCATATCCAGTTCCATATATATTTATGCTCACCTGAGATTTTCACGTGAATATTTCTCAAAGTTGCCTAAAACACAACCTTTTTAAAACTGAACTCACAATCATATCTCCAAATTAAGTCCATTCTTACCCGCTGCAGTAGAGGCGATTCCGACTCATAGGGACCCTATATGACAGAGTAGAACTGCCCCATAGGGTTTCCAAGGAGCGGCTGGTGGATTCGAACTGCCGACCTTTTGGTTAGCAGTCGAGTTCTTAACCACTTCACCACCAGGGCTCCAAGTCCTTTCTTATCACCCCCAAAATCAAAAAGCAAACCCATTACTGTCCAGTCGATTCTGACTAATGGCAACCCCGCATGTGACACAGTAGAAATGCTCCATAGGATTTTCTTGGCTGTAATCTTTACGGAAGCAGAATGCCAGGCCTTTCTTCCATGGTACTGCTGGGTGCGTTTGAACCTTTAGGTTAGCAGCCAATCACAAGCTGCTTGTGCCACCCAGGGACCTTTTATCACCCCCACTCTCAGTAAACTGTCCACTTGCTGTATTCCCAAGCTCAATAGGCGAGACAACTGTGAATCCAGTTATACATGCCAGGGATAAAGCAGACATCTTTGACAGTGTCCTCTCTCACACCACCCATACCCAAACTAGCACATAGAGCAGTACCAGTTGCCGCTGAGTCGATTTCAACTCATGGTGACTCCTTGCGTTGCAGAGTCGAACTGCATTCCATAGGATTTCAATCGCTGTGACCTTTTGGAAGTGGATAGCCAGGCCTTTCTCCTGGGCACCTCTGAGGGGGTTTGAACCACCAACCTTTCAGTTAGCAGCCAAACGCTTAACCATTGGCACCACCCCAGGACTCCTAAACTAGCACATAAGTCCTGAAAATCTACTCATACATGGTTTTCTAGTCTATCCACATTTATCCATCTCCCTATAGGGTCTCTATGAGTCAGAATTGACTGGACAGCAATGGGTTTGGTTTGTTGTTGTTGTTGTTTTTTTGTTTTTTGAATGTCACCATCCTGGAACACTGTAAGAACATTCAACCTTTTTCCTGCATCTTTTTTTTTTTTTTTTTTTTTTGGCATCTCTTAAATTTCTTTTCTACATTGCAGCCACAGTGGTCTTTTCAAAATGCATATCTGATCAGGTCACTCCCCTACTTTAAAGCTGTCAGTGGTTTTATTTTGCATCTAAGAAGAAACCTAAAAAGTCCTTACCACACTCCCCCGATTTACCTTTATTTACACTCAAGTGTAAATAAAAGTGGTCTTCTTCCAGTCTGCTGCATGCACCAGGCTTATTCTTCAATCAGGCCTTTGCACAGGGAGTTCCCTTGAGGAACAGTCCTTAAACCTCACCCCACCCTTGTCAATGTAATTCACCTTCATCCTTTTCTCTAGATTCAAATACTAATTCTTCAGGACAGCCTTCCCAAACTTATTGGATCAGATAGCATTCCATTATTTTATCTCCCTGTCCTTTTAGCCTTTAAAAATCTATAATCATGTATGTATGTGTCTCTTGGATTTATACCTGTCTCTTCCACTAAATCATAGGCTCCATGAAGGCAGAGTCTGACCATGTTTTGCTCACTCTTTTATCCTCAGCTCTCAACACAGTGCATGGTCAAAATGTATTACCAACAAATGGTCGCTGGATTAAGGATTACAATATTTTATATTCAGAAAAATATTAAAATAAAAGAAAAACAAACCCGTTGCCTTCGAATGGATTCTGACTCATAGCGACCCTACAGGACAGAGTAGAACCGCCCCATAGAGTTTCCAAGGAGAGCCTGGTGGATTTGAACTGCTGAACTTTTTTTGGTTAGCAGCCATAGCTCTTAACCACTATGCCACCAGGGTTTCCAATATTAAAATAGGCGTGAAATACATAAAGTCAGGTGTATGTTTGAAGTGCATAGAATCAGATTTTGTTCACATGCAACAAGAAAGCATAAATCTGACAACTAACTGTCCACCAGATAAAACAACATGCCAAAATCAAACCAAACCCACTGCTGTCGAGTCGATTCCGACTCACAGCGACCCTATAGGACAAAGTAGAACTGCCCCATAGGGTTTCCAAGGAGCGGCCGTTTCTCTTATATAAAAGAGCTAAGCTGAGACTATATTCCTAAAGGTCTTTTTCAATTAAATGCTTAGAGTAATTGATGCTTTCACGAAAAATGTCCTTAGCATAAATTTCATGTTAAGATTTGTTTCGTTAGATTGACTTTAATACCAAGTTTATAGTTGGGACAAATTTTTCAACCATCATTTTGATTACCAAAACTATGACTAATATTAACCAAAAAAGGAGGCTAACACAGGAAGTATTTAAAAGGACTGCTTCCAATACATGAAATTAAATAAATCACGTACACATTGTCAAGGAATCTACCCCACTTCTAACCAGAAAAAGACATTTTCTGATACTCCTATTCTCTTATCTCTTATACAGACTAAACCCTTGCTATCTTCATTACTTTGCACAAATGCCTGGTAATAGAAAATATAAATGAGATGAACGAATGAAAGCTTCTTAATTTTTATGAGCCTCAGTTTCTTTGCCTGTATAATCCAGTTATTAAAACTTACACCTCAAGCTAAGTATGACAATGCACATAGTATGCTTCCTAGCACATCATGGGTCCTCAGTATTTAAGTAGTTGCTGTTTTTTAACAGTTGCTGTTTTTACTTTTTAAATGTATTTCCTACCTCCTTTCTCTTTCCTCTCATACTCTTGTGACCCAATCGCAGACAGATGTTTTAGAGAATGAGGTGGCGTTACCTTTGGGTCCCATTCCATAATTAAGGAGCACCTTGGATCTACAAAGCAGTCTGGGAATCAGACTAATTCAACTTTTCTATTCATAACCACCTCTTTCTTAGGACACATCTCGTTTGTCTTGTAGTAGCTGCGGACTTGTCGTCTCATCCCTTCTTACCTGCCCTATGGGTGCACACACGTATACTGAGAGGGTTAGCTCCAACATTCCACTAATAGAGTGAAAATAAAAAGAAAACAAATGAACAACAAACCAAAACCACTTAGCAGATAAGATTTTAAACGCTCCAAATAGCCGAGTATCCATTCAGACAGTACTTCCTTTACCAGTAAAATATACAACTGTTAAATATATACATATATATCTCACAATAGTAACTCCTAGTGCCTAAATAAACCAAACTTAGCTCTTTGCTAGATAGATGTCCCTTAATTTTTTTCTGAGATTTTTTTCTAATATTTTATTTATTATTGTACTTTGGATGAAGGTTTACAGAACAAATAAGTTTCTCATGAAACAGTTAGTACACATATTGTTCTATGACAATGGTTAACAATCCCATGACATGTCAGCAGTGTCCCTTCTCAACCTTGGGTTCCCTCTTACCAGCCTTCCTGTCCCCTCCTGCCTTCTAGTCCTTCTCCCTGGACTCTTGTGCCCCATTAGTCTCGTTTTGTTTTATGGGGCTGTCTAATCTTTGGCTGAAGGGTGAACCTCGGGAGTGACTTCGTTACTGAGCTAAAAGGGTGTCCGGGGGCCACACTCTCGGGGTTTCTCCAGCCTCTCTTTCAGAGATTTTTAACAATACTTGTTTTAAAGATAAAGTATACAAGCCTCTAGTGTTTTAATTAAACAAACTTGTCTCTTGGTTTGATGGCTATCTTTTTTTTTTTTTTTTAAATTCCTATAATTTTCCTTTTCTTAGTCCAGAAAAATTTTAGCAACTAGGTAACCACAATTTACCATATTATTATTATTTATATGTTGTTACATTTGTTTGGCAGATTGCTTCTGTCCAAATGAATTAATGTCATTTGAATTTTCTTCTATTTCACGTGTGCATTTTGTAGATAATCTAAAATCTTCTTCTGTTTTTAGTAAGCACCAGTGACAAACAATAAATACTTACAACAGACTAGCCCAACAATCTTTTCTGATGGAAGCTGAGGCCTAGACAGGAAAAGGTATGGTCAAGTTCACAGGCTTGTTGGAGCTGAGCCATCACGAAAACCCAGGTATCCTAGTTCCAGTTTAGTGTTCCTTGCGTCATACTTCATCGTGATATATGACCATTGCTAAACCTTTCAAAATACTGGGATGTAAGAGTAATTAATTGCTTCTTACATTTAAAAAATGTTACTGTAATGGAAAGAAGAATGAATGAGCTTAAAACCCTGTTGATTTCCATTTAGTAAACTCAAGACAGATAGGAAGGCTCATTCATTACTGTATAACCCCAGTCTTGGTATGGAGTTTGCCTTATATGTATCCGTTAAGTAAATGAAAACCAGAAGGAAAACAGTTCATGAGTTGATGTAAAGACTCTGTGAAGTTCAACGTTATGTGAAGTTCAATGTTTGAATGTTGTCTTTCAGTTTGGAAGTTAGAGGCCTGAGGTTTGCTTACTGGAGTCAAATAGTCCATTAAAGTTGTTGTCTGATGGATGCCAGCAACCACGGGGCACAATTGTTTCAAAGAGGGTGAAAAAATCAATAGCATTAGAGACTTCGAAAACTTTTGTTCTACATTTAGTACAGAATATGCAATGTGGGAGTTCCAGCTACTGTTGTGGTCAGAATTTCTGCAATCAGTTGTTTTTCCTAGGTGTGATGGGCAGAATTTTAGGATGACCCCCAATGACCAACACTCCTGTGTAACCGCTTCCCATCAAGTGCCAGAGGGACCTGTGGATATAATGGGATAGCACTCCCATGACTAGCTTACGTTACATGGCACAGCTGACTTTAAGAAAGGGAGATTATCCTTGGTGGACCTGACCTAATCAGGTGAGGCCTTAAAGGGGACAAGGCTCTTTCTTGATAAAGGGTTTTGAAGTGCTTCCAGGATTCAACATGGAATGCAGGCAACTTTTAGGAGCATAGAGTGGCTCCTGACTGCCAGCAAGGAAACAAGGACCTCAGTGCTACAACTGCAAAGAACTGGATTCAGCCAACAACCTGAATGGCCTTGGCCATGGATCCTTCCCAAATGTCACCAGATAAAAACGCAGCCCAGCTGACAGAACACCTTGAGAGTGAGGACCTGAGCACAGAACACAGATGAGCTACACCTGAATATGTGACCTACAAAACAGTGAGATAATATTATTGTAAGCCACTAAATTTGTGATAATTTGTTATGCAGCAGCAGAAAATGAATAAACTACCTATCTCAAAGGATGGGTCTGATTTTCAGGGCATTCTCAAATATTTATAAACAACTAGTAATTTGTAAAGTTTACAAAGTGTTTTCTCATATATACTTTTATTTAATCCTTTTACCAACTCAATAGAAAGAATACCCTTATCCTCTATCATTCTTTTTTTTTTTTCTCTTAACAAAGACTCATATAGGGTCAGTGTGAGTCGGAATTGGTCGATGGCAACAGGCATACAGGATAATCTTACTGCTCACTATCACAGAGTCAAACAGTAGTGAAATAATGCCTAAAATTTAAAACAAGGCAAGGTATAATTAAGTAACCATAAAAGTGTGCAGCCAAGATTAGTATTAAATGCTAAAGACTGAACAAACCTGGGTCTAGGATGTGGCAAGTGAAGCATTTGCCGTGAGCTCAAATTTGGGGGGGGGGGGGGCGCCAAAAAAAATCTCATAATCAAATGAATTATGTTTTACTTCAATATTTAAAAAAATCAAAATTAATGCAAAAATCCACGGTGAGTAAAATATCAAACTTTTCAATAAAGACAGGATTCATGGGCCAAGATGATGGTTAGGTAAGTGAGGCACTCACTTTCAGGATCATGCAAGTGCAGGCTCCGAGTCTGCCTTTATTTAAAATTTTGATATTTTGTTCTTTACTTACCGCACCATACTGTCTCACTCACCACACTGACCTAATACAATAACATGTACCCTTTGACTCTTCCTTGTCTTCCTTATACTAGGGGGTATTAACATGGTCTCTGATTTCTGAAATGAACTCTCTACCCAGTAATTTTTGTTGCCTGGCAAGTGGCAAAGTTACTTGTTCACAAAGTACGGTTCTCTGGATCTGGTAGATTGGCTTCTGGCTATGTTAGCCTGAGCATGGTGTCACAGGTACTGGGTCCATTAAAGACAGTGCATCCATTCTGCAAAAGTGGCTTTGAACACTAATATGTCCTATTTCTCTTTAATATCATTGATCTTAGCTAAAGCATATGTCTTAGAGAATAAGGCACGGGGATGAGGAAGGAGATCATCAGAATTTCAGTCTTCCACTGGCACTGTGGTAGTTGAAATGGCTGAATCAGTGTTGGAAGCAGCAGGTTTAAAGGTGGATAGTTAGTCCAAGTTGGACTAGAGCAGAACCAGGGTAAACGTGGAAAGGTCAACAACCCCTGAAAGTCTAAAGTTGTTGTCAGAGGCCAGATCACTCCAGATGCCTTATCCTGATTGAGAAGGTGTTATTCTACCATTCAGACAAGACTTGGGCAGGGGTAGGAGGTGATGGTAGACAAAGAGATCAAAATTTAGTTCTAAGAGCTGAATGGTGATAAACCTAGGTTTATATACTAAGATTCCTTACCTAGAGTTTGACTATCTTTGCTCTACAACATCCTATTTTCTAGGCTTATTAATCTAGAAACATGTCCAAAAATTTCCCTGCTCAAGAAGTAAATATCCAATCAGAAATCTGAATCTTTACTTTCTTAAAAAGTGAAATGAGAAATCAGAGAATTTCTTTTAGTAAAATGGGGCAACAGATTAACATATTTATTCAAACAATTCAGATATTTTGCATTCCCCATATTAATGGAGTCTTGATACAAAGTCTATTACAACAGCCCTGTATTGAATAGATTTGTGGGCTCAGAGGAAAGACTGCCATGATTTATTTTTCAGGTGTCCATGTGTACAAGATAGTATCAGCACACATACACTAAGATTTTTTTAAGAAATAAAACAAAACTCAACTGGTATACTGAGGATTCACCACCGGCTGCCCTCGAGTTGATCATGACTCATAGCGACCCTAAAAGACAGTAGAACTGCCCCTTAGGGTTTCCAAGGCTGTAACCTTTACAGAAGCAGCTTGCCACATCTTCCTCCTACAGAGCAGCTTGTGGGTTTGAATCCCCAACGTTTTAGTTAGCAGCCAAGCACTTTAACCACAGCACCACCAGGGCTCCTTTACTGATAGTTAGCTATGTAGAAATAACACTGAAATTATAGCCTCTCAAAGGAAGAAAGCATTGAAAATTCAAAGAAAAATTTTCCATGGATTCCAAAATTATCACTATCTGTAGGCACAAGTAATATGTTATTGAACAAAGACAAGGGCTTGAGCATTGATTATTCCAATACTGCCCATCAATAATCATTAATAACAGATCAATTATTCAACGAGTTATAACTAACTTCTGGTTTCATTTTCAAGCAAGTTTTTGTTGTTGTTGTAGTTACTAAAAATTACCAAAAAATACAATAAAATTTTGGACTCAAGAGAGTTACTCTCTTCTACTACCTACCTCTCTAGTCAGTAAGATGGGGCAATTATAGGGCTCACCTCAAGAAAACCAAATGGTGAATAGCAAAACATTCTACCTATAGATGTATTTCAGCTAATAATCTCAGAAGGAATGAAAGAATTCAAGAATTACCATTCTGTAGCCCTTAACAGGGCCCTGGTGGCACAGTAGTTAAGAGCTCGACGGCAACAGGTTTGGTTTTGGTTTGGTACCTCTTACGGGTTAATAAATAAAGGTGATGAACCTCAATGACCACCAACATCACCACAAAGGGAGACAACCAAAAAAAAAAAAAGTCTGTTGCCATCAATTCCAACTCATAGCGACCCTATAGGACAGAGTAGAACTGCCCCATAGCGTTTCAAAGTAGCGCCTGGTGGATTCAAACTGCCAACCTTTTGGTTAGCAGCTGTAGCTCTTAACCACTACACCACCAGGGTTTTCAAATAGACATTACGTATTTCCTAATGTGATGGAGGTGCACAGCATCATGTCTAGAGTGCTCCTGCCAATATACAAACAAATAAATAAACCATAATCTTCCCAAGTGTCACCTACAATTATTGAGGATTGTTGATGCTGAGAACCAGATCTATTGGGTTCATTTTTCTTTTCTCTGTACTGTTGTGTATGTTTGAGAATTTCTATGATAACATAATTCTATTATAAATATCATGCCTTCAAATTTGAGAATTCAATTGAAATGGTACAATTTTTTAGCAAAATATGAATGATTAAAGGAGTCCATGAAGAAATAGAAAACTTTAATTCAACAACACAAACTGAAACTATAGTGCAAACCTAAGGTACCTTCAAAATATTCCAGGACCTACCAGGTTTGTAGACCCATTACATCAAATGGTAAGTGAAAACTGTTGTTGTTATTGTTGTGTGCCATTCAGTCGATTCTGACTCATAGTTACCATCTTATGTAACCATGGGAAATTACTCAATCACTTTTAACAGGCTAGCTCCCCTTGTTACAAAGATCAGATGAGGGTGCCCCCATAAAGGAACACTTGAGCCAAGCTCACTCACACAGAGAGAAATATCCTAAATGAATTCACAGTAGATCTGATGTAGCAGGGAATTAAATGGATAAATAGGCAGTACCCAAAGAATACAAAGGTCATATCACATTACAAAAAACTGTGAATTGGAATTCACTACATTAACAGGGGTAAAGAAAAAGCCCTTGGTAAAAATTCAACCCAGTTCATAGTATGCAATAACTTTTACCAAACTTACATTAGAAAGGAATTACCATTTTGTAAAATCTCAGCAAACATACTTAAATGTGAGATATTAGAAACATTCCCAATAAAATCCAGAACAAGATATAGAGGTATGGTACCGACTCTACTGTTCAAACCTGGTCTGGAATGCATAGCCAGTGCACAGCCATACACAAGAACACAAAAATAAATCAGAAGTATGAATACTGAAAAGAGGTATTATGATCGCCTAATTCAAAAATCCAAAGGAATCAGCTCACAAAATATTCAAACTAATAAGAAATTTCAGAAAGCTGGTGTAGAAGATCACTACAGCAAAATCAGGAGTCTGGTCACACAAAATAAATAACTTATTAGAACATGTAATGGAAAATATACTATTCAAAACAGCAGCAACATCCAAAATATACCTAAAAAGAAAACTAACATAAATATACATGACCTTTATGGAGGCAACTATAAATCTTTTTTGACAAAATTAAGTAAAAGAAGTCCCAAATAGAGTAGTATAGGATGTTCGTTAATGAGGAAGCGAACATTGTAAAGATGTCAAAACCAAACCAAACCCGTTACCTTTGAGTCACTTCCTACTCAAGGTAACCCAGTTCTCCTTAAATTATTTACAGATTCAGTGCCTTCCCTGAAGGGAGTGGCCTTGGGTCAGCAGAGGAGAGAGACCTGGCCTGGCTCCTAGCAGGGGTCAAGGTAAGATACTGAGTGAAGATGGAGGGTTCCATCCACCCTGAGAAGAGGGGCCCACAGAGCACAGGCCCACAGAGTCCAGCCCCATAGAGTCCCACCCCCACAGAGCCCCAAGCCCCCAGAGCCCCGCCCCTCTGAGCCAAGCCCCTCAGAGCACTGTCCCCCCACAGCTCCGCCCCTACTATAGGCCTTCAGAGGCAACATGCATGGCTATTAGGCTTAGGAACCTCCTTACCTGGGCCTAGAAGGTTTTGGGCAAATAAAGGCCTTGATCTGAAGCTGGCTGATTCTGCACAGCAGAGACTCCCAGGAGTCCCTAATATGCCCCTATGTAAATTCTGTGGAACACTCCCCTCCTCGAAGGGAGGAAGCTTAATAGATTCCCTGATGAGAGCCTTCGTAGCCCCCGGACAGGGGTAAACGGAAGTGATGTACCCTGATTTCCGCCTCTGGAGGCTGTGCGGAGGGACATTTTGGTCTAACGGCTAGGCTTAAGGTAGGCAGGAGGAGGAGCCCCAGGACAGAGAAGGTGTCAAGGTGCGTATCTCGAGTTAGAATTTAGGGGACATATGCCCCCTTTGAAGAGAGGAGGCCAGACAGAGCCCCACCCCACTCCACCCCCATTATCAGCTCCTGGGAGGCCAGAGGCATGGTTGTTAGGCACAATGCCTCCTGACTTGGCCTTCGGACGCTGTGGGGGCGGGGGGTATGGCCTTGATCTGAAGCAGGCAGTTTCAGATCAGCAAAGAGATGAGTCACAGGCCTGGTCAAGAGTCAAGGCGAGTATTGTGCGTTAAAACTGAGGTGACAACCCCATACAGAAAAGGCCTCAGTCCGGCCCCACCCATGCTTTGTTGGTTCCCAGAGCAGTACTCAAAAGGTACCCCACAGAAGTAGCCTTTCCTGGAGCCAAGGTAGAATCTTCCTACTGAGGCTCCACACACCATCTCATCCTCTCTCTTCTAGGGTGACTTCTTCATCAACAGAGCTGCCTGCCCTCCTGCCTGCTATCCTTGATAAGAAATCATGCCTCGAGGTCAGAAGAGTAAGCTCCGAGCCCCGTGAGAAACGCCGTCAGGCCCGAAGTGAGACCAAAGGTCTAAGGGGTGCTCAGGCTACTGCAGCAGAGGAAGAAAACTCCCCCTCCTCTGCCTCTCCTCTTTTGGGAGAGAGATCCCAGAATTTGCCTACCGCTGGCACAGGAAGCACTCCCAAGTCTCCTCAGAGAGCTGCAGCTGTTTCATACGCAGATTCAAATGAAGGTGCCAACAGCCAAAATGAGGAAAGTTCAGATGAGAGCTCATGCGAAGATCTTTTAAACGAGAAGGTGGTATTGTTGGTGGAATTCTTACTGCGGAAGTATCAAGAAAAAAAGCCGATTACAAAGGCAGACATGCTGAAGTCTGTTATCAAAAACAAAAAATATCAGTTCCCTGAGATCCTCAAGAGAGCCTCTGAGCACATGGAGCTGGCCTTTGGTATTGATTTGAAGGAAGTGGATCCCATCAGGCACTGCTATACCTTTGTCAACAAATTGGATCTCACCGCGGATGACATGGTTATCGATGAAGGAAACACGCCCAAGACGGGCCTCCTGATGATTGTGCTGGCTGTGATCTTCAAGAAGGGCAACTGCGCCACTGAGGAGGAGGTCTGGAAAGTGCTGAATCTGATGGGGGTATATGCTGGCAAGAAGCACTCCATCTATGGAGAGCCCAGGAAAGTCCTCACCCAAGAGTTGGTGCAGATGAAGTACCTGGAGTACCGGCAGGTGCCCAACAGTGATCCTCCACGCTATGAATTCCTGTGGGGTCCCAGAGCCCATGTGGAAACCAGCAAGATGAAAGTCCTGGAGTTTTTGGCCAAGGTCCATGATACCACACCCAGTGCCTTCCCATCCTGTTATGAAGAGGCTATGAAAGATGAAGAAGAGAGAGCTCGAGCCAGAACTGAAGCCAAGGCTCGCAGTAGTGCCATGGCCAGTGCTCGGGCCAAGGCCAAGCCCAGCAGCTCCTCCTGCCCCAAGTGAAGTCTAAAGAAGATTCTTCACTTTTGTGTTAAAAAGGGCTGTCAGCATTCTAATAGTGGAGGGCCTGGTTAGGGTTGGAGAGAATAAAATATATATCATCTTTGTTTTCCTGTTCTGTATGGGTAACTTGGAATTTTACCTTTTTTTTTCCTTTTCTTAAGGTTAATTTCAAATGTTGAAGTCTGAAGCAGATTCTTTTCTTCATGGATAAAAAGGTAGTCAATATTCTAAGTAGTGTAGGGCCAGTATGGGGCTGTAGGAAACACAGTGTATATCATCTTTGTGTTCCTGTTCTACCTGGGTTACCTGGAGTTCTTTCTCCCCCTTGCCTCCCTCCCTCCCTCGCTCCTTCCTTCCCTTATAGTTCACATTGCATTCCTTTTACTAGAAGGTTTAGAAGGTTTAAATAGCTTCAGAATCTAGGTTGATGGATGACTTTGGTTACACATTTATTTCTATTTAATAGATACCAGAGTAGGAGTTTTGTTATTTTGTGAAACCAATTGGGAAACTTTCCTTCATATTTAGTGATCCAGAATAAGAAAAGAAGGCATTGGAGTAGGCACTTCCTTAGAAATGTGAAAGGAATCAGCAGTAAAATAGTTGGGCTCAAGAAATAGAGAAAAAAAGGTAAAAGATGGTCAGCTATTGGTTTCCCATATCCATTCTAGTCTTGTTTGGTAAAAATAAAAGATGCATGCCTGAGTTTACTTAACTTACTCAAGAATGTAAGAGAAATAAAACTTTTATGAACTAGAACTCGTGCTCACTGGCTCATTAATTCCTCACATGTTAATTGATCATCTGCTTTTTGAAAGTCACTTTGTTAGAAATGGGGAAACTAGGATACAAAACACCCAGCCCCTGCCCTGACAATTTTACAGTCTAGGAGTAGCAATCTTATAGGCAAGATGATGAAAGACCCTATAAGACTAAAGGACAAGTACAAAGAAGGTGTAAGGAGGTAAGGAGGCTGGCGGTGGAGAGTGAGAGGCAGGGGAAGGTGTCCAGTTGAAAGCAGGGGAGTGCAAGTGCCCTGGAGGCAAGGCAATGTGGGGCTTTGGAACACTGTAAGTCCTTCAATGGACATACTTTTAAGTTAAACTGGGTGATGGGCTGGATGAAGCTGTGGGAGTGGGTGAGACCCCCGATTGATGTGTCTCAGAGAAACAAACCCCAGGAAAAGAAAACTGCTCTTACGATTTATTTTGTGGTCATCGATAAACCAGAGGAAAATCTCCACCTGGGGCAGAATTGGAAGGTGCCCTGTGCTCTTGTCCCTGTGTACTTGAACCCTGAGCACAAAGTCGTTTTACGCACATCGTTTCCAGGGAGTTTCTAAGAAATAAAGATATACTCTCTTGGAGTGAGATGCCCAGAAGCTACTGGGCTGACACTTTTACCCTGGCCTGGGAGAGCTAGAGCCCACTCCATTAAAAGGACATTTTAATTAGGTTATCCTGAATGTAATTTGGCAAACTCTAAGGGAGGGCTGGAAATCCTGGTGGGCTAGTGGTTAAGAGCTACGGCTGCTAACTGAAAGGTTGGCCGTTCAAAGCTAGCGGCACTCCTTATAAACCCTATGGGGCAGTTCTACTCCGTCCCATTGGGTCACAATGAGTCAGAATCAACTCGATGCCAATTAGTTTGGTTTGTTTTTTTTAAGGGAGGGCTAGATTTTTGGTGAGGGCGAAATGAGTGAAACAGAGGTAATTTGAAAGGAAAGGCAGATAGGAGGGAGAGCAGCTGTTGGTCCTTGACATAAATTCTAGAAGCTTTGAGTTACTTCAAATGGGAGAAGATTCCCCCACACCCAAATTAAATAACATCTGCTCTAATGGGGGAAATTTTACTTTGACTTTCTAAGCAAGATTATTGGCTGACTTGGTATTATTTTACCTGGAAAACCACATATCCTCGGAATTAAAAAATAGAAATCCCCAGAGGAGAGAGGGTGGTATCGTCTGGGGTAAAAATAATCATAGTATTAACTACCATTCATTAAGGACCTAATATTTGCTTGGAACATCTCTGGAATCTGACCAGCTCTGCACTGCCTCCTCATATGGATGTGCACCTGCTCCCAGTGGAACAGACAGAATAACCCACTCACCCCTGACTTAGAGCCTCCAATTCCCTGCAGAAGTCCCAAGGAGGTCCCATCCCTGTATCCCTGTCAGTGGAACCCCTGACAGTGAACTTTAGACAAGTGATTATTGCCCCTTCCCCATCAGACATCTCCACCACTCTCCCAACTTGTATTCCAAATGGGCTGGTGATTAGAGTCTGATTTATGATTTTACACCGAATACACTGGTCCTTGGGCTATAACGTGGGGTCTCCATGAGTCAGAGCCAACTCGATGTCAACTAGCTATGCCACCTTCATGCTTTTTTTTTTTTTTTCTTCCATTCAGCAGCAAACATGAAAGGCCTGTATTGAGATGGTGGAACCACATGATGGAAGCAGCCTTGATATCTGAGTTACCTGATAGAAGAGAGCCCCTGCCAACCACAACCGATTTTATGCACCTGAGTAAGTTTTGTTGGGTTAAGCTGTTCAGATTTCGTTTTCTCTGTTGCTAGCTACGAGTTAATTGGTGGTGCAATCAATTAAGCATTCAACTAATAGCCTAAAAGTCAGTGGTACGAACCAACCCAGAAATGCCTCAGAAGGCAGGCCTGGTTATTTCCTTCTGAAAGTTCACAGCCTTGAAAACCCTATGGAGCAGTTCTACTCTGCACACGTTGGGGTCGCAATGAGTTGTTATAGAGTCAAGGACAACTGGTTTTTTTTTTTTTTGTAGTTTAAATGCTGTTTACATTTCAAGTTAGTCTTCCAGACAAAACTTTATACATACATTCTTATGTGACCCTAATTGCTCTCCCCATACTGTGACAGCACACTCCTCCTTTCCACCCGATTCCCCATATCCATTCAACCAGCTCCTAAAACTGTCTGCCTTCCCATATCTCCTCCTCACAGAAGCTGCCTATTTAGTCTCTTGTACCTACTTGAGCTAAGAGGTACACTCCTCACTAGTATCACTTTATGTCTCACAGTCCAATCCAATCCCTGTCTGAAGAGTTGGCCTCGGAAATTGTTTTAGTTCTGGGCTGATAGAGAATCCGGGAGCCATGCTTTCTGGGGTTCCTTCAGTCTCAGTCAGACCATTAAGTCTGGTCTTCTTACTAGAATTTGAGTTCTGCATCCCACCTTTCTCCTGCTCCATCAGGGACTCTCTGTTGTGTTCCCTGTCATTGGTGGTAGCCGGGCATCATCTAGTTCTTCTGGTATCAGGCTGATGAAGTCTCTGGTTTATGTGGCCCTTTCTGTCTCTTGGGCTAATACTTTCCTTGTGTCTTTGGTTATCTCCATTCTCCTTTACTCCAGGTGGTTGGGACCAATTGATGCATCTTAGATGGCCGCTTGCAAGCTTTTAAGCCCCCAGATGCCACTCACCGCAGTAGGATGCAGAACACTTTATTAATAAGTTTTGTTATGCTAATTGACCTAAATGTCCACTGAAAGCATGGTCCACAGATCCCTACCCCTACTACTCTGTCCCCTAAAAGTCATTGTATTCAGGAAAATTCTTAGCTTTGGTTTAGTCCCGCTGTGCTGACTTCCCCTGTAGTGTGTGCTGTCCTTCCCTTCACCTAAGATAATACTTGTATACTAACTACTTAGTGGATAACCCTCACCCTCCCTCCTCCCCCTCATAACTGTGAAAGAATGTTGTCTTCTGTGTTTAAACATTTTCTTGAGTTCTTATAATAGTGGTCTTATACAATATTTGTCCTTCTGTGACTGACTAAATTCACTCAGCATAAAGCCCTCCAGATTCCTCCATGTTATGTTTCACGACTTCATCGTTGTTCTTTATCTTTGTGTAGTATTCCATTGTGTGGATATACCATGATATGTTTATCCATTCGTCTGTTGATGGGCACTTATGTTGTTTCCATCTTTTTGCTATTGTGAACAGTGCTGCAATGAACATGGGTGTGCATATATCTATTTGTGTGACGGCCCTTGTTTCTCTAGGATATATTCCAAGGAGCAAGATAGCAGAATCATATAGTACTTCTATTTCTAGGTTTTTAAGGAAGCGCCAAATGGATTTCCAAAGTGGATGTACCATTTTATATTCCCACCATCAGTGTATAAGTGTTCCAGTCTCTACACAACCTCTGCAGCATTTATTATTTTGTGTTTTTTGGATTAATACTAGTCTTGTTGGGGTGGGATGATATCTCACTGTAGTTTTGATCTGCATTTCTCTAATAACTAATGATTGTGAGTGTTTCTTCATGTGTCTGTGAGCCGCCTGAATATCTTCTTTTGTGAAGTGCCTGTTCATATCCTTTGCCCATTTTTTAACTGGGTTATTTGTCTTTTTGTTGTTGAGGATTTGCAGTATCTTGTAGATTTTAGAGGTTAGATGATGATCGGATTTGTCGTAGCCAAAATTTTTTTTCCCCCAGTCTGTAGGTTGTCTTTTGGCTCTTTTGGTGAAGTCTTTTGATGAACATAAGTGTTTGATTTTTAGGAGCTAACAGTTATCTAGTCTATCTTCTGGTGCTTGTGCATTGTTAGTTATGGTTCATGTTGTGTTTATGCCATGTTTTAGGGCTCCTAGCACTGTCTCTATTTTTTCTTCCATGATCTTTATCGTTTTTAATTTTATATTTAAGTCTTTGATTCAATTTGAGTCAGTTTTTGTGCATGGTGTGAGGTATGGGTCTTGTTTCAGTTTTTTGCAGATGGATATCTAGTTATGCCAGCACCATTTGTTAAAGAGACTGTCTTTTCCCCAGTTAATGGACCTTAGGCCTTTGTCAAATATCAGCTGCTCATAGGTGGATGAATGTATGTCTGTATTCTCAATTCTGTTCCATTAGTCTATGTATCTGTTGTTGTACCAGTACCAGGCTGTATTGACTACTGTGGCGGTATAATAGGTTCTAAAATCAAGTAGTGTGAAGCCTCCCACGTTGTTCTTCTACTTGAATAATGCTTTACTTATTCAGGGCCTCGTCCCTTTCCATATGAAGTTGGTGATTTGTTTCTCCATCTCATTAAAAAATGCCAGTGGAATTTGGATTGGGATTGTATTGTATCTGTAGATTGCTTTGGGTAGAATTGACATTTTCACAATGTTGAGTCTTCCTATCCATGAGTAAGGCATGTTTTTCCACTTATGCAGGTCTGTTTTGGTTTCTTGCAGTAGTGTCTTGTAGTTTTCATTGTATACGTGTTTTACGACTCTGGTTAGATTTATTCCTAAGTATTTTATCTTCTTGGGGGCTATTGGAAATGGTATTGATTTGGTAATTTCCTCTGTGAGGTTCTCTTTGTTGGTGTAAAGGAATCCAACTGATTTTTATATGTTTATCTTGTATCCTGAAACTTTGCTGAAATCTTCTATTACACCCAGTAGTTTTCTTGTGGATTCTTTGGGGTGTTCTGTGTGTAAGGTCATATTATGTGCAAATAGAGATACTTTTACTTCTTCCTTACTTTTTAGAAAAAGTTGATATATTCTCTCGATAGCAGATTTTTTACCAATTTGAGAACATATTTTAAAGTTCTAAAGGAAAAAAAGGAACATCTTCAATGATAAACAACAGATTACTTATTGTATCAGGTGACATCACTGATTTCCGCTTATAACCAAGTCTTGTAATTGTATCATATCTAGGGTAAAACCACCTACACACACACACACACACACATTCATATACACCCCATTGCTGTCAAATCGATTCCAACTGATAGCGACCCTACATATTTGATATAATGCTAACTATCAGTTACCCTAGATATGATACAATTACAAAACTTGGTTATAAGCAGAGGATGGAAACCATAAACAACAAAATACTTTTGAATGTGGAAAGGTCATTTAAAAAGTATGAGGGCTGGTAAATCAAAAGGTCATTGTGTACAGCTTGTATTATTATAATTATTTTTTATTTTCTTACCAAATCTTACCCAATCCAAGCCTAAACAAAAAACAAAACCAGTTGCTGTTGAGTTGATTTCAACTCATGGTGACCCCATGTGTGCAGAGTAGAACTGTACTCCACAGGGTTTCAAGGCTGTGATCTTTCAGTAGCAGATTGCCAGGCCTTTCTTTCTAGGCATCTCTGAGTGGGTTTGAACTGCCAACCTTTCAGTTAGTAGTTGAGCTCTTAAATTTTGGGACTCATCCAAGCCTAAGGAGTAGCTTAACTCTGAAACCTGATCATCTAACTTTTTAACTAACAGTGTTTCCTGCAATGCCCAATAAATTCATCCTGCATTTCCATCAATCACATAAGGAACATCACACTTAGATGATTATTTAGGCCCTTCAGTAATTGTTTCAGTTCCCCAAATAATTTTTCCCAGATTCGAGATACAAAGACACCCATTGCCATTATCTAGTATCAAAGTCTTATTAGGAGGCACCTGTTGAAGTATACAGATTGAACTTTAAGTGTTTAATGTATATGGCTATAATTGTTTTTAAGTCTTGAGGACAAACCCAACCTATGGTAATTTTCTTTTGCATTGGTCCAAATCAATAGTTAATTTAAATCTCCATGAATACTTAACAATCTTTGTTTATCTATTCATACTGGGTCTGGAGAAAACGTCCATCCCAATGTTAATTGAGTGATACTAGACTTGTCTTCTGCAGTCTTTACCCATAAAGGCCAGATTTCCATGTCTATTGATTAGATGCTTTCTCTTCCCCTACACCATCCTTCTATCTCTTTAGTATTGACATACTCCTAGTACCTAATGGTTCCTTTAAATATACACAGTCCTGTAAATCTGACCTAGTGAGGATATCTTGGGACTGTTTTATAGAGAATCGCTGCTGGATTCTACAAGCGAGTGCCTCTGAGAGCTTGGTGGGATTTTGTTGTTGTTTCAGCATTAAACGGTCCAACCAGTTCAATTGCAAGTTTTGTTTTCCAGTAAAATGTCATCCTTAATGTAACTGAAATGGCCACAACTAGGAATAGCAAGAGTTCCTGGGTAGCACAAACGGTTAAGCGTTCTGCTACTAACCGGAGGGTTGGCAGTTGAAATGCACCCAGAGGCACCTCAGAGGAAAGGTCTGGTGATTTACTTCCAAAAGGTCACAGCCACTGAAAACCCTACTCTGAAACACATGGGGTCACCATAAGTCAGAATTTACTCAAGGACAACTGGCAGTACGAATAGGACAGTAAGGCAGTCTAATAGTCATAATTTCACTAGAATGCCTCCTTTCAGTTGAGTTTGGTACCAATATCAGTCACTCTAGAAAACTTAAATTTCAAGTCCCTTGTGGGAACCGAACCACAGTCCAGTTCTCCTGGGGTTCTGGCTTCACACAGGAAGCATGAACCCATCTGGGTTTTTCTTTTACTTTGACAGCCATACAGGTGATCAGGAGCACCTGAAAGGGTCCCTCCTAGCACAGTGACAGCCTGCCTTTCCTCTAGAATACGTCTATGTAGATGAAATATTTTGGTCAGTGGAGATGCATAGTTCTTCCAGCAGGTCTTTCCAGTTACTTATGACTTTATGTCTCAGGGTTTCTAGGGAAGTGAGAGGCCTTTTAAAGTATTCAAGGTTATTACGAGAGGATTCAATTAAATTGGGCCCAGGACACGGTCTCAGGCTCAAATTCATACGCCTGCCAAACATAAGTTCAATGGAAGAGATACTGTGCTTCCTTGCAAGCATCACTTTAATTTTTAACAAGGTTACTGGTAAAACTCTAGGCCATTTTAAGCCAGTAGATTGCTGGATTTTAGCCAATGAGATTTTTGGAGTTGGATTCATTTGTTCTATGTGTTCAGAAGACTGAGGCTCATAAGACTCCACAAACATTTGCATAATTCCTGAGTGACAAAATAGAAATAAAATCACTTCTCTCTGATTCAATATGCTCTGGTATCCCAAAAGTGAGAATTATCTATATTAAGAGAGCCTTTACCACTGCTTTTGAAAAGAGAAAGACTTTAGGCCATCCAGACATATATAGGCATTAACTAGACAAGGTCTCTTACTTTCTGCAGGCCTTAGTTCTATGAACTCCAACTTCCACCAAGTTCTTGGTAAAATTGGCTGGGGAGAACTTCCTGTACTAACCTTGGGAACGACCAGTAAAGAATTCTGCTGGCAATCCTGATCCGAATTCCAACGACACTTTTTAATGAGATAGAGAAACAAATCACCAACTTCATATGGAAAGGGAAGAGGCCATGGAAGAGTAAAGCATTACTCAAGAAGAAGAACAAAGTGGGAGGTCTCACACTACCTGATTTTAGAACCTATTATACCGCCATGGTAGTCAAAACAGCCTGGTACTGGTACAACAACAGACACATAGACCAATGGAACATAATTGAGAATCCAGAGATAAATTCATCCACCTAGGAGCAGCTGATATTTTGACAAAGGCCCAAAGTCCATTAATTGGGGAAAAAACAGTCTCTTTAACAAACGATGCTGGCATAACTGGATATCCATCTGCAAAAAACTGAAACAAGACCCATACCTCACACCATGTACAAAAACTAACTCAAAATGGATCAAAGACCTAAATATAAAATCTAAAACGATAAAGATCATGGAAGAAAAAATAGAGACAATGCTAGGATCTCTAATACATAGCATAAACAGAATACAAATCGTAACTAAGAATGCACAAACACCAGAAGAGAAACTAGATAACTGGGAGCTCCTAAAAATCAAACACTTATGCTCATCAAAAAACTTCACCAAAAGAGGAAAAAGACAACCTACAGACTGGGAAGAAAATTTTGGTTATGACATATCCCATCAGGATCTAATCTTTAAAATCTAAAAGATACTGCAACACCTCAGCATCAAAAAGACAAATAACCCAATTAAAATTGGGCAAAAGATATGAACAAGCACTTCACCAAAGAAGACATTCAGGCAGCTAACAGATATATAAGGAAATGCTCACTGTCATTAGCCATTAGAGAAATGCAAATCAAAACTACAATGAGATACCGTCTCACCTCAACAAGGCTGGCACTAATCCAAAAACACAAAATAATAAATGTCGGAGAGGTTGTGGAGTGACTGAAACACTTATGCACTGCTGGCGGGAATGTAAAATGGTACAACCACTTTGGAAATCAATTTGGTGCTTTTTAAAATGCGAGAAATAGAAGTACCATACAATCCAGCAATCCCACTTCTTGGAATATATCCTAGAGAAATAAGAGCTGTCACACAAATAGATATATGCACACCCATGTTCACTGCAGCACTGTTCACAATAGCAAAGAGATGGAAACAACCTAGGTGCCCATCAACAGACTAATGGATAAACAAATTACGGTAGAACCACACAATGGAATACTACCCAAAGATATAGAATGATGATGAAGCCGTCAAACACCTCACAACACGGATGAATCTGGAGGGCATTATGCTGAGTGAAATTAGTCCCAAAAGGACAAATATTGTATTAGACCACTATTATAAGAAACCAAGATAGGTTTAAACACAGAAGAAAACATTCTTTGATGGTTAGTAGGGTGGGGAGGGAGGGAGAGGGGAATTCACTAATTAGATAGTAGACAAGAATCACCTTAGGTGAAGGGAGAAACAATACACAATACAGGGGAAGTCAGCACAACTGGACAAAACCAAAACCTAAGAGGTTTCCAGAACACAACCAAACACTTTGTGGGACAGATTATCTGGGGTTGGGGTCTGGGGACTGTGGTTTCAGGGTACATCTAGGTCAATTGGCATAACAAAGTTTATTAAGAAAATGTTCTGCATCCCACTTTGGTGAGTGACATCTGAGGTCTTAAAAGCTTGTGAGCAACCATCTAAAATCCATCAATTGGTCCCAACCCACTTGAAGCAAAGGAAAATGGAGAAAACCAAAGACATAAGGAAAATATTAGCCCAAGAGACAAAAGGGCCGCATAAACCAGAGACTTCATCAGCCTTAGACCAGAAGAACTAGATGATGCCCAGCTACCACCAATGACAGCTCTGACAGGGAACACAACAGAGAGTCCCTGAAGGAGCGGGAGAAAAATGTGGAGCAGAACTCAAATTCATGTAAAAAGACCAGACTTAATGGTCTGACTGAGACTGGAAGAACCCCTGAAGCCACCGCCCCTGAACACTCTGTTAACCCAGAACTAAAACCATTTCCGAAGCCCACTCTTCAGACAAAGATTAGACACGACTATAAAACAGAAAACAATACTCATGAGGCGTGTGCTTCTTATTTCAAGCAGACACAGGAAACCATATGGGCGGCTCCTGCTTGGAGGCAGGATGAGAAGGCAGGAAGGGACAGAAGCTGGTTGGATGGACAAGGGAAAGCAGGGTAGAAAGGGAGAGTGTGTTGTCACATCGTGGGGATTGCAACTAGTGTCACATAACAATATGTGTATAAATTTTTGTATGAGAAATTAACTTGAGCTGTAAACTTTCACCTAAAGCACAATAAATAAATTTTAAAAGAAGGATTATAAAGGAAAGAAAAGAATTCTTCTGGAAAATAACATGTCCTTAATAGGCTTTGAATAATTTCATCTTTTTGTTGAATGTAGTAAATTAAAGTCTCTGAAAAAACAAACAAACCCATTAACACTGAGTCGATTCTGACTCATGGCAACCCCATGTGTTACAGAGTAGAACTGCTTCATAGCATTTTCTTGGCTGTAATCTTTATGGAAGCAGATTGCCAGGCCTTTATTCTGTGGAGCTGGTGAGTGGGTACAAACCACCAAACTTTAGCTTAGTAACTGAGTGCAAAGCATTTGTGCCAGCCAGGGACCTAAATCCAAACCAAACCAAACCCAATGCTGTCGAGTCTATTCAGACTCATAGCAACCCTATAGGACAGAACAGAAGTGCCCCACAGGGTTACCAAGGCTGTAAATCTTTATGGAAGCAAACTGTCTTTATATACTCTACTTTAAGCCCAGAACCAAGAATTACTGCTCTAGTAACTGCTATTAATGTGTCTGTTTGTGCGGACTTAACTCCAGATGAAACGCGAGCTATCAAGATTTCATAGTAAGTCACCACAGCATAGGAAGCCTTAGGTTGCCACATTTATCCCAAATATACAACTCAACAGTAAACATTATTAACTCTTCATTTTGAACAGGAATATCAGCTAAATCAAGTCTGGTTTTTTGAAAGCTCGGGGAGAGACTACAGCTAATTTCAGTCATTCAAAGTCCTCTTCAGATTCTAGGGAGCAAACCAGAGGACCTGGCCCTTATCATGCTATTGCTCTGTCAGCAATTTTGCAGACTCTGCAAAAGCTAGAATCCCCTATCTACAATATCCTGCTAGTTCCCCAAATGATCTCTTTTTGTTTTTTCTTTTTCTTCTAGTAGGCTACTTCATCTGCAAAATTGGCTAACTCTTAGGCTGTAACACTTCACAGCCTTCAGCTGACAACAGATGTCCTAAATATTTTACCTCAGTTTGGCAATCCTGCAATCTGTCTAGTGAGGCCTTATGTCCCTGTGAAGCCAGGGATTGTACCAAAGCCAAAGCATCGGGATTTCATTGCTGTTTTCATTTCAGAGTATACCAGAAAATCATCTATATACTGAATAACTATAGATTGCTATATTGGGGCAAGTTTCTCTAACTTTTCCTCTAAATGACTGGAGAAAATAATAGGAGAGTCTCAATACCCTTAAGGTGTTGCCATAAATACCTGGACTCCGTAAGCAAACATAAGCAAGACTTTAAACTCAGTCAACGGAGGGAAGGAGGGAGAAGAGAGAGACAGAGAAGCAGGACACAGATCAACTGCAAAGAAACCCTTTGAAGACCACCAGAATAGTGGTAGGGTTAGGAACTACAGGACTTAATGGAACAACTATGAATCGGAATTGACTCCATGGCAACAGGTTTGGTTTTGGTTTTACGGTCTTGTAGGAGCCTGGTGGTGGCAGAGTGGTTAAGTGCTCAGCTGCTAATTGAAAGGTCCGAGGTTTGAAAGCACCAACCGACCCACGGGAGAAAGATGTGGCAGTCAGGTTCCGTAAAGATAACAGCCTTGGAAGCCCTATGGGGCAGTTCTACTCTGTCCTATAGGATGGCTATGAGTTGGAATCGACTCGAAGGCAATACGTTTGTTTTTTTTTGTTTTTGTTTTTGTTTTTTTTTTTTTTTTGATGATCTTGTACAAAATCTATGTAGCAGTCAACCATCATTATAAAACTTACCGTCCTTCTTCCCTGTAAGTACGCAAGTGTTACAGGGTGACTGCCCTTTTATTTTTTCATTATCTCTCTTTTTGTTCTAATTCTTTTAATAAACAATTTTATTCCTTCTAATTGAGCTCTCACAAAGGATATGGCTTATTCTTTTGGTAAGCTAATTTTATTGGTTGTACATCTCAAATTAGGAGTCCCTGGGTGGCACAAATTGTTAAGGGCCAAAAGGTTGGTGGTTCTAACCCACCTAGAGGAGCCACAGAAGAAAGCCCTGACCATCTGCTTGTGAAAGGTCACAGCCTTGAAAACCCAATGGAGCAGTCCTACTCTGCACACATAGGGTCGCCATGAGTCGGAATCAACTCAGTGGAGACTAACAACAACAACACATCTCAAATTAAAGTAGTATCATTATTTCCTAGGGTCCAGGGCAATTCTCAGATTTGTTTCAGCTTGGGGTGCTTTTCCAGCAGGATGTGAGGCTGGCACATTGTGACACGTGTCTTTTCATTCAGAAGGTACTCAATAACCAAACTAGGTGCCTTTTTCCAAGAGAGCTGCACAGACACTCCATCTGGAGTACAGATGGAGACTTTAATTTGCACAGAGCCTGTCTCCCTGGTGGGTTTACAGAAAAATCAGGAGCAAGTAAGAAAAGATGTTCCTCAGTCAGAGGACCTATATGTATAGGAACAGTGCAGGAAAAGGGACAAGTAGAAGGCTGACTTGAAATACCAACAACCAGTATTGATCTTTCACTAGAGTGCAAGTGGGAAATTACCAAGGAAACTGTAGAATAAGTGCACCAGTATCACCAGTTCCCACACCCTAGATTCCCTTAATCTGTCAACTTTTAGCCATTCGCCAATGATTCCACGGCCTTCTAGGATTTCCTGATTCCCTTGTGCCTGCAATTTCTGCATCCTCCAGAGTCTCCTTCTACAGTCCCTCTTCCAATGTCCAGGCTTCTTGAAATAATGACATAAAGTTTTCCCTTCTTCCTTTGCTCTCTTCCTAGGTTGTCAAGAGTAGGTGTTATTCCCTTTAGTAAATAGTTCTAACTGAGCAGCTAACATAGAAGTTTTTAATTTCTTATTTTCTTCTTTGTCTTTGTTGTTATTGTGTGCTGACAAGTCAAGTCCAACACATAGCAGGACAGAGCAGAACTGCCCCATAGGGTTTCCTAGGCTGCAATCTATGTGGAGCAGATTGCCCAGCCTTTTCTTCCATGGAGCCGTTGGTGGGTTTGAACAAATGATCTCTCATTTAGAAGCTGAGCCCTTAAGTACTGAGCCACCGGAGCTCCTTCTTGTCTTTATTTAGATTGTCCCAAAACAAAGTAGCTGCTGCTAAGATTTGAATAATAATCTGGCTTTGCCAACCTGTTACATTTTCCCTAACTTGGATTTGGATAGTCAGCAAGAGAGCCAAGACAAAGGTGATGTTATTAGTCAGAATTCTTCAAAGAAACAAAACTATCTATATCTATACCTAAATCTATGTTGTTGTTGTTATTAGGTGCCATTGAGTCAGGTCCCATTCATAGCGACCCCACATACAACAGAATGAAACACTGCCCATTCCTGCGCCATCCTCACAATTCTTGTTATGCTTGAGGCCATCATTGAAGCCCTCAGTCAATCCATCTCATTTGAGGATTCTCCTATTTTTTGCTGACCCTCTACTTCACCAAGCATGATGTCCTTCTCTGGGGACTGGTCCCTCTTGATAAAATGTCAAAGTACTTAACACGAAGTCTCACCATCCTTGTTTCTAAGGAACATACTGGCTGTACTTCTTCCAAGACAGACTTGTTCCATCTTTTGGCAGTTCATGGTATATTCAATATTCTTCACCAACACCATAATTGAAAGCCATCAATTCTTCTTTGAACTTCCTTATTCATTGTCCAGCTTTCGCATGCATATGAGATGATTCCAAATACCATGGCTTGGGTCAGGTGCATCATAGTCCTCAAGGTGACATCTTTGCTATTTAAAACTTTAAAGAGTCCTTTTGCAGCAGATTTGCCCAATGCAATATGTCATTTGATTTCTTAACTGCTGCATCCATGGCAGTGATTGTGTACCCAAATAAAATGAAATCCTTGACAACTTCAATCTTTTGTCCATTTATCATGATGTTGCTTATTGCTCCAGTTGTGAAGATTTTTGTTTTCTTTATGTTGAGGTGTAATCCATACTGAAGGCTATAGTCTTCCATCTGCATCAGTAAGTGCTTCAAGTCCCCTTCACTTTCAGCAAGCAAGGTTGTGTCATCTGCATAACGCAGGTTGTTAATGAGTCTTCCTCCAATCCTGATGCCCCGTTCTTTCTCATATAGTCCAGCTTCTGGGATTATTTGTTCAGCATACACACTGAATAAGTATGGTGAAAGGATACAACCCTGACACACACCTTTCCTGATTTTAAAACACACAGAACCCCTTTGTTCTCTTTGAACGACTACCTCTTGGACTATGCACAGGTTCCTCAGGAGCATAATTAAGTGTTCTGGAATTCCCATTCTTTGAAATGCTATCCATAATTTGTTATGGTCCACACAGCCCAATGCCTTTGCATAGTCAACAAAATACAGATAAACATCTTGCTGGTATTATCTGCTTTCAGCCAAGACCCAAGTGTTAAAAAGCAAAGATGCCACTTTGAGGACTAAAGTGTGCCTGCCCAAGCCATGGTATTTTCCATCTCTTCATATGCATGCGAAAGAATGGTGTGTATAAGGAAGACTGAAGAAGAATTAAAACCTTTGAATTATGGTGTTGGCAAAGAATATTGAAAATACTGTGGACTTCAAGAAGAATGGACAAGTCTGTCCTAGAAGAACAATGGGAATGCTCCTTGGAAGTAAGGATGGTGAGACTTTGTCTCAGGTACTTTGGACATGTTATCAGAAAGGACCAGACCCTGGAGAAGGATGTCATGCTTAGCAAAGCAGAGGGTCAGCAAAAAAGAGGAAGGCCCTCAACGAGATAAGTTGACACAGTGGCTGCGACAATGGGCTCAAGCATAACAATGATTGTGAGGATAGCACAGGACCAGGCATTTTTTGTTCTGTTGTACATAGGGCTGCTATGAGTCAGAACTGACTTGATCACGTATAACAACAACATTGCCTAGGATATCCATCTTTATGTGCTCCATTTCATTTTTGACAACTTCCAATTTTCCTAGATTCATACTTTGTACATTCCACATTCTAATTATTAATTATTATTTATAATTATTAATTATTATTAATGAATGTTTGCAGCTCTTCCTTCTCATTTTGTGTCATGACACATCAGCAAATGAATTTCCCAGAAGCTTGACTCCATCCATGTCATCAAGGTCGACTAAACTTTAAGGCGGCATCTGTTCCCCAGTCGTATTTTGAGTGCCTTCCAACCTGAGGGGCTCATCTTCTGGAACTATATCAGACAATGTCCAGCTGCTATTCACAAGGCTTTCACTTGCCAATTTTTTTAGAAGTATACCACCAGGCCCTTCTTCCTAGTCTGTCTTAGTCTAGAAGCTCCGCTGAAACCTGTTCACCACGGGTGACCCTGTTGTCCTTTGAAATACTGGTGTTATAGGTTCCAGCATCACAGCAACGTACAAGCCACCACAGTAAAACAGACTGACAGACACATGGGGGATTATAATACTAATCACTTGTAAATACCTTCCTAGCAACATCTAGACTAGTGTTTGACCAAAACCTAGGCACCATACCCTAGCGAAATTGACACATAAAATTAACCATCCCAAGTAGTTAGGACCAGAAAGTGATTTTGATTTGCCCTTGGAACCCTTCCAGCGTGGTTTGAGAAAGCCTCAATTAACTGCTGGTGGAAATAAATTGGGGAACTCGCCTGTCTTCTGGGTATACCCCTGCCTATGATACACATTTAAAATGTGAGAGGGAGATATTAGCCATTTAAGAGAAACACCTGTAGACAACACTCCCAGCTTCCCACATTTTCCAACTTTCAAAGTCAAGAATAACCCTGATAGAGCTTTGTTGTTTTTGTGTGTGGCAGAGTGGATTCCAACTCATAGCAACCTTTTAGGACACAGTAGCACTGCCGCATAGGGTTTCCTAGGCTGTAATCTTTACACGAGCAGATCTGCAGGACTTTTCTCCCAAGGAGTGGCTGGTAGATTCAAACCACTTAACCACTGTGCCATCAGGGCTCCTTGATGAGGTTTTAGAACTCATCTTACCTATGCTTATCCAATAGTAAAATCTTGAATTTGGAGGGTAGTTCTTCCAGCTAGTATTACAAAACAGCAGAGAGCTACAAGGGAGCCCTTTCATAATTCAAGGTCTCTTACCTTCAGCTGGTTCACTCATTTCATGAACTTCCAGAACTCCCATCCTCATCGCTAGATTTTGAGGTGAAATAATTAGAAACAAGATCTCCTGCCAACCGAGAAATTCCTCTTCACATAATGCAGGAAAGAAAGAAAACATTTTTATTATTGAATAAGCATTAAACTGAAATGTGATGCACTTCAAAGGCAATCCACTAAAGATACTGTGAAGACAGAAGGAAATTCCACTTTTTTTTTTATAGCCAAGCAAATGCAACCAATTGCATACATGTTCGCAAGATGAATGATAACGAGTCCTCAAGCAAGAGACCTTGACAGCACTATTTTTCACATGCAAAAACCAAACCCATTGCCGTCGACTCAATTCTGACTCATAGTGACCCTATAGGACAGAGTAGAACTACCTCATAGGGATTCCAAGGAGCAGCTGGTAGATTCAAACTGCTGACCTTTTGGTTAGCAGCCAAGCTCTTAACCATTGCACCACCAGGGCTCCTTGTAGTTCATTTTAAATTCACCTGGTAATTGGTGTGGCCATCTGTGTGAGCTAATTGCATTTATCCAAAGTAATAATAAAACTTGTCACACCTCTGTGCCAAATGAACCTGAGGTAAACTGTCATAGAGACTGGAAGATACGGGCACTATCTTCCTTGATGTTTATATTTCAAAGAGATGGCTCCCAGATCCTTGAGAAAAACATTCATTCCTGGGTTATAAAACTGGCAAGAAGCATATTTAGCTTAAAATAATTATATAATGTCAAAGAAACAAAGAAGAAATTTACGTTTATAAGTCATCTAAAGTAAACACTCTAAGGAAAAACAATGAGGGCTCATTCTTTTTTTTAAAATTTTTTTGCACCAAGAAGAATTAAAATTTTCTTTCTGATTTTTAATTGGTATTTGTCATTACATGTCAAAGGTAAAACATTACTCCCCTGATTACAGATGTTGTATAAGACTCTGCCCTTTGGCTGCCAGCTATGTCCTTTCTCTCCTGCTGGACTTGAAGAAGAAACCTGTCATGTTCTGAACTTCCAATGCAGATGGCCACACATTGCATAAAATTGCAGGCTGCATTTAGGGACAGAGGCTTGCCTCTAACCAACAGCCAGCCAAAAAAAAAAACCAAACGAAAAGAAAACGCTTAACCCTATAGACAAGGAAATTGAATTTTGCCAACAAACTGATTGAACTTGCAAGTGGGTTTTCCTCCAGCTCAGCCTTCAGATAAGGACACAGCCCAGGTGAAACCTCCACTGTAGCCAGGTGAAACCTTAAAGCAAAGAAGTCAGTTGAGCTGTGCTTGGACTCCAGACACAAAGAAATTGTGAGAATACATTTGCATTTATTTCACCTGCGAAGTTTGTGGTGATTTGCTATGCAGCAAAACTAAAGCAGGAATAGTAGTCTACTATATTTACACAAATATTCACTTTCTTTGGCTCTTTCCTCATTCTTTGTTACCCGGTATAGTGGTACTTTTAATAAATCAAGGGTCCATGTATAAGTGGGTCTGTTTTGGGAACCTCGATTCACTTTCATTGGTTTATTTGCTTATTCCTGCAACTATATTACGAACTCTAAATCATTATAATTTTTAAAAATAACTCCTAATGTCTGATAGAGTAGATCCATATATATTCTTTTTCTTTTTCAAGAGTACATTGACTACCCGTAGCCATATGCAAGTCAATTTAAATTTTAGAAATTTAAAAATTTACATTAAATTTTAGCTTGTCAAGTCTCATACACAAAACCTATTGGGTTTCTTTTTGAGGGGAGTGGGGATGACCATAGTCTGTAGATCAAAATTAGGGAGAATTAACCTGTTTACAATATTGAACCGTCCTCTCCATGAACATATAATAATTCTCTACTTTGTTAGGTCTCAACTAATTTCTCTAAGTAACAGTTGTATATTTTCTTCCATAGAGTTCTTACACTTTTTAATTATATTCTTTTCTTAGGCAACAGGTATCTTTTAAGGTAATTTGTAAGTTATATTTTCTTTAATTTAATCTTAATATTATTTGTTGTTGCAAAAAAAAAGTGTGTAAAAAAAGTGTATTGATCTTATATCCAGCATCTTTAAAAAATACTTATATAGATTTAATATTTCTCTTTAGCAGATTTTCTTCATATATATTCTAATCATTGATTAATATAGTAGCTGTATTTCATATTTTCCGATCCCTTTCCCTTTGATATCTTCTGGTTTTCATTAATGAAATATGTAGTATCCTCATTAAAACATCGAGTAGAAATGGTGAAAGCAGGCATTCTTGTCTACTTCCTGGTTTTAAAGTAAAAGCTTTCAAAGTTTCTAACGTAAATATGGTGTCTACTATTTTTGTTATTGTTGTTGTCTTTGTAAATATTCTTTATCTAGTCTGTTTACTTTTGTTATCAGGAATGAATGTTGAATTTTAGATATGATTTTTCTTATTTAATATTTCCATAAGGTATGCCAGCCATGGAACTATATGCCCTCATATCGGGTCCTCATGCTTCCCCTGCCCTGTTCTCTACTATTCAAAAGATAACTTCCAATTCTTATGCTCGCCAAAATTTGAACGCCAGCTCAGTTTACTCAAGAGGTGGCAACAGCAGGAGATTAGAGCCCAGGAGAATGGGGGAGATTAGAGCCCAGGGGAATGGGAGTGCCCAGAGTTTTTATCTTTCTCTCTGCATCAGGTGGTTTGTCCTTCAATGGCTATGTCTTCTCCATGGCTCTAGCCCCCATCAAATTGGTCCACCATGGTTGACTTTCTTGTTGATCCCCACTGCTAAGCTGCAGAATCACTGTGTCTTTTCTTTTTTCCTGTAGCCTAGAGGTGGGAATGAATTCCTCAGGTTGGTAAGTGTATCTTTGCTCTACTCTATCCTGATTGGAATTTCCATCATGTGAGTTACCAATTGCCTGCCTTAAATTCTCTATAAGTTATACATTTAGATTTATTGCTACTGTGTGGCGTCGAGTCAATTGCAATTCATACAGACCCTATAGTACACAGTAGAACTGCCCCCATAGGGTTTCCTAGGCAGTAATCTTTATGGGAGCAGATCGCAAGGTCTTTTCTCCAGGGAACCACTAGTGGGTTCGAACCACTGACCTTTCAGTTAGCCACTGAGTGCCTAACCATTGTGCAGCTAGGGCTCCTTATATTTAGAGAACCTTCTGTTTATCTTTGTAACACCTGAATGTTTCAGTTGGCTAGTTATACTGACTAACTTTCTCACGTACTAATCCTCCTTTCATTCCTAGGAAAAACTCAACTCCTCTCTAGCGGATAAATGCATCCATGTTTCTTTTACTAAAACAAAAAAGCAAAATATCCAGTTAACCCTGAAACTAAATAAATCTCTGTTTCTCTGCTCATATACAATTGTTTACACTCACGTGTTTGTGTGTGTGTGTGTGTGTGTGTATTAAAAATTTTAAAAACAGGAAGATATAGTCTAGTTGTAAATATACTTAGCAATATACGTAAAGTTCTATAGCATGACCTGGGGAAAACAGTCCAAGTGGAACTCAGAAGGATAGTATAGCCTTAAATAGATTTATCATAAAAATATTTAAAACATCCAAATGATTCAAGACTAGAAAAAGAATAGCATATTAAATCGAAAGAATTAGAAGGGAGAAAATAATGAAGATAGGTGCAGACATGATGAATTAAGAGTTCACTGTGAGTTGGACTCAGTGGCAATGGGTTTGGTTTGGAGCCCTGGTGGTACAGTAGTTAAGAGCTGAACTGCTAACCAAAAGGTCAGCAGTTCACATGCATCAGCTGCTCCTTGGAAACCGTATGGGGCAATTATACTCTGCCTACAGGACTGCTCTGAGTTAGAATTAACTGGTTTGTGATTTTTTTAAAATTCTTGTTAGAGTCATCTGATGAAAGACAGTTCTGTAAAAAGATTTATATAATATTTTTATAAGTATTATCAATTACAAAAGAAAGAAATAGAAATAAGTGATATTATATAAATATAATTATAGAAAATATAACTGCAGAAGAGATTTAAGGATTATACGAGAACACTATAAATAAGTTTTACCATTAGATAAGGGAAACAAATGGAAAACAATAAAGGTTCTAGCTACAGAATGGTTTCAGTTAATAAACTCAAAAGTATGATAGAATTCAAGAATTCCCATTCTGCAGCCTGTAATGAATTAACGGATAAAGGCAATGATCTTCAGGGACTGCCAATGTCACCACAAGGAGCAACAGCAAATATTATGTATCTCCTAATGGAAGTGCACAGTGTCATCTCTAGAGTGTTCCTGCCAATAAACAGATTAATAAGTAAACCTTAATCTGAACAAGCTTCTACCTGTTGAGGATTATGGATGCTGAGCGTCAGGTATACTGGGTTCATTTTTCCATTCTCTGTACTGCCGTATATGTTTGAGAATTTCTATGATAAAATTTGGAAACCTTTCAATTTGAAAGGGAACAATTTTCTCCCAATCTAATCATTGCTGTCAAGTGGATTCTGACTCATAGCAACTGTACATAGGTCCATAAATAAATAGAAAAAATGTAACAAACAATACAAACTGAAACTGTAGCCCTAATCCAAGGCACCCTCAAAATGTTTCAGAACCAGCAAGGTTTGGAGGCCCGTTACATCAAATGGTCAGTGAAAAACTAGTCACCACACTATGTAAACTCTTTCAAACCACACAAAACAATGGGAAATTACTCAGCCACTTTAACAGACTAGCTGTCCTTGATACAAAGAACCAATAAGGCTACCTCAAGAAAAGAACGCTTGGGTCATGCTCACTGACATAGAGACAATTTTCCTAAATAAATTAATAGCAGATCCAATATAGCAGAGAACTAAATGAAGAAATAGGCTGTACCCAAGGAACACAAAGATGATATCATATTAAAAAATGCTGTAAACTGGAAATCACTATGCTAGCAGAAAAAGGAGGAAATGCATTTGGTCATGTGCAGGAGTAAAGAAAAAGCCTTTGACAAAAATTTAATACCAGTTCATGATAAATTTTAGCACACTAACATTAGAAGGGAATTTCCATTCCCTAAAATGAACTTCAACTCATGTACTTTGGACATGTTGTCAGGAGAGACCAGTCCCTGGAGAAGGACATCATGCTTGGTAAAGTAGAGGGTCAGTGAAAACGAGGAAGACCTTCAAAGAGATGGACTGACATAGTGGTTGAAACAATGGGCTCAAACACAGCAATGAATTGTGAGGATGGCACAGGACCTGGCAGTGTTTTGTTCTGTTGCACAGAGTGTCGCTATGAGTCAGAACCGACTCGAGGGCATATAATAACCTAATGTAATCTAATAATACAATACAATATAATATGTAATATAAAATCAACATCAAATACATGTAAATGTGAGATGCTAAAAGCATTCCTAATAAAGTCTGGAACAAGACACAGAAGTATGGGACCTCCTGTACTTTTCAAACCTGATCTGAAATGCATAGCCAGTACACAGCGATACACTAGATACCAAAATAAGTCAAAGGTAAGAAAAATGAAAAGAAAGAGACAATAATGACAACAATATGATGCTGGTATTAAAAAACCCAAAGTAACTGGCTTAAAAAATATTTAAAAGTATAAAGAACTTCAGAAAGCTGGTGTACAGAAAGTCACTATAGCAAAATCAGGAGTTGGGCCACAAAATAAATAAACAGAAAAAGTAATAGAAAATATTCCATTTACAACACCAACAAATTACAAAATATACCTAAAATGAAACTTAAGAGAAATGTACACTGTGTTTATAGGGGCAAATACAAAAATTTGCTGATAGACTTAGGAAAAGGGAGACTCAAAATGAGCCGTATGCTATGTTTATTCATGGGGAAGAGAACATTGCAAAGATGTCAGTATTGTTGTTTGTTGCTGTTGAGTCAATTCTGACTCATGGCAACCCCATGCGTGCAGAGTAGAACTACTCCATAAGGTTTTCAAGGCTGTGATCTTTCCAAAGCAAACTTCCAGGCCTTTCCTCCCTGGTGCTTGTGGGTGAGTTCAAACCATCAACCTTTTCCTGGTGAGTAGTCAAGCAAGTAACGACATGCACCACCCAGGGACTCCTAAAGATGTCAATACTCCTTTAACTATTTACAGATTTAGAGCCTTACCTGTCACTGCCAAGATGACAACCAATCTCGGGCTGGTGTTTTCCATGTTCAAAATTAACCCTGGGGGAAAAAAAAAAGGAAGGAATAAAGAAAGAACAATATCAGTGACAACAGCAAATCAACAAAAATGTGAAAGCTCTAAGGGACACTAAGTCTGTGTTGAAACAGTATGAACCTGTATGTGTGCAGGTGGGGGCATGCCCTAAAGTTGAGACAGGTCTCTATCCTACAATTGAAGGCAGATGACAGAATCAGTTGGAGGAAAAGCTTTGTATTTCTGCCCTTGCTCCTTCCCAGTGTTGCTTGGGACAATGAAGTTAGACTGCTCCACTGCTGGAATGTAAGGCAGCACCTTAGATGATATGTGGCATTACCATGGGGATAATATGAAGACAGCACAAACCCTTGGGTTAGTTAAGACAGTATGACTTCAAAGATTGTGCTAATAACCATCTGAAACCTATTTTGTGAATGAGAACTGGCCTTTTTCATAATTATTTTAATCACATATAGAGAATGGAATAAAATCGAATAGCGAGTATCACAGGGATCACACATATTAAGGGTAGAAATTTGTTCCAGAAACTTTGGTGCACAGCCCTGATGTCAGGCAAGGAAGCCCCAGGTATAGCTGTCAGGTAAGGCTCCTCTCACTTTCCCCTTGGGGACTGAAGAGTCTTGTTGGGGAGCAGGAAGGGAGCAGCTGAAGTCAGATTAGGGATGAGTTGGGGCACTGCCAGAAATCAGTATGAGGTCCCTGAATGTGAACTGAGGGGCTCCACCCCAAAGAAGATCCAAACCCTCCCAAGCCTCCCAGGGTGGCAGCTATCTCGGGGCACCCCAGACCGGAATGGACAGATGAGGTGTACACACCCTTCTACATCAGGATCTCAGGGAGTGAAGGTCTGTAGTCTGAGGGGAGTGGCCAGAGGTCAGCAGAGGAAAGGCAGCCTGCCACCCAGCAGGAGTCAAGGTAAGATGCTGAGTGAGGATTCCATGCACTCTGGAAGAGAAGGGCCCGCAGAGCCCTGCCCCCTCAGAGATCTACCCCCACAGAGGCCCGCCCCCAAAGAGCTTAGCCCCTCCTGTCAGCCTTGGGAGGCCCCAGACATGCCTGCTAGGCTTAGGCTCCCCTTATTTTGGTCCAGGTGTGTGCAGGAAATGAGGGCCTTTTTCTGAAGCTAGCTGAGTCAGCTCAGAGAAGGAGAAGTCCCAGTCAATGATAAGAGTCAGTAAAAGGCCGCCTTGTGACTTCTGCAGGAACCACTCATCCCCACACCCAGAAAAAGAGGGTGATCCACAGAGCCCCAACCCTGCTATCAGGCATTGTAGGGCCCAGGTGGGCGTGGCCAGAAGTGATGTACATACTTCCCCTGTGCAACAGACACTGTGAGGGGCCAGACTTGGGTTTGAGAGCCTTTGTCCAGCAGAGGGAGGAGTTTCAGGACCTGCCAGGTGTCAAGGTGAGTATCCTGAGTTAGAACAGCTGGGCTACACTCCTGGTAACAGAAGAGACTCCATAGAACCCCACTCCACACCGCTTCTCTGTCAGCCCTTCTGCCTCTGTCCAAGAGTATGAAGGCCTTAGTCTGAGGCTGGTGGTCTCAAGACAGTAAATGGAGAAATCCCAAGCCCTGTATGGAGTCAAGGAGATGCCTGAGAAGACTCCATACCCTAGCACAGGGGGGGCCCCAGGACCACTCCACAGCAATCACCCTGGGAGGCTCAGGGTGGGGCTCAAGTCTGAGGTGCCCCCCCACACTTTGTCCGCAGGAATTGCCCGGAGTTGGGGGCCTTGGTCTAAGAGTCTAGCCTTCTGTCAGCAGAGGGAAAATTTTCAGGCATTCCAGGAGTCAGGGTGAGGACCCGACGGGCTGCAGAGATCTCTCATCACATAAAATGGGGGGCACGTCCGAATCCGTCAGCCATCGGAAGCCCAGGGATAGATGTCAGGTGGACACATGACTCAGTTTCTCTCTGGGAATCACAGAGAAAAAAGGGCTCTGGTTTGAGGGAGTGGTGACATGTCAGTAGAGGAATGAAACTTAGTCCTTCCTTGGAGTCAAACGGAGGGGCTTGAGTGAGGACGGCAGGTCTGTTCACCAAAGGACCTCATGCTGTACTGTCAGCACTGGCGTCCCCTGCTAGGGATAGTGGGCTGATGTTACCCTTCACTTCCTTATCGTGAGTTCCAGGGAGGTTTAAGGTGCTAACATCAGAGTAGCAAAGGGAAGGGGACTCACGCCCTGCCAACAATTGACACGATGGTCCTGAATGTGAGCTGGGAGATCCCACTATGGAAGAACAGAAGAAGCCCCAGTGATGTCACCTGATGTCAGCCCCAGTAAGCCACAGGCAGATCTATTAGACTGCGACCTAAGGCTCACTCTAACTTCCTCCACAGGGTTCTCAAGAGAGTCAGCATGCCTCGTGGTCAGAAGAGTAAGCTTCGTGCCCGTGAGAAACGCCAACATGTCCGAGTTGAAACCCAGGGTCTCGAGGGTGCTCAGGACACTGCAGTGGAGGAGGAAGGGTTCCCTTCTTCCTCTCCTGTTTTGGGGGATACTCCTGAGAGCTCCCATGTTGCTGGCATTTTGCAGGAGTCTGAGAAATCCGCAGCCAGCACCACTCCTGCTGCAGCAGCAATTTTATCTAAAAAGTCTGATGGAAGTGCCAAGAGCCAAGATGAGGAAAGTCCAAGCCCCTCTCAGGCAACACCTTCCACTGTGAGCTCACGTAAAGATCCTCTGACTAGGAAGGCAAGCATGTTGGTGCAGTTCTTGATTGAGAAGTATAAAAAGAAAGAGCCCATTATGAAGGCAGACATGCTGAAGGTTATCAACAGAAAGTATAAAGATCAATTCCCAGAGATCCTTAGGAAAGCCGCTGAGCGCATGGAGCTGGTCTTTGGCCTCGAATTGAAGGAAACCAACCGCAGCAATAACTCCTATGACCTCATCAGCCAGCTAGATGTCACCAAAGGAGGAAGTCTGTGTGGTGGCACAGGTTTGCCGAAGACAGAGGTCTCCTGATGACCCTCCTGGGTGTTATCTTCGTGAATGGCAACCGGGCCACTGAGAAAGATATCTGGGAATTCCTGAATGCATTGGGGATCTACGCTGGGAGGAGCCACTTACTCTTTGGGGAGCCCAGGAAGTTCATCACCAAAGATTTAGTGCAGGATAAGTACCTGGAGTACCGGCAGGTGCCCAACAGTGATCCTCCATGCTATGAATTCCTGTGGGGTCCCAGAGCCCAAGCCGAAACCACCAAGATGAAAGTCCTGGAGTTTGTGGCCAAGTATAACGATACAGTTCCCAGTTCCTTCCCAGCTCTGTATGAAGAAGGTCTGAGAGATGAGGAAGACAGAGCCGGAGCCAAAGTTGCAGCCACGGCTAGTTCTACTGTTACAGCCAGTGCATCTTCCAGGGCCAAGTCTAGTAGCTTCTCTCGCATCTAGTGAAGTAGGAGCAGATTCTTCACTTAGTGGTTGAAAGGTCTGTCAACTCTCTAAGTAGTAGGGGCTGAGGTGGAGCTGGAGGAAACAAAATGTGTATCTTCTTTGTGTTCCTGTTGTACATGAGTAACTTATAGTTCTTCCTCTCTCTCTGTTGTGCCTTTTAATATAAGGTTTGTTTTGCTTCAGAATGTAAGTTTACGAATGGCATGGTCACTACATTTTTTGTTGTTTATCAGCTTTAAGACCTAGAGTTTCGTATTGATAAAACGACTTGAAAAATCTTCAGAATTTTCTTTGTGTTCTAGAATACTGGATAACATAGTACTGGAATGGGGATTTTCATAGAAATGTGAGAGAACCCCACATTAAAATAGTTAGGATTGCAAAATGGATGGAAAAAAATCTAAAAAGTGAATGGTGACCAATTCTTGGTTTCCCTTATCCCTTTTAATGTTTTTTTAATGTTTCTTTTTATAAAATTAATAGATACATATATATGTGTGTATATATATATATATATATATATATATAGACACACACAGATGTTGATTAGATTACCTTATTTAGGAGTGTTTTTTGTTCTGTTTTTGAACTAGAGCATTGCATATTTTATGATATCTACTGGATTTAAAAACGATTGTGATGAAACGGTTTTATTATCTGAGTTCAAAATAATCATATGATAACTGCCTTTCTTTAAACACAGTATTTCCCAATCAGTTTCCCAAGTGCTTTCTATTACACCCCATACATCCCCACAATTGGACAAGAGAGGGCTTGTCAGTCTCACTCTGCAGATGAAGCACTTGCATACTTCTAAGTTCACAAGACCAGTAAGTGACAGAGATGGACCAGATCCCTGGTCTGAATCCATCTGGAGCCCACACTGCTGCACTCCTCCCAGCCAGAGGCTGACCTTGTGTCTCTTAATTCATTTTTCTTCTCACCACTACAAAATGTATCTCAGTGGATATAGAAGGACTCTGTGCCAAATTACTGGGGTGAAAAACATTGCCAGAGTAACAAGAATACTGAAATTAATTAGAGGTATGCATAAGAAGAAAAGATAATAATCAGCAATATTATCATCTATATATTGCCTGGTGATATAGCGGTTAAGAGCTAAGCTGCTAACCAAAAGGTTGGCAATTCAAATATACCAGCCGCTCCTTGGAAACCCTATGGGGCACTTCTACTCTGTCCTATAGGGTCACTATTAGTGGGAACCAACTCGATGGCACCTAACAACACAACAACATATGCAGTGTCAGATAACCTCAAAAGATCAGGGGCTCACAAAATCATGCTGGACAACCCTTCTCTGTAGAAAATAAATCTTTTAGAACATAAGTTACATGAAAGACTGTCTGGGTGGTGAAGAGAATGCACAGTTCAGCGTGTGTGTTTTCTCTGACAGCCCACCACCCGTCCTGGGCCTCCTGCCTTGTGCTGCAGGGTGCCATCTCACATCAGTCTGGGACAGGGACCAATTCTCTGCAAGGTATGCAGTAGGGGAACTCCTCAAGAGTTTCAGGGATGTGGCATTTCATAGGAAGCCTTAATTAAAGAGATAGGAACCAACATCAAGACCCCAGTGAATGAAGACTGATAACAGCACCAAGAATATAGCAGGTCACATAGAGAACAGCCCTGACTGCACTCAGACCTAGAAGGCCTTAGGCAGGGTTGTCAATCTGAGTGTCCTCTCATCTACTCTTCAGGAGTCTCAGAGACCCAAGAACATGGGTCTAAGCAAATGTAGAAAGAGATTTGCGGGGTCTGCCAGGAATCAAGATGATGGAAATTATCCCCAGAACTTGGGTCGCCAGAGAGCTCTGCTGCCACTGTCAGTTTTGGGAGACCCCAGGCAGGGGAATCTAGATGTGGTGACCCCTGGCGTTCTTCCCTGAAGACTCAGGGACCACTTCAGAGATCTCAAGAAATTGAGGACCTTGGTCTGAGGGTAGCAAACCCTGGTCAACCAAGGGTGGAGTCCCAGAACTTGTCAGCTGTTAAGGTGAGGACCCTGAATGAAGAATGAGGGAAACACCCACCCCAGAACAATGGGGACCCACTGAGCAGCCATGATCAGAAGTATCTGGCTAAGATACCTCCTCATTTCTCATTTTCTCTGGGGGGAGATCTCCGGTAGGTGAGGACCTTGGTGTATTGGTGGTGACACACATTCTGCAGAAGAAGAAGTTCCTAGTATGTCCTAACTGGAATTGAGGTGAGGAACTTGAGTGCTGATGAGCGGATCCCTCCCACAACAGAAGGGACTACACAGAGCCCTGTCCCTGCTGTCAGGCATGGAAGGCCGTAGGCAGGAGTAGCCAGATGTGGCACACTCTTACTCCCCCCATCTAGAGACTCAAGAAGGTAAGGCCCTTGTTTTCAAGCTGAAGGCCTAAGGTCAGTAAAGGGAGGAGTCCCAGGCTCTGATATATACCAAGAAGAGGATTCTGAGTGACAACCAAGGGAACCTCAGACTATAGAACAGTGGAGTCCCATAGAAACACACCCATGCCGTCAACCCTCAGAAGAACCAAACAGATGTGGCTGGATGTGGCTCATCCTGAAGGCTGCCTTGGAGTTCCCAGGAAAGTGATGACCTTGGTCTGAAGGGCCTGGTACCAGATCAGCCAAGGGTGAGGACTGAAGACTGACTGAGTGTCAAAATGAGAACCTTGAGTGAGAACAGAGGGGACTATTCCCCCCAGAAAGCAGGAGGCCAGCACAGAGTGTCGACCCTACTGTCAGCTCTGGAAGGCTCAGGGCAGAGTTGTCAGGCTGTAATGTCTGCTCATTTCCTCCAGGGATGGTGTCAGGAATCTGAGGGCCTTCGTCTGAGGCTGGAGGGCTCAGATGGGCTGAGGAAGGAGTCTCAGATCTTGGCTGAGTGAGAACGAAAGGGGCCACTGATCCCAGAAATGTGGGGTCTCGTAGTCTCACCCCTGCTACCATTCCAGGGAAGCTTTTTTATGCCTCCGTGGCCTCAGGAAGGTGAGGGCCTTGATCTGATGGGAGGGGACTCAGGTTCACAAATGGAGAATTTCCAGATTGTACTAGTTGTCAACGTAAGATCCCTAAGAACTGCGAGGACCACCCATCCAATAACAGAATCTCTCCCATATTGTCAACCCTGGGAGACCCTAAGCATAAATGTCAGCCAGAGTTGCCGCTCAATTCCTCCTTGGAGAATGGTCCCAGGTCAGCAGAGGGAAGAAGCTTAGGCCCTCCCCAAAGTCTGATTTGGGACCCTGAGTAAGGGTGGTATGACCATTCACCATAGGCCCCCAACTTGCCTGCTGCAGCTTTCAGCCTTGAAAGAACCTGCGCGACTGTGGCCTGAGAAGGAGAACCTAGCTTCCTCCTATTGGGTCTCAGAAAGTACAGGATTTATTATTAGAGACAGGAGTGAAGTCAAGAGAGAGGAGAGTCCCAGGCCCTGTTCAGAGTTAAAGCAAGGACCCTGAGTGAGGACTGAGGGGACCACCCACTGCTGAATGGAGAGAACAAGGCAGAGTCTGGCCCTGCCCCTGCTTTCAGCCCTTGTAGGCCCAGGGAGGGCTATTAGTATGAGGCTGCCTCACTTCTGTACATAAGGTCGAAGGGAGGGGAGATTCTTGGTCTGCAGGTGCAGCCACTGGTCGGCAAAAGGAAGGAGTCCCAGCCCCTACATGGAGCTGAATGAGGACCCTGAATGAGGACTGAGGTCTCCAAGGAACCCAGGATAGAAAGGGCCCCACTGTGCTGTCAGCACTGGGGGTCTACCCCCTGCCAGGGGTGGTGGCTGGGCTGACCCTTCCTTTTCTCCTAGAGGGTCCTGGGGAATCTGAGGTGTCAAGTTCAGAGAAGCAGAGGGGAGGGGGCCCAGGCCCTGCCAACCGTTGATATGTTGGCCATGAAAGTGGACTGAGAGGACCCTTTGACCCCAGTACAAAGGAGCCCACTGCCAGCCCTTGTTGTCACCCCCGCAAGCCCTAGGCAGGGCTGGCAGGCTGCAGCTTAAGCCTCACTCTGATTTCCTCTACAGGGTTCTCAGGAGACAGGCTGACCTTGTGAGGTCGTAGAGCAGTGCCCTCAAGGACAACTGCAGAGGGTACTTCCATTAAATTCAAGCTGGTATCTCCCTGCTGAAAGTGCACACGCCATCTCATCCTTCTTCCTCTTAGGCCCACATCACCTGTCCTCCTCCCACTCCTACCTGCTGTCCCTGACCAGAGTTAGCATGCCTCGCGGTCGGAAAAGTATGTCCTGTGCCCTTGACAAACACTGCCAGGCCTGCAGTGACACCCAGGGTCTCTCACTCTATCAATTCCTGTGGGGTCCACAAGCCCATGCTGAAACCAGCAAGATGAAATCCTGGCGTTTTTGGCCGAGATCCATGATACAACCCTAGTTTATTCCCATCCCTGAATGAAGAGGCTTTGAGGGATGAGGAAGAGAGAGCCCGAGCCAGATCTGCAGGCAGGGCTGCCACTACTGCCGTGGCCCGTGCCCATTTCAGGGCATGTCCAGCAGCTCCTCTCTCCCCATGTGAAGTCTCAGGAAGATTCTGCACTCTGTTGTTGAAAAGGGTGGTTGACCTTCTAAACAGTGGAGGCAAGGTGGGTTGGAGGGGACAAAATGTATATCTTCTTTGTTTTCCTATCCTACATGAATAACTTGAGTGTTTTATATATATAATACCAAACCAGTTGCCATGGTGTCCATTCGGACACATACCGAACCTACAGGACAGAGAAGAACTGCCCCATGTGATTTCCAAGGAGTGGCTGGTGGATTCGAACTGCGGACCTTTAGGTTAGCATCCATATCACTTAACCACTGTGCCACCACGGCTCCTATACATACATACACACACACACACACACACACACACACACACACACATATATATATATATATATATATATACACATACACATATATATATACACATATATATATACACATATATATACACATATATATATACACATATATATATACACATATATATATACACACACCCACACACACACAGACACACACATGCATGTGTGTGTGTGTGTGTATATATATATATATATATATATATATATATATATGTATGTATATACACATGAGTGGCACAAATGGTTTGAGCTCAGTTACTAACCTAAAGGTTGGCAGGTCAAACCCATCCAGCAGTGCTGCGAGAAAAAGGCCTGGTGATCTGCTTCCATAAAGAAAACATGAGGGTGCCATGAGTCAGGATCAATTTGATGGGAACTGGTTTTGTTTGTTATACACACACACACACACACACACACACACTTCTGTGTGTATGTCTCTATCTATCATCTGTCTTTATATTTGTGAGTTTTTTTTTAATATTTTTCTTAAGAGAAGATTTATTTTGTTGCAGAATCTAAGTTTATGAATGTCATGGATCACACACATTTATTGCTGTTTATCCGGTCTAAGTCTAAAAGTTTTGGTATTTGTAAAACAGACTGAAAAACCTTCAGTTTTTTTGTTTGTTTTGTTTTTGTTCCACAGCAAGACGACGTGGCACTGGCATAGGGCTTGTCATGAAAACGTAAAAGAACTCCACAGTAAAGCAGCTGGGATCAGTCAGTGGTGGGGGGAAAAAGTAAAGGGTGGTTGTTTTCCTTATTTCTTCTTAAATCTTTTAATGTTAAAACTTTATAGCCAGATTTGTTTAGGTTCTTCAAAATGCATGAGAAATTAATTCACAATATATTAGATTTATTCACTCTCTCTTTTATTCCCCAAACATTAATCAATCAATTATTTCAACCATTAATTCACTGAAGGCTCCCTGCTGGCAATGGTACGAAATGGCAGATGGAGATACTGCCCACAGAAATGTAGACTCTAGTAGCGGGAATCATACAGGAAGATATTGAGATCCTCGCTATTAGCTAAAAGACAAGTAAAAAGAAGGCGAGACGGTGGGGAGGTGTGAGGATGACACTACAAACTGCACTGTAAAAGGGGCAAGGGGGGCAAACCCCAACTTTATCACTAGCTGCTTGGCAAGGATCAGCATGAATTCAATTCCCACGTTTCCATCCCTTGTCACTAGCCACTTCCATGGCAAAAACTCTCTCTCAGATCCTAACCACCCAGAGTTAGATCAGACCTCACCCCAGCTATCCTGAGCTGGGACCAAACATCCCTGGCTACCTGAGGCCAGGTCCTCGGGGAGCGGACGTAGGCTCAGGAGTCTATACAACTCCCTGCACTTCAAACCAGCTGGGCTCTCTCTGTCTCTATCTCTGTCTCTCTCTTTCTCTAGTCCCCTGGGACTAGGTTACAAACTAGGAGGACTTTATCCTTCTTCGTGGACTGCTCGTGCAGCCTTTCCCTATCACCCAGCCACCCAGAGATGGGTCTACACAAATTGACTCTGTAACTGCCAGCCCCTGCTGGCTCATTGCCCCTGTGGGTTCGTTAATTCTCTAACGGCTCACAAAATACATGGAGACTGTTACCTATACTTACACTTACCCAGCTATCTTAACCAGAACGGATAAAGAAAGACACATCAGGCAAGGTCTGGGAGCCATCCCGGCACAAAGCATCCATTGTCATCAGGGAGGTGCTGTACCCTGACCCGTACCTGGATGTTCTCACCCAAGCCAGGGGTCCCCAAAGAGAGAGCTTCAAGGTTCAGATCCCCTAGGCATTGGGACTTCAATGAATATGCATGACTGCATCATGCCCCCCTCCCCTTCCTGAAGGTTCTTCGACAGGTGTGCGGCCTGTGTAGCTTCTACTTGAAACTTAACTGCTCAGGTTGTTTCCAAAAAACAGAGGCAAAAGAAAACCAAAGAAACACGGGAAAGATTAGTCCAAAGGATTAATGGACCACAACTATTAAGGCCTCCACCAGACTGAGCCCAGAAGAACTAGATGGTGCCCAGCTACCACCACTGACTGCTCTGACAAGGATCACAATAGAGGGTCCCAGACAGAGATGGAGAAAAATGTAGAACAAAATTCTAACTCACAAAAAAAGACAAGACTTACTGGCCTAACAGAGACTGGAGAAACCGCGAGAGTAGGGTCCCCAAGAAACCCTTTTAGCTCAGTAATGAAGTCACTCCTGAGATTCACCCTGCAGCCAAAGATTAGAGAGGCCCATAAAACAAAATGAGACTAAAGGGACACACAAGCCCAGGGGCAAGGACTAGAAGGCAGGAGGGGACAGGACGGCTAGATGAATGAAAAGAGGGGAAAGTGTTGACATATCACAGGGTTGGCAACCAATATCACAAAACAATTTGCGTATTAACTGTTTAATGAGAAACTAATTTGCTCTGTAAATTTTTACCTAAATCACAATTCAAAAACCAAACAAACAAAAAACCCACATTAAACAAAAAAACAGAGGCAAAAAGCCAAACTTAGTTCTTTGTCCCACAGGTCGCTTCCCTATGAAAGCACCAAAAACCCTTTCCTGTCCCGTCAAATTCCAACTCATAGTGACCCTATAGGACAGAGTAGAACTGCCCCCATAGGGTTTCCAGGGCTGTAATCTTTATAGGAGCAGACTGCCATATCTTTCTCTCATGGGGTGGCTGGTGGGTACCAACTGCTGACCTTTCAGGTAGCAGCAGAGTGCTTAACCACTGAACAACCATGGCTCCTTGACAAAAGGAGTATAGTGTAAATTCCTGAAGGCAGGCCAGTTTGAGGCACTGGGAAACTCTCAGTCCCTCAAGGGAAGGTTATTGTAAGTTAGGAATTTTTAGTTAGGCTGCCTGGGGTGCTAGATGAGGCTGTGGGAGTGGTGTGCAGAGGCCAGACACTCAGATGGTGTGTGTCTTAGTTACTTAATGCTGCTGTAACAGAAATACCACAAGCAGTTGCCTTTTACAAACAGAAACTTATCTTCTCACAGTTTATTGCTGTCAGGAGCCATCAAGTCAGTTCCGACTCATAGTGACCCTGTGTACAACAGAACAGAATGCTGCCTGGTCCTGTGCCGTCCTCATAATCGTTGCTAGGCTTGAGACCATTGCTGCAGCCACTGTGTCAATCCATCTCATTGAGGTTTTTCTTCTTTTTCGCTGACCCTCTACTTTACCAAGAATGATGTCCTTCTCCAGGGACTTACCCTTCTGATAACATGTCCAAAGTATGTGAGACAAAGTCTCACCACCCTTGCTTCTAAGGAGCATTCTGGTTGTACTTCTTCCAAGACAGATTTGTTCCTTCTTCTGGCAGTTGATGGTATACTCAGTATTCTTTGCCAATGCCATAATTCACGGATGATAATTCTTCTTTGGTCTTTGAGTTGCATCTACCTGGGAGGGTCTATTTACACTCACATTAAATAGCTTATGCCCTAATGGAGAAATATTACTTAGTTTTCCTTACTAAGCAGTATTTTGCCTGATTTACTTTTCTTTTTCTTTGTTGTTAAAACCAAAATCTCGCTGCCGTGGAGTTGATTCTGACTCATAGGCACCCTACAGGGACCCTATAGGACAGAGAAGAACTGCCCTGTAGGATTTTTGCAGTCAAATCTGCCCTGACTCATGGTGACCCAAGGTGTTACAGAGTAGAACTGCTCCACAGGGTTTTCTTGGCTGTTATCTTTACAGAAGCAATGAGCCAGGCTTTTTCTTCCATGGAGCAGCTGGGTGCATTGGAACCGCCAACCTTGAGGTTAGCAGCCAGTTGTAAACCACTTTCACCACCTAAGCTCCTTTTCCTTTGTCCTAACCCAAAAAACTCAAACCTATTGCCTTCAAGACGATTTGGACTTACAGCTTCCCTACAGGACAGAGTAGAACTGCTCCATGGGGTTTCCAAAGCTGTAGTCTTCACGGAAGCCTACTGCCACTTCTTTTTCTCATGGAAGGTATTGGGGGATTCCTACAGCCAACTTTTGGGTTAGCAGCCAAGCACTTAACCATTGTGCCATGGAGGCCTCTTTTGTTTGTCCTACAGTGCTGTGTTTTTTATTTTATATTTAAGTCTTTCGTCCAATTTGAGTTAATTTTGGTGCATGGTGTGAGGTATGGGTCTTGTTTCCGTTTTTTGCAGATGGATATCCAGTTATGCCAGCACCATTAGTTAAAGAGACTGTCTTTTCTCCTATTAAGGGACTTTGGGCCTTTGTCAAATATCAGCTGCTCATAGGTAGATGAATTTATATCTGGATTCTCAGTTCTATTCCATTGGTCTATGTATCTGCTGTTGTACCAATACCAGGCTGTTTTGACTACTGTGGTGGTATAATAGGTTCTAAAATCAAGTAGTGTGAAGCCTCCCACTTTGTTCTTCTACTTGAGCAATGCTTCACTTATTTGGGGCCTCTTCTGTTTCCATATGAAGTTCGTGATTTGTTTCCCCATCTCATCAAAAAATGCCATTGGAATTTGGATCGGGATTGCATTGTATCTGTAGATCGCTTTGGGTAGAATTGACATTTTCACAACGTTGAGTCTACCAATCCATAAGCAAGGTATGTTTTTCCACTTATGCAGGTCTCTTTTGGTTTCTTGCAGTAGTGTCTTGCAGTTTTCATTGCATAGGTCTTTTACGTCTCTGGTTAGAATTATTCCTAAGTGTTTTATCTTTATGGGGGCTATTGTAAATGGTATTGATTTGGTGATTTCCTCTTCGAGGTTCTTTGTTGGTGTAAAGGAATCCAGAAGATTTTTGTATGTTTATCTAGTATCCTGAAAATTTGCTGAAACCTTCTATCAGTTCAGTAGTTTTCCTGTGGATTCTTTGTGGTTTTCTGTGTATAAGATCACATCATCTGCAAATAGAGATGCTTTGACTTCTTCCCCACAAATCTGGATGCCCCTTATTTCTTTTTCTAGCCTAATTGCTCTGGCTAGGACCTCCAGCACAATCTTGAATAAGAGTGGTGATCTTTGTCTGGTTTCTGTTCTCAAGGGGAATGCTTTCAAAGTCTCTCCATTTAGGATAATGTTGGCTGTTGGCTTTGTACAAATGTCCTTAATTATATAGAGGAATTTCCCTTTTATTACTATTTGGTTGAGAGTTTGTATCATGAATGGGTGTTGACTTTGCCAAATGCTTTCTCTGCATCGATTGATAAGATCATGTGGTTCTTGTCTTTTGTTTTATTTATGTGATGGATTATATTGATTGTTTTTCTAATGATGAAGCATCCCTGCATACCTGGTATAAATCCCACTTGATCATGGTGAATTTTTTTTTTTTTTTGATATGTTGCTGAATTCTATTGGTTAGAATTTTGTTGAGATTTTTGCGTCAATGTTCATGAGGGATGTTGGTCTGTAATGTTCTTTTTTTGTGGTGTCTTTACCTGATTTCGGTATCAGGGTTATGCTGACTTCATAGAATGAGGTTGGGAGTATTCCGTCCTTTTCTATGCTCTGAAATACCTTTAGCAGTAGTGGTGTTAACTCTTCTCTGAAACTTTGGTAGAATTCTCCAGTTTAGCCATCGGGTCAGGGCTTTTGTTTGTTCAGAGTTTTTTAATTACCTTTTCAATCTCTTCTTTTGTTATGGGTTTATTTAGTTGTTTTACCTCTGTTTGTGTTAGTTTAGGTAGCTAGTGAGTTTCTAGAAATTTGTCCATTTCCTCTAGGTTTTCAAATTTGTTAGAGTACAGTTTTTCATGATATTTTGTTATCCTTCTTTTAATTTCAGTGTGTCTGTTGTGATATCACCCATCTCATTTCTTAAACGGGTTATTTGCTTCTTCTTTTTTTTTTTTTGTCAGTTTGGCCAGTGGTTTATCAATTTTGTTGATCTTTTCAAAGAACCAGCTTTTGGTCTTGTTAACTCTTTCAATTGTTTTTCTATTCTCTATTTCATTTAATTCTGCTCTAATTCTTATTAGTTCCTTTCTTCTGGCACCTGAGGGCCTCGTATGCTGCTCTCTTTCTTTCTACTTGTTCCAGTTGTAGGGTTAATGTTTTGATTATGGCCCATTCTTCTTTTTGGATGTGTGCATTTATTGCTATAAACTGACTTCTGAGCACTGCTTTTGCTGTGTCCCAAAGTTCTGGTAGGATGTGTTTTCATTCTCATTTGATTCTATGAATTTCTTTATTCCATCCTTAAATTCTTCTAAAACCAAGTAGTTTTTGAGCAAGGGTTGTTCAGTTTCCATGTGTTTGATTTTTTTCCTCACTTTTTCTGTTGTTGATTTCTACTTTTATGGCTTTATGGTCGGAAAAGATGCTTTGTAATATTCTGATGCTTTGGATTTTGTTAAGGCTTGCTTTATGGCCTAATATGTGGTCTATTCTGGAGAATGTTCCATGTGCGTTGGAAAAGAAAGTATGCTTGGCTGCTGTTGGGTGGAGTGTTCGGTACATGTCTATGAGATCAAGTTGGTTGATTGTAGCATTTAGCTCTTCCGTGTCTTTGTTGAGCTTCTTTCTGGATGTTCTGTCCTTCACTGAAAGTGGTATGTTGAAGTCTCCTACTACTATTGTGGAGCTGTCTGTCTTTTCAGTGCTGTTACAGTTTGCTTTATGTATTTTGGAGCCCTGTCATTGGGTGCGTAAATATTTATTATATTTAAGTCCTTCTGGTTTATTGACCCTTTAATCATCATATAGTGTCCTTCCTTATCCTTTGTGGTGGATTTTACTTTAAAGTCTATTTTGTCAGAGATTAATATTGCCACTCCTGCTCTTTTCTGTGTGTTGTTTGCTTGCTATATTTTTTCCATCCTTTGAGTTTTAGTTTGTTTGTGTCTTTAAGTCTAAGGTGTGTGTCTTGTAGGGAGCATATAGAGGGATCGTGTTTTTTTTAATCCATTCTGCCACTCTCTGTCTCTTTATGGGTGCATTTAGTCCATTTACATTCAGTGTAATTATTGATAGGTATGAGTTTAGTGCTGTCATTTTGATGTCTTTTTTTGTGTGTTGTTCACAGTTTCTTTGTTCCACTTCATTTTCTGTGCTGAGTCATTTTTATTTATGTATTTTCTTTTCATATTTTTCATTTTTATTGACGTTGTGTTTACTGAGCCTTTATATTTTTCTAGTTTTTTATTTTGACTTGTAGGATTATTAGTTTCCTTTGTGGTTGCCTTAATATTTACCCCATTTTTCTAAGTTTATACCAGTCTTTTATTTCTTTACATCACCTTGACTTCCTCTCCATATGCAAAATCTTTGTGTACATTTTTTAAGTCCCTCTTTTTTGTTTTAATGTTGTCATCTTTTACTGATTGACATCTGTTTCCTTGTTTTCAGTGTTTTAGCTTTGATTTATTTTTGTGACTTCTCTATCTGGCTTGATATCTGGTTGCTTTGTACTCTGTTCTAGTCTTGGATTGTTATCTGATGTTACTGATTTTCCAACCTGAAGACTCCTTTTAGTATTTCTTATAATTTTGGTTTGGTTTTTGCAAATTCCCTAAACTTCCGTTTATGTGCTAATGCCCTAATTTCGCCATCATATTTGAGAGACAGTTTTGCTGGATATATAATTCTTGGCTGGCAGTTTTTTTTTTTTCTTCAAGGCTTTGTATATGAGATCCCGTTGCCTTCTTGCCTGCATGGTTTCTGCTGAGTAGTCCGAGCTTATTCTTATTGACTTTCCTTTGTAGATGACTGTTCGTTTATCCCTAGCTGCTCCGAAAATTCTCTCTTTATCTTTGGTTTTGGCAAGTTTGATTATAATATGTCTTGGTGACTTTCTTTTGGGATCTACCTTATGTGGGTTTCAATGAGCATCTTGGATAGATATCTTGTTATCTTTCACGATATCAGGGAAGTTTTCTGCCAACAAATCTTCAACAATTCTCACTGTATTTTCTGTTATCCCCCGGTTTTGGTACTCCAATCACTCATAGGTTATTCCTCTTGATAGAGTCCCACATAATCCTTAGGGTTTCTTCTTTTTTTAATCCTTTTATCCAGTTTTTACTGAAATAAGTTGGTGTCAAGTGCTTTGTCTTCAGTTCACTAATTCTGACTTTCATTGCCTCAATTCCCCTTCTACGACTTTCTATTGAGTTGTCTAATTCTGAAATTTTACTGTTAATCTTCTGGATTTCTGATTGCTGTCTCTCCATTGATTCTTGCAGCGTGTTAAATTTGTCACTATGCTCTTCTGTAATCTTTTAAATTTCCTCTATTGCGTGTTCTGCATTTTCCTTAATTTCCTTCCTATTTTCTTGAAGAGGTCTGTATATTAATCTTTTGTATTCTGTCTCCGGTAATTCCAAGAAATTTTCCACCTCTGGAAAATTTCTAGTCTTTATTTTGGAAGGTTGCTAAAACCATCATGATGGCCTCTTTATGTGGTTTGATATTGACTGTTGTCTCTGAGCCATCACTAAGTTATTATATGTATTTATTCTATGTTTGCTTACTGTGTCCTAGCTTCTTGTTTTGTTTTGATATGCCCAAATAGGCTGCTATTATGAGCTAGTTTGATTACTGGCACCTTTGAAGCTCTAATGTGCTGTCACCAGGTGGTTAGATCTGTTACTAGGTACGTGAACTCAGGAGTCCACCCACTCCTCCTGTATGGATTCAGCTCAGGTGGCAAGGTAGACAGCCACCAAATGTGTGCTGTATGCTCTCACTCATAGTCCTAGACAGGCATACGTGATTGGCGTAGGCACAGGCATCTAGCTGCAGCTGGTGGACACACTCTGAGCAAGGCAGGGGGCTGACTGCTGCCCCCGAGTGTCCAGGAGGGAGACGTGTCCCTGTTCCCTAAAGCCTGTAGGTGGGTGGGTTTTGCAGCCAGTCTATAAGTACCTAATGGTGTTGGCTGTAAGGACTGGGGGGCGTCTCTTATTCATGAGCCCGTATCTCAGGTGACTAGGTGGCGTGGGTGGAGCGACCAGTCCTCAGGCCTCTGATGCGGGTAGGCGAAGACTCGGCTTAATGGGCAGAGCAGTGTCAAATGTCAAGAACCTGCCACTTCACAGCTGAAACAGTTGAAGTTATACTTTCGGTAGATACCCTGTTGTACTGTGGTAATCAGGGCCTATGCAGTTGAGATGGGTCCACACAAGTCTATGCAGGCGGAAAGGCACTGAAAGTTCATGGATCCCTTATGCCTGTGCCTAGGCAAAGTACCTGTGCCTACCCTGGGTTCCTGGCTTAGGGGAGCCAGCAGTTTATTTTTTCCTCTGTTTGTTAATTTGTTCACTCTGCAAGACAGGGAGAATGGCTCCGGGCATGTGACGGATCCTACTTCTGGTCCAGGTTACTCGGCAATTGCTGAAGCTGGTCCGGGACCTAGTGCAGATCGGGGAGCGGGGAGGTAAATGGGAGAGAGATTTTTCCCTAAGGGGGGGTGTTTTTTGATCCCTGTGGTAGGCTGTAGGCAGTTGCTCATCTTTTGCCGATCCAGGGCTGCTTCTCACTGGTTCTGGGTGGCCATGTACACTCTCTGGTGCTGAGTCATTCCCGGTGTGGAAAACGTGTCCCCTAAGCACTGCCACTTGCCTGCCTCACCACTCACCCCCGAGCTGATCAGGCCTGAAGGGCTCAGGCTCTCCCCGGATCAGGTCTGGAAACTCTTCCCTGCTTCCGAACAGTCTCTCCCTGCCCTGACACTCAGTCATGTTCCTCAACTCTACCTTGGATATTCAGGGCTCCCATATTGCCATATCTAATCAATTCACTTGTTTTTTGGGGGTCTTTGTTGTAAGAGAGTCCACTGGAAGCATCTGACTACTCCTCCATCTTGGCCCCTCCTCTAGATCAATGTGTTTTTCTGACAGCCCACCACCTGTGTTGGGCTTCTTGTCTTTGGCTGCAGCTTCCCTACCTCATATCACTCCTCACTCTGAGACATGGTCCCATCCTCTGCAAAGTTTGCGGTAGCAACATTGCTGGAGTATGCAAGGATAAGGCATTTCTCAGGAAGCTTTTAGTCTAAGAGGAGCCAAGAAGATGACCCCAGTGAATGGGAACAGAGAAGAAAAACACACTAGAATTTATAGATCGCATAACGACCAGCAGGGCTTGCTCTCAGACCTAGGATTCCCCAGGCAAGGCTGTCAGTTTTAGCATCCCCTCCTCACTTATCTTCTCAGAGACTTGAGACTTTGGCCTTAGGACACCATCCAAGTTAGCAGAGTGAGGACTCTCAGCCTCTGACAGATATTAAAGTGACGACCCTGAATGAAGATGGTGGACAAACCCCTCAAGAAGAGTGAGATCCCTTAGAGTCTTGGCCCTGCAGTTTTCCCTGAGAGATCTCAAACAGTCTAGGCTCAATATGACTCAACCTGACTTCCAAATCAGAGGTTCCAGGTCAGTGAAGACCTTGTGTGAGGAGATCAGCCTCAGATCCAGCAGGGAGTGGATTCGCATGACAGGTCAGGTTCAAGATGAAAACCCTGAATGAAGAATGAGGGAACCACCCACCCCAGACATAGGAGGTCACACAAAATCCCCCTTGCTGTTGGCCCTTGGAGGCCCAGGGCAGAGCTATCAGGATGAAGAGTCCCCTCATTTCTGCCTGGAGGGTAGCAGGTCTTGTAGTCATGCCCCAGGTCTATAGAAGGAGAAGACTCAGGCCCTCAAAGGAGTCAAGGTGAGGACCCTAATTGTTATTAGTGGGAAACCCATCAACAGAGGGAGGAGAAGAGAGCACTGACTCTGTCCTTGGTACTGGGAAACTCTGGGAGAGCTGTCAGCCTGTGGTGCCCCTCTCTTCTTCCTGAATGGTCTCTGGGAGGGAGGGATATGGTCTAAGAGGCAGCCCCAGTTCTGCAGAGGGAGGAGTCTTGTCCCTAACTGGAGTAAGGTGCAGACCCTGAGTGCTAATGGCGAGACTTACCACTTAAAAAGATCTGCCAGGAGCAGTGACCCAGCAGGCACTCCTGTGAGGCACCAGGCAGGTATAGCATGAGGCAGGCCCTGATCACCTCCTCCAGCGTCTCCGCATGGTGAAGACCTTTTATGAGCCTGTGACTCAGGTCTGTATAGGTGGGAATCCCAGGCTCTGACAGGTATCAAGGGAAGGACACTCAGTGAGCAATGACAGACAACAGAATCCAGAAGAGTGGGGTACCAAGAGTCCTGCCTCTGCTCTCGGCCCTCAGAGCACGCCCCCCCAAAAGCCTTGGCTCTTGAAGATCCCCCTCTAACAGCCTTGTCTGGATGGGACATGTCCTGACTTCCATCTATGAGCTACTGGGAAGGTGCAGTTTCTGGTGTGGGGGGCTGTGATCTCTCATTGGCAGAGGAGGGTGGAGTCTCAGGACTGATCAGGTTTCAATGTGAGGACTCTGAATGTGGACTGAAGGGACCAATTAACCGCAGAAAAGTGGGATCCAAAGAGCGCCACCTCTGCTGTTGGCCCTTGGAAGCCCCCCAACATCCTTGGCCTTCGAAGGCCCCCCCTATATCCCTGGCAGTGCCAGGAAGGCATGGCGTCTGGTTTGAGGGGCTGTGGTCTTTAATCATCGGAGGAGGCTAGAGCCCAAGGACTGGTCAAGAGTCCAGGTGAGGACCCTGAATGTGGACTGAGTGACCACCTAACCCAGAACAAAGCAAGTCCCACAAATTCCCACCCCTACCGGCAGCCTCAAAGCCACCAGGCTGCCTTCGGCCTATAAAGTCTCTGGAAGGAAGGGCCTTGGTCCAAGGAACCGCCCCAGTTCTGAAGAAGGAGGAGACCTAGATGCTAACTGGAGACGAAGCAAGGACCCGTAGTGATAATGAGGTGGCCTCGTCGCAAAAGAGGGGCCGCCCACAGCCTGTCCCTGCTCTCAGCTCTGGTAGCCGCCCCCCTCCCTTGTAGGGGTATCCAGATGTGTAGCACCCTCATTTCCTTCTAGGGAGGTAAAGGCCTTAGTCTGAGCCATAAATCTCACCCCTGTTTTAAGGTTAACTCAAGTTACTAGAGGGGAGAATCCCAAGTCCTTCCTGGAAGCAAAGTCAGAGTCCTGAGTGAGGAGTGAAGCGGTCAACAAATTGAGAACTGTGGGGTCAAATAACCCCCGCTGCCCTGGCCAGCCATAGTATTCCTGAAACAGCCTGCACAGGATGTGGCTTACTGTGATTTCCAACTCTGAGGTCTCAGAAAGGTGTGGTCTTTGGTCTGATGGGAGTGGCCTCAGGTCAGCAGACATTGGGGTCCCAGGAATGGAGCAGAGTCAAGGTGAAAACATGATTGAGGTGCTGGGGACAACTCAACCCAAAATGGTGAGGGCTACCCTGAACCCTGCTAATGCCGTTGGTTCTTGGAGGCTAGGACAAAACTGGCAACTACAAGTGAACCTTGACTCCTGCCTGGAGGGTCTCGGTGAGATGAGGGCCTTAGTTTAAGTCCCAATTCAGCAGAGAGGAATCCCAGAACTAGGTGGGAGTCAAGGTAAAGACACTTTTAAGAGGAAAGAGGGGATTAACCACCCCTTTCCCTCCCTCAAGAAGAGAGGAGGCTGCACAAAGTCCCCCCGCCCCCACCGCTATTGGTCCTGGAAAGCCAAGGTCAGAGGTGTTAGGCTGAGGTGCCTCTCGTTTGTTCCTGGAGGCGGCTGGTCTCAGGGATGGAAAGTCCCTGGACATATGCGGAGGCCTATTCAGCAGAGGCAGGAGAGTTGCTTCCTAAGAGGAGTCAAGGTGAGGACACCAAGTTATCATGAGTTGACCCCTCCCAGAAATAAGGGGGAACCATAACCCCACCCTGCTTTTAGACCCGGAGACATGGGGATGCTGACTTAGTGAGTTGTACTCACTTCCTCCCAGGGCATCTCAGGGAGGTGAAGGACCTGGTCAAATGGGGCATCCAAGGTGAGGACCCTGGTGAAGGACAGAGGCCTCCAAAGGACCCAAGACTGAAGAGGTCCACCGTGCTGTCAAAACTGAGACACCCTGCCAGGAGTGGTGGCTGAGTTGATCCTTCAGTTCCTCCTTGTAGGTCCCAGAGTTATTTGAGGTGTCAAGTTCAGAGTAGTAGAGGGGAGGGGCCAATCCCCTGCCAGCCGTTGATAACATGGCCCTGAAAGACTATGTAGAAGACCCTCCAATAACCCAGTAGAGAGAGTCCCTAGTGCCTGCCCGTGCCGTCTCTCCAGTAAGCCCCAAGCAGGGCTGGCAGGCTGCAACCTAAGTCTTCCTCTGATTTTCTCTACAGGGGCCTTACCAGGACAACAAGAGGCTTGGAGGGTCCTAGAGCAGTGCTCTTAAAGAATCCTGCAGAGGTGGCAGTTGTGAAAGCCAAGGAGGCATCTCTCTGCTGCAGGGGTGCACACCCTCTCAGTGTCCCTCCTCCACTGGGCCCACATCACCTGCCCTCCTTCCACACTCCTCCCTGCTGTCCTTGACCAGAGTCGTCATGCCTCGTGGTCAAAAGTGTAAGCTCCATGCCGTGAAAAACGTCGCCAGGCCCAAGGTAATGCCCACAGTGTCCAGGTTGCTCAGGCCACTGCAGCAGAGGAGGAAGGGTACCCCTCGTCTTCCTCTCCTCCTTTTGGGGGTTCTCCCCAGAGCTGTCCTGCTGCTCGCATTCCCCAGGGGCCTCAGAGAGCCCCATCCACCACCACTGCTGCTGTAGGTGCTTCGGGCACAAGAGCTGGTAGAGGGGCCAAGAGCCACGGTGAGGGAGCTCCGAGTTCCTCTGAGGCCCCAGCCCCCACTGACAGGTCACAGAGAGACCCTCTAACCAGGAGGGTGATCATGTAGTTGCAGTTCCTGCTGCACAAGTATAAAACGAAAGAGCCCGTTACGAAGGGAGAAATGATGAAGATCATCAACAGAAGGTACAAGGAGCGCTTCCCTGTGATCCTGAGGAGAGCCTCTGAGCACATGGAGGTGGTCTTTGACCTTGACATGAAGGAAGTCGCCTCCAAAGGTCAATCCTATGCCCTTGTCAGCCAATTGGACATCACCAAGGAAGAGAATCTGACTGGTGGCAGGGGGTTTCCAAAGAACAGGCTCCTGATGACTCCCCTGGACATGATCTATACGAATGGCAACTGGGCCACCGAGGAGGAGGTGTGGGAATTCCTGAATGTGCTGGGGATCTACGATGGGAAGAGGCACTTCATCTTTGGGGAGCCCAGGAAGCTCATCACCAAAGATTTGGTGCAGGAAAAGTACCTGGAGTACCGGCAGGTGCCCAACAGTGATCCTCCATGCTATGAATTCCTGTGGAGTCCCAGAGCCCAAGCTGAAGCCGCCAAGACAAAAGTCCTGGAGTTTTTGGACAAGATCAAGCATACCAACTCCGACGCCTTCCAAGCCCCCTATGAAGAAACTTGGAGAATTGAGGAAGAGAGTGGTGCAGGTGGAGAATGGGCTGGGGCTTGTGATAATGTGAGGGCAGGTCCAGTTTCAGGGGGAAATCCAGCAGGTTCTCTCACACCTAGTGAAGTCAGAGGCAGATTCTTCACTTTGTTGTTGAAAATGGCTGTTAACCTTCTAAGTAGTGGAGGCGAGGTGGGGTGGAGGGAGCCCATGAGTGTCTTCTGCTATACATGACTAGCTGGTAGATTTTATTTTTTGTATTTTTCAAATCTGGCTCCATTTAATTGAAGGTTTATTTAGAGTCAGAATCTAAATCCACTCTTATACATTTACTGGTGTTTTTCAGATTTAGGAGTAAGAGTTTTGTGTTGTGTAAAACAAACGGAAAATCCTTGAATCTTTTTCTGTAATCCAGAACTAGTTAACGTGGTATGGAAATAGGGATATCTTTGGAAATATTAAAGAAGTCCACAACAATAAGTTGAGATCACAAAATAGAGGTTGAAAAATATAAAAGGTGGTCAATTCTTGGTTTCCCTTATTCCTTTCGGTAGAAGTAAAACATACAATTGCCTGGATTTGTTTAGCTTATTCAAGAATGTGGGAGAAAATAAATTGCGATGATTTGACCTCTTTTTCACTGGTTCTTATTTTCCCCAAACAGTAATTGTACACCTGCTCTTCGGAAGGCTTCATCCTACTACTGGGGACATTTAGGCAAAGGTGTCGCAGCCCCTGTGAATAGATTTTAGAGTCTAAGAGCAGCTATGAAATGAGGAGGTGGAGATACTCTCCAAGACCTAAGGACTAGTAGAAAAGGCGTGAGCACTTCAGGGTTCCCTTTTGTGTAAATGCCTTGAGGCAGGGCAGTTTGGGGTCTTGGGAAACTTTGATCTCTCAGTAGGACGGAATTATAAATTAGGATACAAGAGATAGGGAAGGGTATGGGCTGAGTGAGGGGATGACTGTTAGGTACTGGGTGAGAGGGTCTTATTAAGGTTGTGGGATAGGCGCCCAGGGTCAGACACTCCCATGGTGTACGTGTCTCAGAGTCTAGATGCTGAGCATGAGATGGAGATCAGAGATTCACAGTGACTCCTCCAAAAAGATCAGCCCCCTGAAAAGATCAGGGGCTCACAAAATTATCACTTCCAGTTCCTTCCCTGTAGAAACTAAGTATTTTAGAACAAATTTACATAAAAGTCTAAGTCTGAGTGGTACAGAGAAGGACTAGATCAGCATTTATTTTCTCTGACAGCCCACAACCTGTCCTGGGCCCCCTGCCTTGTGCTTCAGCTTTTCCATCTCACATCACTGCTCACTCTGGGACTGGCACCCAGTTTCTGCATCGTTTGAAGTAGGGAAACTTCTCAGGGGTTTGCAGGGATGTGGCATTTTCCAGGAAGCCTTTAATTAAAGAAACAGGAGCCAATGTAAGGACACTCCATGTGGGGAACTGAAATCCCAGAATATACGGCATCACGTACAGGCTTGTGTCTGCTCTTGCACATAGAGGCCTCCAGACAGGGCTGTCAGGGTGAATATACCCTCAGTTATAGTTCAGGGCTCTGAAGGACATGAGAACATTGGTTTAAGAGGGTAAATTCAGGTCAGAAGACATAGAAGACCCAGGGTCTGTCAGTAGTCAAATTGAAGATTCTGAATGAAGATTGAGGGCACACCCCAGCCCTCAACAGAGAGGGTCCTACAGAGTCTGAATATTGAGGTTATCCATGGGAGGGACCAGACATGGGTAACCTGATGTGACATTCCCTGACTTCCTCCTTTGGGGCCTCAGGGAGGTGAGAGCCTTCATCTGAGGCTGTGGAACACAAGTCAGTATAGAGAAGCAACTCAGGCTCTGTCAGAAATCTAGGATGGAACCCTGAGTGAGTTCTGGGGTGACCACTGATCCCAAAACAGTGGGTTGAGATGGACCTGAGTTCTACTAGAAGCCCTGGGAGGCGTTGGTGAGGGCCTTGGTCTGAGGGGTGGCCTGAGGTCAGCAAAACCAGGAGTCCCAGGACTGGCCAGGAATCAAGGTAAAGACCCTGAGTGAGGATTGAGGGAAACTTCCACCATCAGAACTGAAGAGATCACAAAAAGCCCTGTCCTACTGGCATCACTGGGATACTTGGGCATTGTTGACGTAATGAAGCTTACTCATTTCCTCTTATGTTGCCACAGAGGGTTGAGGGATTTGATGTAAGGGGGATGACCTAAGGTCAGCAGTAGGAAGATTACCCGGTTTCCCAGGAGTCAAGGTAAAGATTCTCAGGGCTACATGGTCACCCTACTCATAACAGTGGGAGAATCATAGAATCCATCCACTACTCTCAATCAACATAGGGAGACTACAGACGGGTGTGGTCAGATGAGGCAACCATCATTCTTCCTAGGAGATCTCAGAGAGGTGCTGGCCTTAGTATGAGGGGATAGGCCTCATGACAAGGGAGGAAGGTGTCCCAGGCCATCCCAGGGGTCAAGGCAAGGACTGAGGAGACACCTGCCATTAAATAGATGCAATAACAATGAGTCCAAGTCCCTCCCCTACTTTTAGCTCTTGAAAGTCCAGGTCAGGGCTGTCAGGCTGTGGTTCCACCTGACTTCTTTAGATCAGATCTCAGGAAGGTGAGCGCTTTGGTCTGAGGGCGCAGCCACCAGTCAATAAAAGGGAGGTATCCCAGGAACTACAAGAAGGCCAGGTGAGGAATTTGAATGAAAACTTGAGGAGTCTACGAGCAAGACCAGGGCAGAAGAGCTCTGCTGAGCTGTTAGCACCAGGTGTCCCTGGACTGGAATTATAGCCTGAAGTGCTCCTTCACTTACAGCTTTGGGGTCTCAGGGAGGTGTCTGCCTTGATTTGAAGTGTCCATTTCAAAGTAGTTGAAGTGAAGGTGCCCGGGATCTGCCAAGAGTTAGCATGATATTCTAAATGTCAACTGAAACAACCCCCACTCCAGAATGGAAGGATACCCATTATGAGACCCTGCTGACAGCCTTAGTAAACCCCAGGCAGGGTTGGAAGGCTGCAGCCTAAGGCCCCTTCTAACTTTCTACACAGTGTCCTCAGAGAGAGGCTGTCAGGAAAAAAGTAGACTTGTGTATTACTAGATCAGTGCCTAACTGGAAAACTGCAGAGGTGTCCTTTGTTAAAGCCAAGGTGGAACCTGCCTGCTGAAGGGGTGCACATCCACTCAGCCTCCCTCTTCCTGAGAGCCCACATCACCTGCCCTCCTGCCCATGGTCCTGCCTGCTGTCCCTGACCAGAGTCATCATGCCTCGACGTCAGAATCATAAGCTCTGAAAAACACGTGAGAAACACCACCAGGCCCAAGGTGAAACCCAGGATCACAAGGGTGCTCAGGCCACAACAGCAGTGGAAGAAGAGTCCCTCTCCTGCCCCCTCTTCTTTTTTAGGGATCCTGCCCAGAGTTCTTTTGCTGATGAGTCACGTGGTACTCCCCAGGGGTCTCAGAGAGCCCCTTCCACCAGCACTCCTTCCGCAGACATTTCTTGCACAAGATTGGATGAAGCTGCTAATGGCCAAGAGGAGGAAAGTTCAAGTTTCTCCGACACTGAGAGTTCATACACAGATCCTCTAGCCATTAAGGCAGATTTGTTAGAGCATTTCCTGCTGTACAAGTATAAATTGTAAGAGCCCATTAGAAAGACAGACATGCTGAAGATTGTCAGCCAAATGTATGAGGGCCAGTTCTCTGAGATCCTTAAGAGAGAATCTGAGCACATCGAGGTTGCGTTTGCAGTTGACATGAAAGAAGTTGACTCTGTCACTGAAAACTATGCCCTTGTCAGCAAACTGGACTTTCCCAACAATTGAAGGGTGTGTGCTGGTAGGGAGTTTTCCAAGACTGGTCTACTGATGACTCTCCTGGGTGTGATTTTATGGAAGGGCAACTGTACCACTGAGAAGGAGATCTGGGAATTCCTGAATTCGCTGCATGTATTTGGTTGGAGGAAGTATTTCATCTATGGGAATCCTAGGAAGCCTATCACTAAAGATTTGGTGAACTTGAAGCACTTGGAGTACCAGCACGTGCCCAAAAGTGATCTTGCATGCTATGAATTCCTGTGGTGTACCAGAGCCCACGCTGAAACTTCCAAGATTAAAATCCTTGCGTTTTTAGCCAAGGTCAGTGATATTGTTCCCATTACTCTCTCATCCCTATATGAAGAGGCTAAGCAAGAAGAGAAAGGGAAAGCCCAAACCAGACTTACAGGCAAGGCTGGCTCTACCACCATAGCCAGTGCATTTCCCAGGGCCACGTGCAGCAGCTTCTCTCACCCTCTAGTGAAGTCTGAGATTTTCTTACCATCCAGCTTAGATAATCTGACATCAGAGTAGAGATTTCCTTGGAAATGTCAAAGAACACCAAAGTTAAATTTGTTGGGATAATGAAATAGCAGGGGGAGTAAAAATAAAACTTGATCAATTCTTGGTATTCCTTATTTCTTTTTGGTCTTCCATTTTGTAAAATTAAATAATTTCTACCTGGATATGCTTAGCTTATTCGAGCATGTGGGGAAATGCAATCCTAATAAATTAGATCACTTGCTCACTGGCTCTTTTATTCCCTAAACGTTAATTGAGCATCTGCTCTTTGAAAGGCTCAGTGCTAATACTGGGGATGCTAAGGTAAAGACCCAGCCCAGGCTATAGAATTTTAGAGGCTAGGAGCTGCGATCATATGAGGAAGATGTTGAGCTATCCTCTAGGACCTCCAGGAAAAGTAAAACGAGTTGGTGAGAAGGGACTCTTCCAGATGGAAGCAGTCAAGTGTAAATTTCCTGAGGCAAGGCAGTTTGGAACTTTGATAAATGGCAAGTCCTTCAGTGGTGTATAATTTTAAGTTAAGCTTGGTGGTGGGCTAGATGAGGCTGCAGAAGTGGTAAACAGGGGCCAGGCCCTCAACTTGTGTGTCTCAGAGTTGAGAGAGGAAACCCTGGAATAGAGAACTGCTCTTATGAGTTACTCTGGGATCATAGATTGACCAGAAAGAAATCTCCACACGGGGAAGGAATGGAAGGTGTCCTTTGTTCTTGTCTCAGTGCATTTGAACGCAGTCCGCGAATTAGATGTTTTATGCTCAATGTCTTGAGGAAGTTTCTGAGAAATAAAGGTGCTGGTCGCCTGAAGCAAGACTCCAAAAATCCACTGGGCTGGCACTCTTTGTTCTGGGCTAGGAGAGCCACAGCCCCCTCCATTAAAGGACATTTTCATTAAGTTATCTTGAGTGACATCGGGAAAGTCTAATGGAGGGTAGATTTTTGGTAAGTGTGAAATGAATATAAATAGAAGTGGTTTGGATAAAAGGGCACCTGGGATGGATAGTAGTTGCACCTTGACAGAAATCTTGGAGCTTTGAGTCTAGGTGGTAAAGAGAAGGAATAGATCATCTTTTTTTTTTTCCCCCTCTGACAGTCCTTGGCCTCCAACCTTGTGCTGCAGTGTCCCATCTCACAGCACTCTGGGACAGATGTCAACCCCACACCCAAATTAAATAGCAGGTGGTAGAATGGGAAAATTTTATGTAGATTTACTTGCTATAAAGAATTTTTGGCTGCTATGGTGTTCTTTGTCCAAGGGCGTGGCATAGTCTCTGACATCTTCTGGATTTAAGAAGAAGAAAAAAATCCCAGAGAGGGGGGTGGAACTGTCTGAGGCAAAATTTTGATAGCAATAGAGTAAAACTGCCCCATAGGGTTTCCAAGGAGAAACTGGTGGATTTGAACTGCCGACCTATTGGTTAGCAGTGGAGCTCTTATGTCATTCATTAAAGACCCATTATTTTTCAGTCATCTTGCCAGGTGTTTTACATATGGAACATATATTCTAACAGTCCTACAAGACAGGCCTTAGGAAACTCACTGGGCAGATGAAGAACCTACAACATTCTCAAGTTAACAGGGTGGTAAGTGATACAGCTGGACTCTATGTCTGGTCTGAATTCCTCTAGAGCCCATACTGTTCCACTCCTCCCAGCCTGAGGCAGACCTTATTTCCGAATTTACTTCCCTTCTCAGTACTCCAAAATGTCTCACACGATATAAGAAGGACTTGCAGGCAAAGTACTAGATCAGAGTACATAGCCAGAGCAATATAAATATCAAAATAAATTAGATGGATGAGCAAAGAGAAGAAATATAATCAGTGTCAATATGATCATCTTCATATGCAATGTCAAGTAACCTCAAAAGATCAGGGGCTCGTAAAATTATCTGGTCCAGTTTCTGTCCTATAGAAACAAAAGGTTTTAGAACAGAAGTTACATAAGATTTACGTCTAGGTGGTGAAGAGAAGGAACAGTTCAGCATGTGTGTTTTCTCTGACAGCCCACCACCCGTCCTGGGCCTCCTGCCTTGTGCTGCAGGGTGCCATCTCACATCACTGGGAAAGGGAACCATTCTCTGCAAGGTGTGCAGTAGGGGAACTGCTCAAGAGTTACAGGGATGTGATATTTCATAAGAAGCCTTTCATTAAAGAGATAGGAATCAACATGAGGCCCCCAGTGAATAAAGACTGAGAACGGCACCAAGAATATAGGGGGTCACTAGTTCTGGAAAAATGGCGCTCTAGGCAGAAGCACCATGCCTTCCCTCCATAGCAAAGATCTGAAAAACTAAGCCGAACAGAGAATACAACAATCCTGAAACCCTAAAACATCAAATGAAGAGATAAAGAACTCAGCCAAGCACCAAATGGAGTGAGAAAACTGACAGAGAAGGGAGAGCGAGGAGAGATTCATGCAGAGGTCCCCTACCAGCTAACGCAGTGTGGATCCGCCATCTTGGACTCCTGTCGGAGACCAGGAAACAGTGGCTATGAGAAAGCAGCCTCACGGAGTTTCTAGCAGGAGACAAAACAACCGCTCCACACATAACAATTTCCCCGCTGCATCCTGCCTACCCGCACCGTGCGCCTGACGTCACTCCACCAAGCAGCACAGGCACAGCCTACTGGAACCTGCACTGCACTGATTACCGACCCGCTCTGCTGGCTGAAGTAAGTGCCACAAACAACCCTTCCCAGTAACTCCTCTTCAGCTAGACCTGCCCTGACTTACCATATCTGAGTGACTGACCCTGCCAGTTGAAGAAGGAGTCAAAAAGTATTGTGTCTACAGACGAGCAAACAACAAAGAACACACAGTCCGCCTGCTCAGACAAAGTCAAATATTTTTAAAAACAAGGGACGAAACATACAAATCTAGAATCAGTAAATGAGAAAAATAACTACCGAATGCCCTGAAGACAGCAGACAATATCAAAACATTTACAAAAACAGGACAGGATGGTTCTAGTAGGCATCCAAAATAAAACACCAGATGACTCTCCTGTGGAAGAAAATACACTAGAACTACCTGATAGGGAATTCAAATCTCTAATACTCAGAATTCTCCAAGACCTGAGGAAAAAAGCTGACAAACATGAGGAAAAAATAAACAAATTCATGGAAAATACAGACAAAAAATTGGAAGAGTTCAGGAAAATAATGCAGGAACAAAATGCCAAAATAAATTCACGACTAGAAATAATACAAAGACAACAATTAGAAATCCAAAAGATAAACAACAAGATTTCAGAAATGGATGATATCATAGAAGGGCTGAGAAGCAGATTTGAAATGGTGGAAGACAGCACCAGTGGAATTGAAGACAAACACTTGGATACAACTCTGTTTGAGGAAAACTCAGAAAAAAGAACAAAGAGAGAAAAATGAAGAGACCCTGAATGTTATGTGGGACACAATCAAAAGCAAAAATCTTCGAGTGATTGGCATTCCAGAACAGGGGGAGAAAACAGAAAACACAGAGAGGATCATTGAGGAACTGCTGACAGAAAACGTCCCCAATATCATGAAAGATGAAAAGCTGGCCATCCAAGAAGCTCAACGAACCCCATATAGAAGAGACCCCAAAAGAAAATCACCAAGGCATATCATATTCACACTGCCAAAACCAAAAACAAACAAAGAATCCTGAGAGCAGCTTGTGAAAAACAAGAAGTCACATACAGAGGAGAAACAATAAGACTAAGCTCAGATTATTCAGCAGACACCATGCAGGCAAGAAGGCAATGGGATGACATATATAAAATCTTCAAAGGAAAAAATTGTCAGCCAAGAATAATATATCCTGCAAAACTCACGTTCAAATTTAATGGTGAGATTAGGTCATTTCCAGATAAACAGAAATTAAGAGAATATGTAAAAGTCAAACCAAACTTACAAGAATTATTAAACCAAGTTCTTCGATCTGAGGATAAACAGCTTCAGCTCACAGGAAGAACCTAGGAGGCAGGATCATACCAGCCAGATACCAATGTAGGAAATAAACTCTCGAGGACAATCCAAAACCAAAAGAAATAAAACAGGGAATCAGAGCAGTTAATCAGTAAATGACATAAACATCAAAACAATAAAAGAGGGAATAAACGGCATAGGTATAGAACCTTCTAATGGAGAGGAAGGCAAGGCGATACCAAGTAATGGTAGACTGCTTCAAAATTATAAAGATAAGGGTAAAATTCATGGTAACCACAAAGAAAGTTAACAAACCAACTCATTAAAAAAAAGAGGAAAAACATAAAGTCTCACCAAAAACAAAACCTACAAAAACAAAAGAAATGAAAAAAAAACCCACAAACGAAAGTAACTCAGCACAAGAGAGTAAGAAGAACAAAGAAAACTTCAGCACCACAAAAAAAAGCACTACAAAATGACAGCAGCAAACTCACTACTATCAATAATTACACTGAATGTAAATGGACTCAATGCACCCATAAAGAGACGGAGAGTGGCAGAATGGATAAGAAAACAGGATCCATCAATATGCTGTCTACAGGAGACACACCTTAGAAACAAAGATGTGAATTTATTAAAAATCAAAGGTTGGAAAAAAATATATCAAGCTAACAACTACCAGAAAAGAGCAGGAGTGGCAATTCTAATCTCAGATAAAATAGACTTTACAACGAAATCTACCATAAAAGACAAAGAAAGACACTATATAATGATTAAGGGGACAATCCATCATGAAGACGTAACCATAATAAATATCTATGCACCCAATGACAGGGCTCCAAAATACATAAAACAAACTCTAACAGCACTGAAAAGAGAAACTGACAGTTCCACAATAATAGTAGGAGACTTCAACACACCATTCTCAGTAAAGGAGAAAACAACTAAGAAGAAACTCAGCAAAGATACCAATGACCTAAAAGGCACAATCAGCCAACTTGACCTAATAGACATATATAGAACACTCCATCCAACTGCTGCAAAGTACACATTCTTTTCCAATGCACATGGAACGTTCTCCAGAATAGACCACATCTTAGGCCACAGAACAATCCTCAACAAGATCCAAAACGTTGAGATAATTCAAAGTATCTTCTCTGACCACAATGCCTTCAAGGTAGAAATTAACAATAGAAAGAGCAAGTGAAAAAAATCAACTAGATGGAAACTGAATAATACCCTGCTTACACATCGGTGGGGAATAGAAGAAATCAGAGATGGAATCAAAAAATTCCTAGAATCAAATGAGAATGAAAACACATCATGCCGAAACCTTTGGGACATGGCAAAGGCAGTCCTCAGAGGACAATTTATAGCAATAGATGCACATATCAAAAAAGAAGAAAGGGACAAAATCAAAACATTAACTACAGAACTCAAACAAATAGAAAGAGAACGGCAAAAAAAAGCCCACAACCACCGGAAGAAAGGAAATAGTAAAGATCAGAGCAGAAATAAATGAAATAGAGAACAGAAAAAAAATAGAAAGAATCAACAAAACCAAAAGTTGGTTCTTTGAAAGAATCAAAAAAATGGACATACCACTGCCTAGACTGCCAAAAGAAAAACAAGAGAGGACACAAATAACCCAAATAAGAAATGAAATGGGGGACATTACAACAGACCCAACCGAAATAAAAAGGATTATAACAGAATATTATGAAAAACTATACTCCAACAAATTTGAAAACCTAGAGGAAATGGATAAATTTCTAGAAACACACAGCCTACCCAAACTAAAACAAAGTGATGTTGAAAATCTGAACACACCCATAACAAGAGAAGAGATTGAAAAGGTAATTAAAAAACTCCCAACCAAAAAAAGACCTGGCCCAGATGGCTTCACTGGAGAATTCTACAAAACATTTACAGAAGAGCTTGTACCAGTACTACTCAAGCTATTTCAGAGCATAGAAGAGGAAGCAACACTTCCAAATTCATTCTATGATGCCAGCATAACGCTGATTCCAAAACCAGGAAAAGACGTCACAAAAAAAGAAAATTACAGAGCAATATCTCTCATGAATATAGATGCAAAAATTCTGAACAAAATTCTAGCCAATAGAATTCAGCAGCATATCAAAAAAATAATATACCACGACCAAGTAGGATTCATACCAGGTATGCAAGGATGGTTCAACATTAGAAAATCAATCAATGTAATTCACCACTTAAATAAAAGGAAAGAAAAGAACCACATGATCATATCAATTGATGCAGATAAGGCATTTGACAAAGTCCAACACCCATTCCTGATAAAAACTCTCACTAAAATAGGTATAGAAGGGAAATTTCTCAACATAATAAAGGGCATCTATGCAAAACCAATGGCTAATATCATTCTTAATGGAGAGAGGCTGAAAACATTCCCCTTGAAAACAGGAACAAGACAAGGATGCCCTTTATCACCACTCCTATTTAACATTGTGCTGGAAGTTCTAGCTAGAGCAATAAGGCAAGAAAAAGAAATAAAGGGCATCCAAATTGGTAATGAAGAAGTCAAACTGTCCCTGTTTGCAGATGATATGATACTATACATAGAAAACCCTAAAGACTCCATGAGAAATCTATTGGAACTAATAGAAAGATTCAGCAGAGTAGCAGGATACAAGATAAACATTCAAAAATCAGTTGGATTCCTATACACCAGTAAGGAGAAAGATGAAAAGGAAATCAGGAAATCAATACCATTTTCAGTAGCCCCTAAAAAGATAAAATACTTAGGAATAAATCTGACCAGGGATGTAAAAGACCTATACAAAGAAAACTACAAAACTCTACTGCAAGAAACCCAAAGGGATCAACATAAATGGAAAAACATACCATGCTCATGGATAGGCAGACACAAGATTGTGAAAATGATGATTCTACCCAAAGCAATTTACAAATACAACGCAATCCCGATCCAAATACCAACAACATTCTTCAAAGAGATGGAAAAACTAATCATTAACTTTATATGGAAAGGGAAGAAGCCCCGAATAAATAAATCACTACTGAAGAAGAAGAATAAAGTTGGAGGACTCACACTACCTGACTTGAGAACCTACTATACAGCTACAGTAGTCAGAACAGCCTGGTACTGGTACAATGACGGATACATTGACCAATGGAACAGAATTGAGAACCCAGATGTCAATCCATCCACCTACGGTCACCTGATCTTCGACAAGGGCCCAAAGTCCATGAAATGGGGAAAAGACAGTCTTTTTAACAAATGGTGCTGGCAAAACTGGATATCCATCTGCATAAAAATGAAACAGGACCCATACCTCACACCATATACAAAAACTAATTCAAAATGGATCAGAGACCTGACTATAAAGCCTAAAGCTATAAAGTTCATAGAAGAAAAAATAGGACAAACACTTCAGGCCTTAATACACGGCATTAACAGGATACAAACAATAACCATCAACGCACAAACCCCAATAGATAAGCTAGATAACTGGGATCTTCTAAAAATCAAACACCTATGCTCTTCAAAAGACTTCACCAAAAGAGTCAAAAGAGAACCTACAGACTGGGAAAAAATTTTTGGACAGTACAAGTCAGACAAAGGTCTAATCTCCATAATCTACAAGAAAATCCAACACCTCTACAACAAAAAGACAAAGAATCCTATTAAAAAATGGGCAAAGGAAATGAACAGACACTTCACCAAAGAAGACATTCAAATGGCCAACAGACACATGAGGAAATGCTCGCGATCAGTAGCCATTAGAGAAATGCAAATTAAAACCACAGTGAGATACCATCTCACCCCGGCATTACTGGCACGAATCAAAAACACTGGAAAGAACAAATGTTGGAGGAGCTGCAGGGAGATCAGAACCCTTATGCACTGCTGGTGGGAATGCAAAATGATACAACCATTTTGGAAAATGATATGGCACTTCCTCAGAAAGCTAGAAGTAGACATACCATTCTATCCAGCAATCCCACTCCTAGAAATATATCCTAGAGAAATAAGAGTCGTCACTCAAATAGACATATGCACACCTATGTTCATGGCAGCATTGTTCACAATAGCAAAACGATGGAAACAACCTAGATGCCCATCAACACATGAATGGATAAACAAACTATGGTACATACACACAATGGATTACTATGCAATGAGAAAGAACAACAATGAATCTGTGAAGCATCTCATAACAGGGATGAAACTGGAGGACATTATGCTGAGTGAAATAAGTCAATCACAAAAGGACAAATATTGTATGAGACCTCTACTGCAAAAACCCATGAAAAAGTTCACACACAAAAAGTAACAATCTTTGTTGGTTACCAGGAATGGGAGGGGTTGGGGGGGGGGATACTAAATAGACAATAGATAAGTGGTTTCTTGGGTGAAGGGTGAGACAGTACACAATACAGGGGAAACTAGCACAACTTGTACAAGGAAAGGTCCTGGAAGCCCCATAGAAACATCCAAACTCCCTGAGGGACTGAATTGCTGGGCGGAGGGCTGTGGGGACCATGGTCTCGGGGAACATCTAGCTCAATGGGCGTGACATAGCTTATAAAGACAATGCTCTACATTCTACCTTGGTGAGTAGTGTCTGGGGTCTTAAAAGCCTCTGAGCAGCCTTCTAAGATACTCCACTGGTGTCGTCCCTTCGGGAGCAAGGGAGAATGAAGAGAACAGGATAAAAGGAAAAGATTCGTCCGAAGGACTAATGGTCCACAGCTAGGCCTCCACCGGACTGAGTCCAGTACAGCTAGATGGTGCCCGGCTACCCACTGACTGCTCTGACGAGGATCACAACAGAGGGTTCTGGACAGATCTGGAGAAGGATGTAGAACATAACTCTAACTCAGAAAAAAAAGACCAGATTTACTGGCCTAAAGGAGACTGGAGAAACCCCAAGAGTATGGCCCCCAGACACCCTTTTAACTCAGTGGTGAAGTTATCTCTGAGGTTCACTGTTCAGCCTGGGAGTGGACAGCCCCATAAAACCAAATGAGACTAACAAGGTACTGTAGTCCAGTGACAAGGGCCAGAAGGCAGAAGGGGAGAAGGAAGCTGCTGATAGGGAACCCAAGGTTGAGTAAGGATACTGTTGATGTGTTGTGAGATTGTTAAGCATTGTCATAGGGCAACATTTGTAGTAACTGTTAAATGAGAAACTATTTTGTTCTGTAAGCCTTCATCTAAAGTGAGATTAGCAGCACAATTGGAAGAGCGTAGTCGATGTCACTGAACTGTGCATGTAGAAATTTTTGAAATGGTGTATCTTTGGCTATGTGTATTTTCACCAAAAAAAAAGGTTGAGAAGTTAGAGGGTTGACATGTTGTGAGGTTGTTAACCAATGTCATAAAGCAACGTGTGTACTACAGTTTCATGAGAAACTATTTGTTCTGTAAGCCTTCACCTGAAGTACAATAAAAAAAAAAAAAAGATTATAGGGGGTCACATAGAGACCAGCCCTGCCTGCACTCAGACCTAGAAGGCCTTAGGCAGGGTTGTCAAGCTGAGCATCGCCTCACTTACTCTTCAGGAGTCTCAGAGACCCAAGAACAGTGGTCTAAGCAGATGCAGAAAGAGCGTTGCAGGGTCTGCCAGGAATCAAGATGAGGACACTGATTAAGGACTGAGGGAAATCTTCCCCAGAACATGGGTCCCTCAGAGCCCTTCCCCTACTGTCAGATTTGGGAGACCCGAGGCAGGGGAATCTAGATGTGGTGACCCTTGGCTTTCCTCCCTGAAGACTCAGGGACCACTTCAGAGGTCTTGGGAAATTGAGGACCTTGGTCTGAGGGTAGCAAACCCTGGTCAACCAAGGGTGGATTCCCAGAACTTATCACGTGTTAAGGTGAGGACCCTGAATGACGAATGAGGGAAACACCCACCCCAGAACAGTGGGGACCTGCTGGGCAGCCATAAGCAGAAGTTTCTGGCTAAGACACTTCCTCATTTCTCATTTCCTCTGGGAAGCAGTCTCAGGTAGGTAATGGAACAAAATCCTTGACAATGGAACAGTGATGGAAATAATCAAAACCAACACCTGGGAGAAAATATTAATGCTAATTTCTTTACTTCATAATAGGGAATAGATTTTGTCAGTAACTACAATCTAAACATGAAATACATAGTTACAAAAGTAACATCCTAATGTTTTTTATTATTTTTTTCTTAATTTTAGAGAGATCTTTTAGAAACTAATATCTTTTGTGTAGACTCATTCACCCAAAATTCTAGAATTCCTTCAGTTTCATCTCAATTTCTGCTTCTTCTGTTAAAGAAAACTTTGTATTTAATCTTTTTAATTAATATAATACGTATAGTATCATTCTATTTGTAAGTATCCATTTAGCTGTCCTCCCTCACATTCATGATTCCTTTTTTCTATCTTTTCAACGGAATATATGCAAAAATGTGCCTGGAATAATGGTGACTACTTATTAATTATATATGTTTTTAGGTGGTGGGATCCTGTATGGTTTTTAAACATCTTTTTTGCACTTTTCTTGTATTGCCTACCCTTCTAAAAATAATAAATACATCATTTTTTCAAAAAAACAAAGAATAAATAAAGATATGGAAAAACTAATCATTAACTATATATGGAAAGGGAAGAAGCCCTGGATAAGTAAAGCACTACAGAAGAAGAAGAATAAATTAGGAGGACTCATACTACCTGACCTCAGAACCTACTACAAGCTACAGTAGTCAAAACAGCCTGGTACTGGTACAATGACAGATACATTGACCAATTGAATAGAATTGAGAACCAACATGGAAATCCATCCACCTACAGTCACCTGATCTTCCACAGGGCACCAAAGTCCATTAAATGTGGAAAACACAGTCTTTTAACAAATGGTGTTGGCAAAACTGGATGTCCATCTCCAAAAAAATGAAACAGGACCTATACCTCACACCATGCACAAAAACGAATTCAAAATGGATCAAAGACCTAAATATAAAGCCAAAACCTATAAAGTTCATAGAAGAAAAAATAGGATCAATGCTAGAGGCCCTAATACATGGCATTAACAGGATACAAACCATAACCAACAGCAAACAAACTCCAGAAAATAAGCTAGATAACCGAGATCTTTTAAAAATCAAACACCTATGCTCTTCAAAAGACTTCACCAAAAAAGTAAAAAACAGAACCTACAGACCGGAAAAAAATTTTGGAACATTGCAAGTCAGACAAAGGTCTAATCTCTAAAATCTACAATGAATTCCAACACCTCTACAACAAAAAGACAACTCAATTGAAAAACAGGCAAAGGAAATGAACAGACACTTCACCAAAGATGACATCCAAGTGGCCATCAGACACGTGAGGAAAAGCTTGAGATCACTAGCCATTAGAGAAATGCAAATTAAAACCACAATGAGATACCATTTCACCCCGGCATTACTGGCAGGAATCAAAAACACTGGAAATTTCAGGTGTTGGAGAGGCTGTGGGGAGATCGGAACCCTTACACACTGTTGGTGGGAATGCAAAATGAGACAACCATTTTGGAAAATGATATGGTGCTTCCTTAGAAAGCTAGAAATAGAAATACCATATGATCCAGCAATCCCACTCCTAGGAATATATCCCAGAGAAATAAGAGCCGTCATATGAATAGACATATTCACACACATGTTCATTGCAGCATTGTTCACAATAGCAAAAAAATGGAAACAACCTAGATGTCCATCAACAGACGAATGGATAAACGAACTATGGTACATACACACAATGGAGTATTATGTAACAATAAAGAACAATGATGAGTCTGTGAACCATCTCATAACATGGGTGAAACTGGAGGACATTATGCTGAGTGAAATAAGTCAATCACAAAAGGACAAATATTGTATGAGACCTATATTGTAAAAACCCATGAAAAAGTTTACACACAAAAAGTAACAATCTTTGTTGGTTACCAGGGATGGGAGGGGTGGGGGGTAAATACTAAATAGACAATAGATAAATGGTATCTTTGGTGAAAGGTGAGACAGTACACAATACTGGAGAAACCAGCACAGCTTGTACAAGGAAAGGTCGTGGAAGCTCAATAGACACATCTGAACTCCCTGAGGAACTGAACGGCTGGGTGGAGGGCTGTGGGGACCATGGTCTTGGGGTACATCTAGCTCAATTGGCATAACTCAGTTATACAGAAAATGTTCACATTCTACCTTGGTGAGTAGCGTCTGGGGTCTTAAAAGCCTGCAAGCAGCCATCTAAGATACCACTGGTCTCACCCCTTCAGGAGCAAAGGAGAATGAAGAGAAAAGGATACAAGGTAAAGATTAGTCCAAAGGACTAATTGTCCACAGCTACCACGGCCTCCACCAGACTGAGTCCAGTACAGCTAGATGGTGCCTGGCTACCACCACTGACTGCTCTAACTGGGATCACAACAGAGGTTCCCGGACAGAGCTGGAGAAAAATGTAGAACAAAATTCTAACTCACAAAAAAGACTAGACTTCTGGCCTGACAGAGACTGGAGAAACCCTGAAAGTATGGTCCCTGGACACCCTTTTAGCTCAGTAATGAAGTCACATCCCCATACATCAAAACGAGACTAATGAGGCACAACAGTGCAGGGACTAGGACTAGAAGGCAGGAGGGGACAGGAAAGCTGATAATAGGGAACCCAAGGTCTAGAAGGAACAGTGTTGACAAGTCCTGAGGTTGTTAACCATTGTCATAAAACAATATGAGTACTGTCTGTTTAATCAGAAACTATTTGTTCTGTAAACCTTCATCTTAAGTACAATAAAAATAAAAACAGAATTCTTTGGAAAAAAACTCACATATATATATGTGATAGAGATATACACAAAGACGTGTGTGTGTGTATAACAAACAAAACCAGTTGCCATCAAGTTGATCCTGACTCATGGCACCCTCGTGTTTTACAGAGTAGAACTGTTCCCTAAGGTTTTCTTTATGGAAGCAGATCACCAGGCCTTTTTTTCGCAGCACTGCTGGGTGGGTTTGAACTGCCAACCTTAGGTTGGTAACAGAGCTCAAACCGTTGGCACCACTCATGTGTATATACATATATATACACATGTATGTGTGTGTATGTGTGTGTGTGTGGGTGTATATATATATATATATATATATATACATGTATATATGTATAGGAGCCGTGGTGGCACAGTGGTTAAGTGATACGGATGCTAACCAAAAGGTCCGCAGTTCGAATTCACAAGCCACTCCTTGGAAACCCTATGGGGCAGTTCTTCTCTGTCCTGTAGGTTCGGTATGTGTCCGAATGGACACCATGGCAACTGGTTTGGTTTTATATATATAAAACACTCAAGTTATTCATGTAGGATAGGAAAACAAAGAAGATATACATTTTGTCCCCTCCAACCCACCTTGCCTCCACTGTTTAGAAGGTCTACCACCCTTTTCAACAACAGAGTGCAGAATCTTCCTGAGACTTCACATGGGGAGAGAGGAGCTGCCGGACATGCCCTGAAATGGGCACGGGCCACGGCAGTAGTGGCAGCCCTGCCTGCAGATCTGGCTCGGGCTCTCTCTTCCTCATCCCTCAAAGCCTCTTCATTCAGGGATGGGAATAAACTGAGGATTGTATCATGGATCTCGGCCAGAAACGCCAGGATTTCATCTTGCTGGTTTCAGCATGGGCTTGTGGACCCCACAGGAATTGACAGAGTGAGAGACCCTGGGTGTCACCACAGGCCTGGCAGTGTTTCTCAAGGGCACAGAACATACTTTTCTGACCGCGAGGCATGCTAACTCTGGTCAGGGACAGCAGGTAGGAGTGGGAGGAGGACAGGTGATGTGGGCCTAAGAGGAAGAAGGATGAGATGGCGTGTGCACTTTCAGCAGGGAGATACCAGCTTGAATTTAATGGAAGTACCCTCTGCAGTTGTCCTTGAGGGCACTGCTTTACGACCTCACAAGGTCAGCCTGTCTCCTGAGAACCCTGTAGAGGAAATCAGAGTGAGGCTTAAGCTGCAGCCTGCCAGCCCTGCCTAGGGCTTGCGGGGGTGACAACAAGGGCTGGCAGTGGGCTCCTTTGTACTGGGGTCAAGGGGTCCTCTCAGTCCACTCTCATGGCCAACATATCAATGGTTGGCAGGGCCTGGGCCCCCTCCCCTCTGCTTCTCTGAACTTGACACCTCAGATTCCCTGGGACCCTCTAGGAGAAAAGGAAGGGTCAGCCCAGCCACCACCCCTGGCAGGGGGTAGACCCCCAGTGCTGACAGCACAGTGGGGCCTTTTCTATCCTGGGTTCCTTGGAGACCTCAGTCCTCATTCAGGGTCCTCATTCAGCTCCATGTAGGGGCTGGGACTCCTTCCTTCTGCCGACCAGTGGCTGCACCTGCAGACCAAGAATCTCCCCTCCCTTCGACCTTATGTACAGAAGTGAGGCAGCCTCATACTAATAGCCCTCCCTGGGCCTACAAGGGCTGAAAGCAGGGGCAGGGCCAGACTCTGCCTTGTTCTCTCCATTCAGCAGTGGGTGGTCCCCTCAGTCCTCACTCAGGGTCCTTGCTTTAACTCTGAACAGGGCCTGGGACTCTCCTCTCTCTTGACTTCACTCCTGTCTCTAATAATAAATCCTGTACTTTCTGAGACCCAATAGGAGGAAGCTAGGTTCTCCTTCTCAGGCCACAGTCGCGCAGGTTCTTTCAAGGCTGAAAGCTGCAGCAGGCAAGTTGGGGGCCTATGGTGAATGGTCATACCACCCTTACTCAGGGTCCCAAATCAGACTTTGGGGAGGGCCTAAGCTTCTTCCCTCTGCTGACCTGGGACCATTCTCCAAGGAGGAATTGAGCGGCAACTCTGGCTGACATTTATGCTTAGGGTCTCCCAGGGTTGACAATATGGGAGAGATTCTGTTATTGGATGGGTGGTCCTCACAGTTCTCAGGGATCTTACGTTGACAACTAGTACAACCTGGAAATTCTCCCTTTGTGAACCTGAGTCCCCTCCCATCAGATCAAGGCCCTCACCTTCCTGAGGCCACGGAGGCATAAAAAAGCTTCCCTGGAATGGTAGCAGGGGTGAGACTACGAGACCCCACATTTCTGGGATCAGTGGCCCCTTTCGTTCTCACTCAGCCAAGATCTGAGACTCCTTCCTCAGCCCATCTGAGCCCTCCAGCCTCAGACGAAGGCCCTCAGATTCCTGACACCAACCCTGGAGGAAATGAGCAGACATTACAGCCTGACAACTCTGCCCTGAGCCTTCCAGAGTTGACAGTAGGGTCGACACTCTGTGCTGGCCTCCTGCTTTCTGTGGGGAATAGTCCCCTCTGTTCTCTCGAGGTTCTCATTTTGTCACTCAGTCAGTCTTCAGTCCTCACCCTTGGCTGATCTGGTACAGGCCCTTCAGACCAAGGTCATCACTTTCCTGGGACCTCCAAGGCAGCCTTCAGGATAAGCCACATCCAGCCACATCTGTTTGGTTCTTCTGAGGGCTGACGGCATGGGTGTGTTTCTATGGGACTCCACTGTTCTATAGTCTGAGGTTCCCTTGGTTGTCACTCAGAATCCTCTTCTTGGTATATATCAGAGCCTGGGACTCCTCCCTTTACTGACCTTAGTCCTTCAGCTTGAGAACGAGGGTCTTACCTCCCTGAGTCTCTAGATGGGGGGAGTAAGAGTGTGCCACATCTGGCTATTCCTGCCTACGGCCTTCCATGCCTGACAGCAGGGTCAGGGCTCTGTGTAGCCCTTTCTATTGTTGGAGGGATCCATTCATCAGCACTCATGGTCTTCACCTCGATTCCAGTTAAGGCCTATTAGGAACTTCTCCTTCTGCACAATGTGGGGCACCACCAATACACCAAGATCCTCACCTACCTGAGACCACCCCTCAGAGGAAATGAGAAATGAGGAGGTATCTTAGCCAGATACTTCTGATCATGGCTGCCCAGTGGGTCCCCCTTGTTCTGGGGTGGGTGTTTCCCTCATTCTTCATTCAGGGTCCTCACCTTAACACCTGACAAGTTCTGGGATTCCACCCTTGGTTGACTAGGCGTTTCTACCCTCAGACCAAGGTCCTCAATTTCCTGAGATCTCTGAAGTGGTCCCTGAGTCTTCAGGCAGGAACGCCAGGGGTCACCACATCTAGATTCCCCGACCTCGGGTCTCTGAAAACTGACAGTGGCAGCAGAGCTCTCTGGCGACCCATGTTCTGCGGAAGATTTCCCTCAGTCCTTACTCAGGGTCCTCAACTTGATTCCTGGCAGACCCTGCAACTCTCTTTCTACATCCACTTAGACCAATGTTCTTGGGTCTCTGAGACTCCTGAAGAGTAAGTGAGGCGATGCTCAGCTTGACAACCCTGCCTAAGGCCTTCTAGGTCTGAGTGCAGGCAGGGCTGGTCTCTATGTGACCCCCTATATTCTTGGTGCTGTTCTCAGTCTCCATTCACTGGGGTCCTCATGTTGGCTCCTATCTCTTTAATGAAAGGCTTCCTATGAAATGTCACATCCCTGTAACTCTTGAGCAATTTCCTCACTGCACACCTTGCAGAGAATGGGTCCCTGTCCCAAAGTGATGTGAGATGGCACCCTGCAGCACAAGGCAGGAAGCCCAGGATGGGTGGTGGGCTGTCAGAGAAAACATACACGCTGAACTGTTCCTTCTCTTCACCACCCAGACTTAGTCTTTTATGTAACTTATGTTCTAAAAGATTTACTTTCTACAGGGAAGGGGAAGTCCAGCATGATTTTCTGAGCCCCTGATCTTTTGAGGTTATCTGACACTGCATATGTTGTTGTGCTGTTAGGTGCCATCGAGCTGGTTCCGACTCATAGTGACCCTATACGACAGAGTAGAACTGCCCCATAGGGTTTCCAAGGAGCAGCTAGTAGATTGGAACTGCCAACCTTTTGGTTAGCAGCTGAGCTCTTAACTGCTATATATCACCAGGGTATATATAGATGATAATATTGCCACCGATTATTATCTTTTTTTTTTTTTGTGCATTGCATACCTCTAATTAATTTCGGTATTCTCGTTATTCTGGCAATGTTTTTCACCCCAGTAATTGGGCACAGAGTCCTTCTATATTCACTGAGATACATTTTGTAGTGGTGAGAAGAAAAATGAATTAAGAGACACAAGGTCAGCCTCTGGCTGGGAGGAGTGGAACAGTGTGGGCTCCAGATGGATTCAGACCACGGATCTGGTCCATCTCTGTCACTTACTAGTCTTATGAACTTGGAAGTATGCAAGTGCTTCATCTGCAGAGTGAGACTGATAAGCCCCATCTTGCCCATCTGTGGGAATGTATGGACTGTAATAGAAAGCACAAGCACTTGGCAAACTGATTGGGAAATATTGTGTTTAACGAATGGCAGTTATCATATGGTTATTTTGAACTCAGAAAATAAAACCGTTTCATCACAATTTATTTATTTATTTATTTATCCAGTAGATATCATAAAATATGCAATGCTCTAGATCAAAAAGAAAACAAAACAAAAAACATTCCTAAATAAGGTAATCTAACCCAGGTGTGTGAGTGTGTCTGTACATATATATGCATCTTTTAATTTTATAAAAAGAAACATTAAAAGGGATAGGGCAAACCAAGTATTGCCACCCTTTACTTTTTAGAATTTTTTCCTTCCATTTTGTAATCCTAACTATTTTAATGTGGGGTTCTTTCACACTTCCATGAAAATCCCTTTTCCAACACTATGTTATCTAGTATTCTAGAACATCAAGAAAATATTGAAGATTTTTCAAGTAGTTTTATCAGTAACGAAACTCTACCTCTTAAACCTGATAAACAACAAAAAATGTAATGACCATACCATTCATAAACTTACATTCTGAAGCAAAATAAACCTTACATTAAAAGGCACAACAGAGAGAGAGGAAGAACTATAAGCTACTCAGGAACACAAAGAAGATACACATTTCGTTTCTCCAGCTCCACCTCGGCCCCTACTAAGAAAGTTTACAGACCTTTTAACCACTAAGTGAAGAATCTGCTCCTACTTCACTAGATGAAAGAGAATCTACTAGACTTGGCCCTGGAAGATGCACTAGCTGTAACAGTAGAACTAGCCGTGGCTGCAACTTTGGCTCCGGCTCTCTCTTCCTCATCTCTCAGAGCCTCTTCATACAGAGCTGGGAAGGAACTGGGAACTGTATCGTTGTACTTGGCCATGAAATCCAGGACTTTCATCTTGGTGGTTTCGGCTTGGGCTCTGGGACCCCACAGGAATTCATAGCATGGAGGATCACTGTTGGGCACCTGCCGGTACTCCAGGTACTTATCCTGCACTAAATCTTTGGTGATGAACTTCCTGGGCTCCCCAAAGAGTAAGTGGCTCCTCCCAGCGTAGATCCCCAATGCATTCAGGAATTCCCAGATATCTTTCTCAGTGGCCCGGTTGCCATTCACGAAGATAACACCCAGGAGGGTCATCAGGAGACCTGTCTTGGGCAAACCCGTGCCACCACACAGACTTCCTCCTTTGGTGACATCCAGCTGGCTGATGAGGTCATAGGAGTTATTGCTGGGGTTGGTTTCCTTCAATTCAAGGCCAAAGACCAGCTCCATGCGCTCAGAAGCTCTCCTCAGGATCTCAGGAAATTGCTGTTTATACTTTCTGTTGATAAGCTTCAGCATGTCTGCCTTCATAATGGGCTCTTTCATTTTATACTTCTCAATCAAGAACTGCACCAACATGCTTGCCTTCCTGGTCAGAGGATCTTTACGTGAGCTCTCAGTGGAAGGTGTTGCCTGAGAGGGGCTTGGACTTTCCTCATCTTGGCTCTTGGCACTTCCATCAGACGTTTTACATAAAATCGCTGCTGCAGCAGGAGTGGTGGTGGCTGAGGCTTTCTCAGACTCCTGCAAAATTCCAGAAACATGGGAGCTCTCGGGAGTATCCCCCAAAACAGGAGAGGAAGAGGGGAACCCTTCCTCCTCCATTTCAGTGGCCTGAGCACCCTTGAGACCCTGGGTTTCACCTCGGACATGTTGGCGTTTCTCACGGGCACGGAGCTTACTCTTTTGACCACGAGGCATGCTGACTTTTTTGAGAACCCTGCAAAGGAAGTTAGAGTGAGCCTTAGGTCATAGTCCAATAAATCTGCCTGTGGCTTACTGGGTCTGACATCACTGAGGTTTCTTCTGTTCTTCCATAGTGGGATCTCTCAGCTCACATTCAGGACCATCGTGTCAATTGTTGGCAGGGCGTGAGTCCACTTCCCTTTGCTACTCTGATGCAAGCACCTTAAACCTCCCTGGAACCCATGAAAAGGAAGTGAAGGGTAACATCAGCCCACCACCCCTGGTAGGGGACGCCAGTGCTGACAGTACAGGTTGAGGTCCTATGGTGAACAGACCTGCCCGTCCTCACTCAAGCCCCTCCGTTTGACTCCAAAGAAGGACTAAGTTTCATTCCTCTGCTGACTTGTCACCACTCCCTCAAACCAGAGCCCTTTTTTCCCTGTGATTCCCAAAGTGGAACTGAGGCACGTGTCCACCTGACATCTATCCCTGTGCTTCCGATGGCTGAGGGATTTGGAGGAGCCCCCCATGTATGGGATGAGAGACCTCTGCAGCCCTTCGGTTCCTCACCCTGACTCCTGGAATGCCTGGAAATCCTCCCTCTGCTGACAGAAGGCTAGCCCTTTACCAAGGCCCCAACTCGGGGAACTCCTGCAGACAAAATGGAGGGGGGCATCTCAGACTTGAATTCTGTCTGAAGCCTCCCAGGGCGATTGCAATAGAGTGGTCCTGCCCACCCCCCCCCCACCACCATTCTAGGGTATGGAGTCTTCTCGGGAATCTCCTTGACTCCATATAGGGCTTGAATTTCTCCATCTATTGGCCTGAGACCACCAGCCTCAGACCAAGGCCTTCATACTCTTGGACCCGGGGGCAGAATGGCTGACAGAGAAGTGGTATGGAGTGAGGCTCTGTGGGGTGTCTTCTGTTCCCAGGAGTGTAGCCCAGGAGTGCTAACTCAGGATACTCACCTTGACACCTGACAGGTCCTGAAACTCCTCCCTCTGCTGGACAAAGGCTGCACCTCAAACCCAGGCCTCGCCTCTCACAGTATCTGTCCAACAGGGGAAGTCTGCACATCACTTCCGGCCATGCCCACCCGGGCCCTACCATGCCTGACAGCAGGGGTGGAGCTCTGTGGATCTCCCTCTTTTCCTGGGTGTGCGGGATAAGTGGTTTCCGCAGAAGTCACATGAGGGCCTTTTTTAGACTTTTCGCATGGCCTGGGACTTCTCCGTCTCTGAGCTGACGCAGCCAGCTTCAGAAAATGGCCCTCATTTCCTGCGCACCCCTTGTCCAAAAGAAGGGGAGCCTAAGCCTAACAGCCATGTCTGGGGCCTCCCAGGGCTGACAGGAGGGGAAAGCTCCTTGGGGGCGGGTCTCTGTGGGGGTGGAGCTCTGAGGGGGCGGGGCTCTGTGGGCCCCTCTCTTCTGGAGTGGATGGAAGCGTCGCTCAAAATCTTAGCTTGACTTTTGCTGGTTGGGGGGCTGCCTCTCCTCTGCTGACCTCTGGCCACTCCTCTCAGACCAAAGATCTCCACTCCCTGAGACTCCTGATGTAGAAGGGTGTGTATACCTCATCTGACCACTTCTGCCTGGGGCGCGCCAAGATCGCTGCCACCCGGGGGTGCCCGGAAGCCTTTGGCTCTGTGGGATCCCCTATCTTCTGGAGGGTGCAGCCCCTGGGTTCACATTCAGGGACCTCTTACTGATTTCTGGCAGTGCCCCAACTCATCCCTGATCTGTCTTCAGCTGTTCCCTTCCTACTCCCCAACAATACTCGCCAATCCCCAAGGGGAAAGGGAGCGGAGCCTTACCTGATAGCTTCTTTGGCTGACATCAAGACTGTGCGCCAAAGTTTCCAGAACAAATTTCTACCCTTAATACGTGTGATCCCTATGATACTCGCTATTCGATTTTACTCCATTCTCTATATGCGATTAAAATAATTATGGAAAAGTCCAGTCCTCATTCACAGAATAGGTTTCAGATGGTTATTAGCACAATCTCTGAAGTCATACTGTCTTAACTAACCCAAGAGTTTCTGCTCTCTTGATATTATCCCCACGGTAATGCCACATGTCATCTAAGGAGCTGCCTTACATTACAGCAGTGGAGCAGTCTAAATTCATTGTCCCAAGCAACACTGGATGGAGCAAGGGCAGAAATACAAAGCTTTTCCTCCAGCTGATTCTGTCATCTGCCTTCAATTGCAGGATAGAGACCTGTCTCAACCTTAGGGCACGCCCCCACCTGCACACACACAGGTTCATACTATTTCAAAACAGACTTAGTGTCCCTTAGAGCTTTCACATTTTTGTTGATTTGCTGTTGTCACTGCTATTGTTCTTTCTTTATTCCTTCCTTCCCCCTCCCCCCACCCCCTGGGTTAATTTTGAATGTGGAAAACACCAGCCCGAGATTGGTTGTCATCTTGGCAGCGACAGGTAAGGCTCTAAATCTGTAAATAATTGAAGGAGTATTGACATCTTTCGGAGTCCCTGGGTGGTGTTTAATTGCTTGACTACTCATCACAGAAAGATTGATGGTTTAAACTCCCCCACAAGCGCCTTGGAAGAAAGGCCTGGAAGTTTGCTTCCAAAAGGTCACAGCCTTGAAAACCCTATGGAGTAGTTCTACTCTGCACGCATGGGGTTGCCATGAGTCAGAATTGACTCAACAGCAACAAACAACAACGTTGACATCTTTGCAGTATTCTCTTCCCCATGAATAAACATAGTATACCACTCATTTGGAGTCTCCCTTTTCCTAAGTCTATCAGCAAATTTTTATGTTTGCCCCTATAAACACAGTGTACATTTTTCTGAAGTTTCATTTTAGGTATATTTTGTAAGTTGTTGGTGTTGTGACTGGAATATTTTCCATTACTTGTTCTAAGTATTTCTTTCTTTATTTATTTGTTTTGTGACTCTTCTCCTGATTTTGCTGTAGTGATTTTCTACACACCAGCTTTCTGAAGTTATTTATACTTTTGAATATTTTGTAAGCCAGTTACTTCGGATTTTTTAGTAAGAGCATCATATGGTTGCATTATTCTCTCTCTCTTTTCATTTTTCTTACCTCTGATTTATTTCGGTATCTTGTGTATCAGTGTGTACTGGCTATGCATTTCGGATAATGTTTGTAACAGTATAGGTGGTCCTACACTTCTGTGTCTTGTTCCAGACTTTATTAGAAATGCTTCTAGTATCTCACGTTTACGTGTATTTGATGTTGATTTTATATTATATATATTATATTGTATTATTAGACTAGATTAAATTATTATGTGCCCTTGTGTCAGTTCTGACTCATAGCGACCCTGTGTGCAACAGAACAAAACACTGGCGGGTCCTGTGCCATCCTCACAATCACTGCTGTGGTTGAACCCATTGTTTCAGTCACTATGTCAATCCATCTCTTTGAAGGTCTTCCTCTTTTTCACTGACCCTCTTCTTTACCAAGCATGATGTCCTTCTCCAGGGATGGGTCTCTCCTGACAACATTCCGAAGTACATGAGTTGAAGTTCATTTTAGGAATTGGAAATTCCCTTCTAATGTTAGTGTGCTAAAATTTATCATGAGCTAATATTTAATTTTTGTCAAAGGCTTTTTCTTTATCCGTGAACATGGCCAAATGCATTTCCTCCTTTTTCTCCTAGCACAGTGATTTCCAGTTGACAGTGTTTTTTAATAAGATACCATCTTTGTGTTCCTTGGGCACAGCCTATTTCTTCATTTAGTTCTCTGCTATATTGGATTTGCTATTAATTTATTTAGGAAAATTGCCTCTGTGTGAGTGAACCTGACCCAAGTGTTCTTTTCTTGGAGTAGCCTTATCTGTTGTTTGTATCAAGGACAGCTAGTCTGTTAAAGTGGTTGAGTGATTTCCCATTCTTTAGTGTGGTTTGGAAGAGGTTACATAGGATGGTGAGTAGTTTTTCTTTGACCATTTGATGTAACGGGCCTCCAAACCTGGCTGGTCCTGGAACATTTTGAGGGTGTCTTGGATTAGGGCTATGGTTTCAGTTTGTATTGTTTGATTACATTTTTCTATTTCTTTATGGACCTATGTACAATTGCTATAAGTCAGAATCGACTCGACAGCAATGATTAGATTTGGAGAAAATTGTTCCCTTTCAAATTGAAAGGTTTCCAAATTTAAAGGCACGATTTTATCATAGAAATTCTCAAACATATATGGCAGTAAGAGAATGGAAAAATGAACCCAATATACCTGACGCTCAACATCCATAATCGTCATCAGGTAGAAGGTTGTTCAGATTAACGTTTACTTATTAATCTGTCTATTGGCAGGAACACTCTAGAGATGACGCTGTGCACTTCCATTAGGAGATACATAATGTTTGCTGTTTCCCTTTGTGGTGACATTGGCAGTCCCTGAGGATCATCACCTTTATCCATTAATTCATTAGGGGCTACAGAATGGGAATTCTCTAATTCTATCATACTTTGAGTTTATTAACGGAAACAATTCTATAGCTAGAACCTTTACTTGTCCTCTATTTGTTATCCTGATGTAATGGTAAAACTTATTTATAGTGTTCTCTTATAATCTTTATATCTCTTCTGAGTTATATTATGTACAATTGTATTTATATAATATCCATTATTTCTATTTCTTTCTTTTGTAATTGATAATACTTATAAGAATTAGTATATAAACCTTTTTAAAGAATGTCTTTCATCCGATGACTCTAAGAACAACAACAACAAAACCCAAATCAGTTAATTCTGACTCACAGCAACCCTATAGAACAGTGCAGAATTGCCCCATAGGGTTTCCAGGGAGCAGCTGATGGATTCAAACTGCTGACCTTTTGGTTAGCAGTTGAGCTCTTAACCACTGCACCTCCAAGGCTCCAAACCAAATCCGTTGCCATCACGTCCAACTCATAGTGAACTTCTCCTAATTCATCATGTCTGCACCTATCTTCATTATTTTCTCCCTTCTAATTCTTTCGATTTAATATGCTATTCTTTTTCTAGTCTTGAATCATTTGGATGTTTTAAATATTTTTATGATAAATCTATCTAAGGCTATACTACCCTTCTGAGTTCCACTTGGACGGCTTCCCCCAGGTCGTGCTATAGAACTTTATGTATATTGCTCAATATTTGTACAAGTAGACAATATCTTTCTGTTTCTAAAATTTTTAATACACATACACACACACAAACACGTGAGTGTAAACAATTATAAATGAGGAGAGAAACAGATTTATTTAGTTTCAGGGTTAACTGGATATTTTGCATTTTTGTTTTAGTAGAAGCGACATGGATGCATTTATCTGCTAGTGAGAGAGTTGAGTTTTTCCTAGGAATGAAAGGAGGGTTTGTACATGAGAAAATTAGTCAGTATAATTGGCCAACTGAAACATTCAGGTGTTACGCAGATAAACAGAAGCTACTCTAAATTTGAGGAGCTCTAGCTGTGCAATGGTTAGGCACTCAGCTGCTAACTGAAAGGTCAGCGGTTCCAAGCCACTACTGGTTCCCCAGGAGAAAAGACCTTGCGATCTGCTCCTGTAAAGATTTCAGCCTAGAACATCCTATGGGGACAGTTCTACTCTGTACTATAGGGTCTCTATGAGTTGGAATTGACTCGATGCCACACAATAGCAGCAAATATAAATATATAACTTATAGAGAATTTAATGCAGGGTATTGGTAACTCACTTGATGGAGAATGCAATCAGGATAGAGTAGAGCAAAGAAATACTTAACAACCTGAGGAATTCATTCCCACCTCTAGGCTACAGGAACAAAGAAAAGACAGAGTGGTACTGCAGCTTAGCAGTGGGGATCAACAAGAAATTCAACCATGGTGGACCCATTTGATGGGTGCTAGAGACATGGAGAAGATGTAGTCATTGAAGGTGAAACCGCCTAATGCAGAGAGAGAGAAAGAGAAAAACTCTGGGCACTCCCATTCTCCTGTTGTTGCCACCTCTTGAGGAAACTGAGCTGGCATTCAAATTCTGGCGAGCATAGGAATTGGAAGTCATCTTTTGAATAGTAGAGAATAGGGCAGGGGCAGCATGAAGACCGGATCTGAGGGTAAATAGTTCCATGGCTGGCATACCTTATGGAAACATGAAATAAGAAAAATCATACCTAAAATTCAACATTCATTCATGATAACAAAAGTAAACAGACTAGATAAAGGATATTTACAAAGACAACAACAATAACAAAAATAGTAGACATCATATTTACATTAGGAGGATTGAAAGCTTTTACTTTAAAATCAGCAAGTAGACAAGAAAGCCTGCCATCACCAATTCTGCTCAGTATTTTAATGAGGATACTACGTAGTTCGGTAATGAAAATCAGAAGACATCAGAGGCAAAGGCATCAGAAACTAAGAAACATAGCTACTATATTAATCAACGGTCAGAATATATATGAAGAAACTCTGCTAAAGAGAAACTATTAAATCTATAAGAGAATTTTTGAAGTTGCTGGATTTAAGATCAATACACTTTTTTACACACTTTTTCCTGCAACGACAAATAATATTAGGATTAAATTAAAGAAAATATAACTTGTAAATTACCTTAAAATATACCTGTTGCCTAAGAAAAAAATATAATTAAAAATTTATAAGAACTCTATGGAAGAAAATATGCAACTGTTACTTAGAGAAATTACTTGAGACCTAACAAAGTAGAGAATTATTATATGTTCAGGGAGAGGACAGTTCAATATTGTAAACAGGTTAATTCTCCCTAATTTTAATCTGCAGACTACGGTCATCCCCACTCGCCTCACAAAGAAACCCAATAGGTTTTGTGTATGAGACTTGACAAGCTAAAATTTAATTTAAATTTTTAAATTTCTAAAATTTAAATTGACTTGCGAATGACCATGAGTAGTCAATGTACTCTTCAAAAAGAAAAAATAATATATATAGATTTACTGTATTTGATAATAAGAGTTATTTTTAAAAATTATAATAATTAAGAGTTTGTAAGATAGGTGCAGGGATAAGCAAATAAACCAATAGAACTGAATACAGGTTCCCAAAACAGACCCACTTATAAATGAGCCCTTGATTTATTAAAAACACCATGGTACCAGGTAAAAAATAATGAGGAAAGACCCAAAGAAAGTTAATATTTGTGTAAATGTAGTAAACTACTATTCCTACACTAGTTTTGCTACTTAACAAATCACTGGAAACTTCGCAGGTGAAATAAATGCAAATGTATTCTCACGATTTCTTTGTATCTGGAGTCCAAGCACAGCTCAACTGACTTCTTTGCTTTAAGGTTTCACCTGGGCTGTGTTCTTATCTGAAGGCTGAACTGGAGGAAAATCCACTTGCAAGTTCAGTCAGTTTGTTGGAAAAAATCAGTTTCCTTGTCTATAGGGCTAAGAGTTTTGTTTTGGTTTGGTTTTTTGGCTGGCTGTTTGTTTAGAGGCCATCCTCAGTCCGTAAATGGAGCCTGCAGTTTTATGCCATGTGTGGCCATCTCCATTGGAAGTTCAGAACATGACAGGTTTCTTCTTCAAGTCCAGCAGGAGAGAAAGGACATAGCTGGCAGCCAAAGGGCCGAGTCTTATACAACATCTGTAATCAGGGGAGTAACGTTTTACCTTTGACATGTAAAGACAAACACCAATTAAAAATGAGAAAAAAAATAATTCTTCTTGGTGGAAAAAGTTTAAAAAAAAGAATGAGCCCTCTTTTTTTTTCATTAGAGTGTTTAGATGGCTTATAAATGTAAATTTCTTCTTTGTTTCTTTGACATTATATAATTACCTTAAGCTAAAGATGCCTCTTGCCAGTTTTAGAACCCAGGAATGAATGTTTTTCTCAAGGATCTGGGAGCCATCTCTTTGAAATGTAAACATCAAGGAAGATATTGCCCATATCTTCCAGTCTCTATGAGCGTTTACCTTACGTGCACTTGGCATAGAGGTGTGGCAAGTTTTATTATTCCTTTGGTTAAAGGCAATTAGCTCACAGATGGCCACTCCAATTACCAGGTGAGTTTAGGATGAACTACAAGGAGCCCTGGTGGTGCAGTGGTTAAGAGCTTGGCTACTGACCAAAAGGTCAGCAGTTCAAATCTACCAGCTGCTCCTTGGAAACCCTATGGGGCAGTTCTACTCTGTCCTGTAGGGTCGCTATGAGTGAGAATCGACTCGATGGCAATGGGTTTGATTTTTATATGTGACAAATGGTGCTGTCAAGGTCTCTTGCTTGAGGACCCGTTATCGTGTATCCTGAGAACCTGTATGCAATCGGCTGCATTTGCTTGGCTATAAAAAAGGGTGGAATTTCCTTCTGTCTTCACAGTAGCTTTAGTGGATTGCCTTTCATGTGCATCACATTTTGTTTTAATGCTTATTCAATAATAAAGATGTTTTCTTTCTTTCCTGTATTCTGTGAAGAGGAATTTCTTAGTTGGCAGGAGATCTTGTTTCTAATTATTTCCCCTCAAAATCTGGTGATGAGCATGGGAGTTCTGGTAGTTCACCAAATGAGGAAACCAGCTGAAGGTAAGAGACCTTGAATTATGAAAATGCTCCCTTGTGGCTCTCTGCTGTTTTGTAGTACTAGCTGGAAGAACTACCCTCAAAATTCAAGATTTTACTATTGGATAAGCATAGGTAAGATGAGTTCTAACACCTCATCAAGGAGCCCTGATGGCACAGTGGTTTGAACCTACCAGCCACTCCTTGGGAGAAAAGTCCGGCAGATCTGCTCGTGTAAAGATTACAGCCTAGGACACCCTATGGGGCAGTGCTACTGTATCCTAAAAGGTTGCTATAAGTCAGAACCCACCCTACCACACACAACAACAGCAAAGCTCTACGAGGGTTATTGTTGGCTTTGAAAGTTGGAAAATATGGGAAGCCGGGAATGTTGTCTGCAGGTTTTTCTCTTAAATGGCTAATATCTCCCTCTCACATTTTAAATGTGTATGGTAGGTAGGGGTATATCCAGAAGACAGGCGAGTTCCCCAGTTGATTTCCATCAGCAGTTAACTGAGGCTTTCTCAAACTATGCTGGCAGAGATCCAAGGGCAGATCAAAATCACTTTCTGGTCCTAACTACTTGGGATGGTTAATTTTATATGTCCGTTTCGCTAGGGTATGGTGCCTAGGTTTTGGTCAAACACTAGTCTGGATGTTGCTATGAAGGTATTTACAAGTGATTGGTGTTATAATCCCCCACGTGTCTGTCAGTCTGTCTCGCTGTGGTGGCTTGTATGTTGCTGTGATGCTGGAACCTATAACACCAGTATTTCAAAGAACAACAGGGTCACCCATGGTGGACAGGTTTCAGCGGAGCTTCTAGACTAAGAGAGACTAGGAAGAAGGACCTGGTGATCTACTTCTTAAAAAACTGGCCATTGAAAACCTTGTGAATAGCGGCTGGACATTGCCTGATATAGTTCCAGAAGATGAGCCCCTCAGGTTGGAAGGCACTCAAAATACGACCTGGGAAGAGATGCCTCCACAAAGTAGAGTCGACCTTAATGACATGGATGGAGTCAAGCTTTTGGCAAACTCATCTGCTGATGTGACACGACTCAAAATGTGAAGAAACAGCAGCAAAGATTCACTGATAATTATTAAAATTGTAAATAATAATTAATAATTTGAATGTGGAATGTATAAAATATGAATCTAGGAAAATTGGAAGTTGTCAAAAATGAAATGGAGCACATAAAGATAGATATCCTAGGCACTGTTGTTGTTATGCATGATCAAGTCTCTTCCGACTCATAGCAACCCTATGTACAACAGTACAAAAATTGCCTGGTCCTTCGCTGTCCTCACAAGCGTTATGTCTGATCCCATTGTTGCAGCCACTGTGTCAGTCCATCTCATTGAGGGACTTCATCTTTTTTGCTGACCCTCCACTTTGCCAAGCATGACGTCCTTCTCCAGGGACAGGTCCTTCCTGATAACATGTCCAAAGTACCTGAGACAAAGTCTCACCATCCTTACTTGCAAGCAGCATTCTGGTTGTACTTCTTCCAGGACAGACTTGTTCATGCTTCCTGGAAGTCCACGGTATTTTCAGTATTCTTCGCCAACACCATAATTCAAAGGTTTCAATTCTTCTTCAGTCTTCCTTATACATCATCCAGCTTTCGCGTGCATATGAAGCGATAGAAAATACCGTGGCTTGGGTCAGGCACATTTTAGTCCTCAAAGTGACATCTTTGCCTTTTAACACTTGGATCTTGGCTGAAAGCAGAGAGTACCCAAAAGATGATTACCTGTATTTTGTTGACTATGCAAAGGCATTGGGCTGTGTGCATCATAACAAATTAAGGATAGCATTTCGAAGAATGGGATTTCCAGCACACTTAATTGTGCTCCTGAGGAACCTGTGCATAGACCAAGAGGCAGTGCTCAAACAGAACAAGGTGGTACTGTATGGTTTAAAATCAGGAAAGTGTGCGTCAGGGTTGTATCCTTTCACCATACTTATTCACTCTGTATGCTGAGCAAATAATCTGAGAATCTGCACTATATGGAGAAGAACGGGGCATCGGGATTGGAGGAAATCTCATTAACAACCTGCATTATACAGATGACACAGCCTTGCTTGCTGAAAGTGAAGGGGACTTGAAGCATTTACTGATGAAGATCAAAGACCGGAGCCTTCAATATGGATTCCACCTCAACATAAAGAAAACAAAAATCCTCACAACTGGACCGATAAGCAATATCATGATAAACAGAGAAAAGATTGAAGTTGTCAAGGATTACATTTTGCTTGGATCCACAATCAACACCCACGGAAGCAGCAGTCAAGAAATCAAACATGTTGCATTAGGCAAATCTGCTGCAAAAGAACTCTTTAAAGTGTTAAATAGCACAGATGTCACCTTGAGGACTAAGGTGGGCCTGACCCAAGCCATGGTATTTGCAGTCACTTCATATGCATGCGAAAGCTGGACAGTGAATAAGGAAGATCAAAGAAGACTGAAGCCTTTGAATTATGGTGTTGGCGAAGAATACTGAGCATACCATGAACTGCCAAAAGACGGAACAAGTCTGTCTTGGAAGAAGTACAGCCAGAATGCTCCTTGGAAGCAAGGATGGTGAGACTTTGTCTTCAGTACTTCGGGCATGTTTTATCAAGAGGGACCAGTCCCTGGAGAAGGACATCATGCTTGGTGAAGTAGAGGGTCAGCGAAAAATAGGAGAACCCTCAATGAGACGGACTGACACAGTGGCTACAGTGATGGCCTCAAGCGTAACAAGAATTGTGAGGAAGGCGCAGGAATGGGCAGTGTTTCGTTCTGTTGTGTGTGGGGTCCCTAAGAATGGGTCCTGACTCAATGGCACCCAATAACAACAGCAACATAGATATAGATATAGATGATATAGATATAGATATAGATCTGTTTCTTTGGAGAATTCTGACTAATAACACCACCTTTGTCTTGGCTCTCTTGTTAACTGTCCAAACCCAAGTTAGGGAAAATGCGATAGGTTGGCAAGGCCAGACTCTTATTCAAATCTTAGCAGCAGCTACTTTGTTTTGGGACAATCTAAATAAAGACAAGAAGGAGCCCTGGTGGCAAAAGTGTAAAGTGCTCCGCTGCGAAACAAAAGATCAGCCGTTCAAACCGCTACATAGATTTGTACAAGATCGTGAAAAAAAAAAAAAACCTATTGCCCTTGAGTCGATTCCAACTCATAGCAATCCTATAGGACAGAGCAGAAGTGCCCCATAGGGCTTCCAAGGCTGTAATCTTTATGGAAGCCGACTGCCACATCTTTCTCCCATGGGTTGGTTGGTAGGTTCAAACCCAGACCTTTCAATTAGCAGCCGAGCCCTTAACCACCCTGCCACCACCAGGGCTCCTACAAGACCTTAAAACCAAAACCAAGCCCGTTGCGGTGGACTTAATTTAGATTCATAGTTGTTCCATTAACTCCTGTAGTTCCTAACCCTACCACTATTCTGGTGGTCTTCAAAGGGTTTTTCTGTAGTTGATTGTGTCCTGCTTCTCTCTCTTCTCCCTCCTTCCCTCCATTGACTGAGTCTAAAGTTTTGCTTGTGTTTGCTTGTGGAGTCCAATTATTTATGGCCACACCTTAGGCTGTTGAGACTCTCTCTAAAAAGAAACCATGCTGATGTATTCCTTCTCTTTACCACCTAGACTCAAAACTCGAAGATTTTTGTCAAGGTGCAACTATTATCCCTCCCAGGTGCCCTTTTATCCAGACCACCTCTATTTCCATTCATTTCACCCTTACCAAAAATCTAGCCTCCGTTAGACTTTGCCAATGTCACTTTTCCTTATTCATACCTCTCGCTTATTTTAGTATTCCTATACCTTGGGCTATACAGTCCAACTCAGTGTTCCGGGGCGTTATTCATTTTCTTAGCTGAGATACATTTTGTATTGGAGAGAAGAACAGTGAATTAAGAGACACAAGGTAAGCCAGCCTCCGGCTGGGAGGAGTGGAACAGTGTGGGCTCCAGACAGATTCCCACCGGGAGTCTAATCCAGCTGCATCATGTACTATAATTGCAAACTCACATTACCAAATTCTCTGAGCTTCAGCCTTCATCTGTGAAGTAGGTCTGATAAGCCCTGTATTCTAGTGCTGGTGCAATGTGTGCAAGGCATGTACAGCACCTGGCAAAGTGACTGGCAAATATTGGGTCTTTAAAGAATGGCACTGATTACAATGATTATTTTGACACCACCCAATACCCCCTCCTCTTGACAATTTTTGTTTTGTTGTCTCCAGGATGTGTCAGGAATGCAGTGCTCCAGGACAAAGAAAACAAAATCAGAAAAGCAAATGCTGATTAGGAAGAAAAACGAAGTAATATTATACATTAGCCCATTGCCCTTGAGTCAATATGGACTAAATGCCACTCTGTGTATTTCAGAGAAGAATTGCCTTACAGGGTCTCCTTGGATGTAATTGTTACACAAACACATAGCCTGGTCTTTCTTCCACGGTGCCACTGCGTGCGATCCCACTGCCAAAATTTACATTAGCTGTCAAGGACAACGAGTTTGGCCAATCATTAGAGATTGTCATACTTAACTAGTGATGTTATAACAGAAATAGCACAAGTGGATGGCTTTAACATGCAGAAATGTATTTTCTCACAATTTAGGAGGCTAGAAATCCGAATTCAGGGCGCTGGCTCTAGGTGAAGGCTTTCTTTCTCCGTTTGCTTTGGGGAAGGTTGTTGTCTTTCTTTAGCTTTTCTTTCTCAGTTCCTTGGTGATCTCCTGTGGCGTGGCACTGTCTTTCCCCACTTGTGCTTACTTGCTTGCTCAATCTTCCTTCATATCTCAACAGGGATTGACTTAAGACACCCCCCGAATAACAAAATCGCTGCTGACGAGAAGTTTCTGACTCATAGGGATGCAATAGGACAGAGTAGAACTGCCCTCTAGGGTTTCCAAGGCTGTAAATCCTTACATAAGCTGACTCCTAGATCTTTCTCCCTTGGAGCAGCTGGTGGGTTGACTTAAGACACAACTTACAACAATACCGTCTCTTTAACATAGCAGCACACATTCCCAAACGGGATTATAACCATAGGCACAGGGTTAGGATTTACAACACCTATTTTTGAGGGGGGAGTCAGAAATCAATCCTTATTGGGGAGTATGTTTTTAAATGTGGGTGCATGGTAGACTTCCCCAGTATAATGCAACACACACCTTCTTGGTGGTATGAGGTCCCCCGTTCAAATAGTAATCAGGTCAGACCCTGCTTAGCTTCCAAGATCAGGAGAGATCTGGCACGTTCAGGGTCAGGCTTGGATAGTATTTGGATGGGGGACCTCATATCAGCAAGAAACAAGTGCCAGGAGAATAGCACACAGAGTTCCTGTGCTGAGAAGCTCCTCGATCGGGAAAGATTGATGACAAGGAACTTCTTCCAGAGTTAACAGAGAGAGAGAGCCTTTCCCTGAGCTGGCACCCTGAATTCGGACTACTAGCCTACTGGACTGTGAGAGAATAAATTTCTCTGTGATAAAGCCATCCACTTGTGGTATTTCTGTTATAGCAGCACTAGATAACCAAGACAGAACGTTAGTGGAACAGTGGGGTGCTGCTCTAAGAAATACCTAAACTGTGGAAGCAGTCTGGAAATTGTGAATGGGAAGAGGCTAGAAGGGTTTTAAAGTGACTAGTAGTAAAAGCCTAGATTGCCTTGAAGAGACCTTTGGTGGGATTATGGACATCAAAGACAATTCTGGTGAGGTTTCAGAAGGAGGTGTGTGGCGCTGTTACCCTGGAGATGGCTCAGATGGCAAGAAGAAGCAGCAGAATGAGGAGACTAGCGCCACACCACACGGTGCTGGAGCCAACCCAGGGAGCGAGAGAGCTGAGTGCCTTGGCGCAGGAGGCTTCATGGCGGAGGGGTGTGTCTCCAGGCAATTATCCGGTAAAGCCAGGCTCGCCAAGCCACAGAGCAAGACAGCTGAGTGCCTTCTGGCCACAGTTTAGTGGTGGAGTATGGTGCCTGCGGGCACTTATCCATGAAGCTACAGAGCTTTGGAACATTTGCCAGGGACAGGAGCAGAGGGAGCAAAAGCCCAGGAACCTCGTCAGAATGTCTATTTATATTCGATGCAGACCACACGCCCAGGGAAACTCCCTTTCAACTGCTTGGCTACTCACAGCAGATCCCATCGTGGAGGTGATCACGTTATATCAGATCTCATCATGGAAGTGATCATAACATCATACAACTGCCAAACCACTGGGAGTCATGGCCCAGCCAAGTTGACACACAATCTCAACCATCCAGTATGTATCATTTTATTTTACAGAACAACAGATTAACAATAATAGGTAAGACAAGAAATGGTCCTCTTTTACTTTATTTTGCTCTACTTCTTGATCCTAACAATTGTACTGCTGAGTCATCTCACATTTCCCACAAAAACACCTAATCCAATGCCATGTTATTCTGCTCCAGATCACAAAATAAGATGGAAGGTTTCCCAATTTGGTTCACAAAATATAAAAACTCCTACTTTTAAATCTGATATATAGGAATAAATGAGTAACCAGAGTGATTCAAAAACTTACACAGTGTTCAGAAGCTATCTGAACCATCTAGTAAAAGGAACAACATTTGAAAACTAACCACAGAAAAGGAGGAAAGAAGAAAAGAAAGAAAGAGCTCCAAGTTACCACATCAACAGGAAGACAAAGATGATATACATCCACGGTGAAGGAAGTGACCACCAGGGAGTTAGATGCTCTAAGTCAGGGGGAGGGGAGGTGATTCTGGGATGCCTGTTCCACTGGGTGCAGGAGCAGCATCCAGAGGAGAAGGCAGTGAAGAGCTGGTCAGATTCCCGAGGTGGGCTGGAGGGCTCAGTGAGGCAGGCCCGGGGAAGGGTGCTATAATGTGGGATGGAGTGGAGCTGGATAAATATACCAGCCCCTGGGAAGAAGCAGCTTTCAAGGAACCCTGGGGCTAGGTGTAGCAGGACCCTAGGCAAATGAACCTACAGATAATCCTGCAATTTTTATTTATTCTTAGATTCACATTGCTGCTTTTGGCTTGCTTTTATATTTTCACTACCAAAATAAAAAATGGCTGCCATTGAGTCGATTCCAACTTACGGCAACCCCATGTGTTGCAGAGTAGAACCGAGACCCATGGGGTTCTCAAGGCTGTGACCTTTTGAAAGCAGATCACCAGGCCTTTCTTCCTAGACGTCTCTGAATGGGTTCAAACTGCCGGCCTTTCATTTAGTAGCAGAGCGCTTAAACATTTGCGCCACCCAGGGACTCGACTTTGATTACAGAGTCCTTTGATTTGCCTGACAGACATTTTGTAGTGATGAGAAGAAAAATGAACTAAGAGACACACGGTCAGCCTCTGGCTGGGAGGAGTGCAACAGTGTGGGCTCCAGACTGGTCCCAGATCTGTCACTTACCACCTTGTGATTTGGGGAAGATTACATGTTTTTCTTCAGTCAGTAGAGGTTGGAAAACCGTCTTATAGGAGTGATGGATATAGATACTCTATTAAAAGCACCTGGCAAGATGACTTGCAAATATTAGGACTGTAATGAATGGCATTTATCATTATGATGATTTTTTACCCAGACAATACTACCCTCCTCCATGTAAACATTTTTTTTTAAACCCAGGAGATGTCAGAGAACATGCAATGCTCTCTGACAAAGAAGATCAGTTTAGCTGAATATTCTGCTTAGCATGGAAAGCTAAGTAGATTTTTTCCCCATCAGCACGTCAGTTATTTAATTTGAATGTGGGCTTCTCTTTCCCAGCTGAATGCTACTCGAAACTCCTGGAATTTGTGTCAAGGAACAACTCGTCCCATCCTCCCAGCTGCCCTTCACCCAAATCTCTATTTTCATTCATTTTACCCCAAAACCCCTCCCTTAGAGTGTATGAGATTGCACTCAAAATACCAGTTACCACTGTGTCATTTCTGACTCTCGGTGACTCCCTGTGTGTCAGAGTAGAACTGTGCTTCTCAGGGTTTTTCAGTGGCTGATTTTTCCGAAGTAGACTGCCAAGCCTTTCTTCCTTGGCGCCTCTGGGTGGACGCTAACCTCCAATATTTCAGTTAACACTTCAGTACTTAAACCTTTGTATTACCCTCTCAGAATAACCTAAGGAAAATATCCTCTAAAATTCTATAGCCTGGGCTGGGTCTTTACCTTAGCATCCCCAGTACTAGCACTGAGCCTTTCAAAGAGCAGATGCTCAATTAACGTTTAGGGAATAAAAGAGCCAGTGAGCTGGTGATCTAATTTATTAGGATTGCATTTCCCCACATTCTAGAATAAGCTGAGCATATCCAGGTAGAAATTATTTAATTTTACGAAATGGAAGACTAAAAGAAATAAAGAAAACCAAGACTTGACCATCATGTTTTATTTTTATTCCCCCTGCTATTTCATTATCCCAACAAATTTAACTTTGGGGTTCTTTGTCATTTCCAGGGAAATCTCTACTCTGATGTCAGATTATCTAAGCTGGATGGTAAGAAAATCTCAGACTTCACTAGAGGATGAGAGAAGCTGCTGCACGTGGCCCTGGAAAATGCACTGGCTATGGTGGTAGAGCCAGCCTTGCCTGTAAGTCTGGTTTGGGCTTTCCCTTTCTCTTCTCGCATAGCCTCTTCGTATAGGGAGCAGAGAGTACTGGGAACAATATCATTGACCTTGGCTAAAAACTCAAGGATTTTAATCTTGGAAGTTTCAGCGTGGGCTCTGGGACCCCACAGGAATTCATAGCATGCAGGATCACTGTTGGGCACCTGCCGGTATTCCAAGTACTTCAAGTTCACCAAATCCTTGGTGATGAGCTTCCTGGGCTCCCCATAGATGAAGTGCTTCCTCCCAGCAAACACACGCATCATATTCAGGAATTCCCAGATCTCCTTCTCAGTGGCACAGTTGCCCTTCCATAAGATCACACCCAGGAGAGTCATCAGTAGACCAGTCTTGGGCAACCCCCTACCAGCACGCACCCTTCCTTTGTTGGGGAGGTGCAGTTTGCTGACAAGGGCATAGCTCTCAGTGGCAGAGTCAACTTCTTTCACGTCAACTGCAAACACAACCTCGATGCGCTCAGATGCTCTCTTGAGGATCTCAGAGAACTGGCCCTCGTACTTTTGGCTGACAATCTTCAGCATGTCTGCCTTTCTAATGGGCTGTTTCATTTTATACTTGTACATCAGGAACTGCTCTAATAAATCTGCCTTAATGGCTAGAGGATCTGGGCATGAGCCCTCAGTGTCAGAGAAATTTGAACTGTCATCCTCTTGGCTTTTGGCATCTTCATCCGATCTTGTGCAAGAAATGTCTGCAGAAGTAGTGCTGGTGGAGGGGGCTGTCTGAGGCCGCTGGGGTGTACTAAGTGACTCATCAGCAGAAGAACTCTGGGGAGGATCCCTAAAAAGTGGAGAGGGGGAGTAGAGGGACTCTTCTTTCACTGCTGTTGTGGCCTTAGCACCTTTGTGATCCTGGGTGTCACCTCGGGCCTGGTGGTGTTTGTCACGAGTTTTTCGGAGCTTATGCTTCTGACGTCGAGGCATGATGACTCTGGTCAGGAACAGCAGGCAGGACCATAGGCAGGAGTGCAGGTGACGTGGGCTCTCAGGAAGAGGGAGGCTGAGAGGGTGTGCACCCCTTCAGCAGGCAGGTTCCACCTTGGCTTTAACAAAGGACACCTCTGCAGATTTCCATGAAAGCACTGATCTAGGAATACACAGGACTGCTTTTCTCCTGACAGCCTCTCTTTGAGAACTCTGTGGAGGAAGTTATAAGGGGCCTTAGGCTGCAGCCTGCCAGACCTGCCTGGGGTTTACTGGGGCTGTCAGCAGGGTCTCATAATGGTGATCCCTCTATTCTGGAGTGGGGGTTGTTTCAGTTCACATTTAGAATATCGTGCTATCAGTTGGTAGATCATGCCCCCCCCTCACGTCAGCTGCTTTGAAATGGACACGTAAAATCAAGGCAGACACCTCCCTGAGACCCCAAAGGTATAAGTAAAGGAGCACATCAGCCTACCATCCCAGTCCACAGACACCGGATGCTGACAGATCAGTGGGGCTCTTATGCCCTGGATTTGCTCGTAGATGCCTCAGTTTTCATTCAGAGTCCTCACCTGGCCTCCATGTAGTACCTGGGACACCTCCCTTTTGTTGACTGGTGGCTGCACCCTCAGACCAAAGATCTCACCTTCCTGAGATCTGATCTAAAGAAGTCAGGTGGAACCACAGCCTGACAGCCCTGACCTGGACTTTCAATAGCTAAAAGTAGGGGAGGGACTTGGACTCATTTTTATTGCTTCTATTTAATGGTAGGTGTCTCCTCAGTCTTTGCCTTGACCCCTGGGATGGTCTAGGTCACCTCCCTCCCTTGTCCTGAGGCCTATCCCCTCATACTAAGGCCAGCATCTCTCTGAGACCTCCTAGGAAGAATGATGGTCGCCTCATCCGACCACACCTGTCTGTAGTCTCCCTATGCTGATTGAGAGTAGCGGATGGATTCTATGATTCTCCCACTGTTATGAGTAGGGTGACCATGTAGCCCTGAGAATCTTTACCTTGACTCCTGGGAAACCGGGTAATCTTCCTACTGCTGACCTTAGGTCATCCCCCTTACATCAAATCCCTCAACCCTCTGTGGCAACATAAGAGGAAATGAGTAGGCTTCATTATGTCAACAATGCCCAAGTATCCCAGGGAGGCCAGTAGGACAGGGATTTTTGTGGTCTCCTCAGTTCTGATGGTGGAAGTTTCCCTTAATCCTCACTCAGGGTCTTTACCTTGATTCCTGGCCAGTCCTGGGACTCCTGGTTTTGCTGACCTCAGGCCACCCCTCAGACCAAGGCCCTCACCAACGCCGCCCAGGGCTTCTAGCAGGGGTCATATCCATCTCAACCCACTGTTCTGGGGTCAGTGGTCACCACAGAACTCACTCAGGGTTCCGTTCTAGATTCCTGGCAGCGCCTGAGATGCTTCCCTCTCTGACTTGAGTTCCACAACCTCAGACCAAAGCTCTCACCTCCCTGAGGCCCCAGAGGAGGAAGTCAGGGAATGCCACATCAGGTTACTCATGTCTGGTCCCTCCCATGGATAACCTCAATATTCAGACTCTGTAGGACCCTCTCTGTTGAGGGCTGGGGTGTGCCCTCAATCTTCATTCAGGATCTTTAATTTGACTACTGACAGACCCTGGGTCTTCTATGTCTTCTGACCTGAATTTACCCTCTTAAACCAATGTTCTCATGTCCTTCAGAGCCCTGAACTATAACTGAGGGTATATTCACCCGGACAGGCCTATCTGAGGCCTCAGCGTCTGAGAGCAGACACATCCTGTCCATGACCCCATATATTCTGGGTTATCAGTCCCCTAAATGGTGTGTCTTTACATTGGTTCCTGTTTCTTTAATGAAAGGCTTCCTGGAAAATGCCACATCCCTGTAAACCCTTGAGCAGTTTCCCTACTACAAATGATGCGGAAACTAAGACCCTGTCCCAGAGTGAGGAGTGATGTAAGACGGAAAAGCTGCAGCACAAGGCAGGGGGCCCAGGACAGGTGATGGGCTGTCAAGAAAACAAACGCTGATCTAGTCCTTCTCTTTACCGCCTAGACTGAGACTTTTATGTAAATTTGTTCTAAAAGATTTAGTTTCCACAGTGAAGGAAGTGGATGCAATAGTTTTGTGAGCCCCTGATGTTTTCAGGGGGCTGATCTTTTTTTGAGGAGTCTCTGGGTGGTGCAAATGGTTAAGCACTGGACTATTAACCAAAAGTTTGAGGCTTCAACCCACTCAGAGGTGCCTTGAAAGAAGGGCCTGTTGATAACTAATTCCTAAGGGTCACAGCCTTGAAAACCCTATGGAGTCTAGTTCTACTCTACAACCTGTGGGGTTGCTATGAGTAAGAACCAACTCAACAGCAACTAGTTTGGTGTTTTTGTTTGTTTGATCTTTTGAGGTTAACTGACATTGCGTATGTACATGATTAAATGGTCACTGAATATTACCTCTTGCTTTTCTTTATTAATACCTCAGGTCAATTTTGGTATTCTTATTGCTCAGACTGTGTATTCCAAAACAGTACTGGGCATGGTTCTTTGTGACAATTTGTTGTAGTGAGAGGAAAAGTGAATTAAGAGACACAAGGTCAGCCTCCAGCTGGAGGAGTGGAAGTGGTGCTCCAGATGGATTCAGACCAGGGGTCTAGGTTAAGTCTATCACTTACCAGCATTGTGAACCTGAGACTACTGCAAGATCGTCACCTGCCAAGGGTTTCTAATTAAACCCTATCAGGTATGACTGTAGGCAAACGTAATGTATGTAAAGCATTTGCCACAGAGCTTGGGTCTTTAACGAATGGCAGTTATTACTATCATTTTTTTGAGCCCACACAATACCAACTAGCCCTCAGAGAATTTCTTTTCCAGGAAATAGTCGACAATAAGCAACTCTCTACGATGAAGAAACCCACGTCAGCCAAAACGCTACTTAGCAAGTAAAACTATTTCCCATTAGAGCATCTGTTATTTCATTTGGGTGTGGGATTCTCTTCTCCAGCCAGATGCGACTCAAAGCTCTTGTTTATGTCAAGGATCAACAATGTCCGTCCCTTCCTCCCAGCTGCCTTTCCATCCCAACAACCTCTATTTCAATTGGTCACCACCTAAAATTTAGCCCTCCCTTACAGTTTGCCAACTTACATTGACGATGTTGTGTTGTTAGTTGCCTTCGAGTTGATTCCAACTCAAGGTGACTTGACCTGTGCTGAGTAGAACTGCTCCATAGGGTTTTCATGACTGTGACCTTTAAGAGGCAGCTCATCAGGCCTGTTTTCCAAGGTGCCTCTGGGTGGGTTCGAAACACTGACCTTCTGGCTAGTAGTCAAGCGATTAACCCTTTGCAACACCTAGAATCTCCTATACTCAAGATCACCTAAGTCAAATGTACTTTCAATGGAGTGGATTCTGGCTCCAAAAGCACAAGAAGGTGCCAGAATAGTGGTTTCTTGACCTCTCACCTCCAGAGACTATCATGTTATTTCCCACAAACTACCTGGAAATGATGTGCACAACACACCCAGTCAGTGCATGTGTTCAAGTGCACCAGGACAAGAGCACAGGACACCTTCCAGTCCTGCCCCAGGTGGGAATTTCTCTCTGGTTTACCCAAAATCCCAGAGTCACTGTGAATCACTGGTCTCCATTTCAAGCTCAGCCTCTTGAGTCTGAGATACATACATCACAGGAGTGTCTGGCCCTGGGCATCTCTCCCACAACCTCATAAGACCCTCTCACCCACTACCTAACAATCACCTCCCCACTCAGCCCCTACCCTTACCTACCCATATATCCTAATTTAAAATTTCCTCCCACTGAGAAATAGAAATAGAAGTTTCCCAAGGCCCCAAACTGCCCAGTGTCAGGGCATTTACATCAGAGGGAACCCTGAAGTCCTCACTCCTTTTTTCCTACTCCTTAGGACTTGGAGACTATTTTAACCTCCTTCTTATTTCATAAATGCTCTTAGACAATAAAATCTATGCACAGCAGATGCAACACCTTTGCCGAGAGGTCCCCAGTACTAGCATGAAGCCTTCCAAAGAGCAGATGCTCAATTACTGTTTGGGGAAAATAAGTGCCAGCAGACAAGAGGTGGAACCATCACAATTTATTTTCTCCCACATTCTTGAATAAGCTAAACAAATCAGGGCACAAGTGTGTTTTACTTTCACCAAAAGGAATAAGGGAAACCAAGAATTCACCACATTTTATATTTTTCCACCTCTGTCTTGTGATCCCAACTAATCGTGAATGTTAGTATTTCCAAGGATATCACTACTCTATTATCACGTTAACTAGTTGTGGATGACAAAAAAAGATTCAAGGATTTTCAATTTGTTTTACACAATACAATACTCTTACTTCTAAATTTGAAAAAAGAGCAATAAATATATGAGGGTAAATTTAGAGTCTGAATCTAAATAAGCCTTCTGTTACAAGGAACAACACTTGAAACATACAAAAAACAAGCTAAATCTACAAGTTACTCAAGTATAACGGGAAACACAAGAAGACATTCATGTGCTCCCTCCAGCCCCACCTCGCCTCCACTACTTAGAAAGTTTTCAGTAACAAAGGGAAGAATCTGCTCAGACTTCACTAGGGGTGGGAGGATCTGCTGGACTTCACCCTGAAATGGGACCTGGCCCTGGCATTAGGACCAGCCCAGACCCATTCTCTGCCTGTGCCTCTCTCTTCCTCTTCTTTCAAAGCTTCTTCATATCAGGATGCGAAGGCACTGCAGTCGGTATCGTTGATCTTGGCCAAAAACTCCAGGACTTTTGTCTTGCTGGCTTCAGCTTGGGCTCTGGGACCCCACAGGAATTTGTAGCTTGGAGGATCACTGTTGGGCACCTGCCAGTACTCCAGGTACTTTTCCTGCACCAAATCTTTGGTGATGAGCTCCTGGGCTCCCCAAAGATGAAGTGCCTCTTCCCAGGGTAGATCCCCAAAGCATTCAGGAATTCCCAGATATCTTTCTCAGTGGCCTGGTTGCCCTTCAAGAAGATCACACCCAGGAGGGTCGTCAGGAGACCTGTCTTGGGCAAACCTGTGCCACCACTCCTGGCAGGGTGTCTCAGTTTTGACAATGCAGTGGGGCCTCTTCTGTCTTGGGTTCCTTGGAGGCCTCAGTCCTTCACCAGTGTCCTCACCTTGGCTGCCCCATTTGACCAGGTCCTTCACCTCCCTGAGATGCCCTGGGAGGAAGTGGATGCAACCCACTAAGTCAGCATGCTCAGGTCTCCAGGTCTAAAAGCAGGGTAGGGTTATGTTTCCTCCTTATTTCTGGGAGGAGTCACCTCATGATAACTCTGTGTCCTCACCTTGACTCCTCTTAGGAACCAAGTCTCCTGCCTCTGCTGAATAGGCCTCCCCATAAGTCCAATGATGTCCTGTCCCTGAGACCACCCACCTCCAGGAACAAACGAGGGGGCACCTCAGCCTGACACCTCTGACCTTGGCTTTCCAGGGCCAATAGCAAAGGGAGGACTTTGTGCAGTCTTCTCTCTTCTTGAGAGAGGGGAGGGGGTGGTTAATTCCCTCTTTCCTCTTAAAGTATTTTTACCTTGACTCCCACCTGGTTCTGGGATTCCTCTCTCTGCTGAACTGGGACTTAAACTAAGGCCCTCATCTCACTGAGACCCTCCAGGCAGGAGTCAAGGGTCACCTGAACTTGACAGCTTTGTCCTAGGCTCCAAGAGCCAACGGCATTAGCAGGGTTCAGGGTAGCCTTCCCCATTTTGGGCACCTCAATCATGTCTTCACCTTGACTCTGCTCCATTCCTTGGACCCCAATCTCTGCTGACCTAAGGATCCTCCATTCAGACCAAAGACCACACCTTCCTGAGCCCTCAGAGTTGAAAGTCAGAGTGAGCCACATCCTGCGCAGGCTGTTTCAGGAATACTAGGGCTGGCCAGGGCAGCGGGGTTTACTTGACCCCACAATTCTCAATTTGTTGACCGCTTCACTCCTCACTCAGACCTCTGACCTTGCTTCCGGGAAGGACTTGGGATTCCCCATTCTAGTAACTTGAGTCGGCCTTAAAGCAGGGGTGGGCTTTATGGCTCAGACTAAGGCCTTCACCTCCCTAGAAGGAAATTAGGGCACTGCACATCTGGATACCCCAAGGCGGGGAGTGGGGGTGGCAGCGCTCCCAGAGCTGAGAGCAAGGACAGGCTGTGGGTGGCCCATCTTCTGCGGTGAGGCCACCTCATTAGTACTGTGGGTCCTTGCCTCGAGTGCAGTTAGGGTCTAGGTCTCCTCCCTCTTCAAAACTGGGATGTTGCCTTGGACCAAGGCCCTTCCTTCCGGAGACTTTATAGGCTGAAGTCGGACTGGTGGCTTTGAGGCTTCTGGTAGGGGCGGGAATTTGTGGTACCTGCTCTGTTCTGGGTCAGGTGGTCACTCAGTCCACTTTCAGGGTCCTCACATGGACTCCTGACCAGTCCTGGGACTCCACCCTCGTCCAATGATGAAAAACCATAGCCCCTCAGAAAAGAGGCCATGTCATCCCGGTACTTCTAGATGGAAGTCAGGGCAAGTCACATCCAGCCAAGGCTATAGAGGGGCCTCCGAGGCCAAGGCTGTTGGGGGGCCTCCAAGGGCAAACAGCAGGGGCAGGACACTTGGGATCCCACTGATCTGTATTTGGTGGTCCCTGACTGCTCACTCAGGATCCTCACCTTTATACCTATCAGAGCCTGGGATTCTCACCTAAACAGACTGATTCATGGACTCATAAATGGTCACCACGTGGAGACCCTAGAAAGGGAGGTTAGGGTGTGCCTCATGCTATACCTGCCTGGTGCCTCACAGGAGTGCCTGCTGGGTCACTGTTCCTGGCAGATCTTTTTAAGTGGTAGGTTGCCCATTAGCTCTCAGGGTCGGCACCTTACTCCAGTTAGGGACAAGACTCCTCCCTCTGCAGAACTGGGGCTGCCTCTTAGACCAAGTCAGTTCCTCCCAGACACCATTCAGGAAGAAAAGAGGGGCACCTCAGGCTGACAGCTCTCCCAGAGGTTCCCAGTACCAAGGACAGAGGCAGTGCTCTCTTCTCCTCTCTCTGTTGATGGGTTTCCCACTAATAACACTTAGGGTCCTCACCTTGACTCCTTTGAGGGCCTGAGTCTTCTCCTTCTATTGACCTGTGGCATAACCACAAGACCTGATACCCTCCAGGCAGAAATTAGGGGACTCTTCATCCTTATAGCTCTGCCCTGGGCCTCCAAGGGCCAACAGCCAGGGGGATTTTGTGTGACCTCCTATGTCTGGGGTGGGTGGTTCCCTCATTCCCCATTCAGGGTCTTCATCTTGAACCTGACCTGTCGTGGGAATCCACTCCCTGCTGGATCTGAGACTGATCTTCTCAGACACAAGGTCTTCACTGACCTGGAACCTCTGATTTGGAAGTCAAGATGAGTCATATTGAGCCTGGACTGTTTGAGATCTCTTGGGGAAAACTGCAGGGCCAGGACTCTAAGGGATCTCACTCTTCTTGAGGGGTTTGTCCACCATCTTCATTCAGGGTCATCACTCTGATATCTATCTGTGGCTGAGAGTTCTCACTCTACTGACTTGGAGGGTGTCCTTATGCCAAAGTCTCAAGTCTCTGAGAAGGTAAGTGAGGAGGGGATGTTAAACCTGACAGCCCTGCCTGGGGCCCTCTAGGTCTGAGAACAAGCCTTGCTGGTCTTTGTGTGATCCCTAAATTCTGGTGTGTTTTTCTTCTCTGTTCTCAGTCATTAGGGTCATCTTCTTGGCTCCTCTTTGATTAAAGGCTTCCTGAGAAATGCCACATGCTTGCAAACCCCAGCAATATTGCTACTGCAAACCTTGCAGAGAATGGGACCCTCTCCCAGAGTGAGGAGTGATGTGAGGTGGGGAAGCTGGAGCCAAAGACAGGAAGCCCAACACAGGTGGTGGATCAGAAAAACACGCTGATCTAATACTTCTCTTCTTCAGCCACACCTAGAAACGCCTGTAACGTTGGTTCTAATAGATCTACTGTCTACAGGCCAGGGCTCTCCAGGATAATTTCATGAGCCCCAGGAATCTTTTAAGGTTTTCTGGCATTGCATTTGTCTATGATTATATTGTTACTGAATACTATCTTTTATTTCCCTTATTCATACCTCTCACTTATTGTAGTATTCACATACCTTGGGCTATATAGTCCAGCTCAGTGTTCTGGGGGTGTTATTCATTTTCTTACCTGAGATCCGTTTTGTAGTGGAGAGAAGAACAGTGAATTAAGAGACACAATGTAAGCTTCTGGCAGGGAGGAGTGGAAGAGTGTGGGCTCCAGACAGATTCTGACCAGGAGTCTAATCCAGCTCCATCATATACTGTAATTGCAAACTCACATTACCAAACTATCTGAGCTTCAAATTCTTCATCTGTGAAGTGGGTTTGATAAGCCCTGTATTCTAGTGCTGGTGCAATGTATGCAAGACATGTAAAGCACCTGGCAAAGTGACTGCCAAATGTTGGGTCTTTAAAGAATGGAACTGATTACAATGATTATTTTGACAGTACCTAATATCACCCTCCTCTTGAGAATTTTTTGTTTTGTTTTCTCCAGGATGTGTCAGAATATGCAGTACTCTAGGAGAGAGAAAACAAAATCAGAAAAAAAAATGCTGATTAGGAAGAAAAACTAAGTAATATTTTATATTAACCCATTGCCATTGAGTCAATTCCAACTAGATGCCACCCAGTGTAATACAGAGTAGAACTGCCTTATAGGGTTTCCTTGGCTGTAAATCGTTACAGAAACAGATTGCCAGGTCTTTCTTCCGTGGTGCTGCTGGATGGCTTCCCACTGCCAACCTTCATGTTAGTGGTCCAGGACAATGCATTTTGCCACCCATTAGGGAGTGTCATACTTATCTAGTGCTGCTGTAACAGAAATACCACAAGAGGATGGCTTTAACAAACAGAAATTTATTTTCTCACAGTTTAGGAGGATAGAAATCTGAATTCATGCACTGCCTCTAGGTGAAGGCTATCTCTTTCCATTTGCTGTGGGGGAAGGTCATTGTCTTTCTTCAGCTTCTCTTTCTTGGTTCCTTGGAGATCTCATGTGGCATGACACTGTCTTTCCCCACTTGTGCTTACTTGCTTGCTCAATCTGCTTCTCTATATCTCAACAGAGATTGACTTAAGAGATCCCCTGAATAACAAAAAAACACTGCTGTTAAGAAGGTTCGGACTTATAGGGATGCAATAGGACGGAGTAGAACTTCTCTCTAGGGTTTCCAAGGCTGTAAATCCTTACGCAAGCTGACCACCATATCTTTCTCTCTTGGAGCAGGGGTGGGCTGACTTAAGACACATCTTACTTTAATACTGCCTCTTTAACACAGCAACACACATTTCCAAATGGGATTGTAACCATAGGCCCAGAGTTAGGATTTACAACACCTATATTTGCGGGGGAGGCAAAAATCAATCCATACTGGGGAGTATGTTTTTAAGTCTGAGTGTATGGTAGACTTCCCTAGTATAACGCAACACAAACTTCCTAGAATTACTGTCAAGGACCAACAATTCATCCTTCCAGTTGCACTTTCATCTATGTCACCCCAATTTTCATTCACATCACCACTGTGAAAAGTCTAGTCTTCACTTGGAGTTTGTCAAATTACTGTAGAGATAAAGTAATTCTAATGTCCTTTCAGTGGAGGGGGCTCTGGCTCCCCCTGCCCAATGCAAAAGGCTACTTAACAGTGGATTCCTGACACCAAGGGAGTATCTCCCTATTACTCAGAAAATTCTTAGAAATGATGTGTATAACATACCCAGTCAGTGCATGTGTTCAACTCACTGGGACAAGAACACAGGACACCTTCCAGTCCTGCTCGGGTCGGTTGGGACTTCTCTCTGGTTTACCCACAATCCCAGAGTAACCGTGAAAAGCTGGTCTCCATTCCAGGCTTAGCCTCTCACTGCTGAGACACATACATCAGAGGAGTGTCTTGCCCTGTTCACCCACCTCCCACAGCCTCATCTGGACTCCCCCACATCACCCCTACCTCTTCTCACTCCCTATACTTCCCCACACCATGCAGCTTAACTTAAAATTCCCCCTCACACACACAGATACACTGAGAGATCAAAGTTTCCCAAGGTCCCAAACTGCCCTGCCTCAGGGCATTTGCACAAAAGGGAACCTTGAAGTGCTCACTCCTTTTCTACTAGTCCTTAGGTCTTGGAGAGTATCTCTACCTCCTCCTTATTTCATAGCTGCTCTTAGACTCTAAAATCTATGCACAGAGGCTGCGACACCTTTACCTAAATGTCCCCCATAGTAGCATGAAGCCTTCCAAAGAGCAGATGCTCAATTACTGTTTGGGGAAAATAAGAGCCAGTGAACAAGAGGTTGAATCATCATGATTTATTTTCTCTCACATTCTTGAGTAAGCTAAACAAAACCAGGCACATGTATGTTTTAATTTTACCAAAAGGAATAAGGAAAACCATGAATTGACCACCTTTTATATTTTTCCACCTTTATCTTGTGATCTCAACTAATTGTTGTGGACTTCTTTAATATATCTAAGGGTATCCCTAGTCCCATACCACATTAACTAGTTCTGGATCACAGAAAAAGATTCAAGGATTTTCCATTTCTTTTACACAATACAGAACTCTTATTCCTAAATCTGAAAAACACCAACGAAAGTATGAGGGTGAATTTAAACTCTGAATCTAAATAAACCTTCATTTAAAAGGAACAACATTTGAAAAATACAAAAAACGAGCTAAATCTACAAGCTACTCATGTATAACAGAACACAAGAAGACACTCATGTGCTCCCTCCAGCCCCACCTCGCCTCCACTACTTAGAAGGTTAACAGCCATTTTCAACAACAAAGTGAAGAATCTGCCTCAGACTTCACTAGGGGTGGGAGGACCTGCTGGATTTCGCCCTGAAAAAGGACCTGGCCCTGGCATTAGCCCCAGCCATGGCCCATTCTCTGCCTGCACCACTCTCTTCCTCAATTCTCCAAGTTTCATCATAGGGGGCTTGGAAGGCACCACAGTTGGTATGCTTGACCTGACCAAAAACTCCAGGACTTTTGTCTTGGTGGCTTCAGCTTGGGCTCTGGGATCCCAGAAGAATTCAAAGCATGGAGGATCACTGTTGGTCGTCTGCCGGTACTCCAGGTACTTCAGCTTCACCAAATCTTTGGTGATGAGCTTCCTGGGCTACCCAAGTTGAAGTGCCTCTTCCCGTAGTAGATCCCCAGCGCGTTCAGGAATTCCCACATCTCCTCAGTGGGCCGGTTGCCATTCGTGTAGATCATGCCCAAGAGAGGCATCAGGAGTCCATTCTTGGGAAACCCCTTGCCACCAATCATATTCTCTTCCTTGGTGATCTCCAATTTGCTGAGAAGGACCTAGCATTGACCTTTGGAGTCGACTTCCTTTAGGTCAAGGCCAAAGACCACCTCCAAGTGCTCAGAGGCTCTCCTCAGGATCTCAGGGAAGTGCTCCTTGTATCTTCTGTTGATGATCTTCATCATTCTCCCTTCATAACAGGCTCTTTCATTTTGTACTTGTTCAGCAGGAACTGCAATAACATGATCATCCTCCTGGTTAGAGGGTCTTTCGGTGACCTCTCAGTGGGACTGGGGCCTCAGAGGAACTTGGAGCTCCCTCATCTTGGCTCTTGGCCCCTCTACCAACTTTTGTGCCTGAAGCACCTGCAGCAGCAGTGGTGGTTGATGGGGCTCTCTGAGAACACTGGGGAATGCAAGCAGCAGGAGAGCTCTGGGGAGAACCCTCAAAAGGAGGAGAGGAAGAGAAGTGGCCTGAGCACCCTCAGAACCCAGAACCGTGGGCTTCACCTCGGGCCTGACGATGTTTCTCACAGGCATGAAGCTTACTCTTCTGACTGTGAGGCATGATGATTCTGGTCAAGGACAGCAGGCAGGAGTGCGGAAGGAGGGCAGGTATTGTGGGCCCACTGGAGGATGAAGACTGAGAGGGTGTGTGCCCCTGCAGCAGAGTGATGTCTCCTTGGCTTTGACAACCACCGCCTCTGCAGGATTCTTGGAGGGCACTGCTTTAGGACCCTCCAAGGCTCCTATTGCCCTGTTCAGGCCCCTGTAGAGAAAATCAGAGGAAGGCTTAGGTTACAGCCTGCCAGCCCTGCTTGGTGCTTACTGGGGTGACTGCAGGGACTGGCACTAGGAACTGTCTGTATAGGGATAGTGGGGGGCTCTTCTCCGTTCACTTTCAGGGCCACCGTATCAACTGGTGGCTGGGCTTGGGTTCCCACCGCTCTGCTTCTCTGAACTTGACACCTCAACTCCCTCTGGGACCCAAAAGGAGAAATTAAGGGAGCAGGTCAGCCACCACTCCTAGCAGGGTGTCTCAGTGATGATAGCACAGTGGGATCCACCCTGTCTTGGATTCCTTGGAGGCCTCAGTCCTTCACCAGGGTCCTCAGCTTGGCTGCCCCATTTGACCAGGTCCTTCACCTCACTGAGATGCTCTGGGAGGAAGTGGATGCAACCCACTAAGTCAGCACGCTCAGGTCTCCAGGTCTAAAAGCAGAGTGGGGTCATGTTTCCCCCTTATTTCTGGGAGAAGTCACCTCATCATAACTCAGTGTCCTCACCTTGACTCCTCTTCTGCCTCTGCTGAATAGGCCTCCCCAGTAGTCCAAGGACTTCCCATCCCTGAGAACACCAGATCCCAGGAACAAATGAGGACACCTCAGCAGTCTAATAGTCATAATTTCACTAGAATGCCTCCTTTCAGTTGAGTTTGGTACCAATATCAGTCACTCTAGAAAACTTAAATTTCAAGTCCCTTGTGGGACTTGTGGTATGAATCCTACTTGGTCGTGGTATATTATTTTTTTGATATGCTGCTGAATTCTATTGGCTAGAATTTTGTTCAGAATTTTTGCATCTATATTCATGAGAGATATTGCTCTGTAATTTTCTTTTTTTGTGACGTCTTTTCCTGGTTTTGGAATCAGCGTTATGCTGGCATCATAGAATGAATTTGGAAGTGTTGCTTCCTCTTCTATGCTCTGAAATAGCTTGAGTAGTACTGGTACAAGCTCTTCTGTAAATGTTTTGTAGAATTCTCCAGTGAAGCCATCTGGGCCAGGTCTTTTTTTGGTTGGGAGTTTTTTAATTACCTTTTCAATCTCTTCTCTTGTTATGGGTGTGTTCAGATTTTCAACATCACTTTGTTTTAGTTTGGGTAGGCTGTGTGTTTCTAGAAATTTATCCATTTCCTCTAGGTTTTCAAATTTGTTGGAGTATAGTTTTTCATAATATTCTGTTATAATCCTTTTTATTTCGGTTGGGTCTGTTGTAATGTCCCCCATTTCATTTCTTATTTGGGTTATTTGTGTCCTCTCTTGTTTTTCTTTTGGCAGTCTAGGCAGTGGTATGTCCATTTTTTTGATTCTTTCAAAGAACCAACTTTTGGTTTTGTTGATTCTTTCTATTTTTTTTCTGTTCTCTATTTCATTTATTTCTGCTCTGATCTTTACTATTTCCTTTCTTCCGGTGGTTGTGGGCTTTTTTTTGCCGTTCTCTTTCTATTTGTTTGAGTTCTGTAGTTAATGTTTTGATTTTGTCCCTTTCTTCTTTTTTGATATGTGCATCTATTGCTATAAATTGTCCTCTGAGGACTGCCTTTGCCATGTCCCAAAGGTTTCGGCATGATGTGTTTTCATTCTCATTTGATTCTAGGAATTTTTTGATTCCATCTCTGATTTCTTCTATTCCCCACCGATGTGTAAGCAGGGTATTATTCAGTTTCCATCTAGTTGATTTTTTTCACTTGCTCTTTCTATTGTTAATTTCTACCTTGAAGGCATTGTGGTCAGAGAAGATACTTTGAATTATCTCAACGTTTTGGATCTTGTTGAGGATTGTTCTGTGGCCTAAGATGTGGTCTATTCTGGAGAACGTTCCATGTGCATTGGAAAAGAATGTGTACTTTGCAGCAGTTGGATGGAGTGTTCTATATATGTCTATTAGGTCAAGTTGGCTGATTGTGCCTTTTAGGTCATTGGTATCTTTGCTGAGTTTCTTCTTAGTTGTTTTCTCCTTTACTGAGAATGGTGTGTTGAAGTCTCCTACTATTATTGTGGAACTGTCAGTTTCTCTTTTCAGTGCTGTTAGAGTTTGTTTTATGTATTTTGGAGCCCTGTCATTGGGTGCATAGATATTTATTATGGTTACGTCTTCATGATGGATTGTCCCCTTAATCATTATATAGTGTCTTTCTTTGTCTTTTATGGTAGATTTCGTTGTAAAGTCTATTTTATCTGAGATTAGAATTGCCACTCCTGCTCTTTTCTGGTAGTTGTTAGCTTGATATATTTTTTTCCAACCTTTGATTTTTAATAAATTCACATCTTTGTTTCTAAGGTGTGTCTCCTGTAGACAGCATATTGATGGATCCTGTTTTCTTATCCATTCTGCCACTCTCCGTCTCTTTATGGGTGCATTGAGTCCATTTACATTCAGTGTAATTATTGATAGTAGTGAGTTTGCTGCTGTCATTTTGTAGTGCTTTTTTTTGTGGTGCTGAAGTTTTCTTTGTTCTTCTTACTCTCTTGTGCTGAGTTACTTTCGTTTGTGGGTTTTTTTTTCATTTCTTTTGTTTTTGTAGGTTTTGTTTTTGGTGAGACTTTATGTTTTTCCTCTTTTTTTTAATGAGTTGGTTTGTTAACTTTCTTTGTGGTTACCATAAATTTTACCCTTATCTTTCTAAGTTTGAAGCAGTCTACCATTACTTGGTATCGCCTTGCCTTCCTCTCCATTAGAAGGTTCTATACCTATGCCGTTTATTCCCTCTTTTATTGTTTTGATGTTTATGTCATTTACTGATTAACTGCTCTGATTCCCTGTTTTATTTCTTTTGGTTTTGGATAGTCCTCGAGAGTTTATTTCCTACATTGGTATCTGGCTGGTATGATCCTGCCTCCTAGGTTCTTCCTGTGAGCTGAAGCTGTTTATCCTCAGATCGAAGAACTTGGTTTAATAATTCTTGTAAGTTTGGTTTGACTTTTACATATTCTCTTAATTTCTGTTTATCTGGAAATGACCTAATCTCACCATTAAATTTGAACGTGAGTTTTGCAGGATATATTATTCTTGGCTGACAATTTTTTCCTTTGAAGATTTTATATATGTCATCCCATTGCCTTCTTGCCTGCATGGTGTCTGCTGAATAATCTGAGCTTAGTCTTATTGTTTCTCCTCTGTATGTGACTTCTTGTTTTTCACAAGCTGCTCTCAGGATTCTTTGTTTGTTTTTGGTTTTGGCAGTGTGAATATGATATGCCTTGGTGATTTTCTTTTGGGGTCTCTTCTATATGGGGTTCGTTGAGCTTCTTGGATGGCCAGCTTTTCATCTTTCATGATATTGGGGACGTTTTCTGTCAGCAGTTCCTCAATGATCCTCTCTGTGTTTTCTGTTTTCTCCCCCTGTTCTGGAATGCCAATCACTCGAAGATTTTTGCTTTTGATTGTGTCCCACATAACATTCAGGGTCTCTTCATTTTTCTCTCTTTGTTCTTTTTTCTGAGTTTTCCTCAAACAGAGTTGTATCCAAGTGTTTGTCTTCAATTCCACTGGTGCTGTCTTCCACCATTTCAAATCTGCTTCTCAGCCCTTCTATGATATCATCCATTTCTGAAATCTTGTTGTTTATCTTTTGGATTTCTAATTGTTGTCTTTGTATAATTTCTAGTCGTGAATTTATTTTGGCATTTTGTTCCTGCATTATTTTCCTGAACTCTTCCAATTTTTTGTCTGTATTTTCCATGAATTTGTTTATTTTTTCCTCATGTTTGTCAGCTTTTTTCCTCAGGTCTTGGAGAATTCTGAGTATTAGAGATTTGAATTCCCTATCAGGTAGTTCTAGTGTATTTTCTTCCACAGGAGAGTCATCTGGTGTTTTATTTTGGATGCCTACTAGAACCATCCTGTCCTGTTTTTGTAAATGTTTTGATATTGTCTGCTGTCTTCAGGGCATTCGGTAGTTATTTTTCTCATTTACTGATTCTAGATTTGTATGTTTCGTCCCTTGTTTTTAAAAATATTTGACTTTGTCTGAGCAGGCGGACTGTGTGTTCTTTGTTGTTTGCTCGTCTGTAGACACAATACTTTTTGACTCCTTCTTCAACTGGCAGGGTCAGTCACTCAGATATGGTAAGTCAGGGCAGGTCTAGCTGAAGAGGAGTTACTGGGAAGGGTTGTTTGTGGCACTTACTTCAGCCAGCAGAGCGGGTCGGTAATCAGTGCAGTGCAGGTTCCAGTAGGCTGTGCCTGTGCTGCTTGGTGGAGTGACGTCAGGCGCACGGTGCGGGTAGGCAGGATGCAGCGGGGAAATTGTTATGTGTGGAGCGGTTGTTTTGTCTCCTGCTAGAAACTCCGTGAGGCTGCTTTCTCATAGCCACTGTTTCCTGGTCTCCGACAGGAGTCCAAGATGGCGGATCCACACTGCGTTAGCTGGTAGGGGACCTCTGCATGAATCTCTCCTCGCTCTCCCTTCTCTGTCAGTTTTCTCACTCCATTTGGTGCTTGGCTGAGTTCTTTATCTCTTCATTTGATGTTTTAGGGTTTCAGGATTGTTGTATTCTCTGTTCGGCTTAGTTTTTCAGATCTTTGCTATGGAGGGAAGGCATGGTGCTTCTGCCTAGAGCGCCATTTTGCCAGAACTAGTGACCCCCTATATTCTTGGTGCTGTTCTCAGTCTTTATTCACTGGGGTCCACATGTTGGCTCCTATCTCTTTAATGAAAGGCTTCTTACAAAACGTCACATCCCTGCAGTTCTTGAGCAGTTCCCCTACTGCACACCTTGCAGAGAATGGGTCCCTGTCCCAGAGTGATGTGAGATGGCACCCTGCAGCACAAGGCAGGAGGCCCAGGACGGGTGGTGGGCTGTCAGAGAAAACACACATGCTGAACTGTTCCTTCTCTTCACCACCTAGACGTATATCTTATGTAACTTCTGTTCTAAAACCTTTCGTTTCTACAGGACAGAAACTGGACCAGATAATTTTACGAACCCCTGATCTTTTGAGGTTACCTGACATTGCATATGAAGATGATCATATTGACACTGATTATATTTCTTCTCTTTGCTCATCCATCTAATTTATTTTGATATTTATATTGCTCTGGCTATGTACTCTGATCTAGTACTTTGCCTGCAAGTCCTTCTTATATCGTCTGAGACATTTTGGAGTACTGAGAAGGGAAGTAAATTCAGAAATAAGGTCTGCCTCAGGCTGGGAGGAGTGGAACAGTATGGGCTCTAGAGGAATTCAGACCAGAGATAGAGTCCAGCTCTGTCACTTACCACCTTGTTAACTTGAGAATGTTGTAGGTTCTTCATCTGCCCAGTGAGTTTCCTAAGGCCTGTCTTGTAGGACTGTTAGAATATATGTACTGTATGGAAAGCACCTGGCAAGATGACTGAAAAATAATGGGTCTTTAATGAATGGCATAAGAGCTCCACTGCTAACCAATAGGTCGGCAGTTCAAATCCACCAGTTTCTCCTTGGAAACCCTATGGGGCAGTTCTACTCTACTGCTACCAAAAGTTTTGACTCAGACAGTTCCACCCCACTCTCTGGGATTTTTTTCTTCTTCTTAAATCCAGAAGATGTCAGAGACTATGCCACGCCCTTGGACAAAGAACACCATAGCAGCCAAAAATTCTTTATAGCAAGTAAATCTACATAAAATTTTCCCATTCTACCACCTGCTATTTAATTTGGGTGTGGGGTTGACCTCTGTCCCAGAGTGCTGTGAGATGGGACACTGCAGCACAAGGCTGGAGGCCAAGGACTGTCAGAGGGGGAAAAAAAAAAAGATGATCTATTCCTTCTCTTTACCACCTAGACTCAAAGCTCCAAGATTTCTGTCAAGGTGCAACTACTATCCATCCCAGGTGCCCTTTTATCCAAACCACTTCTGTTTATATTCATTTAACACTTACGAAAAATCTACCCTCCATTAGACTTTCCCTATGTCACTCAAGATAATTAAAATGTCCTTTAATGGAGGGGGCTGTGGCTCTCCTAGCCAGAACAAAGAGTGCCAGCTCAGTGGATTTTTGGAGTCTTGCTTCAGGCGACCAGCACCTTTATTTCTCAGAAACTTCCTCAAGACATTGGGCATAAAACATCTAATTCGCGGACTGCGTTCAAATGCACTGAGACAAGAACAAAGGACACCTTCCATTCCTTCTCCACGTGGAGATTTCTTTCTGGTCAATCTATGATCCCAGAGTAACTCATAAGAGCAGTTCTCTATTCCAGGGTTTCCTCTCTCAACTCTGAGACACACGAGTTGAGGGCCTGGCCCCTGTTTACCACTTCTGCAGCCTCATCTAGCCCACCACCAAGCTTAACTTAAAATTATACACCACTGAATGACTTGCCATTTATCAAAGTTCCAAACTGCCTTGCCTCAGGAAATTTACACTTGACTGCTTCCATCTGGAAGAGTCCCTTCTCACCAACTCTTTTTACTTTTCCTGGGGGTCCTAGAGGATAGCTCAACATCTTCCTCATATGATCGCAGCTCCTAGCCTCTAAAATTCTATAGCCTGGGCTGGGTCTTTATCTTAGCATCCCCAGTACTAGCACTGAGCCTTTCAAAGAGCAGATGCTCAATTAACATTTAGGGAATAAAAGAGCCAGTGAGCAAGTGATCTAATTTATTAGGATTGCATTTCCCCACATGCTCGAATAAGCTAAGCATATCCAGGTAGAAATTATTTAATTTTACAAAATGGAAGACTAAAAGAAATAAGGAAAACCAAGAATTGATCAAGTTTTATTTTTATTCCCCCTGCTATTTCATTATCCCAACAAATTTAACTTTGGGGTTCTTTGTCATTTCCAAGGAAATCTCTACTCTGATGTCAGATTATCTAAGCTGGATGGTAAGAAAATCTCAGACTTCACTAGAGGATGAGAGAAGCTGCTGCACGTGGCCCTGGAAAATGCACTGGCTATGGTGGTAGAGCCAGCCTTGCCTGTAAGTCTGGTTTGGGCTTTCCCTTTCTCTTCTTGCATAGCCTCTTCATATAGGGATGAGAGAGTAATGGGAACAATATCATTGACCTTGGCTAAAAACGCAAGGATTTTAATCTTGGAAGTTTCAGCGTGGGCTCTGGGACACCACAGGAATTAATAGCATGCAAGATCACTTTTGGGCACGTGCTGGTACTCCAAGTACTTCAAGTTCACCAAAGCTTTGGTGATAGGCTTCCTGGGCTTCCCATAGATGAAATGCTTCCTCCAACCAAACACACGTAGTGAATTCAGGAATTCCCAGATCTCTTTCTCAGTGGTACAGTTGCCCTTTCATAAGATCACACCCAGGAGAGTCATCAGTAGACCGGTCTTGGAAAACCCCCTACCAACACACACCCTTCCATTGTTCAGAAGATGCAGTGTGCTGACAAAGGCATAGTTCTCAGTGGCAGAGTCAACTTCTTTCATGTCAACTGCAAACGCAACCTCGATGCGCTCAGATGCTCTCTTGAGGATCTCAGAGAAATGGCCCTCGTACTTTTGGCTGACAATCTTCAGCATGTCTGTCTTTCTAATGGGCTCTTACAATTTATACTTGTACAGCAGGAAATGCTCTAACAAATCTGCCTTAATGGCTAGAGGATCTGTGTATGAACTCTCAGTGTCGGAGAAACTTGAACTTTCCTCCTCTTGGCCATTAGCAGCTTCATCCAATCTTGTGCAAGAAATGTCTGCGGAAGGAGTGCTGGTGGAAGGGGCTCTCTGAGACCCCTGGGGAGTACCACGTGACTCATCAGCAAAAGAACTCTGGGCAGGATCCCTAAAAAAGAAGAGGGGGCAGGAGAGGGACTCTTCTTCCACTGCTGTTGTGGCCTGAGCACCCTTGTGATCCTGGGTTTCACCTTGGGCCTGGTGGTGTTTCTCACGTGTTTTTCAGAGCTTATGATTCTGACGTCGAGGCATGATGACTCTGGTCAGGGACAGCAGGCAGGACCATGGGCAGGAGGGCAGGTGATGTGGGCTCTCAGGAAGAGGGAGGCTGAGTGGATGTGCACCCCTTCAGCAGGCAGGTTCCACCTTGGCTTTAACAAAGGACACCTCTGCAGTTTTCCAGTTAGGCACTGATCTAGTAATACACAAGTCTACTTTTTTCCTGACAGCCTCTCTCTGAGGACACTGTGTAGAAAGTTAGAAGGGGCCTTAGGCTGCAGCCTTCCAACCCTGCCTGGGGTTTACTAAGGCTGTCAGCAGGGTCTCATAATGGGTATCCTTCCATTCTGGAGTGGGGGTTGTTTCAGTTGACATTTAGAATGTCATGCTAACTCTTGGAAGATCCTGGGCCCCCTCACTTCAACTACTTTGAAATAGACACCTCAAATCAAGGCAGAGACCTCCCTGAGACCCCAAAGCTGTAAGTGAAGGAGCACTTCAGGCTATAATTCCAGTCCAGGGACACCCGGTGATGACAGCTCAGCAGAGCTCTTCTGTCCTGGGCTTGCTTGTAGACTTCTCGGTTTTCATTCAGAGTCCTCACCTGACATTCATGTAGTTCCTCCAACACCTCCCTTTTGTTGACTGGTGGCTGCACCCTCAGACAAAAGTGCTCACCTTCCTGAGATCTGATCTAAAGAAGTCAGGTGGAACCACAGCCTGACAGCCCTGACCTGGACTTTTAAGAGCAAAAAGTAGGGGAGGGACTTGGACTCATTGTTATTGCATCTATTTAATGGCAGGTGTCTCCTCAGTCCTTGCCTTGACCCCTGGGATGGCCTGGGTCACCTCCCTCCCTTGTCTTGCGGCCTATCCCCTCATACTAAGGCCAGCACCTCTCTGAGATCTCCTAGGAAGAATGATGGTTGCCTCATCTGACCACACCTGTCTGTAGTCTCCCTATGTTGATTGAGAGTAGCGGATGGATTCTATGATTCTCCCACTGTTATGAGTAGGGTGACCATGTAGCCCTGAGAATCTTTACCTTGACTCCTGGGAAACCGGGAAATCTTCCTACTGCTGACCTTAGGTCATCCCCCTTACGTCAAATCCCTCAACCCTCTGTGGCAACATAAGAGGAAATGAGTAAGCTTCATTACGTCAACAATGCCCAAGTATCCCAGTGATGCCAGTAGGACAGTGCTTTTTGTGATTTCTTCAGTTCTGATGGTGGAAGTTTCCCTCAATCCTCACTCAGGGTCTTTACCTTGATTCCTGGCCAGTCCTGGGACTCCTGGTTTTGCTGACCTCAGGCCACCCCTCAGACCAAGGCCCTTACCAACACCTCCCAGGGCTTCTAGCAGGGTCAGGTCCATCTCAACCCAATGTTCTGGGGTCAGTGCTCACCACAGAACTCATTCAGGGTTCCATCCTAGATTTCTGACAGAGCCTGAGTTACTTCTTTGTACTGACTTGTGTTCAACAACCTCAGACCAAGGCTCTCACCTCCCTGAGGCCCCAGAGGAGGAAGTCAGGAAATGCCACATCAGGTTACTCATGTCTGGTCCCTCCCATGGATGACCTTAAGATTCAGACTCTGTGGGACCCTCTCTGATGAGGGCTGGAGTATGCCCTCAATCCTCATTCAGGATCTTCAGCTTGAGTACTGGCAGGCCCTGGGTCTTCTATATCTTCTGATCTGAATTTGTCCTCTTAAACCAATGTTCTCATGTCCTTCGGAGCCCTGAACTATAACTGAGGGTATATTCACCCTGACAGCCCTGTCTGGAGGCCTCTGTGTCTGAGAACAGACACAAGCCTCTATGTGACCTCGTATATTCTGGGATGTCAGTCACCCACATGAAGTTTCCTTACATTGGTTCCTGTTTCTTTGATTAAAGTCTTCCTGGAAAATGCCACATCCCTACAAACTCTTGAGCAGTTTCCTTACTTCAAACGATGCAGAAACTGGGTGCCAGTCCCAGAGTGAGGAGTGATATGAGATGGAAAAGCTGCAGTACAAGGCAGGGGGCCCAGGACAGGTGGCGGGCTGTCAGAGAAAACAAATGCTGATTTAGCCCTTCTCTTTACCACCTAGACTGAGACTTTATGTAAATTTGTTCTAAAAGATTTAGTTTCTACAGGGAAGGACCTGGACGTGATAATTTTGTGAGCCCCTGATCTTTTCAGGGGGCTGATCTTTTTGGAGGAATCTCTGGGTGGTGCAAATGGTTAAGCGCTGGACTATTAACCAAAAGTTTGGAGGCTTCAACCCACCTAGAGGTGCCTTGAAAGTAAGGCCTGGTGATCTAATTCCTAAGGGTCATAGCCTTGAAAACCCTACGGTATCCAGTTCTACTCTACAACCCATGGGGTTGCTAACTAGTTTTGTGTTTTTTGTTTGTTTGATCTTTTGAGGTTAACTGATATTGAGTATGTATATGATTAGGTGGTCACTGAATATTACCTCTTGCTCTTCTGTATTAATACCTCAGGTCATTTGGTATTCTTATTGCTCAGACTGTGTATTCCAAAACAGTACTGAGCACATGGTCCTTTGTGATAATTTGGTGTAGTGAGAAGAAAAGTGAATTAAGAGACACAAGGTCAGCCTCCAGCTGGGAGGAGTGGAACAGTGGATGGATTCAGACCAGGGGTCTAGGTTAAGTCTATCACTTACCAGCATTGTGAACTTGAGACTACTGCAAGATCTTCAACTGCCAAGGGTTTCTAATTAAACCCTATCAAGTATGACTGTAGGCAAACGTAATGTATGTAAAGCACTTGCCACAAAACTTGGGTCTTTAATGAATGGCAGTTATTACTATAATTCTTTTGAGCCCACACGATACCAGCTAGCCTTCAGAGAATTTTTTTTCCAGGAAATATTCCACAATAAGCAACACTTTATGACAAAGAAACCCACTTCAGCCAAAATGCTACTTAGCAAGTAAAACTAACAAATGTTTCCCATTAGAGCATCTGTTATTTCATTTGGGTGTGGGCTTCTCTTCTCCATCCAGATGCAACTCAAAGCTCTTGTTTATGTCAAGGATCAACAATTTCACTTCCTCCCAGCTGCCTTTTCATCCCAACAACCTCTGTTTTAATTGGTCACCACCTAAAATTTAGCCCTTCCTTACAGTTTGCCAACTTACATTGACGATGTTGTGTTGTTAGTTGCCATCGAGTTGATTCCAACTCAAGGTGACTCAACCTGTACCAAGTAGAACTGCTCCATAGGGTTTTCATGACTGTGACATTTAACAAGCAGCTCATCGGGCCTGTTTTCCAAGGTGCCTCTGGGTTGGTTCCAAGCACCGACCTTCTGGCTAGTAGTCAAGTGATAACCCTTTGCGACACCTAGAATCTCCTATACGCAAGATCACCTAAGTCAAATGTACTTTCAGTGGAGTGCATTCTGGTTCCAAATGTGCAAGAAAGTGCCAGAACAATGGTTTCTTAACATCTCACCTCCAGAGAATATCATGCTATTTCCCAGAAACTACCTGGAAATGATGTGCACAACACACCCAGTCAGTGCATGTGTTCAAGTGCACCAGGACAAGAGCACAGGACACCTTCCAGTCCTGCCCCAGGTTTTTCCTCTCGTTTACCCACAGTCCCAGAGTCACTGTGAATCACTGGTCTCCATTTCAAGCTCAGCCTCTTGAGTCTGAGATACATACATCACAGGAATGTCTGGCCCTGGGCACCTCTCCCACAACCTCATAAGACCCTCTCACCCACTACCTAACAATCACCTCCCCACTCAACCCCTACCCTTACCTACCCACATATCCTAGTTTATTTAAAATTCCCTCTAACTGAAAAATTATAGTTTCCCAAGGCCCCAAACTGCCCGGCCTCAGGACATTTACACCAGAAAGAACCCTGAAGTCCTCACTCCTTTTTTCCTACTCCTTAGGTCTTGGAGAGTATTTCAACCTCCTCCTTATTTCATAGCTGCTCTTAGACACTAAAATCTATGCACAGCAGATGCAACACATTTGCGTAGATGCCCCCAGTACTAGCATGAAGCCTTCCAAAGAGCAGATGCTTAATTACTGTTTGGGGAAAATAAGTGCCAGTGGACAAGAGGTCGAATCATCACGATTTATTTTCTCCCACATTCTTGAATAAGCTAAACAAATCCAGGCACAAGTATGTTTTACTTTTACCAAAAGGAATAAGGGAAACTAAGAATTGACCACCTTTTATATTTTTCCACCTCTATCTTGTGATCCCAACTAATGTTGTGAACTTCAATATTTCCAAGGATATCACCATTCTGATATCATGTTAACTAGTTCTGGATGACAGAAAACAATTCAGCGATTTTCAATTTGTTTTACACAATACAATACTCTTACTTCTAAATTTGAAAAACAGCAATAAATATATGAGGGTGAATTTAGATTCTGAATCAAAATAAACCTTCAATTAAAAGGAACAATATTTGAAACATACAAAAAAAGAGCTAAATCTACAAGTTACTCAAGTATAACAGTGAAAACAAGAAGACATTCATGTGCTCCCTCCAGCCCCACCTCACCTCTGCTACTTAGAAAGTTCTCAACAACAAAGTTAAGAATCTGCCTCATACTTCACTACGAGTGGGAGGATCTGTTGGACTTCATCCTGAAACGGAACCAGGCCCTGACATTAGGACCAACCCTGAACCATTCTCTGCCTGTGCCTCTCTCTTCCTCATCTGTCCAAGTTTCTTCATAAGGGCTTGGAAGACACTGCAGTCGGTAATGTTGATCTTGGCCAAAAACTCCAGGACTTCTGTCTTGCTGGCTTCAGCTTGGGCTCTGGGACCCCCACAGGAACTCATAGCATGGAGGATCACTGTTGGGCATCTGCCGGTACTCCAGGTACTTTTCCTGCACCAAATCTTTGGTGATGAGCTTCCTGGACTCCCCAAAGATGAAATGCCTCTTCCCATCATAGATCCCCAGCACATTCAGGAATTCCCACATCTTCTCCTTGGTGGCCCGGTTGCCATCGTGTAGATCATGCCCAGGAGAGGCATCAAGAACCTGTTCTTAGGAAACCCCCTTTCCCATTAGCTCTTGTGCCTGAAGCACCTGCAGCAGCAGTGGTGGTGGATGGGGCTCTCTGAGGACCCCGGGAAATGTGAGCTGCAGGGGATCTCTGGGGAGAGCCCTCAAAAGGAGGAGAGGAGGAGGGGAGGGACCCTTCCTCCTCTACTGCAATGGCCTGAGCCCCCTTGAGACCCTGGACATCACTTAGGGCTTTTTCATGGGCACAAATCTTACTCTTCTGACCTAGAGGCATAATGACTCTGGTCAAGGACAGCCGGCAGAAGTGTGGAAGGAGGGCAGATGATGCGGGCCTACTGGAGGAAGGAGGCTGAGAGAGTGTGTGCCCCTTCAGCAGGGAGATGCTACCCTAGTTTTAACAACGGCAACCTCTACAGTTTTTCTTGGAGGACACTACTCTGGGAACCCACAAGTCTCCTGATCTCCTGCTCAACCTGTCCTGAGAACCCTCTGGAGGAATTTAGGGTGAGGCTTAAGCTGCAGCCTGCCAGCCCTGCTTAGGGCTTACTGGGGTGACAATAAAGACTGGCAGTGGGCTCCTCTGTACTGGAATCAAAGGGTGCTCTCAGTCTACTTTCATGGCCATCATATCAATGGTTGGCAAGGCTTGGGCCCCTTCCGCTCTTGTCGTGGATTGAATTGTGTCCCCCCAGAATATGTGTCCACTTGGTTAGGCTATGATTCCCAGTGTTGTGTGGTTGTCCTCCATTTTGTGATAGATGTAATTTTCCTATGTGTTGTAAATCCTAATCTCTGCTGTAGTTAATGAGGCAAGATTAGATTACATTAAGGAGGATTAGGGTGGTATGTAACATCCTTACCCAGGTCACATCCCTGATCCAGTGTAAAGGGAGTTTCCCTGGAGTGTGGCCTGCACCACCTTTTATCTTACAAGAGATAAAAGGAAAGGGAAATGAGCAGAGTCTTGGGGACCTCATACCACCAAGAAAGCAGCGCCGGGACCCAGGGTCCCTGCACTGAGAAGCTCTTAGTAGAGGGGAAGATTGATGACATGTACCTTCCTCCAGAGCTGACAGAGAAAGCCTTCGCCTGGAGCTGATGCCCTGAGTTTGAACTTTTAGCTCACTTTACTGTGAGGAAATAAATTTCTCCTTGTTAAAGCCATCCACTTGTGGTATTTCTGTTACAGCAGCACTAGATGACTAAGACATCTCTACTACTCTGAACTTGATGCATCAGAGCCCCCTGGGACCCTCTAGGCAGGGTGTAGACCCCCCAGTGCTGACAGCGCAGTGGGGCCCTTTCTATCCTGGGTTCCTTGGAGACCTCAGTCTTCATTCAGGGTCCTCACTTGGCTCCATGTAAGGGCTGGGACTCCTTCCTTCTGCAGACCAGTGGCTGCACGTACAGACCGAGAATCTCTCCTCCCTTTGACCTGATGTACAGAATTGAGAGGGCCACAGCCCAATAGCACCCCCTGGGCCTACAAGGGCTGAAAGCAGGGGCAGCGTTAGACTCTGCCTTGTTCCTTCCATTTAGGGGTGGATGGATTCCTGAGTCCTCACTCAGGGTCCTCACTTTGACACCGGGAAGGGCCTAGGGCCCTTCTGTCTCTTAAACGGAGCCCTGCCTCCTCATAGTAAGGCCTGCATATCCCTGACACCCATTAGGGGATAGTGACAATCTTTCTATCTGGCCACACCTGCCCATGGTATCCCAAAGTGAACTCTGTAGTAGCAGGTTCAGGCCCTATGATGAGTGGTCTCCACTTTGGGTCCTCACTTCAGGTCCTAAATCTGACTCCTGGGAGGCCTTAGATTCCTCCCTTTGCTGAACTGGAACCACCTTCTTCAGGCCAAAACCTCACTTCTCTTTTACCCCTAAGGAGGAATGAGGGCATGTCTGCCTGAGGCCTCCTAGGGCTGACAATAAGGAGGAATTCTGTGGGGCTCCTGCTGATACGGTGTGTGTGGTTCCAATAGATGTCAGGGTCCTCTCTTTGACTTCTGGTGTAATCTGAAAATCCCTTCTTTGCTGACCTGAGTCTGCCAGCCTCTGACCAAGGTCTTCACATTCCTAAGACCTCCGAAGTAGAAGTTAGGTTGAACCAAATCTAGCCATGGCTGTTTGGGGCCTCTGAGGGCTGGAAGCAGGGGCAGGATCTTATGGGCCCTACTGGTTGGGTGTTTCCACCATTCCTCATTCACAGTCCTCACATTCTATTAGAGGCTGGAACTGCTCACATTGCTAATCTGACATCATCCTCTTTAGGCCAAGACTCACAAATCCCTGATAACTCTGTTGAATAAGTGAGGGGATGCTCACCCTGACAGCCCTGCCTGGCATGTTGGGGTACCCAGTGCTCACTTACAGGTGTCATCTTGACTCCTGTCTTTTGGATTAAAGACTCCTGAGAAATGCCACATCCTGGCAAACTCTTGAGAAGTTTCCCTACTGTACACCTTGCAGAGAATGGGTCCCTGTCCCAGAGTGATGTGAGATGGGACGCTGCAGCACAAGACAAGGGGCCCAGGACAGCTAGGTGGTGGGCTGTCAGAGAAAACACATGCTGATCTAGTCCATCACTTCATCAGCCAGACTTGGCATCTAATTTTACTTCTGTTCTAAAAGGTTTACTTTCTAAAGGAAAGGGGCTGTCCAAGATGACACTGCATATGTAGATGATCATAATGTCCCCAAATATTAGCTGCTTTTCTTTACTCATTTACTTTTTTATGCTTATTGCTGTGGTTAAGCGTTTCAACCCAGTACACTGATCACAAAATTTCTTTTTATTCCTTGAGATACATTTTGGAGTAGTGAGCTGTGAAGCGACTTAAGAGACACAAGGTCTGCCTCAGGCTGGAGGAGTGGAACACGATGGGCTCTAGGCGGATTAAGACTGTGGGTCTAGTGCAGCCCTGTCACTTACCAGTGCTGTGAAAATGAGAAAATAGCAAATTATTCATCGGCAGCTATGTCTGAGAAGCCCTATCCTGTAAAACTGCTGGAATGTGTGTAATGCATGTAAAGCACCTGGCACAATGCCTGGCATACTTTGGGTGTTTAAAGAATGGCAGTTATTATTACTATGATTATTTTGACCCCAGATGATACCACCCACTTCTCTGGGATTTGTCAGTGAAATATGCAGTGCTCTAGGACAAATAAAACCAAAAGAGCAGAAATGCTGCTTAGGAAAGAAAACTAGGTAATATTTTACATTAGGGAATATGTTCTTTAATGTGGGTGGGGGGTAGACTTCCCCAGTTGGATGGAACACAAAGCTCTTAGAATTTTTGTCAAAGACCAACAACTTCCCCCTCCCCAGCTGCCCTTTCATCTAAGTCACCCCTGCTTCATTGATATCACCACCACCAAAAATCTAGTCTTCACTTGGAGTTTGCTGAAGATACTCAGGATAACCTAATTCGAATGTCTTGAATGGAGTGGGCTCTGGCTCCCTCAGCCCAACACAAAGTACCAGAACAGTGGCTTCTTGACATCTTACCTCAAGGGAGTATCACCCTATTTCTCAGAATCTTCCTAGAAATGATGTACATAAAACACCCAGTCAGTGTGTATGTTCAAGTGCACCGGGACAAGAACACAGGCACCTTCCAGTCCTGCCCCAGGTGAGGATTTCTCTCTGGTTTACCCACAATCCCAGAGTCACTGTGAAGAGCTGGTTTCCATTCCAGGCTCAGCCTCTCCACATGGAGACACATCATGGGAGTGTCTGGCCCTGGGCACCCCTCCCAACCCCAACCCTTCACCCCCTACCCCATGAAGCCTAACTTAAATGACCTGCCATTGAGAAATCAAAGTGTCCCAAAGCTGCAAATTGCCCCACCTCCTGGCATTTACACTAGCCTGCTCTCATGTCAAACCACCCCCCTTCTCACTCTTTTTTACTTGCCTTTTAGGTCTTAGACTATATAACACTGTCTTCATTACATGATGGCTGCTTCTAGACCCTAAAATTCTACGGCAGTGGCTAGGTCTTTTTTTTAACCATTCCCAATTTTAGCATTTTGTCTTCCAAAGAGCAGATGCTCAATTAATATTGGGGGATAAGTGAGTGAGTGAGTAAACCAAAAACAAACAAGCAAACAAACCCATTGCTGTCAAGTCGATTCTGGCTCATAGCAACCCTATAGGACAGGGTAGAAGTGCCCCATAGGGCTTCCAAGGAGTGGCTGGTGGATTCGAACTGCTGGCCTATTGATTAGCAGCAGATCTTTTAACCATCGCACCACCAGGGCTCCTAATTTTTTAAAATTTAATTTCTACTACATTATTAAATAAGTTAAGCAAATACAGTTATGCATTTTTTTATTTAATAATAGACTAAAAGATTAAAAAACCAAACCAAACTCATTGCCTTCGAGTCGATTTCCTACTCATAGCGACCTTATAGGACCTCGTAGAGATTAACCAAAAGAAACAAACCCATTGCCTTCGAGTTAAAAGCTAAATAGTGACCACCTTACTTTTTTATCTATTTCTTAATTCCATGTATTTTTTTTTTTCAGCTGTGTTCTTTACATTTCTAAGAAATGCCTATTCCAATGCTATGTTATCTTGCTGCAGATCACTTAAATGGAATGTTTCCCCTTTTTTGTTTTTTTTACAAAAATAGCAAAGCTCTTTATCTTAAACCTGAGAAACATCGCTAAATGTGTGATTCATGTCATTAATAAACTTAGATTATACTGCTAAAACAGCCTTCACTTGAAAGGACTAGTATTTGAAAAATAACAAAAGAAGATACAGATAAATGCCTAAGTTACCTATATAGAACAGAAACAGAAAGATATTACGCACTGTGTTCCCCCCAGTCCCACCCAACCCTCCACTACTTCTAACGCCGACTGCCCTCTTCAACCACAAAGTAAAGAATCTGCCTCACACTTTACTAAGCATGGGAGGAGTTGCTGGATCTGGCGCTGGAGCATGCACTGCACTGGCCAAAGCAGTAGGACCAGCCCGGTCTGGAACTGTCGCTCCGGCTCTCTTTTCCTCATCTCTCAAAGCCTCTTCATAACAGGATGGGAAAGCACTTGGCACGGTATCATTGATCTTGGCCAAAAACTCCAGAACTTTCATCTTGGTAGTTTCAGCCTTGGCTCTGGGACCCCACAGAAATTCGTAGCCTGGAGGATCACTGTTGGGCACCTGCCGGTACTCCAGGTACTTCAGCTTCACAAAATCTTGGGTGATGAGTTTTCTAGGCTCCCCAAAGATGAAGTGCCTCTTCCCTGCAAAAATTCTCATCTTATTCAGGAATTCCCAGATCTTCTCCTCACTGGCGCAGTTGCCCTTCATGAAGATCACGCCCAGGAGAGTCATCAGGAGACCAGTTTTCGGTAAACCCCTGCCACGACTCAGCATCCCATTGTTAGGAAGGTCCATTTTGCTGATAAGGGCATAGGTGTGCTTGATGGAGTCGATTTCCTTTAATTCAATGCCAAAGACCACCTCCATGCTAAAAGAAGCTCTCCTGAGGAGCTCAAGGAAGCAGTTCTTGTACTTTTTGTTGACAATCTTCAGCACGTCTTCTTTCATAATGAGCTTTTTCATTTTATATGTTTGCAACAGGAACTGCACCAATGTACCCACCTTCTTGCTTACAGGGTCTCTGCGGGACCGGATAGTAGATGGTTTGTCCTGGGAGGAACTTTGCCTTTTCTTATCTTTGTTGTTCGCACCTTGATAAGATCTTGTGAATGAAGCACCTGGAGAAGTAGGGGTGAACAGGGCTCTCTGATGCCCCTGGAGAGTGCTACATGACTTAGCACTAGGCTTTCTCTGGGTAGTACACCGAAAACGAGGAGTGGAAGAGGAGGGGAGTGCTTCTGCTGTTGCCATGGACTGAGTACCCCTGAGAACCTTGGTCTCACATTGGTTCTGCTGGCATTTCTTACGTACACAGAGATTGCTCTTCTGACTGCGAGGCATGACTGGTCAGGGACACAGGCAGGAGTGTGAGCAGGACAACAGGTGATGTAGGCCCCCTGGAAGAGGGGGGAGAGACAGTGTTAGCACCATAAGTAGGGAGACACCACTTAGGCTTTAAGAAGGCACCCTCTGCAGGTTTACTTGAAGACATTAATCTAGAAACCTACAGGGCTCCTGTGCTCCTCATCAGCCTGTCCCCTGAGAACCCTGTGGAAGTAATTAAGAGTATGCCTTAGGCTGCATTCTGCCAACCCTGCCTGGGGCTTACTGGAGCTGAGAGAAAGGATTGGCAGATTTAGGCTCCGTGAGGCCTCCTCTGTTCTGGGGTAGATGGTCTACTCAGTTCACATTCAGGACCATTGTGTCAGCTGTTGGCAGGGTCTCATCTCCATCCCCTCCCCCTGTGCCGTGCTGCTCTAAATTTGACACATTGAACCAATGTCCCCATCTCCCTGGGACCACCTAAGAGAAAATGAAGTAGCAACCTGTCAGGGGGCACTCAGTGCTGATAGCTCAACTGGGCCCTTTCTGTCTTGGGTTCCTTGGGGACCTCAGTGCTCATTCAGAGTCCTTACCTTGGCTCTAAGTACAGCCTGAGAGCCCTAACTTTGGCTGCAGTTAAGGCCTGGGACACCTGCCTCTGCTGATCTGAGGCCCCTCCCTTCAGATCAAGGCTTTCACCAACCTGACGGCATCACAAAGAAACAAGGGTTCACATACACCTCCAAGGACTGCAAGCAAGAACTGTCTGCCGCTTCCACTTTTCTGTGGTGGGTGATGCCATCAGTCCTCATACAGGGTCCTCACTATAATTCCTGTTAGACCCTGGGTCTCCTCCCTCTGCAGAATTGGGGCTGCTCCATGAGACAAAGGTCCATATCTCCCTAGCCCCCTCCAGGAGGAAATGAGGGGGGACCTCAGCTTGACAGTTATTTTGGAGTTTCCCAGGGCTGAGAGAAGAGGGCTTCCTCCATTACGGGGTGCTTGGTTCCCTGAGACATCATATTGGATTTTTACATCGACTCTGGTTAAGGACTAGGTGAACTCCTTCTGCAGAATGGGGCAGCCCCCATTAAACTACGGTCCTCATCTCTCTGAGGCCTTTCAGGCAGATGTCTGGCTGAAACTCTGCATGGAGCCTCCCAGGGCCAACATCTGGGGCGTGACTTTGTGGGGCTTCCTCTTTGCATCTCATTAGTCCTCACAGTCTTCACCTTGACTCTAGATAGGCCCAAGACTCCTCCCTCTGCAGACCTAGAACCCATTTCCTATGACCAGGCCCTCACCTCCCTAAGACTTTCCAGGCAAAAGTTAGCCAGATAGCTCGGGTGGAGTCTCCCAGGGCTGACATCAGAAGCGGGACCTTGAGGGAGGGGGCGGGGCGGAGGCTTTGTTCTGGGGTGGATGATCCTCTCAATCCCTACTCAGGGTCCTCACCTTAACTCCTGACCAATCCTGGAACTCCTCCCTCCTGGGTTAGAAGCCGTGCCCCTCAGGAACAAACCTTCCGGGACTTCCGTCGCAGAAAGCAGGCTGTCAGGATACGTCACATCCGGGCAAACGCTGTTGGGGGGCCTCCGACTATCGACAGCAAAGATCGGGCTCTATGGGATCCCACTGTTCTGGAGTGGGTGGTCCCTTAGTGCTTACTCAAGGTCCTCACCTTAATACCTTTCAGAGCCTGGGATTCCTACTTATACACACCTGAGTCACAGGCTCAGAACAAGATCCTCACCTCACGGAGACCCTAGAGGGGGAGGTCAGGGCGTGCCTCATGCTACTCCTGCCTGGGGCTTCACAGGAGTGCCAGCTGGGTCAGCACTCTGAGTAGACCCTCTTTTGGAGTAGGTCACTCCATTAGCACTCAGGGTTCACACCTTGCTCCAGTTAGGGACAAGACTCCTCCCCCTGCAGAAATGGGGCCGCCCCTTTTGGACAAAGGCCTTCCGTCCCGACACCCTTTGTGCTGAAATGAGGGGGCACTTCAGGCTGAAAGCACTGCCTGGTGCCTCCACGTGATCAAAACAAAAGCTGAGTTCTGTGAGGTCCGCTCTACTTACTATTGGTGATCCCTTCATAACACTCAGGGGCCTCACCTTGACTCCTGTTAGTGCTTTTCTTGATCTTCTCCCTCTGCAGATCTGGGACCAGTCTCCACAACACCAAGGTCCTCTCTTCTGTCTCTCCAGGTAGAAATAAGGGGGCCCCTTAACCTAACAGTTCTGTCATTGTCCCTCCATGGCTAAAGGGGTAGGGGTGGCGTGGGGCTTTGTGGGGCCTCCTTTATTCTGCAGCGGGTGGTTCCCTCATTCCTTATTCAGCGTCCTTACCTTGACACTTGACTTGTCATGGGACTCCATTCTCTGTTGACCTGAGGCTGTTCCCCTCAGATCAAGGTCCTCACTGACTTGGGACCCCTGAGCTACATCCAGTCAGGACTGTTCTGAAGCTGCAAAGACTGACAGCCAGTGCAGAACTCCATGGTACCCCACTGTTCTGGCTGGGTCCTTCCATCATCCTCAGTCAGGAGCATCACCTTGATGTCTGTCAGAGGCTGAGACTCCTGCATCTACTGACTTGAGGCATCCTTCTTAGGCCAAGGCTCTCAAGTCCCTGAGAACTCTGAAGGATGAGTGAGGGGATGCTCAGCCTGACAGCCCCGCCTGGGGCTTTCTAGGTCTGAGAGCAGGTGTCAGCCTGTCTCTGGGTGACTCCTATACTCTGGGGTGTTGTTTTCCCCAGTCTTCCTACATAGGGGAATCTATTTTGGCTCCTGTATCTTTGATTAAAAACTAGAGCAGTTTTTAATCAGAGAATGGGTCCCTGTCCCAGGAGTGATGTGAGATAAGGAAGCTGGAGCACAAGGCTGGAGGCCCAGGAGAGGTAGTATAGGCTGTCAGAGAAAAAAAAAAAAGTGCTCACCTAGTCCTTCTTTTCATCTGCCACACTTAGAGACTCAAGTGATTTGTTTTCTAATAGATCTATTTTCTACAGGCAGGGCCCTTCCAGAATGATTTTGTGGGCCCCTGATCTTTTCAGGTTATCTGACATTGCATATATAGATGTCATCAAACATTATCTTTCTTTTCCTTACTAATGTTGTTGTTAGGTGCTGTCCAGTTCATTTCTACTCATAGCGACCCCATGTGACAGAGTAGAACTGACTCATGGGCTGTAATCTTTATGAGAGCATGTTACCAGGTCTTTCTTCTGTGGAGCTGCTGGATGGGTTTGAACTGCCGACCTTTTGGTTAGCAGCTGAGCCCTTAACCATTGCTCTACTGGGGCTTCTTTTTCGCTATCATACCTCTCATTTATTCTTATAGCTCCGGATATATAGTCCAACCCAATGCTTTGGGCACAAAGTTATTATTTTTATTGCCTGAGATACATTTTGGAGTAGTGAGAAGAAAAGTGAATTTAGAGATACCAAGTTGGTCTCTGGCTTGGAGGAGTGGAACAGTATGGGCTCCAGACTAACTCAAACCAGCAGTCTACTCCAGCTTGGTCATGTACTAGACTTGGGAACTCGCACACATTACCGAACTCTGAGAGCTCCAGGTTCTTCGTCTGTGAAGTGGGTTTGATAAGCCCTGTCTTCTAGGGCTGGTGCATTGTGTGCAAGGCATATAAAGCACCTGGCAAAGTGCATGGCAAATATTGGGTCTTTAAATAATTATAGCTCTTACGATGATTATTTTGAGACCATGCAATACCACCCTCCTCTCTGAGAATTTTTTGTTTTGTTTTCTCCAGGAAATGTCAGAGAATATGCAGTGCTCTAGGACAAAGAAAACCAAATCAGACAAAATAATTGCTTAGAAAGAAAAGCTAAGTTATATTTCATATTAAAACATTGCAGTTGAGTTGATTTTGACTCAATGTGACTCCATGTGTTACAGAGTAGAACTGCCCCCATAGGGTTTTCTTGTTTGTAATCTTTACAGAAACATATTGCCTGGCCTTTCTTCCGAGGTGCCACCACCTCCAACCTTCAGATTAGTAGTTAAGGGCAAATCTTTTTGTCACCCATTATGTAGTGTCTAAGTCATCTAGTGCTGCTATAACAGAAATACCACTAGTGGGTGTCTTTAACAAGCTTTATTTTTATTGTTTCACACTTAAGGAGGCTAGAAGTTCTATTTCAGGGCATCCGCTTTAGGGAAAGGCTTTCTCTCTGTTGGCTCTGGGGGAAGGTCCTTGTCTTTTTTTTTTTCAGCTTCTGTTTCTTGGTTCCTTGGAGATCTCATGTGGCGTGGCACCAATCTTCCCCCATCTGTGCTTACTTGCTTGGTTGCTTGCTCAATCTGCTCTTTTATGTTTCAGTAGAGATTGACTTAAGAACCTCCCCCCCCCAAAAAAAAAAACCAGAAAAAAGCACCCAAGAAACCCCAAACCCACTGCCGTTGATTTGATTCCGACACATAGCAACCCTATAAGACAGAGTAGAACTACTCCATAGGATCTCCAAGGCTGTAATCTTTATGGAAGAAGACTGCCACATCTATTTCCAGTGGAGCCACTGGTGGGTTGATTAAGATACGCCCTACACTAATAGTGTATATTTAACATAACAAAGAACACCAATTTGTGAATGAGATTATCACCACAGGAACAGGCTTAGGATTTACAACACTTATTTTTTTTGGGGGGAGGGCACAATTCAATCCATATTAGGGAGTATGCTATTTAATGTGAGTGCAGGGTAGACTACCCCTGTTTAATGCAACACAAAGCTCCTAGAATTATTGTCAAGGACCAACAACTCACCCTCCCAGCTGCACTTTCATCTAAGTCATCCCAATTTTCATTCACATCACCACTGCTAGAAGTCTAGTCTTCACGTGGGGTTTGCAAAATGACACTGAAGATAGCCTCATTCTAATGTCCTTTCAATGGAGTGGGCTCTGGCTCCCCCAGCCCAATGCAAAAGGCTGATAACAGTGGCTTCCTAACATCAAGGGAGTATCTATTTCTCAGGAACTCCACGGACACGCTGTGCATAACACACCCAGTCAGTGCATGTGTTCAAGTGCGCTGGGACAATAGCACGGGGCACTTTCCAGTCCTGCCCTAGGTGAGGATTTCTCTCTGGTTTACCCTCAATCCCAGAGCCACTGTAAAGAGCTGGTTTCCATTCCAGGTGCAGCCTCTCCATGCTGAGACACATTATGGGAGTATGTTGCACTGCTCACCCCCACCCCCAGCCTCATCTGGACACCCACCACCTAACCCCTACCCGTTCTACCCACCCCTACCATTGCTGACCCCATGCAGCCTAACTTAATATTCCCTCCCACTGAGAGATCAGAGTTTCCCAAGACCCCAAATTGCCCTGCCTCAGGGCATTTACACAAAAGGGAACCCTGAAGTGGTCACTCCTTTTCTACTAGTCCTTAGGTCTTGGAGAGTATCTCTACCTCCTCCTTAATTCATAGCTGCTCTTAGACTCTAAAATCTATGCACAGGGGCTGAGACACCTTTACCTAAATGTCCCCAGTAGTAGCACGAAGACTTCCAAAGAGCAGATGCTCAATTACTGTTTGGGGAAAGTAAGAGCCAGTGAACAAGAAGTCGAATCATCATGATTTATTTTCTCCCACATTCTTGAATAAGCTACACAAATCCAGGCACACTATGTTTTACTTTTACCAAAAGGAATAAGGGAAACCAAGAATTGACCCCCTTGTATATTTTTTCACCTCTATCTTGTGATCCCAACTCATTGTTGTGAACTTCTTTAATATTTCCAAGGGTATCCCTATTCCCATACCACATTAACTAGTTCTGGATCACAGAAAAAGATTCAAGGATTTTCCATTTGCTTTACACAACACAAAACTCTTACTCCTAAATCTGAAAAACACCAATAAAAGTATGAGGCTGAATTTAGATTCTGAATCTAAATAAGTGTTCAATTAAAAGGAACAACATTTGGAAAACACAAAAAACAAGCTAACTCTACCAGCTACTCATGTATAACAGAACACAAGAAGACACTCATGTGCTCCCTCCACCCCATCTCTTTTCCTCTATTTAGAAGGTTAACAGCTATTTGAAACAACAATAGGAAGAATGTGCCTCAGACTTCACTAAGGGTGACAGGACTTGCTGGACTTCACCCTGAAAGGGGACCTAGCCCTGGCATTAGGACCAGCTCCTGCCCATTCTCTGCCTGTACCTCTCTCCTCCCCAATTCTCCAGGTTTCTTCATAGGGGGCTTGGAAAGCACCGGAGTTGGTATGCTTGATCTTGGCCAAAAACTCCAGGACTTTTGTCTTGCTGGGTTCAGCTTGGGCTCTGGGATCCCAGAAGAATTCAAAGCATGGAGGATCACTGTTGGTCGTCTGCCGGTACTCCAGGTACTTCAGCTTCACCAAATCTTTGGTGATGAGCTTCCTGGGCTACCCAAGTTGAAGTGCCTCTTCCCGTAGTAGATCCCCAGCGCGTTCAGGAATTCCCACATCTCCTCAGTGGGCCGGTTGCCATTCGTGTAGATCATGCCCAAGAGAGGCATCAGGAGTCCGTTCTTGGGAAACCCCTTGCCACCAATCATATTCTCTTCCTTGGTGATCTCCAATTTGCTGAGAAGGACCTAGCATTGACCTTTGGAGTCGACTTCCTTTAGGTCAAGGCCAAAGACCACCTCCAAGTGCTCAGAGGCTCTCCTCAGGATCTCGGGGAAATCCTCCTTGTACTTTCTACTGATGATCCTCATCATTTCTCCCTTCATAATGGGCTGTTTCATTTTGTACTTGTGCAGCAAGAACGGCAGCAACATGATCATCCTCCTGGTTAGAGGGTCTCTCTGTGACCTCTCAGTGGGGGCTGGGGCCTCAGAGGAACTCGGAGCTCCCTCACTGTGGCTCTTGGCCCCTCTACCAGCTCTTGTGCCCGAAGCACCTACAGCAGCAGTGGTGGTGGATGGGGCTCTCTGAGGCCCCTGGGGAATGCGAGCAGCAGGAGAGCTCTGGGGCGGACCCCCAAAAGCAGGAGAGGAAGACGAGGGGGACCCTTCCTCCTCTGCTGCAGTGGCCTGAGCACACTCAAGACGGTAGACATCGCCTTGGGCCTGGCGACGTTTCTCAGGGGCACAGAGCTTACTCTTCTGACCACAAGGCATGATGACTCTGGTCAAGGACAGCAGGCAGAAGTGTGGAAGGAGGGTAGGTGATGCGGGCCCACTGGAGGAGGGAGACTGAGAGGGTGTGTGCCCCTGCAGCAGAGAGATGCCTTCTTGGCTTTGACAACCGCCACCTCTGCAGGATTCTTTAAGAGCACTGCTCTAGGACTCTACAAGGCTTCTATTGTCCTGGTCATGTCCCTGTAGAGAAAATCAGAGGAAGGCTTAGGTGGCAGCCTGCCAGCCCTGCTTGAGGCGTAATGGGGGTGACAGCAGGGGCTGGCACTAGGGACTCTCTCTACTGGGTTATTAGGGGGTCTTCTAAGTACACTTTCAGGGACATCATATCAAGTGCTGACAGGGCCTGGGCCCCTCCCCTCTGCTACTCTGAACTTGACACCTCAGATAACTCTGGGCCCTATAAGGAGAAGTTCAAGAATCAGCTCAGCCACCACTCTTGGCAGGGTGTCTCAGTTTTGACAACGTAGTGGGGCCTATTCTGTCTTGGGTTCCTTGGAAGCCTCAGTCCTTCACCACGGTCGTCACCTTGGCTGCCCCATTTGGCCAGGTCCCTCACTTCCCTGAGATGCCCTTGGAGGTATTGAGGACAACTCATTAAGTCAGCATGTCCAGGTCTCCAGGTCTAAAAGCAGGGGTAGGGTTACGGTTCCCCCTTATTTTTGGGAGGAGTCACCTCATCATAACTCAGTGTCCTCACCTTCACTTTCTTAGGAACCAAATCTCCTGCCTCTGCTGAATAGGCTTCCCCATTAGTCCAAGAACTTCCCATCCCTGATACCACCCTTCACCAGGAACAAATGAGGGGACACCTCAGCCTAACACCTCTGACCTTGGCTTTCCAGGGCCAATAGCAGAGGGGGGACTTTGTGCAGCCTCCTGTCTTCTTGGGAATGGGGGGCGGTTAATTTCCTCTTTTCTCTGAAAGAATTTTTACTTTGACTTTCACCTGGTTCTGGGATTCCTCTCTCTGCTGAACTTGGGCTTAAACTAAGGCCCTCATCTCCCTGAGATCCTCTAGGCAGGAGTCAAGGGTCAACTGAACTTGCCAGTTTTGTTCTAGGCTCCAAGAGCCAATGACATTATCAGGTTTCAAGGTAGCCCTCCCCATTTTGGGTTGTGTGGTCCCCAGCAGCTCAATCATGTCTTCTCCTTGACTCTGAACCATTCCTAGGACCCCACCCTTCAGTCCACATTCAGAGTCCTCACCTTGAATCCTGATCAGTCCTGAGACTCCACCCTCCTCTGCTGATGAGAGATCACAGCCCCCCACACCAGAAACTGCACCTTTCCAGTAGTTCTTAGATGGAAGTCAGGACATGTCCCACCCAGACAAGGCTGTTGGGGGGGCCTCCGAGGGCTAACAGCAAGGGCAGGACTCTTGGGACCCCACTGTTCTGAATTCAGTGGTCCCTCATTGCTCACTCAGGATCCTCACCTTGATACCTATCAGAGCTTAGGATTCCCACCTATACAGACCTGAGTCACAGACTCATAAAAGTTCCTCACTAGGAGGAAACCCTAGAGGGGAAGGTCAGGGTGTGCCTCATGCTATACCTGCCCAGGGACTCACAGGAGTGCCTGCTGGGTCAGTGCTCCCAGCAGATCCTTTTCAGGCTGTAGGTCGCCGCATTAGCACTCAGGGTCCACACCTAACTCCAGTTAGGGACAAAACTCCTCCCTCTGCAGAACTGGGGCTGCCCCTTTAGACCAAGACCCTCCCCCTGCCCCGAGACCACTCTGGAAGAAAAGAGGGTCACCTCAGGCTGACATCTCTCCCAGAGGCTTCCCAGGACAAAGAACAGAGGCAATGATCTGTTCTGCTCCCTCTGCTGGTGGGGTACCCACTCATAACACTCAGGGTCCTCACCTTGACTCCTTTGAGGGCCTGAGTCTCCTCCATCTATAGAGCTGGGGCATGCAAACAAGACCTTATATCTTCCTGGTAGAATTGAGGGGACTCTTCATCCTGACAACTCTGCCCTGGGGCTCCCAGGTCCGACATCAGGGGGGATTTTGTGTGACCTCCTGTGTCTGGCGTGGGTGGTTCCCTCATTCCCCATTCAGGGTCTTCATCTTGAACCTGACCTGTTGTGGGAATCCACTCCCTGCTGGATCTGAGACTGATCTTCTCAGACACAAGGTCTTCACTGACCTGGAACCTCTGATTTGGAAGTCAAGATGAGTCATATTGAGCCTGGACTGTTTGAGATCTCTCAGGGCAAACTGCAGGGCCAGGACTCTAAGGGATCTCACTCTTCTTGAGGGGTTTGTCCACCATCTTCATTCAGGGTCATCACTCTGATATCTATCTGTGGCTAAGAGTTCTCACTCTACTGACTTGGAGGGTGTCCTTAGGCCAAAGTCTCAAGTCTCTGAGAAGGTAAGTGAGGAGGGGATGTTAAACCTGACAGCCCTGCCTGGGGCCCTCTAGGTCTGAGAACAAGCCTTGCTGGTCTTTGTGTGATCCCTAAATTCTGGTGTGTTTTTCTTCTCTGTTCTCAGTCATTAGGGTCATCTTCTTGGCTCCTCTTTGATTAAAGGCTTCCTGAGAAATGCCACATGCTTGCAAACCCCAGCAATATTGCTACTGCAAACCTTGCAGAGAATGGGACCCTCTCCCAGAGTGAGGAGTGATGTGAGGTGGGGAAGCTGGAGCCAAAGACAGGAAGCCCAACATAGGTGGTGGGTCAGAAAAACACGCTGATCTAATACTTCTCTTCTTCAGCCACACCTAGAAACACATGTAACATTAGTTCTAATAGATCTACTGTCTACAGGCCAGGGCTCTCCAGGATAATTTCATGAGCCCCAGGAATCTTTTAAGGTTTTCTGGCATTGCATTTGTCTATGATTATATTGTCACTGAATATTATCTTTTATTTCCCTTATTCATACCTCTCACTTATTGTAGTATTTACATACCTTGGGCTATATAGTCCAACTCTATGTTCTGGGGGCGTTATTCATTTTCTTACCTGAGATACATTTTATAGTGGAGAAAAGAACAGTGAATTAAGAGACACAATGTAAGCCTCCGGCTGGGAGGAGTGGAAGAGTGTGGGCTCCAGATGGATTCCAACCAGGAGTCTAATCCAGCTCCGTCATGTACTACAATTGCAAACTCACATTACCAAACTATCTGACCTTCAGGTTCTTCGTCTGTGAAGTGGGTTTGATAAGCCTTATATTCTAGTGCTGGTGTAATGTGTGCGAGGCATGTAAAATACCTGGCAAAGTGACTGGCAAATATTGGATCTTTAAAGAATGGCACTTATTACTATAATTATTTTGACACGACACAATACCACCCTTCTCTTGAGAATTTTTTGTTTTCTTTCCTCCAGTATGTGTCAGAATATGCAGCACTCTAGGACAGAGAAAACAAAATCAGGAAAAAAAAGCCAATTAGGAAGAAAAACTAACTGATATTTTACATTAGCCCATTGCCATGGCGTCAATTCCAACTAAATGCCACCCCATGTATTACAGAGTAGAACTACCCTATAGGGTTTTCTCTGCTGTAGTCTTTAAGGAAACAGATTGCCAGGTCTTTCTTCTGCAGTGCCGCTGGATTAGATCACACTACCAGCCTTTACATTAGTAGGAAAGGAAAAAGCGTTTTGCCACTCATTAGGGAGTGTCATACTTATTCAGTACTGTTATAACAGAAATACCACAAGTGGGTGGCTTTAACAAAGAGAAATTTGTTTTCTCATAGTTTAAAACAAAAAGCCAAACCCATTGCCGTCGGGTCTATTCCGACTCATAGCGAGCTTATAGGACAGAGTAGAACTACCTCATGGGATTTCCAAGGAGTGCCTGGTGGATTCCAACAGCTGGCCTTTTGGTTAAGAGCTATGGCTCTTAACCACTACACCACTCACAGTTTAGGAGGCTAGAAATCTGAGTTCAGGGCACTAGCTCTAGGAGAAAGCTTTCTCTCTCTGTTTGCTGTGGGGGAAGGTTTTTGTCTTTCTTCAGCTTCTCTTTCTTGGTTCCTTGGAGATCTCCTGTGGTGTGGCACTGTCTTTCCCCACTTGTGCTTACTTGCTTGCTCAATCTACTCCTTTACATCTCAACAGAGATTGACTTAAGACACCCCCTGGGGGGAAAGGTAAACCACTGCCTTCAAGACGATTCTGACTCATAGGGATGCAATAGTACAGAGTAGAATTGCCCCCTAGGGTTTCCAAGGCTGTAAATCTTTACAGAAGCTGACTGCCACATCTTTCTCCCTTGGAGCAGCTGGTGGGTTGACTTAAGACACACCTTACAACAATACTATCTCTTTAACATGACAACACACATTCCCAAATGGGATTATAACCATAGATAGAGAGTTAGGATTTACAACACCAATTTTTTTTAGGGGGCCAAAAATCAATCCATATTAGGGAGTATGCTATTTAACGTGGGTGTGGGGTAGACTGCCCCAGTTTAATGCAACACAAAGCTCCTAGAAATATTGTCAAGGACCAACAATTCACCCTCCCAGCTTCACTTTCATCTAACTCATCCTAATTTTCATTCACATCACCACTGCCTAAAGTTTAGTCTTCACTTGGAATTTGCACATGACACTCAAGATAAACTAATTCTAATGTCCTTTTGGTGGGGCTCCTCCAGCCCAATGCAAAAGGCTACTAACAGTGGCTTCTTGAAGCAAAGGGAGTATCTCTCTGTTTCTCAGAAACTTCCTGGAAATAATGTGCATAACACACCGAGTCAGTGCTTGTGTTCAAGTGTGCTGGGACAAGAGCACAGGACACCTTCCAGTCCTGCCCCTGGTGAGGACTTCTCTCGTGTTTACCCACAATCCCGGAGTCACTGTTAAGAGCTGGTCTCCATTCCAGGCTCAGCCTCTCACTGCTGAGACACATACATCAGGGGAGTGTCTGGACCAGTTCACCCCTCTCCCATAGCCTCATCTGGACTTCCCTCTGCCTCACCCCTACCTGCACTTCTCACTCCCTATACTTCCCTACCCCACGCAGCCTAACTTAAAATCCCCCTCCCATTGACAGATCAAAGTTTCCCAAGGTCCCAAACTGCCCTGCCTCAGGGCATTTACACGAGAGAGAACTCCGAAGTGCTCACTCCTTTTCTACTACTCCTTAAGTCTTCGAGAGTATCTCTACCTTCTCTTTATTTTATATCTGCTCTTAGACGCTAAAATCTATGCACAGGAGCTGCAACGCCTTTGCCTAGAGGTCCCCAGTACTAGCATGAAGCCTTCCAAAGAGCAGATGCTCAATTACTGTTTGGGGAAAATAAGAGCCAGTGAACAAGAGGTCGAATCATCACGATTTATTTTCTCCCACATTCTTGAATAAGCTAAACAAATCCAGGCACATGTATGTTTTACTTTTACCAAAGGGAATAAGGGAAACCAAGAGTTGACCACCTTTTATATTTTTCTACCTCTGTCTTGTGATTGCAGCTACTTGTTGTGGACTTCTTTAACATTTCCAAGGATATCCCTATTCCGATAGCATGGTAACTAGTTCTGGATCAAAAAAAATAAAAAATAAAAGGATTCAAGGAGTTTCAATCTATTTTACACAACACAAAACTCTGACTCCTAAATCTGAAAAACAGCAGTAATGTAGGAAGGTGGATTTATATTCTGAATCTAAATAAACCTGCAATTAGAAGGAACAACATTTGAAAAATACAAAAAATGAGCTAAATCTACAAGTTACTCATGTATAACAGAACACAAGAAGACATTCCTGTGCTCCCTCCAGCCCCACCTCGCCTCCGCTAATTAGAAGGTTAACAGCCATTTGCAACAACAAAGTGAAGAATCTGCCTCAGACTTCACTAGGGGTGGGAGGCCCCGCTGGACTTCACCCGCCTGACAGGGGACCTGGTCCTGGCATTAGCACCAGACCCGGCCCATTCTCTGTCTGCTGCTCTCCCTTCCTCATCTCTCCAGGTTTCTTCATAGAGGGCTTGGAAGGCAGCAGAGTCAGTATCGTGGTTTTTGGCCAAAAATATCAGGACTTTTTTCTTTCTGGCTTCAGTTTGGACTGTGTGACCTCACAGGAATTCATAGCGTGGAGGATCACTGTTGGGCACCTGCCGGTACTCCAGGTACTTTTCCTGCACCAAATCCTTGGTGAGGAGCTTCCTGGGCTCCCCAAAGATGAAGTGCCTCTTCCCATCTTCACTCCCAAGCATATTCAGGAATTCCCACACCTCCTCCTCGGTGGCCCGGTTGCCATTCCTATAGATCATGCCCAGGAGAGGCATCAGGAGCCCATTCTAGGGAAACCCCCTGCCCCCAATCATATTCTCTTCCTTGGTGACCTCCAATTTGCTGACAAGGGCATACGTTTGACCTTTGGAGTCCGCTTTCTTCAGGTCAAGGCCAAAGACCAGCTCCATGTGCTCAGAGGCTCTCCTCAGGATCACAGGGAAGTGCCCCTTGTACCTTCTATTGTTGTTCTTCATCATTTCTCCCTTCGTAACAGGCTCTTTCATTTTATACTTGTGCAGCAGGAATTGCAATAACATGATCACCCTCCTAGTTAGAGGGTCTCTCTGTGACCTCTCACTGGGGGCTGGGGCCTCAGAGGAACTTGAACCTCCCTCATCTTGGCTCTTGGCCCCTCCAGCAGCTCTTGTGCCTGAAGCACCTGCAGTAGCAGTGGTGGGGGAAGGGGCTCTCTGAGGCCCCTGGGGAATGTGAGCAGCAGGGGAGCCCTGGGGAAAACCCCCAAAAGGAGGAGAGGAAGAGGAGGGGGACCCTTCCTCCTCTGCTGCAGTGACCTGAGCACCCTGGACACTGTGGGCGTCACCTCGGGTCTGGCTACGTTTCTCACGGGCATGGAGATTACTCTTCTAACCGGGAGGCCTGCTGACGCTGGTCAAGGACATCAGTCAGGAGTGTGGAAGGAAGGTAGGTGATGCGGGCCCACTAGAGGAGGGAGGCTGAGAGGGTGTGTGCCCCTGCAGCAGAGAGATGCGTCCTTGGCTTTGACAACCGCTGCCTCTGCAGGATTCTTACTAGGACTCTACAAGGCTCCTATTGTCATGGTCAGGCCCCTGTAGAGAAAATCAGAGGAAGGCTTAGGTTGCAGCCTGCCAGCCCTGCTTGGGGCTTACTGGAGTGACGGCACGGGCTGGCACTAGCGACTCTCTCTCCTGGGTTGTTGGGGGGTCTTCTAAATACTCTTTCAGGGCCATGATATCAATGGCTGGCAGGGGATCGGCCGCTCCCCTCTGCTACTCTGAACTTGACACCTCAACTCCCTCTGGGACCCACAATGAGGAATTGAAGGAGCAGGTCAGCCATCATTCCTAGTAGGGTGTCTCAGTGATGACAGTCCAGTGGGGCCCATTCTGTCTTGGGTTCCTTGGAGGCCTCAGTCCTTCATCAGTGTCCTCACCTTGGCTGCCCCATTTGACCAGTTCCCTCACCTCCCTGAGATGCCCTTGGAGGTATTGAGGGTAACTCACTAAGTCAGCAAGCCCATGTTCCCCAGGTCTGAAAACAAGGATGGAGTTATTGTTCCCCCTTATTTCTGGGAGAAGTCATCTCATCATAACTCAGCATCCTCACCTTGACTGCTCTTAGGGACCAAGACTCTACTGAATAGGCCTCCCCATTAGTCCAAGGACATCCCATCCCTGAGAATACCTGATCCCAGGAACAAATGAAGGGACACCTGAACCTGACACCTCTGACCTTGGCTTACCAGGACCAATAGCAGAGGAAGGGCTTTGGGCAGCCTCTTCTCTTCTTGGAGGGGAAGGGGTGTTAATTTCCTCTTTCCTCTTAAAGTATTTTTAGCTTGACTTCCACCAGGTTCTGGGATTCCTCTCTCTGCTGAATTAGTACTTAAACTAAAGTCCTCATCTCCCTGAGTCCCTACAGGCATGAGTCAACGGTCATCTGAACTTGCCAGTTTTGTCCTGGGATCCAAGAGCCAATGGTATTAACAGGGCTCAGTGCAGCCCTCCCCATTTTGGGTTGAGTGGTCCCCTGTACCTCAGTCATGTCTTCACCTTGACTCTGCACCATTCCTGGGACCCTACCTTCTGTTGACCTGAGGCCACTCCCCTAAGATCAAAGACTACACCTTTCTGAGACCTCACAGTTGGAAGTCAGAGTGAGCCACATCCTGTGCAGGCTGTTTTGGGAATACTAGGGCTGGCCTGTGCAACGAAGGTTACCTGACCCTAGAATTCTCAATTTGTTGACCCCTTCATTCCTCACTCAGATTTCTGACCTTGATTCCGGGTAGGATTTGGGATTCTTCCCTCTACTAACTTGAGTTGGCCTGTAAGCAGGGGTGGGCTTTATTGCTCAGACTAAGGCCCTTACATCCCTAGAGGGGAGTCAGGGTGCTGCATATCTGGCTACCCCTGCCTGGGGGCTCCCAGAGCTGACATCAGGGACAGGCTGTGGGTGGCTTTTCTTTTTCGGCGAGGCCACCTTATTAGTACTAAGGTTCCTGGCCTTGCCTCCAGTTAGGGTCTAGGACTCATCCTTCTTCAGAACCAGGGTGCTTCCTTGGACTAAGGCCCTCCCTTCCTGAAACTTTCCAAGCCGAATTTGGCCTGGAGAAGTTGAAGGTGGCGGCACTTGGTAAAGTGACTGGCAAATATTAGGTCTTTAAAGAATAGTAGTTATTACTACCATTACTATCATGAACAAATCTGCTGCAAAAGACCTCTTTAAAGTGTTAAAAAGCAAAGATGTCACCTTGAAGACTAAGGTGCACCTGACCCAAGCCATGGTGTTTTCAATTGCCTAATATGCATGTGAAATATAGACAATGAATAAGGAAGACCAAAGAAGAATTGACACCTTTGAATTGTGGTGTTGGTGAACAATATTGAATATACCATGGACTGCCAAAAGAATGAACAAATCTGTCTTGGAATAAGTACAATCAGAATGCTCTTTAGAAGCAAGGATGGCGAGAATAGTTTCACATACTCTGGACATGTTATCAGGAGGGATCGGTGCCTGGAGAAGGACTTTATACTTGGTAAAGTAGAGGATCAGCGAAAAAGAGGAAGACCCTCAATGAGATGGATTGACACAGTGGCTGTAATAATGGGCTCAAGCATAATAATGATTGTGAGGATGGCGCAAGACCAGGCGGTGTTTCCTTCTGGTGTACATAGGGTTGCTATGAGTCGGAACCGACTTGACGACACCTAACCACAACAACAACAGTTATTACTAAGATTATTTTGACCCCAGATATTAGCAAACACTACACTATGAATTTTTTTTTTAATCCAGGATATGTCAGAGAATACACAGCACTGTAGGACAAACAAAAGGGGACTCCGTGGCACAATGGTTAAGTGCTTGGCTGCTAACCCAAAAGTTGGCGGTTGGAATCCCCCAGTGCCTTCCATGGGAGAAAGATGTGTCAGTAGGCTTCCGTAAAGACTACAGCCTTGGAAACCCCATGGAGCAGTTCTACTCTGTCCTGTAAGGCAGCTGTAAGTCCGAATCATCTTGAAGGCAATGGGTTGGTTTTTTTGGGTTAGGACAAGGAAAAGGAGCGTAGGTGGTGAAAGTGGTTTACAATCGGCTGCTAACCTAAAGGCTGGTGGTTCCAACCCACCCAGCTACTCCGTGGAAGAAAAAGCCTGGCTCATTGCTTCTGTAAAGATAACAGCCAAGAAAACCCTGTGGAGCAGTTCTACTCTGTAACACCTTGGGTCACCATGAGTCAGGGCAGATTTGACTGCAAAAACCCTATGGGGCACTTCTTCTCTGTCCTATAGGGTCCCTGTAGGGTGGCTATGAGTCGGAATCAACTCCACGGCAGTGAGGTTTTGGTTTTAACAACAACAAGGAAAAAAAGAAGCAAATCAGGCAAAATACTGCTTAGTAAGGAAAACTAAGTAATATTTCTCCATTAGGGCATAAGTTATTTAATGTGAGTGTAAATAGACCCTCCCAGGTAAATGCAACTCAAAGACCAAAGAAGAATTATCATCCTTGAATTATGGCATTGGCAAAGAATACTGAGTATACCATCGACTGCCAGAAGAAGGAACAAATCTGTCTTGGAAGAAGTACAACCAGAATGCTCCTTAGAAGCAAGGATGGTGAGACTTTGTCTCACATACTTTAGACATGTTATCAGAAGGGTAGGTCCCTGGAGAAGGACATCATTCTTGGTAAAGTAGAGGGTCAGCGAAAAAGAAGAAAGACCTCAACGAGGTGGATTGACACAGTGGCTGCAGCAATGGTCTCAAGCATAGCAATGATTGTGAGAACGGCACAGGACCAGGCAGCATTCTGTTCTGTTGTACACAGGGTCACTATGAGTCGGAACTGACTTGATGGCTCCTGACAGCAATAAACTGTGAGATAATAAGTTTCTGTTTGTAAAAGGCAACTACTTGTGGTATTTCTGTTACAGCAGCACTAAGTAACTAAGACACACACCATCTGAGTGTCTGGCCTCTGCACACCACTCCCACAGCCTCATCTAGCACCCCAGGCAGCCTAATTAAAAATTCCTAACTTACAATAACCTTCCCTTGAGGGACTGAGAGTTTCCCAGTGCCTCAAACTGGCCTGCCTTCAGGAATTTACACTATACTGCTTTTGTCAAGGAGCCATGGTTGTTCAGTGGTTGAGCACTCTGCTGCTAACTAAAAGGTCAGCAGTTGGTACTCACCAGCCACTCCATGAGAGAAGGATATGGCAGTCTGCTCCTGTAAAGATTACAGCCTTGGAAACCCTATGGGGGCAGTTCTACTCTGTCCTATAGGGTCACTATGAGTTGGAATTTGACGGGACAGGAAAGGGTTTTTGGTGCTTTCATAGGGAAGCGACCTGTGGGACAAAGAACTAAGTTTGGCTTTTTGCCTCTGTTTTTTTGTTTAATGTGGGTTTTTTGTTTGTTTGTTTTTTGAATTGTGATTTAGGTAAAAATTTACAGAGCAAATTAGTTTCTCATTAAACAGTTAATACACAAATTGTTTTGTGATATTGGTTGCCAACCCTGTGATATGTCAACACTTTCCCCTCTTTTCATTCATCTAGCTGTCCTGTCCCCTCCTGCCTTCTAGTCCTTGCCCCTGGGCTTGTGTGCCCCTTTAGTCTCATTTTGTTTTATGGGCCTCTCTAATCTTTGGCTGCAGGGTGAATCTCAGGAGTGACTTCATTACTGAGCTAAAAGGGTCTCTGGGGACCTTACTCTCGAGGTTTCTCCAGTCTCTATTAGGCCAGTAAGTCTTGTCTTTTTTTTGTGAGTTAGAATTTTGTTCTACATTTTTCTCCATCTCTGTCTGGGACCCTCTATTGTGATCCTTGTCAGAGCAGTCAGTGGTGGTAGCTGGGCACCATCTAGTTCTTCTGGGCTCAGTCTGGTGGAGGCCTTAATAGTTGTGGTCCATTAGTCCTTTGGACTAATCCTTTCCCTTGTTTCTTTGGTTTTCTTTTGTCTATGTTTTTTTTTTTTTTTGAACAACCTGAGCAGTTAAGTTTCAAGTAGAAGCTACACAGGCCGCACACCTGTCGAAGAACCTTCAGGAAGGGGAGGGGGGCATGATGCAGTCATGCATATTCATTGAAGTCCCAATACCTAGGGGATCTGAACCTTGAAGCTCTCTCTTTGGGGACCCCTGGCTTGGGTGAGAACATCCAGGTACGGGTCAGGGTACAGCACCTCCCTGATGACAATGGATGCTTTGTGCCGGGATGGCTCCCAGACCTTGCCTGATGTGTCTTTCTTTATCCGTTCTGGTTAAGATAGCTGGGTAAGTGTAAGTATAGGTAACAGTCTCCATGTATTTTGTGAGCCGTTAGAGAATTAACGAACCCACAGGGGCAATGA